>FR990048.1:10995881-11614008 GCA_905404095.1 Glaucopsyche alexis
ACATCTAAGACCATTTCCAGAAAGCGCGTAATTACAGCGTATTCATACGCATGTGGTAATTTTTGAGTGGATAAGAATATAATGTTCTTTTTAAAGTAGTGTTTTAAATATGTGGGACCGAACCGTGGGAGAGCCATGCTTCGGCACGAATGGGCCGGCTCGACCGGAGAAATACCACGGACTCACAGAAAACCGGCGTGAAGCAGCACTTACGCTGTGTTTCGCCGAGTTAGTGAGTTTACCGGAGGCCCAATCCCCCTACCCCCCTATGATGCCGCAGTTGAAAACTAATTTGTTACCCCAGGAGGGTACCAACTGCGTTGGAGAATCCCTCTCTGGACGTCCATGCTCAGGCGCCCCTGGACCTGAGCGTGGACGTCTAGGCTGCCCCTCTTATTCTGGGGGAGGGGGGGGGCAAAACTGCGCTCCAATCTGCACGGGGCAAGAACAAACGTGCTAAGGCACCCCCTGCGATATTGAAGTGGACTTCTGTAATATCAGGGGACTACACTCAAACCTCAATGCCGTCCATTACCATCTTGAGACAGCAAAGCCGTTGTTGCTCTTCTTAACCGAGACGCAGATGTCGTCTCCGGCTGACACATCATACCTTTCCCACCCTGGGTATAACCTTGAGCACTCTTTTCTGCCTAAAGCTGGAGTGTGTGTGTACACGTCAGAGATGATATCAGCTCTCGCCGCCTCAGCAATCTTGAAGTTAGGGACCTTTCAATCTTATGGCTCCGCATAGAGTGCGACGACCATCCCCGCGTCTATGCGTGCCTCTATAGGTCCCATAGCGGTGATCCCGAAATAGACCGACTCTTTGAGCATCTGCAAATAGCTACAGACTTCGTGCAGCGGCAGATCCCATCCGCAGAGATCATACTACTTGGCGATTTTAATGCCCACCACGCCGACTGGCTCAATTCCAGTAAAACTGATCATGCGGGGAGATCTGCCTGCGACTTTGCCCTTGCATATGACCTTACACAACTGGTTACTGCGCCTACGCGAATTCCAGATGTGGACGGTCAGATTCCTTCCCTGTTGGACCTTCTGCTGACGTCACATCCGGACGGCTACCAAGTATCCGTGGCCGCACCACTTGGCTTATCGGATCATTGCCTTGTCCGCAGCTCTGTGCAACTCACGAGCGCGTTGCGACAGCGTGTTGCTAAATACCGTCGTGTGTGCTACTACAAGTTAGCAGATTGGGATGGGATGCGGTCTTTTTTTGCGTCCTACCCCTGGGGGCAGTTGTGCTTCTCGCCGGATGATCCTGACGCCGCTGCCAACTCTGTTGCCAACGTGGTGCTACAAGGAATGGAACTTTTCATTCCGTCCTCTGTGGTCGGGCTAATGCAATTACCAAACCTGGGCTATTGCAGTGTCAGCACAGGATTTAAACACCAGCAAACTTAAAAAGGAGTACAACCTTGCCTCTAGGTCCTTCAGAAGAGAGATCGCTTGGGCGAAGAAACAGCACATCAGTAGAATTGGCGAGAGACTCGAGCGTCTCCCCTCGGGAACCCGTGCATTCTGGTCTCTCGCCAAAGCTATCGAAGGGAATTTCTGTAAGCCATCTCTTCCATCCCTACACGTAGGAAATGGCTCGTTGCCCCATGACGCAAAAGAGAAAGCTGAACTTCTTGGCAAGCTCTTTGCGTCCAACTCGACTCTGGATGACGGGGGATAGGAACCGCCGACTATACCGCGATGCAAGAGCATCATGTCGGATATTCGGTTCCATCAGCGCTCAGTGCGAGTTGCTCTCCGTTCCCTTGATACCCAAAAGTCGAGTGGGCCTGACGAAATCCCTCCTATAGTGTTGAAAATGTGTGCTCCAGAGTTGGCACCGGTCTTAACGCGTCTTTTTCGGCTCTCCTACTCTTATGCCACAGTCCCAGCATCTTGGAAGACAGCTTTGGTGCACCCTATCCCTAAAATGGCGATCGCTCCAATCCTTCCAACTACAGACCAATCGCTATAACCTCTCTCTTCTCGAAGATAATGGAGTCCATTATTAATAGACAGCTCCTTCGATACTTAGACGTTCAGCAGTTGCTAAGCGACAAACAGTACGGGTTCCGTAAAGGTCGCTCGGCTGGTGATCTGCTGACGTACCTAACTCATCGTTGGGCACAGGCGATCGAGTCTATGGGAGAGGCATTGGCTGTAAGTTTGGACATAGCGAAAGCCTTTGATCGGGTTTGGCACAAAGCGCTTCTTTCGAAGCTTCCTTCCTATGGGCTCCCCGAGAAATTATGCAAGTGGGTCACGAGTTTCTTAGCAGACCGAAGGGTCGTAGTCGACGGTGAATGCTCAGACACTCTGTCTGTTGATGCTGGTGTCCCACAAGGCTGTATGCTATCACCTACCCTGTTCATACTGCATATCAATGATATGTTACAAACCAATGGCATTCATTGCTATGCAGATGACAGCACGGTTGATGCCTCATATACCTGCCACGCGAAAATCTCTCGGCAAAATGTCATTGAGAGTCGAAACAAACTTGTCTCTCAAATTGAAAATTCATTGGAGAAGGTCTCTGAATGGGGTAGACTTAACTTAGTCCAATTCAACCCCTCTAAGACACAAGTTTGCGCGTTCACCGCTAAAAAGTTGCCAATGGTCGTATGTCCTCGTTTTGAAAGCATACCCATAACTGTCTCCTCCAACATTGGAATACTTGGTGTTAACATATCGAGCGAGGTCCAGTTCCGATATCATCTGGAGGGCAAGGCCAAGTTAGCCTCCAAGAAGCTTGGTGTTCTGAACAGGTCAAAGCAGTATTTTAGTCCGGTCCAACGCCTACAATTCTATAAGGCGCAGGTTCGGCCTCACATGGAATACTGTTCTCATCTCTGGGCAGGGGCACCAAAGTACCAGCTTCTCCCTCTGGATCGTATCCAACGTAGGGCTGCTCGAATTGTCGACTGCCATAGTGTTTCAAACAGGCTTGACTCCTTAGAGCTACGTAGAGATGTAGCATCGCTCTGCATCCTCTATCGGTTATATTACGGGGAGTGTTCCGAGGAATTGTTCGGACTTATACCTGCTGCAACTTTTCGCCACCGCTCCATGCGACAAAATAATTATCATCCTCATCACCTTGATTAGTGGCAGTCCTCCACCGTGCGCTTTACCCGAAGCTTTCTGCCGCGCACTGTAAAACTCTGGAATGAACTGTCGCCAGCAGTATTTCCGGACCATTATGACCTGCAAACCTTCAAGAAGGGAGCGTATTCCTTCCTAAAAGGCCGGCAACGCACTTGCAACTTCTCTGATGTTGCGGGTGTCCATGGGCGACGGTAATCACTTTCCATCAGGTGATCCGTTTGCTCGTTTGCCCCCTAGTTTTATAAAAAAATTCACAGATTTCGTGCCTCACACGACTATCGAGCACATCGGAAAAGAATCTACGGAATCCGAAAAAATATTGTTATTGAGCGACGAGACACTCAGAATGTTAGGAAAAGGTTACAAAATTATACGATAACGTTAAATCATATTATTTTATACTTAGACTAGCTTTTGGCCGCGACTTATTATGCCACTTTTCTGAGAGGTATTTCCCCAAATAAGCATTTCATAACTGTGGACCTAATATACAATCACCAGTGATGATAATTATTAGATACTATTATATTTAATTTAATTATCTATTGTAGTAGTCGGTGGAAAAAAGTAGGTAGCAATATGCATTAATTAATATAATAATATAGTGATGATGATGATCACGAATATAATTTTGCCAATAGCAAAATTTCAAAGGTTATATTGGTAAATATTGGTGCACAAAACGAATAAGTAGTGAGTGCCTATATCATCCTAATTAATGTTGGTGTTTCGTATGATAATGGTGGTGATAATGATGATTACTGTAATTGACAAAGTGGTATAATACGAGTATATGCTTGCAGTTCTTTAAATAACGATAAGGAGTCAGGAGTTATGTTCATTACTCTTGGATCCAGGGTATACCTTGGTGCAAAATCTTACTTTTTGTAGCATATGCTTGGACTACGTCAGAAAAAATTGAAATCGCCGTATGTGTCCATATAAATTTCGAGGAGTTCCCTCGATTCCTCATGGATCCTATCATCATGTCACCACTTTGAGGTTAAAAGGACCGATTTGGGATTGTACACTCTACATCAAAAATATAAATTTATAATCGGTCCACAGACGGTGCTCAATCTTTGAAAACACAAGTATAATTGACTCCCTTTTTGGAAGTCGGTTAAAAAATCTCGTGTCATAGTGTTCGGGGACACTGCACTCGTCCGAAACGGCTTGACCGATTCTTATGATTTTTTTTGCACATTCGGTAGGTCGAAAAATCAGTAATAATATATTTTTTATATATTATGGCAAAACAATGTTTGCCGGGTCAGCTAGTAGAAGATCATAAAATTAATAGATTACATAAGTATCCTCGACATAACACGTATGAACAAGCATATTGCAAAATTTCCACACGCGTATCGAAGTTTGAATAATTGTAGCCATGACGCATAAGTATGTAGTACCTGGGATCCCGAACAATAAAAAATAAAAATGAATAAAAAAAAAGAAATATAAAGAAAAAGAAACAATGAGAATCACAAAAATATTTATCTTACCGGGATTCGAACCCATCACATATTTCCAAACAATGCAAAAACTATACGTAGGCATGCACACCAAGCTGCCAATCAGACTGACGTAAGAAAGTTGAAATTATTGATAGGTATTATATTGTTGCACGTCAAAATAAAAAAACATATATTGCTTAAAAATACGCAGTTTCGGGATAAGAGCTAGTTATCTAACTAGCTCTTATCCCGAAACTGCGTATTTTTTGCGATTTTTCACACCCAAAACTCACTACATACTAAATTTCATGTAAATACTTGTAGCCGTTGTTGAGATTCTGAATATAAACATACAAGATAGTCTCGTTTAAAGCATAAAATATTTTTTTTTTGTTAAACCGAAGTACCCTTAACCCGATCGTATTTGTTTTAGGCTCAAATTGTAGCCAACTTAACTGTCCAGAGGAGTTTTTCTCAAATTTTTGATATCATTCTCCGTTACCAAAATATCGAGCGCCAAAATCAAAAATTCGGAAAAAAATGATTTTTTTTTTCACTATTTTAGCCTTAACTTTTTTAGTTTTTGACTTTCTCGAAAAATTCTTTTCGCACCTTATAGATCTCGTAAATACGCATATTTTATGAATATTTTTTATTATCATATCTTTACAATTCTCCGAGATATAAGGGAATCGCACTTTTTCGTGAATTCAGCCCCTATACTGAAGCGATCGAAAAGACATTTCCAATGTCAAAAAAAAAATATTGCAAATATAGTGCATCTAAAATATGCATTTTTATAATATATTAGGTTTACATAATATGAAATTGGCGTTTTGTAAAGGAGGAATATAAAGTCGATTTTTTTAAACATAATATAATTATGTATTTAATCAAAGTATATTACCATTGCTATCTATGTACTTTTCCCTTTTGGACAGGAATCAATAAACCTTCTAAGGCACTTTGGATTGCCCCATCGGAGTTGAATTTTTTTCCCTTTCAAGAAGTTATCCAAATTTCGAAAAAAATGGTAATCTGTTGGTGCAAGGTCCGGGGAGTACGGTGGACGTCTTAGACATTCCAATTGAAGCTCCTCTAATTTGGTACCCGACACCCTGTTGTGCAATGTGTGGTCTAGCGTTGTCCTGAAGCAGCAGTGGCCTAGAGCGATTGACCAACCTCGGTTGTTTAGGAGCTAGCTTTTCGATCATGATTTGCAGTTGCTGGCAATAGATATCTTCCTTAATCGTCTGGCCAGATTTAAGAAAGCTGTAGTGAACGACACCGGCAGTAGTCCACCAAACGCTCACAAGTAACTTTTTGAGTCAATTTTCGCTTGGGGCAGGCTTTGGCTGGTTCACCAGGGTTCAGCCATTGTGATGATCGTTTCCGATTATTCAAATTCAAATTCAAATTTCTTTATTTCAGACTACTCAATGGTCCATGTGTTAGTATTACATAGTACTTAAATCTAAAGGGTTAGTCATTTAAACACATCAAAAATTAATTCTTATTTTGGTACGCGATCCCCCTTTCGTCACAGGTAATGATTCAATTCAAAATCCCTTCATTATTGTGCCGGTTGCGGGTTGAGTAATGTAACGCAGCAGTCGACGCGCGTTTGTCGGATGCTGCACTCAATCCATGAGTACCCACCTTTCAAGCTTTTTCACCTTCCCAATTTGCTTCAAGTGGATTAAAACAGTTTTATCACTAACACCGCAGCCTGCAGCTTACTCGGACGTGGTTTGCGATGGATCCGCTTCCACAATAGCCTTCAATTCTTCCTTATAAACTTTGGTCTCCGACCGTCTACGGGGCTTGTTCTGCAAGTCGAAATTACCAGAACGAAAACGTTGAAACAAAAACCGCACTGTATTTTCTTTTGCGACACCGCCGTATTGTTATCATCTTATTTCGCGTAAATACTTTATATAGGTAGATTAGGTACCTAATTTAAGTTGTTACTGCTTTTTACTCTTTAATAAAAACATCTGGGGCATGAATCTCGTGCAATAGAGAATAGTTCATATTAGAAAAAACATCCGAAGTTAGTTTTTTTTTAAACGTGATAAAGTTCATGCATTCTTAGACTGCTTACGTAAACACGCACAGATTTGGTTTGATGCAGACCATTATGACAGCACGACATGGTATTTGAAATCTTGAATCAATAGAAGTCGTTCTAACTAGGGATTGCTATTACTTCATTGTCACGAATGAGAAGACAAACTGACGCTCTTGCATTACGTAAAATCCAAATTACACAGAAAATAAAGCCACTGTCAAAGAATATATATTACTAACGTATGCCACTGTATCATAGTGTGACGTTCTAAAAACAGAATTTCGAATTTTTATTCGAATGTAAACTTTTGTCTGTTGCATGAGAATCATGCCCCAGGAAGTATTAAGGCACAATAATATGGGCTTGCTGAATAATTTTCTCTATGCATTCTTACATGGCATTGTTTCAGCAGGAACAATGTGATGCAGCCACTGCCGTGAAAAGGGAAATACAGGGCAGGCGTTGCGAGTTGCGACGCGCTGAAAAACAATACTTAATTGTTTAGCTCAAGTTTTAATTTCTATATTTTTACACTCTTCAATAGGCAATCGGACTAATTTTTTTTATTGCATAAATGAATAGTACTCTTAAATATGAGTAACTTCTCAGAAGAAACCGTATATCAAAAGACAATATTTTCAAAGGTACAGCGATTTGTATAAAAAAATTTGCGAGCCTCCTAAAAACGCTCCACATACTAAAGTCGACCTACAAATAACGTCACTTGTAGGTTATAGTATATGAAGTACTTATATGGCTGCAGGAATATATTTGTAAATATCTCCGATATTTGTGCGTTTAAGTTCATACTTACCATAATGAATGTTTTTGTATATGATCTGAGTAAACTAATGATGTAGGTTTTGTTTACCAATTTCGCAAAAAAAAATTTTTTTGGTACTGGAGCGTTTTTACGAGACTCGCGAAATTTTGTATACAAATCGCTGTACCTTTGAAAATATTGACTTTTGATATACGGTTTCTTCTGAGAAGTTACTCATATTTAAGAGTACTATTCATTTATGCAATAAAAAATATCAGTCCGCTTGCCTATTTTTTTTACTACTTTTATCTTTGCAAATTTATAGATTGTTTGGTAATTTGTAAACGTAAATGATTTGCATATTATGTTCAGTTCATATGCGACGGAAGTGAATCCTTGAATTCAAATTTTTATCCGCTTAAAAACAAAATTAATGATTTTCCAATACAAAGCTATGAACTTTGTATTGGAAAATCAATATAATTTTGTACTTGTGTCAAGAGAAGTCGTTCTAACTAGGGATTGCTACTTTGAGTATATAACCGATTGCTATTACTTCACTGTCACGAATCAGAAGACAAACTGACGCTGTCGTATAAATTCGTAAAATCCAAATTACTCAGAAAATCAAAAACAGACTCAAGGCAAAAATAAACATTATATTCAACAACTCTAATGATATTCTCATTGAGAAATTAGCAAAATGAATTAAAGAACTCTTTATAGAGATTTACTTAATCGTAAAATAAAAAGTAGTTTTAAAACATGGGTCGAGTTTTATATCGTAGGTTTGCGGATCGTTAAGTGCTGTTAACTTTTCAGAAGTACTAATTAGTAAACACTAATTACGTACTTTCACCGTTTACACATTTATTCGAGACTGAAGTAAAATACTTCGTGTTTAGTGTGTTTGTGGAAAAATATGCCAGTGATTACTTGGCCGTATATTATTAAAAACTTGACCTAATCATTAAATCTATGATTTAAATAATTTGATTAATATTTATTATTAGATTTAATTTAAAATTTACCTCAATATTTAAGGGTCTTCAAATATATCCACTTCTTAATTGTGCAGATTGGACTTATTTTTGATTGTGGGTATAAATTTAATTTGTAAACAACAGCTGCAGTCAGTGCACCTGAATAACAAGTGCTTATCGACAACAAGTTTCTAGGCAGACATTCTAGCATGACGAGTTCCCCCACTCTCGATTCATAGAGGAGGGAGGTCTCGTCGATTTTAACACAGGCAATTTCTGGATAGTCGTTTTGTAACGGTCTAAGAGAGAGGACCTTGACAGTGAATTGTATTAATTTTAAAGTGATAATCGTAACATTTCTAATTTCATAACTTTTAGCCATATTTAGTTTTGAGTTTAATAAAATTGTTGTCACGAGTTGTGACTATTATTATTTTTTTATAAAGTTTTATACTTCTTGCTATTATTATATTTAAAAAATATTTATATATTACCTTTATAGTTATGGTGCTCCCACATAGCTAGAAAAAATTTATTAACGTTAGTAAATATTTGATGTTAAAAATGCTTAATTATGTTACGCAATGTGAGTAATAGACAGATCTCAGCCTCGCTAGACTCCTTTTTATATTCTTCGTGATTAAATGCATTACATAATATTATAGAATTAATGTGTACAATGAACCCGCCAGATTGTGTCTTGGGCTAATTTTTAGGTACAAGGCGCAAAACATCGTACAATTCCTAACAAAATGTAACAATTGTTAACATTTGTTAGTAAAATAATATGTTTTAGTGTTTTAAATGTTTTCTAACGGCAGTGTGGAGCACCCTTACAGGAGCAGACGGGCCTCCTGCCCTAGTCACCGCGGTAGTCGTGAACTTTAGAAGAGCCATGTTGTATGTTTCGAGGCTTAGGGTCAGTTCACATCGTGATGATATTGACGCTACGCGGCGCTGCATTTTAAATATATTCAAAATTTAACCACACAAAACGATACATGGTGAAATTATGACATCAGTCATACACGCGTGTGCTGTATAGTGCGGTGCAACCACAGAAACGTGTAAACATCCTTTTGTGTAATGAATAAGGGATGGCGATTCTTTCCAAAAAAGATCGATTTTTGAATCGATTCAAATCGTAACCTGATGAATCGATTCATAAAAAATCGAGGTCTAAAAGATCGAATTGTTTTTTTTTTTTTTTTTTTCAAGTTTGTATTTACAATTTAAATCCATTTTATAAAAAACAATTAAGGTACCATAATAAACAATCTCTGAGATCTCTTATCCGTAAAATCAGGGATTTTTCTTTTTTTTCTTTTTTTTTTTCAAGTTTGTATTTACAATTTAAATCCATTTTATAAAAAACAATTAAGGTACCATAATAAACAATCTCTGAGATCTCTTATCAGTAAAATCAGGGATTTTTAGTTCAGGGAACTCGATATTAAGCATAGGTATTTATTGTTGTTTTATAAAATAATAAGTTGTAAGTCTTATAAAATACTTCAAAATTATATAAACATACAATGAATGGTTTAAATGTGTATTAAGATTTAATTATTGTTATTTGGTTATGAGATGAAATTATTTTATAGTTGTCATGTTCAATTTGAATAAAAAATATAATAATAATAATAACTCCCCACCGATCTCGGTGACGGTGGCCGGTTTCATTGAAACTAGGCCAGTTACGCAGGAGTAATTTTATAGTGCCCAAGTGTGTGCGCAGTACACAAGAGCACTCTCTCTTCCTTTACTCTCGTAATCCAGTGGGACGGATAACCGACACGACTGACGAGAGATCGGGCGCAGGTCCGACTTTTTACATGCCCATCCGACGCATGGATCATCTTTATTGTCAGACAATCAGGTGATCAGCCTGCATTGTCCTAACCAAACTTGGAAACAACATTTTTTGTTGTTCCAATGCGGGAATCGAACCCACGACCTCCGAGTCAAGAGCCAACGCTCTAACCACTAGACCACGGAGGCTGTTGAATAAAAAATGTAAGATCAGTATCGTCATTTGTTTTGGATGGACGCCGGGTTGGGCATTACTAGCGAGAGACGGCCATGGAGACACATGTTATGTTAAATTATGGAGAATAAATCCTGTATATTAAATAATTGAAGTTTTAATGACTGGATATGAAAAACGATTTCAGAGAGAACTTTTACACAATTATTTTTAGTACCATAACAAAGTATTAGATCAGGTATAAAAGAAGACATTTATTTGGCTCAGGCGCAAAATCCCATAGTAGCAAAACGGCATATTCTCTGGATGACGTTTTCTCAAAACGTCGTATTCTCAAAAGAACAGAAATTGTACAGTCTATGATATAAATAAAGTTTGTTGTAGTTGTTCATTTAATGATCGAATCGTCGTCACGGCGCCGGCGTAGGTGGACACGTTTATACGTGTTATGTGTTGCCATCACTTCGGTCCGTCATAATCTCGTACCGAGTTCTAGTGGCGGCGCCGAACTAAACGATATTTCGGCGCTCGAGTGACGGGCGTGCGGTGGACACACGGCCATAGTAAATGTAATTTAACTGTCACCGTAAAATTGTAAAAACCGTTAGATTGTAATAAAAGTAGTGAAATTGTAAAATGTTTATAGACTCCCGACGCGAATATTCTGCCTATAATTTAACACATTATTTTTCGTTTGATTATAAATATATAGTTTTGAATCTTTCGTTTTTTTTACAATCTCGTTAGTTATTTTACAATCTAACGGTTTTTACAATTTAACGTTGACATATCGCCAAATCTGCGCCGTCATATCTTTCTCGTTGACGTCCCGTTGATGGCGGCGGTGTACAAACAGCGCAAGGATGTAAAATAAGGGCTGAAAAATTGTATGGTACAAATTTTAAATCTTCACTGACTTCCATGAAATTAAATATCAGCGGCTTAGGTTGTACGATGACGTAACGTCTACTGAAAAAATCATTATCTATTTGTCCCTGTTTGCGGCCGTTAGGCTACGTCCCCATGACAGTTTTTTTTTTCAGACGCTGGTTGCGTCTGAAAAAAAAACTGCACTGTAAATAGAAATCTGCGCTAATGTAATAGAGGTAAAAATCGAAGTGTCGAGTGTAGAGTTATCACTCGTGTTATAACACACACATTAAATTTTTCAATCGCAACCACCAAAAAACTGACATGTGAACGTAGGCTAGTCTACAGCTAGTATAGAATCGAACTATGACAGGGCTTAACAGTGCTCTCCCAAGTTTATAATACGAAGTTAAGAGAGAAGTAGAATACAGTTAAGAAATGTCAGTTAAGAACATATTTCATGACCGGTAATGGGTCCAAAGAAACCCAATTTAACGTGGGCAAAGTCGCGTGCAAAAGCTAGTAAACTTAATATTTTGACCACTGTACTTCTGGTCTTTTGAGAATACGACGTTTTGAGAAAACGTCATCCAGAGAATATGCCGTTTTGCTACTATGGGATTTTGCGCCTGAGCCATTTATTTTATAATGTAAAAAGTTAAAAAAATGACATAATACGACAAATAATATAGCTTATAGTTCCCAATGCTTAATATCTAAGTATTTTAAATTAGGATAATTAAAATTTATGACAAAATAGGATATTTTAATTGGAATTCTTAATAAAAAATATATTTTTGAGAAATTTTTTATTGTACTTATACCATAACAGAAAAAAATCGAAGGTCGATTTTCGAGGGTGAACTATCGATTCACTGAATCAGGGAATCGATACATATCGATACATACATACATACATATAATCACGCCTTTTTCCCGTAGGGGTAGGCAGGGCCGCCTCTTTCCCGTAGGGGTAGGCAGAGACCACTTCTTTCCACTTGCTACGATCCTTACATACTTCTTTCGCTTCGTCCAATTTCATTCATACCATCCATTCCTCATCTTACATTCAACGTAGCCAAGCGTCTCTCCATGGTCCGCGGTCCGATGTCATGGGATACTCATCCCAACTTACCTGTCCGGTAGTTGTGGTATGGTATACGGGTACGCGACCCCGGCTTCCCTAGCTATTACTGTCCTATCCCTTGCCCTCCTGGGCGGTAATATCCTACATTCCCTATTTCCCACTCTAACTTACCAATCTTCCTTTCCACACCACCTATCCTTCCCTTTCCCTATTCCTACCCTCTCCACCCATCCGTGGAAATGCAATGGATAATCAAAAATAATGTAATTATCCAAAATGGCGGCGATGTGGTTCGCCACCCATCACGTCTCGTTTCTCGCGGAAGCGAATAGCGGACCATGGATATCGATACATATATATACATATCGATACATATCTGGTGTCGCACCAGCGATGGTACATACCATCGCTGGTGCGACACCAGTGGAGTCACACAGGCAGCCTTTTGCCAGTTAACTTTGCAGCATTTGATTTTGTAAAATACACTGCCAATTAAATGGCCGGTGAGGCCTGGAGCCAGCCATTTGCATTTCAAAGCGCGCGTACGACCACGACGGCGGCCCGCCTATCGCCTGTACCTGACTCTCAAATCACTGCGACCTATTATCTCGTTAGCCCTCATTTATACCGATTTAGATTCGGCTTATCTGTGTAGCGAATGAAGCAGGTTTGAGACTAGGAAGGGTGAGAAATAAAAATTTATTTACGAAATGCGACCTAGACTTAAAAATATACTGTCTCACAAAAAATCTTCATTGCAGGAGCAAAAACTTTATTGAATTTAAGCCACATATATAAATTATGTACTTTTTTTCATAGTTTTTACTTTTTACAGCAACTTGCCACATAATAACTACATAACCGATGATAACCGATCATCATGCAATTTGGCACAGATAAAAAATTCACCACGGGGAAGGACCTAGGATACTTTTTATCGCGGAAAAATATATGGTTCCCGTGGAGTACTGTATTTACGTTATAAAATCTATTATGTAGGTAATATAAATCCTACGAGTATTGTGCCATAATCACTATTGGATTTAGAAAGCGAATTACATCGTAGAAGGCCTACGCCGTAGAGGGCGTTGCGTGCTACGTCGACATTAGGTTGTATTACAAAATTTTCTTCTGTTCCAAATAAAATAGTAGGCAATATTATTTTCAGTTCATTGTAATGTTGTCTAAAAATGGTCTTCTTCTATGTATATATTGGCCTTGACGTCATTTACAGACGTTTTAAACATTAGTCTGAGTCGTGCATTTTTTGGAGTGACTGTATAAGCCGATACGAGAGCGACATGTACGACCACACCTAGGGGAGGTATGTGGATTGCAGGTGAGGTGCAGAATTTAAGTCAGTGTTGTGTCGATTTGCTTTTATTGTATACATTGTAAACATTGTATCTAAAAAAATCGACATTAAATTTTGCTTTCTTTTTAAAAATTACTATAAAATTTCGATATTTAGTATAGAAGTAGGGCTTTAAAAGTTTATTATATTTCATTGCATAGTGTCGAAACGCAACATTATAAGTAAGGTAGTAGATACATTTTTTGTTTATTACATATTTTTGTTGATAAATATTTTTTTTTTTTTCTGTAAAAATAGTTCGAGATATAATTGAAAAAAAATTGGTTCACAAATGCATTAAGTTTTTCATGACGACCATTAAAGTGCTCTCGAAATGAACGCAATCGTCCAAATTCACAATTGTACAGCAATGACGAATATCAGATGATTGTCAAGCGGAATTTTTCATTTAAAAATTCTTGTACGAAACATTAAAAAAAATGTGTGTATGGAAAAATATTTTTGCAATTGATATAACTTCACGCGGGCGAAGCCACGGCCAACGAATTACTAATAAAATCGTAGAATGCTAGCAAGCATTTAATTTTATTACATAACGTTCAAGCTACGAGTAACACATGTGGAAATACAATTTACTCTAATTACTCGAATAATTTACTTGGCTACAAAATATCATTCATCGAAATCAATCTGATAGTTTTATTAATGGAATCAGACGTTACTTTGCAGAAATCCAAAGCATAAACTCCCACAAAAAAATACCCACAACCTGCAAGCAAATATGTGAGTGCACGCATAAGCATGCGTAAAGCACCTCCCTCCTCCCACACTGCTTATGCGTACACTCCTGGTGCAAACACCACCACCACACAAGCAACAATGTCAGCAAGATCGTGAAAAGCCCCACACCACCATGCAGGTTGCAAAACTCGACGCGCGTTTCGTCCCGAGCCCGGAGCATCCTCAGGAAGTGGACCTGCAAACAAAGTTCGTTAGTCTTTGCTTGCAGGTTGTGGGTTTTTCTTGGTAAATTGCAAAGAATAACATTAATGAAATTGTATGCTGATAGTTCTGTCCACGAAGCCATAATAATATTTTACATAAGATCAATCCTAAATTGTAAATTCAACTATCCTCTTGTAATTTCATTTATCCTACCTACTCTCCTTTGAAAACATTCAGATGATACAAATGTTTAGAATTCAAACATATTGCAACAGTTTGATTGTTTACTAACTGAATTCTATTTTGAAAATATTGTAGAACCCTAAATCCTAGCAAGCGTAGCATTCATACTGGAGTACAATAACAACAATACACCGCATTGGAACCCCGCAATTCCGGATATTCGCTTTTTGTTATTCAGAAGTTATGACATTTTAGCAGACAGATGATTTAATTAAATTTTTATTTAACAGCTAGAGACTTTGAGTATATAACTGCTAGAGACGTCGAATAACAAAATTGTTTTTTTTTTTCCGTTGCCTTCAGATACGAGTGATCTTTCACTTCATTTACGTATTGCAAGTTCTACAATGCAATTCACAATATGTTTTATATTATTGTTTTAATTTGGTTTGTATTAAAATTACCAAAAACATATTTTGCACATTACATACACATATTTAATTTATATTATTTATGCTGTAATGTTGTTTGATATAGTATCATCCACTGGTATCATCTCACATGCTAGAAATCACATTTAAAACTAATATTAATAGTCTAAAATGTGTAAACGTTTTTATAAAACTTTCCTTGTCATACAAACATTTTTTCATGAAAATAACTTTTACACTTTACCGGTGATCCATCAGTTAGAGGAGTTACATAAATTCTGCATCAATCTGTCTTTAAACATCGATTAGATTGATCGATTAGAAAAGCGCCTGTTTAAATCTGCACCAAAAAATTATTCAATACAATGTTATGTAGACATTATCACAGATTAATAAATTAGTTACTAACAATATGACGTAGACGCCCTGACTTATTTACAACGTAACTACATAGGTAATAGTTATGTAGATGTATACCTACTTAATTTATGCTGTTCATTTAGTAAAGGATGTCATGGGATACTCTTCCCAACTTACCTGTCCAGTAGTTGTGGTATAGTATACGGGTATGCGACCCCGGCTTCCCTAGCTATTACTGTCCTATCCCTTGCCCTCCTGGGCGGTAATATCCTACATTCCCTATTTCCCACTCTAACTTACCAATCTTCCTTTCCACACCACCTATCCTTCCCTTTCCCTATTCCCACCCTCTCTACCAATCCGTGGAAATGCAATGGATAATCAAAAATAATGTAATTATCCAAAATCGCCACCCATCACGTCTCGTTTCTCGCGGAGGCGAAAAGCGGACCATGGAGAGACGCTTGGCTACGTTGAATGTAAGATGAGGAATGGATGGTAAGAATGAAAGTGAACGAAGCGAAAGAAGTATGTAAGGATCGTAGCAAGTGGAAAGAAGTGGTCTCTTGACATTTGACCTTTGACCTTGACCCAAACCATCCTCATCACATTGACCTTTACATTGACCTTTACCTCCAATCGTCCCCCACGGCAAATTACATCTTACGACACGAGAACGATACGACACGCAACGACTTTCTTCGATTTGTCGTTTCGACGTTTTTAATAATTATCTGCAGTAAGAGAATACTTATATACTCTACTACATAGGCTGCACTAAAAGTATCGGGAATGGAATATTTCCACTGTTCCTGTCATATTAAAATCTTTTTACTTTAAAACTCCTTGGTTTTAAAAATCGAATACCGTTTATTTAATTAAAAAAAGATTCTCGGTCTTGTCACAAGGTCTTGTCAAACTTGTTTAGTCGTTGAGAAAATGGAATTGACTCGAGAAAATTCTAGAGCGATGATTTATTATGACTTTCGAAGTGGTTTAACACAAAAACAGTATGTTGACCGGATGATTTCTGCATTTGGTGATGAAGCCCCATCCAAAACCACAATTTATCGCTGGTTTGCTGAATTTAAACGTGGACGTGTCAAGCTCAGTGATGATCCCCGTCAAGGTCGTCCAAAAACTGCAGTCACCCAAGAAAACGTTGATGCTGTGCGTAAGCTGATTGAGGAAGATCGACATGTGACATACCGCGAAATTCAGGCAACTTTAGACATTGGCATGAGTCAAATACAAATAATCTTGCATGAACAATTAGGTGTAAAAAAGTTGTTTTCCCGATGGATACCGCATTTGCTCTGTGAAAAGCAAAAAGCGGCTCGCGTTACTTGGTGCGTCAGAACTCTCGATAGATTCCACGCAGGATCCTCAAATGCTGTATACAACATCGTATCAGGTGACGAATCCTGGATATACACGTACGAACCCGAAACAAAAAACCAGTCACGAGTTTGGGTGTTCGAAAATGAGTTAAAGCCAATAAAAATTGTTCGTTCACAGAGTGTTGCAAAAAAAATGGTGGCCACGTTTGTCTCCAAAACCAGTTATGTTGCGACTATTCCTCTTGAGAGACAAAGAACGGTTAATGCAGAATGGTATGCTAACATTTGTTTGCCACAGGTCGTTTCTGAACTCCGTAAAGAGAACTGCAACCGCCGCATCATCCTCCATCACGACAATGCGAGTTCTCACACCGCGCACAGAACAAAAGAGTTTTTAGAGCAAGAAACCTAGGTTTAACTTTTGACTGCCACCTTTCTTGGTCTGCACATATTAATGAGGTGAGCAAAAAACTTCACCACTCATTGCATGCTCTGAAGAGGTTGCAAAATTTTCTTCCTATTCCTGCGAAAGTCCTATTAGCACAATCTTTACTACTACCTCTTTTAGATTACGCTGATGCCTGTTATTTGGATGTAACGGAAGAGCTATTGAACAAACTAGAACGTCTACAAAATTCGTGCATTCGTTTTATTTATTCATTACGCAAATTCGACCATATATCTGAGTTCCGTCACAAATTACAATGGCTTCCTATCCGCCATCGTCGGAATATGCACGTTTTAACTTCACTCTTTAAAATACTTAAATTCTCTTCTTCTCCTTCTTATTTATCTGACCGTTTTACTTATACAGCTCCGAGCGAAAGGCCTACTCGCACATGCAATCCTAGGAAGGTGCTAGATAATCCGTGGTATAACACAATTTTTTACGGAAACTCATACACTGTTAGAGCTGCCCAGCTGTGGAATGCTCTGCCTGAAGACGTGCAGCAGAGCCCAACAGTGGGCACGTTCAAAACAAGGCTGAAGAGACACTATTTTATGTCATATCTATGAATATTAATATTATATAATTAGTATATGTAGGTTTATGTATGTATGTTTAGGTATGTATTTATATTTTTATGTATTTTTATCGTAAAATATAAGTTATTATGTATTATCATTAATTATTATTATCTACACTAATATTATAAAGAGGAAAACTTTGTTTGTATGTTTGTTTGTTTGTTTGTTTGTTTGTTTGTTTGTAATGAATAGGCTCAAAAAGTACTGGACCGATTTCAAAAATTCTTTCACCATTCGAAAGCTACATTATCCAGGAGTAACATAGGCTAAATTTTATTTTGGAAAAAAATAGGGTTCCGTAAGATATTTGGGTTTTTCGGACAAAAACGTGTAAAAAATCAATCAGAAAAGTTACTTATTTTGCGTACGCTGCCTAAACTATAAAAGATAGAACCATAAAATGTTCTAATTAATTGTAGATCTTATAAATATCTACAAAAAAGTCCGCGACACACTATACCTATCTATGTCGAGTGAGGCACAACAACCATTTTTTTATTTAGAAATCTTGAATTTTTTTTGGACTATATTTAAACGCGTTTATTTTACTCATGCTATTAATCCTTATCAAAATAAATTATTTCATCACTAAGTACAGTTTATGTAGATAATATTTGGTCTTTGAATGATTAAAATTGGATGTTTGGTTTTGAAGTTATGGCGAAATTAAAATATTACGATTTCTGCTGCACGGCCCGTTGCGAAGTGGGTGTCACCAAGGGTGCGCGTGCGGAGTTTAGATTATTGAATATTTTTTTTGTTTTGTGTTCGTTGTAACTATGATGGACAGTTACTTGAATACCTATTTATTTAGTGTTTGTTGTATTGTTAGTCCTGAAGAGTATAGGTATTTCATACTATAAAAGTATACCCTACTTAGATAAAAGTATACTTACTTATTTCATTGAGATTTAGTAGGTACCTACCTATATTAATTTGTTTCTGTTTGTTTTGAACTTTTGATTAAATTTTGCCCGTTTGGTAGAGGTTTAAAGACATTCTGTAGTATTAGTATCAGTATTGTACCCGTGCGAAGCCGGGGCGGGTCGCTAGTTACTTATATAACTATTCGATGTCTTGTTCTTCGATATTTCCCTTATTCTCTTGTGTACTATCTGTGTCCGTTTATATCTCTTGCAATGTCCTGTCGTAGGTCTGCTGGCAGAGATCTCTTATAGAGATAAGCACACCTATGTACATTCATCACTGTGCTGTCTGAGTTTAATTGTAAAATTTGTGTACATAAAGAATAAATAAATAAATAAATAAATGAAATCATAGAATTATTAGACCATCTGCCATACAGCCCCGACCTAAGCCCTATGATTTCTATACTTTCCCTAAAATAAAGAATAAATTGCGTGGTCAGAGATTTTCATCACCTGAAAAAGCTGTGGACGCCTACAAAACGGCCATTTTGGAGACCCCAACTTCCGAATGGAATGGTTGCTTCAATGATTGGTTCCATCGTATGGAAAAATGTGTCAAATTTCGCGGAGAATACTTCGAAAAGCAATAAATACATTTTTAAATAGTAATGTTGTGTCACTTCCTTGATTCCCGAAATTTTCAGTGCCGCCCTCGTATCTACTACTAATCTCTGGTATTCGACCCTGCTCTATCGCGACGTAAAACTAACTACAGTTTATTACATTACCGTACAAGTCATTACGCGAGTATTAACTAATAGAGCCGAGTTTATCGGAGTTCATAGTAGTTAACAGATTGTTTGTAAGCTTTAAGCTTTAAGTTTCTAACTACATTTAGAAATGTATCTGGTGGAATAATATTGACGCAAT
The DNA here is from genome assembly GCA_905404095.1 of Glaucopsyche alexis. Lineage (NCBI taxonomy): Eukaryota > Metazoa > Arthropoda > Insecta > Lepidoptera > Lycaenidae > Glaucopsyche > Glaucopsyche alexis. Next base: position 11,015,628 of record FR990048.1, read on the forward strand.
AATTTTAAAGAGGTTTTTTTACCTTAGCCGTAGACCAAAAAGATAGGAAAATTATTTTATCATTCTTTCTATATATATATATATGTTTGTTCTATATGTCTATATGTATGTTTGTTCCACCGTAATGCCGTACTGCCTAAACTACTGGTTCGACTTTAATAAATGAGTGGTCAATAGATTCGGGTATTATTGGCTATATAATTTATATAGTCCCGTTATAGTTTTTAATTAAAATTGTAGTTATTACTGAAATATAGAATATTTCATTTTAGATGACTCATTGATGTACCATTTCTAAAGACATCGCATTTGTAATAGAACAATCCAGTGCAGAAAGTCAGCTATCGATCTAACACAGCGTAGCATGCTCTAGTAAAAGTTTCAGTGTTGGCCGTGAACATAGACCATAATATTTTGTCAATTTAGGTACAATTTACGAATTCCTTATATAAAACTAACTAACCAACAGACGTTCTTCCATCTTACCGATAAACTGGAATAAATAAATAACTACCAACCACGACAACTATGACCAACACCTACTATCTTCTCCCACACCTACTATCTACACCCACACCTATATGTACACCTACGCCTACCCCTACAGGTGATATATAAATTTTAATGGCGTCATAGAATAACAAAAATAAACCTACCAAATACACCTGCAAATTTTAGAAACAAAACCCACGAGATTTTTTTATAATACTAGCTTTTGCCCGCAGCTCCGCCCGCGTAAATACATTATCCCGTGGCAACACTACTTTTTCGGGATAAATCATATCCTATGTCCTTTCCCGGGACCCAAAGTATGTCTATACCAAATTTCATAAAAATCAGTTCAGCGGTTAAAGCGTGGAGAGGTAACAGACAGACAGACAGAAAGACAGACAGACACACTTTCGCGTTTATAATATTAGTATGTAATATGTATAGAAGTATAGATTATGTGATAATATATTATTATGTCGGTTATGTCGATGGTCCTATCTAATCAACTCGGATGCTATTAGAGTACAATAAGCTGCTGTCAGTATTTTTGCTGAGGCACTACCATCTTGAGAGTGCCTGCATCCGACGCCCCTCGTAATTAAATCCCGAGCTCATATAGAAAACTCATTAGGTCTACTACCTAGCTAAAGCTGTGGGAATTAGAATTATTACATAAATATAAATACCTAATAAAAGTCTGTTAAAAGTATATAAATCTTATTGTTAGTATAATACATAATGTCATAAAAATTATAGAATCTATTGCATAATCTTATCTTATACTTTAAACGTGACATCACGTTTTAATCTTCATCCCCTATTTTACCTATCTAGGGGCTAAATTTTAGAAAACGCTGAAATACGTAACTCATTACATGATAATATATTTAGACGACCTCCGTGGCTCAGTGGTGAGCGCAGTGGCGCTTTAGCCGGAGGTCGCGGGTTGAATCCCGCCAGGGACAAAGAAGTTTTCTGTATTCCTGGGTCATGGATGTGTATTAAATATGTGTATAATATAATAAAAATCGTAAATATAAGTATAGTATAAAAAGTATTAAATATATTTCCGTTGTCTGGTACCCGTAACACAAGTTCTTCGGATACTTACCACGGGGCCAGACTGACGTGGTGTGAAGCGTCCATAGATATTATTATTATTATTATTACTATGTCTAAGGAATAAAAAGGAATAAGAATTTACACCCTTGGGGTAAAAATTTAAAAAAATCCTTTTAAAAGCTTTAGATTATTCTAAACACAGGTTACTTTTATTAAAACATTGTAATACAGGTACCCACCTAGTATCGACCCCAGTCTCTCACATGTTCTGTAAAATTGAGTTGAAAATTATATAAAATACTCGTAGACGGTTACATGTGGGAATGAAGAGTGTAATCAATGGAAGATTTATTAGAGGTCGCGGCGCTGATCCTTCATCCTTCAGAAGTGAGGGTAATTGCGGCGAACTGAGTTATGGCGCTGATCCGTCCCCGTAATGACTTCACTTGTGCGCCATAAGCTGAATGGTTCATTTAAAAAAAATATTTGTGATACTAATTGTAAGTAAGGTTTCTATAAGATTTTATCGGGATGTCTAACGGCCGGTTTCAATAACCTATCTACCAATAACTATTTATTATGTGTAACGTTTTTAACAAATAGTTATTGAAACGGGCCGTAAGTGTTACTCGTCACTTCTTTTGCATCAAAAGATATTACGTGTATCTTGTAAAAATATAGCCTACAATGCCAACATTATCTTAGTCTACACTTAACTATAATTACAATGTACACCACATTTAAATCCACCTATAGCTGTAACAAGTACCTACGCCTCCAAATATATCGTTTCAACTTTGAACACTCAACAAACAATGGCTAGCCGTACATGTACAATATTATTGACAGAATAAATTTGTCAATACTAGTCAACACATAAAAAAACGGCAATATGAGCATTATTGCCAATAATATGGTGTGTGTGCGGCTAGCCATTCGCACAAACTTTTTCTTCACAATATGAGTAATATTATATTTACCTGGAGCTTCAAACGTCTTCCGCTATCTCAGTGCCATTTGTCGACGCTATCCGGTCTTTCCGGGTGAGCCATTCAGTTTGACGAGCACTTCGACGGTCTGTAACATCAGCTTTTATTTCGGGCTATCAAACCTTTCGGGCCATTTACACTGCCCCTTGCAAGTTGTACTATAACACGACTCTTACAAATATTTAACACTGGCTTTCGACTGCGGCTCCGCCTCCGTAAAACAGTATCCTACGGGAAATCTTTACTTTTTCGGAGTAAAAAGCATATGTTAACCCAGAGCTTAAACTACTGATATACCATATTTCATCAAAATTCGTTCAGTATCTTCCGTTTTTATATGAAAGAGTAACAAACATTCATCTATTCATCCATCCATCCTCACAAACTTTCATATTTTATAATAGTAGTAGGAAGATATTACAATTATATAACACTAGCGTTTGCCCGCAACTCCGCCCACGTAAATACATTATCCCGCAGGAACACTGTACTTTTTCGGGATAAAAAATATCCTATGTCCTTTCCCGGGACAAAGTATGTATATACCAAATTTCATAAAAATCGGTTCAGCGGTTAAAGCGTGAAGAGGTAACAGACAGACAGACAGACAGACACACTTTCGCATTTATAATATTAGTATAGATTATACAAGTAGGTACAGATATACTGCAGCAGTCGGTACGATACACGTTTTAAATATTATTTTTTGGAAAAACAGAATGAAAGTAATTTCTGACGTGGTCACTCTGGTGGGTTTTCCAGGCTTTGCGAACAAAAATTTGTCTCTTAAAACTCAACTTTTAAGCCGAGAGTGCGGATGTTTTATTGACTTTGTAGGTTTTGCATTAAACGTGGAGTTTCAGCCGAAAAGCTTTTTACGATAAAACCGATTCAATTTAAATGCTTCACTTCAAATACACATTCATAGAGTTACAGATGTAAATGGGTTTAAATGAAATTGAATTTGCACACTAATAGGTAACTATTTTTGCGGGCTCTATTACGGATTATATTATTTCGAACCTATGGACACTATACACAATAATATCTTTAAAAGTAACACTTTACGTGTAACTTTCTAGAAAAATGAATTTTCAGCTAAAAACATTTTCGTATCATACAATTTTCATTTGATTTCAGTTCAATTTTAATCTTAGAATCGCAAAAAAATATATGAAATACGAAAATAGTTTGCGAGATAAGGTATTAAGTAAGCTTTAAAATTTTAAGTAACAAAAGGTCGCAAGCTCCGTGGAATGAATCAATCCTTTGTATGAATAAATAATCTGAAGAATAAATCTTTTCATTTTTCAACGAATCACAAAGGCTACGACATATTTTGAATGTCAAACGATTCGCAGCACAGAAACGTAAGTCGAGGCATTTGCTTAAAAATTCCTCCAACGAGAAGTAAAAATTTTGAACGCCATATTTCAAGCTGAATAATTTAAAATCACACAGATAAGCCGTAGGCCTTAAAATTTTTAGGTATTAAAATGTTTAAAACAAATATTTCCTTAAAAGGGTAGGCACTAGGCTAAGCAATATATAATTAGCACAAGAACCTTTAGTAATGCCGTATAATGAAATTCTTCAGACTTAAATGAAACTAATGAGGCCCAGTGAGTTAACCCTCGCCATTATACTGAGCATTTTGAGCTGTTGCCCCAATTATCCGGGAATTATTCACAGTAATTGTTAAAGATGATGATGATGATGATAATTACCAAAGCTGGAATAACAAGACAGTAAATTAACATTTGTAGGGTTTATATTATAACTAGTTTTTGCCCGCGACTTCGTCCGCGTGGAGTTCGATTTCCATACATTTTTTTTTTCACCGCGAATTTTCGAAAATCCTTTTTTAGTGGATGCCTACGTCATTACAACTATCTGTGTGCCAAATTTCAGCAAAATCCGTTCAGTAGTTTCGGCTGTGCGTTGGTACATGAGTCAGTCAGGTTTGCCTTGTTGTTCTATCTTAAATATGAACTGGAATGAATAAATAACTTACACCACCTACAATGCAACCTACGTCCTAGCCCTACACCTATAATAAATAATAATCGGAATAATCTCCTTAATACGTCCTCCAGTCCTGTAGAGCAGGCTCGCCTCTTAGCTGCGGAGAAGTGGGAGTCGGGCCTTTGGCTACAAGCATTACCGTCACCCAATACGGGCACATTGCTGGATCGAACAGCTTTCCGGTTAGCCACTTCCCTGCGTCTTGGCACCCCCCACGTCGTCCCCCATCGCTGTGTTTGTGGCGCAAACGTGGACAGCCTCGGACACCATGGGCTGTCCTGTCAACGAAGTGCCGGCCGCATCTCCCGACATCACTACCTGAACGATCTCATCCGTCGGGCTCTTGTCACCGCCGGAGTGCCAGCTGTGCTGGAACCCTCTGGTTTGACGCGCGACGATGGCAAGAGACCAGACGGTATGACCCTCGTCACTTGGAGAGTGGGACGGGCTCTTGTATGGGACGCTACTTGCGTCGATACACTTGCTCCGTCCCATGTCCAGGGCACCTCGAGTTCTGCAGGTGCGGCCGCCAATCAGGCGGAAAACCTCAAGCGGCGCAAATATGAGAACCTTAGTGGGGATCTCATATTTGAACCGTTTGGGGTTGAAACCCTTGGTACATGGGGTCTGGGTACGCACAAACTTTTCAGAGAAATATCCAAAAAGCTCATTTAGGCCACCCTAGACCCTAGAGCCGGCACCTACCTGGGCCAGAGAATAAGTATCGCAATCCAGTGAGGGAATTCTTTGAGCCTTCTAGGTACTCTGCCTGGTGGGGGCGACCTGGGAGATTTCTTTTTTTGTAGCATTTTAAGTTTTGGACTAGTTATTTTTTATTTTTTTAGTACTTACCTACTTTTATAGTTTGTAAATATTTTAAATAGATTTAAGTTAATTTTAGCTTTTAACAATATTTGTTTCTTGTTGATTATATACCTACACCTACACCTACTTCTACAACCTATACCTTTTCGAATATTTCTCACTGTTTAAACCTTCCCTGAACTTCCACGGTTATTTTAAGACCATAATTAGCCAAAGTCCGGCCGTTCTCGAGTTTTAGCGAGATATTGGAATTTTACGTTTAATGTCAATTCCCTCGGGAACGGGATAAAAAGTATCCAATGTCCTTCTTCTGATTTTAAGATACCCCGCCAATTTTCAGCCAAATCGGTTCAGCCGTTCTTGAGTTACTTATACCTAAATAGTGTAACTAACACGACTTTCTTTTATATAATATGTCACCGTAAAATTTTAAAAATCGTTAGATTGTAATATTACTTGAGATATTATAATATGCTGACAGATTGTCAAATACAAATTTCTCTATACAATTGTACGCATTATTTTTCGTTTATAGATTTGTGTATCTTTTCGTGGCATTATTTAAACAAGTCACTTTATTCTTATCGACAGCCTCCGTGGTCCAGTGGCTTAGAGCTTACCTCTCGACTCGGAGGTCATGGGCTCCCGCGTTGGAACAACAAAACGTGTTGTTTCAAAATTTAGTTAAGATAATGTAGGGTGATGAGTGTGATCACCTTATTGTATGATAAGAAAGATGATCTGTCCCACTAGGTTATGAGAGTAAAGGAAGAGACAGTGCTCTTGTGTACTGCGCATACACCTGGTTTCAATAAAACTGCCTACCGACATCGGTGTGGGTCTATTTATGCTTATAATTAAGTTTGTGTTTAATTACAAAGGTGAAGTGTTTTCGCAAAACTTTTATTTACCAATAGTAGTTTAGTTTGTTGTAATTTCAATGCCTTTCTGTTTTGTTTTCTACGGCTCTGGTTGCTCGTCCATTTCCGGTTTCTGACACGTGAGAGCCCCGCAGCGGTTGGCACAGCACTTGAGGGCGCGGGGGCAGTCCGAGTCGCCCGTGCACATGTGGCTACAGATCCACACACCACGCGGGTGCTCCGGACAGTTGCCCGGCTTCACTGGAACAAAATTGATAAAAAAGTTATTTAAAATAATCCTATATGTGTAAGTTATATTACATCTAAGAATGTTATGCTTTATCTAAATAATAGTAGGCGTTCATGCCATTATTATATAGATGAGTCTTACATTAAATTGTTATTTTCGGTCATAGTTACTATTAAGAGGTAATTTAAATAAATTACCTCTTAATACGTAAGTACCTAACTATGAACGAAATAGAATTCATACGCATTTTGTACCTTCTGCGTCGTTAAATTATTCTATGGCAGAGATTCCAAACTTTAAATGTGCAATCGTGTGTAATTGGTAGTGACAAACACTAGTCATCCTTTTCTTTGCTATTGAATTAGGAATGCCATCCTTGTCACGAATTTTTGCTGTGAATGAAATGAAAAGTGTCAATGTGTGTCGCGGCACAAAAATTTTGCCAGTTTTGTAAGGGTATAACGTATCCTTAGTTATCACTGTCTATTAATTAGTGTTGGAATATTATCAGAATCATAAAATAGAAAAAAAAATACGCTCACCTTTTGTGACAACCCTGACAAAATTTTAATCGTTCTATGAAAGCTGTTCCTCAATCAATGGTGATAAAAAAACTTACTCAAGTTAACGAAGTGTCGTTCAGTCATGGCGTCAACGCACATGGCGCCTCCGCAGTCAGTTGGGCAGCACAGCTGCGTGCTGTTCTGGCACTTAAGCTGCGGGCCGCACTGCGCATCGCACACGTCCACAGACAGCGTCGGGGGACAAGACCCTAGTACGCTCAAACTGCTCACCACTCCCAAAATGGCGACTCCTGAAAAGCAGCGTCTCGGACTTGAAATATAATAAACTAGCTGTTGCCCGCGGCTTCGCTCGCGTAAATCGGTTTCCTACGGGAACGCTGTACTTTTCGAGATAAAATGAATCCTATATTTTAGTCCAGAGCTTAAACTACTACCATACTAAATTTGATTTTTGCGTGAAATAGTAACAAACATCCATCCATTCAACCTCACAAACTTTCAGATTTATAATATTAGTAGGACTAGCCCCAGGTTCGCACGGATGCAATGTTTTATCTACACTAATATTATAAAGAGGAAAACTTTGTTTGTATGTTTGTTTGTTTGTTTGTTTGTAATGAATAGGCTCAAAAAGTACTGGGCCAATTTCAAAAATTCTTTCACCATTCGAAAGCTACATTATCCACGAGTAACATAGGCTAAATTTTATTTTGGAAAAAAATAGGGTTCCGTAAGATATTTGGGTTTTTCGGACACAAGGTGTAAAAAATCAATCAGAAAAGTTACTTATTTTGCGTACGCTGCCTAAACTATAAAAGATAGAACCATAAAATGTTCTAATTAATTGTAGATCTTATAAATATCTACAAAAAAGTCCGCGACACACTATACCTATCTATCTCGAGTGAGGCACAACAACCATTTTTTTATTAAGAAATCTTGTTTTTTTTTTTTTTGGACTACATTTAAACGCGTTTATTTTACTCATGCTATTAATCCTTATCAAAATAAATTATTTAATCACTAAGTACAGTTTATGTAGATAATATTTGGTCTTTGAATAATTAAAATTGGACGTTTGGTTTTGAAGTTATGGCGAAATTAAAATATTACGATTTCTGCTGCACGGCCCGTTGCGAAGTGGGCCTTGGTGACCAAGGCGTGCACGTGCGGGAGGGGAGTTTAGATCTATGAGTAAGGTACCCGCAGTATTAGTATCAGTATTGTACCCGTTCGAAGCCGGGGCGGGTCGCTATACATAATATATAAACCTTCTTCTCGAATTACTCGATTTATTGATGAAAACTGCATTTAAACCCGTCGAGTACCTAGTTTAAAAGATTTAAGTTAACAGGAAAGGAAGCGACTTCATTTTGTATACCTATGTTATGATGATGGCCCGCTATTCGGATAATAACGTAATCTGAACTTGGGGAATTTTATTCCTAATTAATCCTATGTAAAAACTCAACTTTTGAGTTTTGATCTACCTATTATTATTTTTTTTTTTTGTAATTAAGTGTTATAATTTATAAATTGTGTATTAATTTAAAACTTGTGTACAAGCAGTATGTTATTTTGAGCTTAATAACGAATAATATAGATCCAACTCACCTATAACTATTAACAAAAGATATTTCATTGCTGCCATTTTCAATCTTGTTTTGAATTTTCACTTTACGAAATATATTTAATCCCGGCTTGATTTCCAATGTTGCCTTAATGTAGCGTTATATAAAAAGCTTGAAAGAGATAATGAACTTGACAATTCACTTGCTCAAAATAAATTATTATATAATAAAGTTAAACTTACAAATACTGCAAAAGCGCTATGCAATGGTTTATTTACGATTAGCGAATAACTGATAGTCATGTAGAATTACAACTATGCGTGGGATTTATCTACTGCCGGCCCGCCTACTACACTTGATAATTATTATAATTATTACTTGTAATACATGACTTATGTGGCCAACATTGTTTTTGTTGACTTATTTATATAAGTCACCTTGGAAATAAACGATTTAACATTACAAACATTCACAAGTATGTTACGAGTATGTTAAGTTCTACCCACCTAATATTAGTAGAAGTATATACAAGTGTGGTCGCGGGCATGTAGTATTTCGTACATTGCACTCGCGCACGAATGTATTTCTATCGCGCTCCTATCGCGTGCCTGTGTAAACGCGATAGCAATATATTTGTGCGCGAGTGAAAGTGATAAGTAACGATGAGTCAATTTAAGAAATTCTACTTGCTCCCCGACCGCACTTTAGTCTACACCAGGGGTTCCTAAACTTTTAAGGTAACGGAACACCAACCAAATTATTTTTAGTTTTGTGGAACTCATATTAAATGTATATGTCACCGTAAAATTGTAAAAACCGTTAGATTGTTATATAACTAGTGAAATTGTAAAATATTGTTAGACTTCGGACCCAAATATTCTGCCTATAATTTAACATATTATTTTTCGTTAGATTATAAATATATAGTAATGAATCTTTCGGCATATTTTTACGATCTCGTTAGTTATTTTACAATGTAACGGTTTTTGTAATTTAACGGTGACATAATATACAAAACAACACTGAAATTTAAATGTATAAGTGTGTATAAGAATAATAATTTTATGTGTTATACTTTCATAAAATCAATGAGTACTTCTCATTAGGTACATAGTTTGTCCAGAACAATTCAAAATAATATATAATGTAATATTTAACATAGATAATAATAAATAACTGGATAATCCTGATATTATAATCATGAAAGTTTGTGAGGATGTATGGATGGATTGATATTGGTTACTCTTTCACGCAAAAACTACTAAAGAGATTTCGATGAATTTTGGTATGGCTTGGAAGTTCAGGCTCTAGATTAAAACATAGGCTACTTTTTATCCCGAAAAAGAAGTTCCATTGAGATACTGCATTCACGCGGGCGGAGCTGAGGGCAACAGCTAGTAATAAATGATTTTGATAGCTTTGCTACGTCTCTTAGATACCTCTTGATTCCACGAAATCCACTTTGGGAGTCCCTGGTCTACACTAGTATAGTATTAGTACCTACTTGTACTATTATTATTCATTCTGTTGTATAGTATTAGTATACGTACTGACGATATATGAAAGAAATACAACTTTCTGAAACCATTAGAAATATGGTAGTAATGGTACACATATTTTAGTACACATAAAATATTGCCTTTGCGAAGCATGTTGCCGCGCTATCAGATTATAGCGAATTAAGCGGCCGTCTCTTTAAGTGCTCACTGCCAAGTCACTGTTTAATATAAAAATAATAAATAAATAAAAAAGCCTTTTATTCTACTCCCCATTTTTTTACAATTCTCTTGCATGCGTTAACTAAAAAATAACATATTACATTAATTTATTATCTTTAAATTTAAATCACAATTCTAAAAGTAATCAAATAAAATAAGATAATTTTAATACAAGACTAGAATCCAGATCAAAATACACTATAATAAATATTAATCTTCTCACTATTTAATAAAGTAAATTATAAAAATAAATCTTTCCACATGTGTTTACAATTTTTTATGAGTACCTAGCTAATTAAATTGACTATCTTGAATTTCACTTGGTCTCTATGATATCTCATAACGTTTTGCAAAGGAAATAGGTATTTGCCTTATTTCATTTAGGTAATGTTATTGTGGGATTAATCATTCTGAGCCATTTACCGTTTTCATACTAGATATCTTATAAGTTAACTGGGCATGTCATTACTTGATTATGAGAATAAAAACAAACATTTAGCTTATAAGAATAATTGTTGCTAACAAATTGGAACTAGGAACCAACATTGTAGAGCATTTTCCAAGCTAATAACTTCATTAAAGACACCGAGGTTCCAGTCTCTAGTATCTAGACAAAATAAAAATCTCTGTCCTTGCGACTGATGAGCTTCCGTACTGAGTATTGGAAAATGTTTACCGGAGCTTTATCGTGTTTTCTTCATTGCGTTTATCGCGCGGTGTGCTCGAAGCTGATGTCTACAATGCATTATATTATATCCCGGTCGCTTTTACATCACCCTTAAATTACCCAACCTCTGTATTATGTTCTGATAATATAAAATTTTGTGTTAGAAGTATTTTACTTATTGTATACTAGCTGTTTCCCGCGGCTACGCCCGCGTAAATATACCGTACTTTTTTGGGATAAAAAGTAATCTATGTTTTAATCCAGAGCCATACATATACTACAACCATACCAAATTTCATCAAAATTCGTTCAGTAGTTTTTGCGTGAAATGGTAACAAACTAATCTAAAACCCATCCATCCCACGTCATAAACTTTCACATTTATACTATTAATAGGATTTATAGGTTAGAACATTATCGCAATAAAATTATTGGGGAAAAAGAAATCCATTATTTTTGCGTGAAATTCAAGGTGCGGCACCCAAACATCGAGCTTTCTTTGTATCCAACTTTGCGTAAACTCAAACTCAAAATTTTTATTTCCATGTAGGTTATAATATAACGCTTATAGAATTGTCCTACATGATGCCTACCACCGGTTCGGAAACTAGCCCGGCGAGAAGAACCGGCGTAAGAAACTCGCACGGGGCCACCTTTTAGCAAAAAGATGGGAAAATTGTTCTTTTCAAAAAATATTTTTACAATGTTGTAACTTAATCTATATAACATTAGTCATAAGTACATAGAACATACTTAAGTACATAAAAGCGCATGAGGTCATCTTATTCCCAAGGTGTGCAATCGTTAATGAAATCACTGACTTTATAATAAGCTTTAGCACACAAACGTTCTTCAACAGCTTTTTTAAATTTATTAATGGAAAGATTTTGAACGTTTTCTGGGATTGAATGGTCTAAAACTGTTTTATGGTCGATCTTCAGCTCCTGGCCGATGCTACGACTACTGACATGCCGGTCAACTTCGATTATTTCTGTGATTTTATCGACATTTTCGACGACGGGCCTACCCATGCGAGGTGCATCTAAAATGTCTAAACGAAAGCACCATAAACACTATTCACAATTTCAGCCACCTGGATAGCATTTTCGCATTTATCAAAAAAAATGTACCTAATTTTCTGTTCGTTGCCTTCCATTTTTAACATACTGTAAATCACAACTGAGTGGACCAATAATTTTTTATTGGTCCATTGTCACACACAGCTAACTATTGTCTCCAGTGTAATATTATGTCACCTTGACAACGAGCATAATTTTGAAATGGTCCGATCCTAGTCCGATCGATACTTTACGAGATATCGATCACTATATTACAGCCATCTACCGATAAATAATGGATTTTTCCCCCAACCTTCACCTAATCTTTTTGGGCAATGAAACAAGTATATGTACAATATTAAAAATGTATTGTGGCAACATTATCATCAGTTCTTGTTCTGCGCGAGATACGAGTCGAGCCAATTCGACATGACGGGGAGGTTGGTGTCCGTCCACTTGGCCTCCTCCCTGATGTTCCTCATGGACTTCTCTACGATGTGCTCGGCCGAGCCGAACTCGCCCTGGTGCGCGACGTACAAGCTTGATACTAGCTCCAGGCCGGACTGCGTCGTAAACTGCGACGTAGCCGACGTGATCAAGTTGTCCCATAAATTCGTTTTGCTCGAAAACCTGCGAATGCAATTTCATAAAAATATAAGTTTAAAGATGCAGTTCAAGAAGGTGAAAGCATAGGATTCAAAAACTTTGAAGTTTAACAGAGTTATTCATTTTTAGAAGAATAATGAAATCAATCGAATACACTCTCGCTTGTAATAAACTAGAAGTTAATTATTGAATTATTTTTGGAATCATTAACATTTAATCATTGATTTTTCAGATTTTCCTCTTAGTTTGCAGCGGTCACAGAAATACTCGACCTGCCTTATAAATACGGGTGATTTAAATAAAAGAATTATTATTTTCCATGACACCCTTAGATCAATAATTACAACGATACCACTCTTTAAAGATCAAGTTATTTTGATAACAATATTCTGTTGAATATTTTTTATATACTCTAAAGTAGCGCCGAGGTTAGGGTTACCGAAAACCCGTTGCAAGTGTTAAAAAATCCTGATTTCAATCCAGTCCAATCCGGTAAAATATGAGCTGGACAAGCGACGACCACAGTTTCTTGATCAAAGCTGTTGTTATTCAAATGTGTGATCACATTGTTACCCACATTTCTAGCAGCACCTCTAAAATTTATAGTAGCGTTATCGCCAGTGAAAGACACACACTTATCTTTTTTAATTATACTTTTCAAGCGTTGTCAGTGGATGAGTGGCAATGGTTATCATTGACTATTTATTAACATGATTAAAAATCCGGTCTCGAATGAAATCCGGTCGGAGTCCGATCTATATTCTTAAAATCCGGTCTAGACTGGATTTATCCGGTCAAATGGTAACCCTAGCCGCGGTGGAGTAAAATTTTAACTATGAAAAAATCGGTCATCATTTTGCGATTCAATTCTTTCATTTGAAGGTCTAACTCCAACAGAAATTAAAACTGAGCCGAATTGTACATTGTGGGAGTCTAAGTTCCTTTGTTTGCAACAGTAAAATATTGGCCGGCTGAATTTAGATGAGTTCGAAGGAGCTCTGAAATTGAAGGGCCGGTGAGGTCCTTACGCCGGAAATTGTAAAAAAAAAACACAAAAGACACTGGGCGTTTTTGACCCGCTTTATGAAAGTCGTGACCACAAACCAAAATACTTTTAAATTGTACTATTCTTATCCACATTTCATTTTCTCAAATTATTTTAATTCAGGTCCAAGGGGGAATAGTTATAAAAAAAATCATATTTTATGTTTTCGATACATTGAAATGACTTAAATTATGAGATATATAATGCTTCCATAGTGCAACTTGATTTTTTTATCAATGATAGACACATTTAAGATGAATCTTTCAGTGTCAGTCACAAGTCGTACTTTTGAGTTTTTTGGGAGAAAAAAAATAAAAACAAAAAACTAAATAAAAATTAATAACTCGGTAAGCAGAAGTGATCTTCAAAAAATAAAAATGGAAAATGTCTATCTTGTGACACCGTACCGTGTGACCGTGTGACGTCGTGGATTCGATTTGCTTCCATAGATTTTCATACCCCGGGATTGTAATATATGAAAATTGTTTCTTATGGAGTAACATCAAAAAAACTGTTCACAAAATGTCTGCTGCGTTTGCTGAGAGCTCCATACATTATTTTGACCTCCATACAAAAAGCTTCATGATTATGAATAGCAACTAAGCGTAATTGGCAATTATAAATGTTGTGGTGAGGAAAGTCAAATGATCCTTAGATCTTTTTATGTAAGGTCAGGTTGGGAAAGACCGGCATACTTCATTGAAAAATTTACTCAATTTAATAAAACAAATATTTGGTATGTTCTAGACCGATCTTAAGTATTCCATGTGCTGAAACATATTAACAGTAACAATTTTGTGCTACATAAATTACAATATAATAGCACATATTTCAAATACAAACCCTTTTTTAAAATTCGGCGTGCAGACGGTCTTCTCGTGCTATTGGAGGCAAGACCGTCTATTGACATTTAACACGTCACTTAGTATGTTATATGTATTTATACCAACTTATATCTAAAAAGTGTGTTTTACCTTCAAATATGCACTTTAACTGTAGGATAATAAAGTTAAAAGTCATATGAAATTCTTGTTTTCATATTTAATGGACCTTCAAAACCCAAATAAAAATGGCGGCAAATTTTCTCCCATTATAGTGTTGCCAGCGACGTCTATGATTAAACATTTTAACCAAAGTATGATACTGTTTTACCGACTGTCAATTCAAGCTGCATAGCTATTCATAAATATAAGTTATTGCGTGCAGACGGTCTTGCCTTGTAGACGGTCTTCCCCAACCTGACCCTAATTAAAAATCATTTTACACATATTTTTATCGTTTTCACTGTCGGGTCGGGTACTTCTAGGACCACCCTAGTAGTAGCCCTATATAAAATGAATTACGAAAGAAATTAACTATAAGACCAGAGCATTAAGTAAGAAGGTCACGTACACTTGAGATTGAGCGGCTAAATATTCAAGCGTTAAAGCGATTTTCACTTACTTTTCCTTTAATATATTCCAATTATTGCCCAAGAAATGAAACAGGCTCGTATAACCTTGAGGACTGCCGGTCAGCATACTTAATATGAGGAACAAGTCCGTCTCTGTAAAATTGGAATTTCCTTCGAGTATGGTTATGTTCAGGAGTTTAACAATCTTGGCCTCGTCTCTCGGACAGCCGGCTAAAGTCTTCAATAAATAAGTCCTTTCGCTTTGCATCCTCGACGACGGGAAGTTAATCACTCTTTGCAGTCCGAAATCCCACTCCTTTTGGGTTCCCCATTTGAATACCGGACAAATGAACTGATTAGATACCCTGAAAATAATATGAAACGTTTGCAAATAAAAATAACTATGAAAATGAGAAGTATAATTTTCGGTAAAATTACGTAGTCATTTTCATTAAACATTGGATGATTTCTACATTATTCTTCGAGCGAAGTAACCACTCTTGAAATAATGTAG
The DNA here is from genome assembly GCA_905404095.1 of Glaucopsyche alexis. Taxonomy (NCBI): domain Eukaryota; kingdom Metazoa; phylum Arthropoda; class Insecta; order Lepidoptera; family Lycaenidae; genus Glaucopsyche; species Glaucopsyche alexis. The sequence goes on from FR990048.1 coordinate 11,031,227, forward strand.
TGCCTGAGACAGTCGTTTATAAATGGGTATGGTTGCCCAAGCACATAGGGCATTCTCACAACACAGTCAGCCTAGTCCAAAAGACCAAAGCCTTTGGAGCCAACCACATGGTTGGCCCCAAAGAAACCCTTCCTCACGATGTTTTCTTTTACCGTTAGAGCGTCCGTATAATGTACTTGAGATCTGAAAAAGGGCTCATTGGTACACGCTACAGCCTGTGAATCAAACCTGCACTCTCTCGAGTGCGAATCAAACGGCCTACCCACTAGGCCCTAGGGCTCTTCAGTAAAATACAAAATTTGTATTCCGACAACAATTACGTAACAAAAGTTATATAAAACCTCCCGATAGACCGATGTTAACGAGCAGTTGAAAGCCGAGTGTATTAACGAAACCAAATATCTTTGTTAACTGGCCCGTGTAATTTAACGTAAGCGGTTGCGAAAAATGAATTGAATTTGCACGGTTCGAAAAAGGCAAACAAGAGCTCTTTTCAGCCATAATTGTTCCGCACACTACGAACTGAATTTACTGTAGGAATAAAAAGTCATCGCTTTAATAAATATTATATTTCTCCCGCGATCTATTTTTGGAAATATTTTCAAACTTCGTTTTATTTCCATCTACACGTTCATATTTCAACTTAGTGGTGCACGGAAGCGTATTATCGGGAGGAAATGTGTAGATTCTGGTAAAAATCGTCTGACGCTGTGGTCTCTGCATGCATGAAATAATTAACATCCAAATCTAGTTAAACTATCAAGTTTAGTGATATTATTACTTTACCAGCGTAATAATCTTCCATTTTTGGTATTATAAAATATATGATATTTCTAGCGAGATATTTACACGAACGCGAACGATAAAACGGTGTAGGAAAATATCGTGATACGTGTCCATAAAGTTTAACAATTTTCGAAGACCCAATCTTTCCTGACATTAGGGTGAGACCCAAACCTCTATAGTCTATCGTCTTATAACTAGGTAAAATACAATATTATATTACAACGCTTTCGTTACATTTTCAGTAATATCAATAATATGTATAACTAGCTTTTGCCCGCGATTTCGTCCGCGTATAGTTCGGTTTCCATACAAATTTTTAACCCCTATTTCACCCCCTTAGGGGTAGAATTTTCAAAAATCCTTTCTTATCGGATGCCTACGTCATTACAACTATCAGTATGCCAAATTTCAGCAAAATCCGTTCAGTAGTTTCGGTTGTGCGTTGATATAAGATAAGTCAGTCTGGTTTGCCTTTTATATATTTAGAAGATTTCTGGATAGACGTTTCACACCACGTCAGTCTGGCCCCGTGCTAAGTATCCGAAGAACTTGTGTTACCGTTACCAGACAACAGGAAGTATATTTAATACTTTTATACTATACATATAAGTATTTAAGATTTTTATTACATTATACATAATATATTCAAAACACATCCATGACCCAGAACACACTTAAAATTTTTGTTCCTTCGGCTGGATTTGAACCCCCGACCTTCGGCTTGAGCTGCTGCTCAATCACTGAGCCACAGAGATCGTCTTATTTAGTATTGTTTTACTTACGGGTTGCCCTCATCCGGATTCGGGGCTTCCATCCACTTGGCATATTGTTCCTGCGCCTCCTCTATACAGGGCTTGTAGCCGGCTCGACAGAGGAAGGTCTTTGTGAGAGATCGAAGGTTTTTCTTCCAGTTCTCTTCATCTTCTTTGACGTCTTTTGTTAACTCTTTGTATAACGGAGTCAGAAGGCTGCGAATGTAAGCCTAGAAAACGTTTAATAGCGATAAAGTGGTTCTAAAACCTTTTTACAGTGAAACTTATTTCCTTATGTCCCTCGGCATAATAACAAGTAACCACGATTCCCGAAAGATATTGAGAACGTGGTCGTATTGTAGTATTTAGGTACTCCATGATATTATATATACCTACCTTATCTTTGTGTCAAGTTACTTTTCTAACGTATTAGACAAAGACAGTGACATTGAATAACTTCCGTAAAGTGGGACAAAATCGAGTCTCCTTTAAGCCGGTTACAAACAAACATACATACAGGTGAAGCTAGTAAAAAGCGTGTAAAAAGAAAGCGTATTTATCATTATTGGGAGAAATAATAATCATTACATAAATCTATATTTCGATTAATTTCTTCATAAATCGCATTGAAGTGGATCATTATAAAGTTAACTCCGCAACTTTAATTAACATCGACATCCAATAACTGGCAAATTGCCGTATAACTAAATAACAGATTGGAATTGGTTTACACAAACTGAACACAACCCGTATGATTCGGAATAAAGTTTAAATATTTACATTTGTAAAATCGAATTAATGTGTAGGCATCTGTAAATCGAACTGATGCTCCAAATTAATCGTATTCAGTTAACATTATATAATATTTGATGTTCCATTATCCATATCAAACTTTGCCGTCATCATCATAATCATTCAATAGTTTAACTGCTTAAACATAACATGGACTACAACCAAGCATCAACGAATTTTACTAATACTTTTTACCTCTTAGTAAAATTGTCAGTTATCAGTGTTACACTGGGTTATGAGAGTAAAGGAGAGAGTGCTCTTGTGCACTGCGCACACACTTGGGTACTATAACATTACTCCTGCGTAACTCGCCTGGTTTCAATGAAACCGGCCACCGAAACGGTGTAGGGAGTTTTTTTTTTTTACCATTCCTAAAGGTAGCAAGCTTTCGTATCTATGATTAAATACGTACCCGGAACTTATCATCTATGCAGGGGCAAATGTGTCTTCTGATGTGGTCGATCATCGTGAAAATCGGGTCCCACACGAGATGGTGCCTCTCTTCCTTCAGGAATAATGTCATGTTAAGCGCCGTAGCGAACGACAATTGTCCGGCGAACGCCAAATTCCAAGCATCGTGGAGGAGCTTGGCGCGAGTGAGCTCCGGTATTTTGGTCCTTTCACTGCCTTGTAAGAATTGTGAGAGCAAGTTCCAATTATGCTCATCGTAGTTCACAGGGAATGGAGCTGAAAAATATATTTTCAATCGCTGTAAACTTGTTTTAATTCGTGAAATCAAGGATAAAGAAACGAGACGGTTTTTTCCTATTTTAGACGGTAGCTATAGACATTTTTAGGCGGTACCGGGTAAACTTTTAACATTTAAAACGCGGGTAGTTTATTTTTACAGCCTCCGTGGTCTAGTGGTTAGAGATTGGCTCTCGACTTCCGAATCGAGAGCCAAGCTCGTGAGTTCGATTCCCGCATTGAAACAACAAAAAATGTTGTTTCCAAATTTGGTTAGGACAATGCAGGCTGATCACCTGATTGTCTGACAAGAAAGATGATCCATGCGTCGAATGGGCATGTAAAAAGTCGGACCTGCGCCTGATCTCTCGCCAATCGTGTCGGTTATCCGTCCCACTGCGTTATGAGAGTAAAGGAAAAGTGAGTGCTCTTGCGTACTGCGCTCACACTTGGGCACTATAAAATTACTCCTGCGTAACTGGCCTGGTTTCCCACCGTCACCGGAATCGGCGTGGGGAATCAATAATTTATTTTTCACTGTATCATTTACTCAGGTACCCCATGTACTTGAAATTACTTAATCCAAATATGCTGTATCCTTAATGTAAGTTCACTTAATTGCTCACCAATCTCCTCCGGGTTGACGATAATGAAGTTGTTGTGATCTGGCAGGTCTCGCAGGACGAGGTCCTTGTCAGTCCAGGCTGCCGGTGTGGTGTTGGTGAAGCTCAGATTATCAGCCCGCACCACCACGATCGGCGTCCACCACCGCATGCGGTCCGCGTCCGGTACATCGTGCGGACGCTCGCGGAGGTATAGTTTCTAAAACAGGGCAATAATGGAGTAGTCGCATCAAAAGAAATTTCATATAAGAGTACAATATTTTCATTTTTATTATATAGTTCGATAGATTTGGAAATATATTTGTTAATGTATTTTAACTAAGCTTTACGACATAAACAATGAGTTGATAAAAAAGTGATTATAACACAGTCATCGCTTGACGAGAGGCTTGATATAGTAGATTTCTTACTTGATACAGAGGATTAATACTTAATTATCAAATTCGGTATTTTAAGGGCCTGTTTCATAATCTTCTACTATAAAAATACAGCTAAGTCATGGGATACTCATCCCAACTTACCTGTCCGGTAGTTGTGGTATAGTATACGGGTACGCGACCCCGGCTTCCTTAGCTATTACTGTCCTATCTTTTGCCCTCCCCGGCGGTAATATCCTACATTTCCTATTTCCCACTCTAACTTGCCAATCATCCTTTCCAAACCACCTATCCTTCCCTTTCCTTATTCCTACCCTCTCCGCCAATCCGTGGGAACGCAATGGATAATTCATAAAAATAATTGAATTATCCAAAATGGCGGCGATGTGGTTCGCCACCCATCACGTCTCGTTCTCGCGGAGGCGAAAAGTGGCCCATGGAGAGCCGCTTCGCTACGTTGAATGTAAGAGGAGGAATGGATGGTAAGAATGAAAGTGGACGAAGTGAAACAAGTATGTAAGGATCGTAGCAAGTGGAAAGAAGTGGTCTCTGCCTACCCCTACGGGAAAGAGGCGTGATTATATGTATGTATGTATGTAAGCTATTTGAATGTCAGAACTCAGATAGCTTAGTTGCATGTTTTGTCTCTGTCGCTCGATATAAAGTAAACTGCTGGATAAGCTATTCGACACTTATCAGGCGATACTAAAACAATAAATATAATAGGTAGTAGGCACTAACTTGGGAAACTTGTGCAGACTTATCTTCATATTTTCTGGTCACCGTGACGAGTGGAAGGCGATCCTTCTCGATCCAGCTGTTGGCGAGTTTCCTAACATCGAGCTCCTGTGGCAGCCGACCGCTGGACCTCGCAGCATCGTTCAGTGCATTCCAAATGTCGTCACCAGTGAACGTCTTGAATTTTCTGGAACAAATTTTCATGGATTTAGAATAATTAGGAACATAAAAAATACAATTTTTATAAACTATAGCCTGACTACATAAATTATATAGCCTACTAGCTGATACCCACAACATCGTTTGCATAGAACTAACGGAAACGGAACTCTTCTTTTAAACGGAACCCTAAAATAAAAGTAGCCTATGTTAGACCTTATAACATCAGCTATCTACCAGTGACAGTCCCGTGAAAATTGGTGCAGCCGTTTTATAGATTAGCCGGAACAAACAGACGGACAGACAAAATTTTGAAAAACATATTGTTACGAACACACAAAAGCGCCATCTAGCGTCAACCAATGACACCACTTGGTGTGAACAGGGACAGCGTGGGGCCCCCTACTCAGTACTAGATGGCGCTACTGTGCAAACGTTCCAGAATAAATCTAACACGGTCACGCGACTCGGGAACCTTCTGGAATCGTCTGGGACTCGTATCGACCGGTATAAATACGTCGGAAGACTGCGTGCGAGTCGAGTTCACTTTGAGCTTCCCTCGAAGCGATACGGGCGATACCAGCGAAAACTAGCAATCGAGAGTTCGATTTGAACAGTGATGTGGCGATATCGATGTGAATACTAGTGATGTAATGATACCGTGAGTGAAACCCGCTACGATTAATAATGACTCCCCACCGATCTCGGTGACGGTGGCCGGTTCCATTGAAACCAGGCCAGTTACGCAGGAGTAATTTTATAGTGCCCAAGTGTGTGCGCAGTACACAAGAGCACTCTCTCTTCCTTTACTCTCGTAATCCAGTGGGACGGATAACCGACACGACTGACGAGAGATAAGGCGCAGGTCCGACTTTTTACATGCCCATCCGACGCATGGATCATCTTTCTTGTCAGACAATCAGGTGATCAGCCTGCATTGTCCTAACCAAACTTGGAAACAACATTTTTTGTTGTTCCAATGCGGGAATCGAACCCACGACCTCCGAGTCGAGAGCCAATGCTCTAACCACTAGACCACGGAGGCTACGATTAAGGGACACCGTTAATGCCTAGTGTTTGGACTTAGTGTTTAGTGTTTGGACCTAGTGCTTAATGTTGGACTAAGTGCTAGTGAATAAAGTCTTTAAAGGAGTCAGCAGGCTTTATCTCCAAATCCTTCGAACCCAACACGTAACAACTGGTGTCAGAAGTGGGATTTGGAGATGCCATTGACTCTGAGAGAAGATTTCAAGAAGTGCGGCGGGAGGAGCAGCTCCCGGGTGGAGGAGCGACCCCCGGGTGGAGGAGCGACCCTCGAGCGAAGGAGCGACGCCCGGGCGGAGGAGCGACCCCCGGGCGGAGGAGCGACCCCCGGGCGGAGAGGTGCGACCCCCGGGCGGAGAGGTGCGACCCCCGGGCGGAGAGGTGCGACCCCCGGGCGGAGAGGTGCGACCCCCGGGCGGAGAGGTGCGACCCCCGGGCGGAGAGGTGCCTGGCGGAAGACTGCGACCCCTGGTGGTGGAGAGCGACCCCTGGCGGAAGACTACGACCCTTGGCGGTGGAGAGCGACCCCTGGCGAAAGACTGCGACCCCTGGCGGTGGAGAGCGACCCCTGGCGGAAGACTGCGACCCCTGGCGATGGAGAGCGACCCCTGGTGGCGGAGACGTGCGACCCCTGGCGGCGGAGACGTGCGACCCCTGGCGGCGGAGACGTGCGACCCCTGGCGGCGGAGACGTGCGACCCCTGGCCGAGAGGTGCGACCCCTGGCCGAGAGGTGCGACCCCTGGCCGAGAGGTGCGACCCCTGGCCGAGAGGTGCGACCCCTGGCCGAGAGGTGCGACCCCTGGCCGAGAGGTGCGGCCCCTGGCCGAGGGGTGCGGCCCCTGGCCGAGGGGTGCGGCCCCTGGCCGAGAGGTGCGGCCCCTGGCCGAGAGGTGCGGCCCCTACCCGAGAGGTGCGGCCCCTGGCCGAGAGGTGCGGCCCCTGGCCGAGAGGTGCGGCCCCTGGCCGAGAGGTGCGGCCCCTGGCCGAGAGGTGCGGCCCCTGGCCGAGAGGTGCGGCCCCTGGCCGAGAGGTGCGGCCCCTGGCCGAGAGGTGCGACCCCTGGCCGAGAGGAGCGACCCCTGGCCGAGAGGAGCGACCCCTGGCGGAGACGTGCGACCCCCTGGCCGAGAGGTGCGGCCCCCTGGCGGAGAGGTGCGACCCCTGGCGGAGACGTGCGACCCTTGGCGGAGACGTGCGACCCCCTGGCGGAGAGGTGCGGCCCCCTGGCGGAGAGGTGCGACCCCTGGCGGAGACGTGCGACCCTTGGCGGAGAGGTGCGACCCTTGGCGGAGAGGTGCGACCCCTGGCGGAGAGGAGCGACCCTTGGCGGAGGCCACACCCACTGGGGACCAAGCTCCGCCCACTGGCCCCGCCTACTATGCCCCGCCCACTGACCACGCCCCTCAGGCTCCGCCCACTGTGGGCCAAGCCCCGCCCACTGGCCCCGCCCACCGGACCCCGCCTGCTCAACTCCTTTAGGTCTCTGGGAGGAATGATGCTATGAGGCAGGCTCAAGACAGAGATGACGACCTTCAACGCATCGTCACGTGCAAGAAACGGGGTGACGTAAAACTAATCTGGAGTGAGGTTGCACCCACTGGCGCTATCACTAAGGCGTACTGGGCGCAATGGGACAGTCTAATAAACGGAATACCCTACCAGAAATAACGGCAGAGAGTTCCATCTTCAGATAATCGTCCCAAGAACGAGAGTGCCAGATGTTCTCCGTGAAATGCATGATGGCGTATCAGAAGGTCATCTGGGTGTCAAGAGGGTCATTCAAAGTGGTGCACATAGATCGTCTAGCGCGGTACCATGGCAGTGGCAACGATGCTCGGGACGAGCATCTCTAAGAGGGGAGTAGTGTTACGAACACACAAAAGCGCCATCTAGCGTCAACCAATGACACCACTTGGTGTGAACAGGGACAGCGTGGGGCCCCCTACTCAGTACTAGATGGCGCTACTGTGCAAACGTTCCAGAATAAATCTAACACGGTCACGCGACTCGGGAACCTTCTGGAGTCGTCTGGGACTCGTATCGACCGGTATAAATACGTCGGAAGACTGCGTGCGAGTCGAGTTCACTTTGAGCTTCCCTCGAAGCGATACGGGCGATACCAGCGAAAACTAGCAATCGAGAGTTCGATTTGAACAGTGATGTGGCGATATCGATGTGAATACTAGTGATGTAATGATACCGTGAGTGAAACCCGCTACGATTAAGGGACACCGTTAATGCCTAGTGTTTGGACTTAGTGTTTAGTGTTTGGACCTAGTGCTTAATGTTGGACTAAGTGCTAGTGAACAAAGTCTTTAAAGGAGTCAGCAGGCTTTATCTCCAAATCCTTCGAACCCAACACGTAACAATATATTATATTATAAGTACCGAATATACTTTCATATTCATTAGTTAAAAGCTCTTAATTTGAATTTACAAACAGACACTTCAATTTAATTTATCTGTATAGATATAGATGTTACCCGGGCTATTACTACGAATCTATTGACACCTCAATTATTAAAATCGGACCAATGGTTTAGGCGCTATGGTATAGGTACTGGCAAAATATTTACCCTTTCTTTTGGCTGCGCCATAATCAGGTAAAAAGATATTGAACCAATTTTCAAATAAAATTTCTAACTAAAAAAAGCGGAGGTTATATGTTTGGCCGTGAAAATTTTGTTAGATGATAATAGATTACACAGAGGCGTTGCGTTGTCGCAGCGACGCTGAGTCGTTTTATACAGTTTTTTTTATGAATACCTACAAGGTTTATACAAGAGCTGTCAAGAGGGAGGGCCATGCGTCGATGCCTTACGAAGGTACTAATATTATATTGAATATTTTAATCTATCTTCAAACCTCACTCACTCACTTTACCGCAGCACGTTATCGGCGTTCATTAAGCGTCTATTTACCTGGACTCGATGAAGCTCCTCAGCCCCTTCTTGAAAGCGTCACCGCCGAGCGTGTAATTAAACATCCTGAACAGCAGTTCTATTTTAGTGCTGGCCGTCTCCTGCTTCATGCCCGTGATCCGAGAGTGAGGGTAGCGCTTGCTGAACTCGTAGTATAGGGAGTAGAGGACTGTCATCGGCCATTTTCCCTCCATCTCTGAGCCGTCGTTAATCTAAAAATGGAATGTGAGATTTTGGTAAGTAAGGATGAGTTCAGTCGCACCGAAACATTGAAAATTGAACTTTACTCACTACACAAAAGGATACATATTTCATAATATGACATCAGTCATACACTGCACAGTGCACATGGGCTGTGTAGCGCGGTGCAACTTGACATTTGAAACCTTACAATAAAACGTGTATTTTTTTTTATGAAATATGGGGGCAAACGAGCAAACGGGTCACCTGATGGAAAGCAACTTCCGTCGCCCATGGACACTCGCAGCATCAGAAGAGCTGCAAGTGCGTTGCCGGCCTTTTAAGAGGGAATAGGGTAATAGGGGAGGGTAGGGAAGGGAATAAGGGTAGGGGATTGGGCCTCCGGTAAACTCACTCACTCGGCGAAACACAGCGCAAACGCTGTTTCACGCCGGTTTTCTGTGAGCCCGTGGTATTTCTCCGGTCGAGCCGGCCCATTCGTGCCGAAGCATGGCTCTACCACGTATCTTCTTGTGTAATGAATAAAGTTCAATTTGAATAGCTATCTTAAAAATGCAACGCCATGTCGCGTGGCGTTTCGTGTCGGTTTGAATTAGCCCTAACGGTTTAAACCTCAGGCAAAGAATATTTATATTACTAACATTCGCTTAAGGTAAATTCATGGTGCATACGTCGCTTACATTTTAATGTATTTATTTTAAATTACTTTATAAGAGTTATATTATTATACTTCTACCTCATTACTAATAAACGTTAAATAAGCTTTGAATAGTTACACAGTGTTGTGTCTTCTTCTTTCGAATTAAAAATGTCACTTGTGACTTGTGAGACGTGAACAAAACACTGTACAACTATTCAAAGCTTACACAGCGTTTAATGTAAGGGGGTAAATATAAAGTAAATTATCTTCTTAAAACAGTAATTTCCAAAAAGATTTTTTGCTACTCAAATGATTGTCGACTATTAGGTGAATAATGTTCACATATTATGTGTATTATACAAATATGTTGTACGATACCTACTGAGAATGAAATATGTTTTTTTTTCCAAAATTAATGCTAAGTCAAGGGTTCCCGAATAAGACCCAGGTTCAAGTTCGGATTGATATACTGCGATCCCTTTCCCTATCATAAATATTGTACCTCAGTTGCGTGCTTATGCAACAGAAAGGATAAATTGTACAACAAAAAATATACTAGTTTTTTGTGCAAAATGTTTGAATTTGTAGACCTTTTTAGTGTAACATTCATTTATGTAAATACATTTCATTTTTTTGACAATTGCTACCCAATGGACATATTACTGTATATTATACCATACACGCCCACGACATATTTACTTTAAAAATCTAGCTCAATGTCGAAAAGACAGATTGCAGGAGAATAGGAGTTTAAAAAAATGTTCCATGAATTGCATAATATAATTAGATTTATCTTATGTGTTACACTAATAAAAGCTATTCAATGTTGCTGTATTCGTCTGAATACGTTGGAAAAGTCCCCATAGTCAAAGACTCATAGTCATTAAATAGCTCAGTTGGGTAGATATTTTTACTAGATGGATGTGAGTGATCAAATTCCTTCCATCACACGAACATCATGGAAATAACCATTAATATACTCAGACAAAAAATTACCTTGAAAGCAACTTCAGCGGCCAAGTAAGCCGCCAGTGCCTTGTTGAGGTGCGCGTCGGTCCACCAGGCAGGAGTGGTGAAAGCACCCAGCCATTGGTACGATATTTCATAGGCAAGCTGAAGGTACCCACGGTTGCTGAGGTCGCTCTCCCTGATAATAGGAAAAAAATCTTGATAAAATTTTACATGGCCTCTGTGGCTCATCGCTCATTGCGCGTTGGCGCTTATATCGAAGGTCGCGGATTTGAATCTCCTCAAGGGAATAAAAAGTTAACTGTTCCTAGTTCATGGATGTGTCTCAAATGTGTGTAATAAAAATCTTAAATTTATGTATAGTATAAATGTATTAAATATAATTCCCGTTGTCTTTAATATAAGTATCTGGGTAACCGAGCTACGCTCGGAGCTGTAGTAGATTAAAAAAAAAGTCTTACAAAAATATTCCAATAGGGTTCGAATATATACCTAACTTAAAAATGCGCAAATTCCCAGAGATAAAACCTACCTAGATCGGTTTATCTCCCCCGAAACCCCATGTATACTAAATTTCATAAAAATCGTTGGAGACGTTTCCTAGATTCAGATTATCTTACATGGCTTAAAAATGCGCAGTTTCTCAGGGATAAAATCTACCTAGACTTATTTATCGCCCCCGAAATCTCTGTATACTAGATTTCATGAAAATCTTTGGAGCCGTTTCCGAGATTCAGATTATATACAAGAATTACTCGCTTAAAATATAATTTTCGGATACTTAGCAGATTGACGTGGTGTCAAGCGTCCGTAGATATTATTATCATTATCATTATGGCCAAAATTATTTTGATAAAAGGTATAGAGTAAAATCTAATAAAAAAGTCTTACCGTAGCAATAAATTAATTCTAATAAACAATTACAGGTCCTGGATAATATACCTAATATAATGATTTCTTAAAATTTCAAGAGGGTTATGATTAAAATAAACGAATCTACAAGTAGACAGAAAATGTCGCACAATGCTCCTTTCCTTTAAAACGTAGAACCACCATAGAGCCACAAGAATGTTCACGACAAAGTAAAAATTTTAATAAAGGAATTCATATCTGCGGCGCAAAAAACTGAAATATAACGTCGCACTCAATGCTAATGACAGCCTTGAGCAATATAGATGCCGAGGAATTATGTAATAGATTCGAGAAAAGTCTGCCGTTTTTTGCTTTTACCTTTATACGTTTTTATTGCAAGACCTTGTGAAATCTAAACGATCCTTCGTTATTTATTTTATTGCCTGAATTTTGCCTGAATTGCCAACGTACAATTAATTACAATAACGATATTCGCAATTGAAAATGAGATTGACATAGCGTTCGCTAAATGGCATAGCGCATGATACGTCATTAATAATCAATACCATACATTTTTGAAACGAAAGTACATACCCTAGTCAGCAAAAAAATCTTCGTAACGTTAAATAAAAGCGTAATATTTTTATGTATTGTGACATTCTTACAGTTCGAAAGACCTGTATTCACAGTTCAATTATTAACATTCGATATGGCCTAGTGGTTAGTAGGATACCTGGCTCTCACCCAGGACTCAGGAGGCTCGGGTTCAATTCCCAGTATCCGAATTACGTTTTTACATTTTCATATTACCTATATTTTATAATAGAGCATGGTTAATAAAATAAAGGTGATAAAATAATTTTTCTGATTTTTATCGATAAAAAATCACAATAAAATGTATACCCGAATAATTATTTTCTTTATACCTTCAAAAATAATGTTATATAATAAGAAACTTAGTTCCCATCTGGTCTTTGGGGGCCTGAGGCAAAGAATATATTATATTACTAACCTGATGAGGGCCTTATTATATTTAGCAATATGCCATCGTAAATTACAATGACGATCTTCGTAATCAAAAATGTATGGTAGTTTTTAACGTATCGCTCAATAGTCACATTTTTTTATGAAATGAACCAGGAAACGAGCGGGCGGGTCGCCTGATGGGAATGCTACTATCGCCGCCCATGGATACTCGCAACACCAGAGAAGTTACTTGCGTTCCCAGTTCTTAAAATCTCCAACCCCCCTTGGGTCTCCGGTAACCGCACTCACTCGGCGAAACACAACGCAAGCGTTATTTCACGCTGGTTTTCTGTGAGGCCGATAAAGACTATGTGTTTATTACAGAGAAATACCTATTGTAAAAGTACACATAATGTAGATAAACTAGTATAAAGACCTAACTTATTTCAAAGTACTATTTGCTTTCGGAACAAACATAGGAAATAGATGTTTACTGTACAAGGAAAGAAAATAAAATGTTACTTGTGTCGCTCGAAACATTTCGCTTGCAAAATTTATGAAGGGTCGTGGCTCCCGATTTTCAACCCTTTTTTTATAGTTTTGAGTCATCCCGTGAAAAAATGAAATCATCAACAACTTACTTAAACACAATCAAACCCCAGTTATCAGCGGGCTTCACTCCTTGATAGTTGGGCAACGCGACTATGTCCAGCTGCCGAAGTGGCAGCGACACTTGCCAGAACGAGGCAATCTCATCGAACACTCTCTTGAACTTGTCATCCACACCTTCTAGAAGCTGCAGGTATTCCGGTCGACCCCAAACTCGTAGTGCTAGAAGTTTTATAGGAGCTATTAAATTTGTATAAATTGTACAGCTACGTTGGCTTGTGGTTACCTACTTTTTTTGTTTCTTATGTGATACAGACGAAAGAAGGCACGCAGCTTTTTTGTTGTCCAAAATCCAAATCAATTATATTTAATTTTTAATCAAATCAGGCGAACAGATAAGGAGAAAGATATATATTGTTGAGGTTTTTTTACGTCGTTACTTTGTTAGTTTAAAAAAATGACTACGACCATTATTTGAAAGCTTTCGTTAAAAAACCCATATGAAAGGATTACGAACCCAATTATAGAACATTTTTTATACAATTACGTCTAATTGTGTGACCTAGTTTACAGGAGATCTGTATAAGCTTTGAGTCATTAGCAATAATACTCATTTTTCAAGAATATTTTATCGTAAGAAATATTATAGATATTAAATAATAATAATAATCAAGCATCCATTGTTAATTTATTTAATCCCACATTAATGTAAGGTAGACTTTAATTAATTAATTATATTATTATCAAATATCAAATTATGTAACATACTACTACTATTCCTAATACTATAAAAATTTTTAAAGTTTAGGAGGGTGGATGTATGGATATTTGTTACTATTTCATTGTACGTGGTAGAGCCATGCTTCGGCACGAATTGGGCCGGCTCGACCGGAGAAATACCACGGGCTCACAGAAAACCGGCGTGAAACAGCGTTTGCGCTGTGTTTCGCCGAGTGAGTGAGTTTACCGGAGGCCCAATCCCCTACCCTATTCCCTTCCCTACCCTCCCCCATTACCCTATTCCCTCTTAAAAGGCCGGCAACGCACTTGCAGCTCTTCTGATGCTGCGAGTGTCTATGGGCGACGGAAGTTGCTTTCCATCAGGTGACCCGTTTGCTCGTTTGCCCCTTATTTCATAAAAAAAAAAATTTCACGCAAAATCTACTGATCGGATTTCGCTAAAATTTGATACAGTAGTAGTGTGACTCTGGATTAAAACATAGGGTACATTTTATCCCGAAAAAGTATAGTATGGGATATTATATTTACGCGTGTGGAGCGGCGGGAAAAAGATAGTGTAATAATAAAAATATTAATACTTTTGTAAGTAATATATTTTAACCTTGGAAGACAAATACTATCAAACTCTATTATTTACTTAAAGAACTTTCCTTTACTTGTAGTTCTCCTCATTAACTTTAAAACTTAAACCATTCGGTGGGTAAGCTTGTGGTCTCTTTATGGTATTATACTTGTACTAAGTATGTATTCTGTGGTATTATGGAAACTTGTACAATCTATAAGATAAATCGGCGTAAACAAACCGAGGAGCATTAAGTTGCAAAAACAATTGCGGTGGCTACTCCGCAACGACTTTTTACCGGTTTAAATATTTATTTGCTAGCAGTTCCAACTCCCAATTTGTTAATTCAATGAAATATAATGATTAAAATGCAAATACGAGGGGTCGCTCTTGGTCCATTTGAATGTTATTACTTCGCCGCATGAATTATTATTTATTGGGATTTTTAAGCCGACATCTTATTTAAGGGGTCTCTTAGGTAGAATTTTATGAAGCTATTAAATCAAGTCTTCATTCTTTATTATGCTTATTACGTGTGCCTACTAAGTTTGGATCCTTAGAAGATATTGTAACAAACATTGCACTCTAGATTATACTAAATAATCTTATAATATAAAGAAAAAAGATTTGATGGTGTATGTTTGTTTGCATTGAATAAGCTTCTAAGCTACTGGAATGTTTTTGATGACACAGGCATCTATGCCTGTCAATCGCCCGTGATATATCACGGGGAAGGACGTAGGCTTCTTTTTATGGCGGCAAATTGTAGAGTCCCAGCGGCATTTCCGTCTACATTTCGGGGCTACGTCCAGTACCTACTTAATATTCTCTCTAATGCTTTCTTGTTCTTATGTTAACCAACAATCTCAATAAATACTTACTGATTTTATTTCCGTTTTTGTCGGTGTACACTACAGGTTCATTTAGCAGTTTGAGGTCGGCGATGATCAGGCCGAGAGTAAAGGTGGACATAGGCGGAGTTCGCTCGAAGTGGTCCCATACCGCGTCTGGCTCGTCAGTTCTACGGGAAAGTATAAAAAAATAAAGTGTTGTTGGATTTCGATAGTAATTATGTTGTCTTATGAAATCCAAGGATTATTCTTTCCGGAATCTACTTTTATACAAAAATGGATCGCAGTTACATATCTCGCTATAACTCGAAAACGGCTGGACTGCATTAGTTGATTTAGGTCTTGAAAAGATTGTGGTAGTTCGGGAAAGGTTTAACCAGTGAGAAAAGCTCGGAAAATTTGTAAGGAAAATACCAAAAACGACAATAAAATTTTCCCATACTAACTGTTACTACTTGTGAAACATATATTGTACGTTCTGTCAGAAGCGTATAAATTAGTTATTTGCATATTTATTCCAGTTCATAGTCAGACAGAACAACGTGTATCAGTACAGCTAGTATTATATTTTTCACTTGTCCTCGTTTAATCTGACGGTGGATGGTATCGATATTAAATTCAATAATAAGAAAGTTAAATATGAAATATATTTCTGAAATATTAATTCTAACGTTTAAAAGTATGCAAAGCCAATATGTGTAGTTGTAGCTTATGAACTATTTAGTAATACGATCAAAAATTAGATATTCCTTACTGCTTTGTTGTTTCTTATTACCATATTCGATCTCGTCGGAAAAAACTTTGCAAGCAAACCAGCTTCATCCGATGAAGCTAAGCTAAGCTTATAAACAACTACTCCATCAACAAAGCGAATAAATAATGTACCGTTCGTACTTTACTTCAGCTCAATTACACTCATACGATTTTGATAAAATACTTGTAAAATGTGTATATAAAGTGAAAAAAATAATTAAAAGAATAATCATAGGCTCAAGAATAGTTTGTTACGCCTACAAGTACACCAATTCACGCCGAGACGCAACGCTGTGCTGCATTTTTAAATCAGCGAAGCAACTTTGAACTTTATTTTCTCATTTCTTGGACCCTTCTGGGGAAACAAATTAGTTTTCAACTGCGGCATCATAGAGGGGTAGGGGGATTGGGCCTCCGGTAAACTCACTCAATCGGTGAAACACAGCGTAAGTGCGGTTTCACGCCGGTTATCTCTGAGGGTCGAGCCGGCCCATTCGTGCCGAAGCATGGCTCTCCCACGGACAATGTATCTACTTGTGTAGTGAATAGTTGAATATTGAAACACTATCATAAAATTGCAGCGCCGCATCGCGTCTCTTTTCGGTGTAAGCTGATCCTAAGTCTCAAAGCCTTAATATTGACGTTAGGTTTTTTTTTTTTATGAAATATGGGGGCAAACGAGCAAACGGGTCACCTGATGGAAAGCAACTTCCGTCGCCCATGGACACTCGCAGTATCAGAAGAGCTGCAAGTGCGTTGCCGGCCTTTTGAGAGGGAATAGGCTAATAGGGGAGGGTAGGGAAGGGAATAGGATAGGGGATTGGGCCTCCGGTAAACTCACTCACTCCGCGAATCACAGCGTAAACGCTGTTTCACGCCGGTTTTCTGTGAGCCCGTGGTATTTCTCCGGTCGAGCCGGCCCATTCGTGCCGAAGCATGGCTCTACCACGTAATTAATAGCTTGTAAGTCTTTGACGGTTGCGAAACCTTTCTCCATTCTCTTTGAGCAATAATTGTGTTTTAATATATACCTAATGAGCCTTCACCATTGCATCCGTATTTCGACGTCTATTCTTATTTAAAAATAAAAAATTACATTCAGATGCCAGGGATCTTATGTATGAATAATTTAAACCCATAACCGTACGTACAAGTATTTTAATAAAGTGGATGCGCCCAGTAGATATGCGACTTAGCTAAACTAGTGCTTTAAAAGTTAGTTTATGTATCTACCACATCGATGCAATTAGATTTTAAAATTTAAGACATATTTTATTCTCATAAGAATTTAACATAAATTACTTACATGACAAATACATAAAAGTAAGGAACACAATAATAGCCTACCTATTGAAGTACCAACTAATTTCTAATAATTGTCTTTCTCTAAGCGCTCAATAGGAATTTAGTATGCTAATTAATAACCTAAGTACCTGGATAACGGAGCTTTGCTTGGAGTTCTGATAAATAAAATAAAAAAAGAATCACAAAAACATTTACATGATCGAGATACAAACCCACTACATTCCGATATATATTTTCGAATAAAGCAAAAATTATACATGCGCATACCAAACTGCTAATCGGGCTGACAAAATATTACAATACAGTCGAAGTTATTGATATTTTGTTGCACGACGAAAGACAAAACATATGTAACTTAAAAGTGCACAGTTTCCCAGGAATTAGATCTAACTAGATCGATTTTTCCCCTAAAACTCCCTACATACTAAATTTCAAAGTCAAACTTACAGCCGTTTTCGAGAAACCGGTTATATATTATATACAAGATTGTCTCGCTTAAAGAATAAGATATTGCATCAAATTGTTAATGAATTTGTACTGCAACCTTGGTATCAATGCAAAGAAAGTATTCATCACGTATGCGTCATCTAGACATATTGTATCATCCAACTTACATGTTCTCGGTCCTCGCTACGGGCGTGTTGCTCAGCGCGATCATACTCCTGGGACGGACGACGCTCAGCTCGAACGGCGTCTTGTATGCCGGCTCGTCGAAACACGGGAACATTCGCCGAGCGTTGTTTGGACGGAGCTGCGTCGCTACTACCGTCCTTTAAACAGATTTTTGTGAACATGTTTATTTGTTTTGGATGAATCAATAACTTATTCAAGAGCCATTGTCCGATTTCATTTAAACTTTCCTCGGAATCCAATAACTTTGAATCAATTAATGTAAAACCTTTTGAATTATTGTGTACCTATACTTAGAAAAATAGCCGGCCAAGCGCGAGTTGGACGCACAATGAGGCTTCCGTACAAACCTGTTGGTATTATAATATTATATATGTAAAAGTTCACCCATCACGACAATCGAGTCATAATAGGGGTGAAAGTTTAAAATTTGTAAAAATATTTTTATTATGTACCTAATACCTATACGATGCAACTAAAAATTTACGGTTTTCGCAATTTTTCCTTTATTTGTTCTAAAAGACGTTGCTTCGTGCCAAATTTCAAGATACTGAGTTCACGGGAAGTACCGTGTAGGTTTTCAGTTTGCGAGTGTCGAAAATTTGCGGTTTGCGGCAAAGTACGGTTGTATCTTTTGACTGCGTTGGCTTAGAAGTTTATTTTTTCACAGCTTTTAGACACATCATATAATAAAAATATTTTTAATAATTTTAAACTTACTACCCCTGTCCTCATAAACACGTAGAGGTATTAAATTGAAATTCATATCAAATACCTGAGTCTACAATACCATTAAGCTGTAACAAAATCACTACAGGTTTGTACGGAAGCCTCGGTGCGCGAGTCCGACTCGCACTTGGCCAGTTTTTTGTTATTGTTAATAGTTTATAAACTATTCATATTTAAGAAATTCTAACAGAACAGGAAATTTCCAATAAAAACCTCTCAACTTCCAGAGCTCTATCTGAAAATTGTTTCATCTATATATCTGGAGTTTAAAGCGATCAATTTCACCCCTAAAGTTAAAAATTATTAAAAAAAAGAAGGTATCAAATGTCTCCAGTTTCACCTATGCTTACAATAATATGTAAATTAATATAATGCTTTCAGCTTTATCCCTAGACTTTACACCGGGCTATAGCGAAGCCAAAGGAAGGGTAATTATTTTGGCAGGCTATATATGTATGTATGTGTGTTTCACTGTAGCGCCTAAACTACTGTTCCGATTGTAAGTAATAAGGTGTTTATAGATTCGTAACGATAGCACTGGTAACATAGGCCATATAATTTTTGTAGTCGGGTTATTGTTTTTAAATTTTGATTATTCATTGAACTGAGAGGCAATTCTGCTAAATAAAACCTGCAATTACAATCAAGTCCCGATACGCTTACACTCTCAAACGGTGTTTTTATGAACGTTAAATCAACGTGAAACGCGCTCTGATTGGTCGAAACGTCACAAAATCCATTCATGGTAACATGTCGTTACACTTTCAATCCAAACAAAGTAAAATTAAGTCTACTTTAAATACGAGAATTGAGGTTCAGATTAAAGTTATGACTATAAGACGTATCGTATTGCAAAATATTATGTTAAAACAAGCTGTAAACGATATTATATTGCAGGGGCTAGACTCAAATTGGTTATTAGTTATGCGAGCCTCTATGCCGGGGTTTAATTATCACATACTCGGTGCCTTGGGCGGGCGGCGGCGCGGTAATGCAGGGCTGGCTATTATATTATTATACCAATTATTTACGGGCGATATTATCAGGCAAGTAAATAGACGTATAATATGGACGAGGCATGCCGAAGCAAAAACTGTCCCCACCTAAATGCCCCCACTTTTCAGGTTTTGGAGCCATTTTGACATTTGAGGTATGGACAAGGTGGCGTAATGTATTGATGTTATACGTATATGCGAAGAATTACCTTCCTCTTAAATTAAATCAGCCTTTGTGATTTCAATGACCTCAGCACCTTAGAGATCGCAATGTAGGTAATTTTATTTAGCATAATAATATTTTTTTCTATAAGCAGTAAGATAATAATATACCCAAAATATCCGTAATTGATTTAACTCCGTAATAGAACCTTATATTTGAGTTAGATTCAAAACTTGTCTCAAAAGCAAAGTTACCTTTCGACTTCTTGCTCGGTCATGTACGTAGTTTTAAACAACGCCTCAGTACTCGCTGTTTCCATATTCCCTTTGAAGCGGAACTTCAATAGGCCGACGGACGACTTGGGAATAGCTTCTTTCAGCCGGAGAGTCAGGATTGGCTTCTTAGGATCAGAGCTTACGGACGCAACGGATACTGTTTTGAAATCTTTCCTGAAAAACAAAATTTAAATGATTTTTTTTTTCGTCTTCTTCTCTTACATAATATGAAAAAATATTGCCTTAGGTCTTCAATTAATTGCGGAAGTTCAGGGAAAGTTTTAACGGTGCAATGAGAAGTATTGGAAAAATTGCGGGGAAAGTACTAAAACGACGAATGAATTTTCCCATACTAACTTTGTCAAATATTTATATTATGATTTTAAGATACTATGTATTAGAAAATCAAAAAAAATATACTGAAACCTCGCATACCTATGTAGATACCAATAATTAAAACTTCTTGTAAAAGTCGCGCAGCAATCAAAGAAAGATTTCTATATTTTGTAAAATCTTTAGCACTTACTCAGTCGGCAAACGGGACATAACTTCGGACTCCATGATTTCGACTTCGTGAGCACAATGAACGCTTATAGAATCAGTTTCTTCAAGAAATGTAATGTTGATTTCGATACGTCCCATGAAAAGACCATCTTCTAAATACGGTTCAAGGGCCAGCTTGTACCCAGTTGGTTCCACTGACTTCTCCAGACGACTTTCCATCGCCAATCCATGAGCATTATTCAGGTCTATGCTTCGTGTTTTGATGATGTGAAGAGCTTGTAACTACGAATAGAATAAGGATTGTCAAAATAGTTCCATAAACATAAATAAAATTAGATCTCAGGTTAAAAGTTTAAAATAGTAAGGTAAGGTACAATACGGCCGATGTATCTTGGCGAGTCTGAACATCGCGCAGAAGGTTGCGCAATAACTGTTTTTAAGTGTTTTCGTATTTATTTTATTTGTACTAATTGGTCAACTGTATTAGGGAAATTTTATTAGTACATAGGTATTTAAAAATAATACAATAACAGTTTTCTTCACAAGTTGTACATGCGCTAAAGTTCGCAGAGTCTATGTTCAGACTTCAGACCCGTCAAGATACAGCGGCCGTAGTTGTAGGTACCTATGTAAAGAAAATGACGAAGAAAATAACATTCTTTAAAATATGTGCATTGTGCAGCAACTTTAAGTCTTGAGAGTACTGTCTTATGTTTTGTGAGTTATAGGAGGATTTAAGAAAGTAATAGATAAGAATTATTTTTGCTAACTTGCTTTGTTTAGCATTTTAATCAACCAATTTATTTTGTCCCAGCATAATATATATTATTAATGAAAATAAAGATTCTAGTCCTCATTCAGTGTTATCGTTTACTTTAAAAACGGGAGATCTTTGAAATGTAGACGTATAAAATAAAAAGGTTTTGTTTTCTAACAAAAGAGCACATTTTATTAAGAGCGTCTGTTCTTTCTTCAAATGTAAATGTTCAACACGGAATGTTCTATGAACTTATACAAAATAAAATCTGCCTTCAAAACATATTGCGGCATGCAGTGCTTTATACATCTATGGCGGCATGTTTTTCTGAAATCGAAAAACACTTTCAATTATGATAAAATACATCATATTAAATGATAAATAATAATAACCAAATATTCGTCGACAAAATATTACAAAGCTGCTCTTAATATAATTTCCGTGCTTCCGTAATCCTGTATTACGATTTACGAGTATATAGAATAGGGATGTCTTTTACAAAAAATATTCAGAATTGTGTGTTAGTTTATTGGATTATGACTTTTTAAATTTTTTATTTGATTTATGATTATGTAAATAGCGGCGAAGTTCAATTCGGACTCGATCACGAAGGATTCCGTACCAAATGGAAAAAAACACGTATGGGAGCTCCACAATTTTTTTTTATGTTATTTTTAGTATGTATTGTTATAGCGGCAACAGAGATACATCATCCGTGGAAATTTTAACTGTCTAGCTAGCATGGTTCACGAGACATAGCCTGGTGAAGTGGTGATAAAACAAACAGTACGGACAGCGGAGTCTTAGTAATAGGGTCCTGTCTTTTAGGTACGGAACCATAAAACTATAATTTCAAAGTCTAACATCGGCCTCGTAGTAGTGGAGTACTATCAGGGAATTTATTCATAAGCAGTGACCGCTGTCATAATTATTAAATAATAATATTTTGATACCAAACTGACATGTCGTATTATGACTGCATGAAATCACTTTTTATCTCGGAAAAAGTATACATAGTAGCGCAACTAGTTGAGTCAAAACTGACAGCCTAGTGACTAGTGGCAATTTTACTTGCTTATTAATGTATTTGACTATTCCCAAAATGCTGTGAAAACAGTCTAAAGTGCAATACCTACATCTGAGAATGGCCGAATGATATCGTCGTGTATTGATATAGAACTATACAATCCGGAATCTAGCGTGCCCTGGTAAATTCTTAGCATTGAAAATAGAACTCTGCGCTAATACAATAAAGTATGGAAGTGTCGACTTTTGACTTGATACTTGTGTGTTTCGATTTTCAGCTCCATTGTATTAAAGCAGAGTTCTATTTTTAATGCTCTGAATTTAACTTGGCCTACCAGATTCCGGAGAATATAGTCCCATCCTTACCGGCCTACGTGACACCCATCTTTACCCTGTGTCCTGTGGTTTCCGGATTCCTTCTAATTTTCTACTTCAAGTTATGTGATGATAGCTAGAAAGCACCAAATGATAAAAATAATGCCAGCTTTGGATTTGAGCTTTTCAGAGCATCGTTTTTTTTTCCGAAAGCGATTTTTGCAACAAGTAGGTACTTTTCTAATCCAAAATAGGGTTGTAACGGAGCTCCGCCTCCGCCTCCGTTACTGCGGAGCCTCCGCAAAAAATTTCACCTCCGCCTCCGCATCCGCCTCCGCAAAATTGATGCGGAGTTTTAACGGAGGTTTATTTACGATTACATACAACGCGCAAGGAGCGACACTGGGAGAAGTGGCCGCTCTGTGCCTCTAGTCAAAATGCGTTCGATAATTTCGATGGCAAACTTCGATAACAAAAATGTATGGGATTTGATATAAGTCATCGTTAAGTGACATGTCGTTTGCGATGCCATAAGTCAAATCCCATAAATTTTGTTTTCGAGCTTCGCCGTCGAAATTATCGAATGCATCTTGATTCTTAACTAGAGGCCCGGGTGCGTGTTTGCGCGTGAAATGGTCAAGATTTTGCTTGTGCCGCGGGAAGTGGGAACACGGGCGAGTGGTGGTGGAGGCGTGAATGCACGAAGTATAGATACCAGGAGTCCGAACGTAATGTTAAAATAATGGTCTCAATTTGTAGGACAGATTTTTTGCCGGTAGAGCGCGCTATATTTCAAGAAGTACCAAGCGCGATTCAGGACTGTGCGCTGATTGGTCCGCCACAATAGCATCGGTATGTCCAAAATTCCAGCGCAGCCAGTGGCAGAAAAGAGAACTAATATCTGGGTTCATTATTGTATCATGAATATTATGGAAAAGCCTATACCGTTCGGACTCATGGTATCTATACTTCGTACGTTAACGAATGACAGTGTGACCAACTTCAAATCTGTTATCCTGCCCCACTGAGTTTATAAAACTGACAAAACCTGCCATACTCTTAAAAAACCTAACCAAGAGCATGTCAGGACATGTCTAAGGAGGGTTCCGTAACTATAAACGCGTAATATGCTTTTTTTTAAATTACTCCAAAAGTTACTGTCCGATTTGGTTCAAAATAGTTTTCCTAAAGAGTTTTTAGCATGATCTATCAGCATGGAAATTTGCAAGTTTCTATCTCCTATAGTTTAAAAATGCTAGGGGGGGGACCAACTTACCAACTACTTTGGAGGCCGATTGCTCGAAAATGGTCAACTTTATAAAAAAGTAACGTATGAAACCTTGCCTTTATTTTAAAAGACCTATTCTACGATACCACACACGATGGGGTAGAGTGAAAAAATATTTTTCATCCCCACTTCACATGTATGGAGAGCCACCCCTAAAATATAAAATTATTTTTTTTTTATAATCCCGAAACCGTGATCTATACACAATCTATAACTGCACCAAATTTCATCAATTTATATTCATAATTACAGGAGCTAGAGGCGCGGACAGACAGACAGACAGACAGACAGACAGACAGACAGACAGACAGACAGACAGACAGACGGACAGAGCGAAACTATAAGGGTTCCTTAAGTTTTACGGAACCCTAAAAATGGCGAAATTTAAAATACAGATTTTTGGTAGTTTCGTTTAATTCAGTGTAGTTAAAAGTTTAAAAATTAAATTACCATTACACATTAGTTGTATTTGCATCATTAATTTCTTCATCGACTTCTTTAAACATCGCTTTTGTCATCTGTTTAATCATTTATTTTGTTGCTTGGAATGAAATGCAATCATTATAATATTATATCCACTGATGCCATGTAAGTACCAACTTCAAAATTATGAAGATTGAGTAGAGAAACAGTTAAAATTTTTGCAGAATTTGAAAGAAAACAATTCCCATTACTTATTTAAAAAATTAGTTTCATTTCATACTTTTATGTGCATTTCTACTTTGGATGTCGGTTTTCGTTTTTTGTTTATTTTATGATGTTGATTTGCGAGAATCAACATCATAATAAAAAAAAAACTCGCAAGTTGAGTTCGAGATTGACAAGATATTTTACGGGGAATCCTCTACCCCCAAAGAGAGTTGCCATAATTACCTACTGATATTTAAATTAACATATTTTTTATCGATACTACTTCAATACTACAAATAAACTTCTGAATCTTTGAATCATTTTTCTGCCAAATCTGCCAGCTAATATTGCAATAGTGCCACATCCTGCCAGATTACTTAAACGTCAACAAATACTGCCAGAGGCTAAAATTATGACCAAAATGGCAGGATCCTGCCACATATGGTCACACTGATCAGGAATTAACTTGTCGAATCGTTCGGTACCTACCGCGAAGTTGTAATTGAGTCGTGATTGTTTTAAGTGATTAAGTGCATAATTAATAGTCGTTTTTATTTAAAGCGCGTGAAATGTTACTGACTTTAATAAATCATGAATTTATTTAATTTATTCCACTTCAAATTTCACCTCCGCCTCCGCTAACCTCCGCATCCGCGGAGGTGAACCTCTTCTCCTCCGCATCCGCCTCCGCCTCTGCTAAAATGGCCTCCGTTACAACCCTAATCCAAAATATGTTAAGAGCATTGATCGGCGCGAGACTCAGATTTCACGAAAAACGCTACTTTTCAAATGCGTCTATATCTAACAAAAACTGGTTATTCTGATTTTTACATTAAAAATCAAGTCGCGCGCCGATCAATGCTCTTAACTAAAATTACCTTTTATCGATATTCTATTGCGCATCACTATCACAAATGTGATGAG
Source organism: Glaucopsyche alexis (assembly GCA_905404095.1). Classification (NCBI taxonomy): domain Eukaryota; kingdom Metazoa; phylum Arthropoda; class Insecta; order Lepidoptera; family Lycaenidae; genus Glaucopsyche; species Glaucopsyche alexis. Next base: position 11,056,792 of record FR990048.1, read on the forward strand.
CGCACCTTAATAAGCCCGTATCGGGATCCTCGCAGCGCCTCCAAATAGGTTTTTAACAACATAAAGATGACGAGAGTAACTGACCTTATCCGGTGGCATGGCGTAGCACACGCACATACACGCTAGCACTCCCAGCCAGATTGTGCCCATGTTTTATACCTGCAATCATTATTTTTTATTAAGAATGTTTAGGGTCTGTTTCACAATCTATACTAATATAATAAAAAGGAAAAGTCTGTGTTTATTTGCGTTGAATAGGCTCTGAAACTACTGGACCAATTTTGATGAAAATTAGCACAGATATAGATTAGATCACGGGGAAGGACATAAGGTTTCCGCGTGAATAACTTTTGCACGCACGAAGTCGCGGGCTACATCTAGCTATCTATACTAATTTAATAAAGAGGAAAAGTTTGTTTGTTTGTTTGTATCGAATAGACTCCGAAACTACTGGACCGATTTTAATGAAATTTGGCACAGATGTAGAGTAGACCACGGGGAAATACATAAGCTACTTTTTATCGCGGAAAAATGTACGGTTTCTGCGAAATTAGCTTTTGCGCGCACGAAGTCGTGGGCAACATCTAGTCTTCTAGTCTCTTAATAAATGTAGCATAGCATTTTCGCCTCCGTCGAACTTTCATCGCTGCTTACCTACTTTAGAACACTACTTAACAAAACATACATATAAGCTATGATCTGACACTTGACAGAAGATTGTGAAACAAGCAGTGTATTGTATCAAACTATCAACATTTCAAAGGTTTCTGGAGGCTGCAGGTGTTCATTGAAGTACATAAGACAAAGCGGCGTACAAGTCTTCTAGTTTAATGTTGACGATACTTTTGAGAAATGTTTGACAACACAAAAGTACACATATGACATTAGGCATACTAATGTAAGTTTTGAATATGTTCGGTTACATTAAAATATCTAGAAACTGTTGTATATAAAACAGAGTACTAACAGAGTTCTAACAAACTTCTCATATCATTAGAACCATCTAATTAGAACGAATTATTATAATAAACAAAAATTAATATGGAGATACTTTGTAATGTAAATGTAAAATTAAAATTTGGCTGTAATCTATTAGTGTTATGTTTGCAATGAATCATCAGTATATAAATTATATTCTTTGTTATCAGTGCATAAGCATAAGCCTTGTTCAAATTATCCAATAAAAGTAAGCCATTTTGATATATTACGTACTATTATGTATGTACGCATGATTCACTTCAAATTTAACCCAAATAGACTTTAGTATTTTAAACTAAATATAAATATGGTATACGAGAAACTGTATAACACGTAACGTAGTTACTGGAGGAAAAGAGACTAAGGAAGAAAGGGTAAGACTAAAAAATCTCATAAAGAACTTAGGTTGTCCTTCACTGCCCATCTTTGTCTGGCCATACTCTATAGCAACTGATTTTTATAATAATACCGAATACATTTTTAAACACAATACTATGATTTTTAAATACATGTTTTTAATACCTAGTAATATTTTTAATTGTAAACTTTACAGTCCAAAATCACCACTTTTAGTCAAATTATCGACACTACATTTGTTAATTCTTTATGTGCAATCTCAATCTCTGAAATAAAATTAATCATACTAGCTTCTGCCTGCAGCTTCGCCCGCGTAATTACAGTATCCCACGGCAACACTATATTTTTTGGGATTTAAATTAACATGTTTTTTAATCCAGGGTCTAAACTACGACAGTACCAAATTTCATGAAAATCCGTCTTTACGTGAAAGAGTAACAAACATCCATCCATCCATTCATCCTCACAAACTTTTATATTTTTAATACTAGTCGCATGAGCTAGATAGTAACAGATCAATTTTTGAATTTAGATTAATCTACAACATATCTGCAAAAGATAAGAAATTTTAAAAGAAAACTTACAAGTCAATCCTTTGTGGAGAGTCGCGATTGTCTGAACCCGAGTTCGGCTCAATTCCCTCCAATTGCCTCCAGGATATGCTCCATTTGCGCTGACGACACCTCCATTGTCACATGTCGAGTGCCCTGCCACTAATGATATTTACAAGTACTATATCAATCAATTTGATTTTCTTGATGATTCTACGTATCCTTACTTATATGTTTTCTAAAAGTAAGATCTTATTTGTTTGAGGCTTACGCAAAAAAATAAGGGATTTGAATATCCACCCAAAAGCACAGAGACATTTTTAGTTTAAATATTACTTGTATTCATGATATAGGCTACTTTTCTCCCGGAGAAAGTAGTAGGTATATACTTAGGTACCTAGTTACGTTCTTGCAGGAAACAGATTTCAATTCTGTCAGATGCAGAAGTCGTGGTCACGGGTAAAATCTAATTATTTACCTTGTAAAAGGTAATTTAACATTTTAAACAGTAAGTACTACCGAACAAGTTCCCGCTCGACCAGGCATAAGATGAAAATCGCTCAACAGCGCCGTTGAATGTGGGCTCGCAAACATACTCACGTGTAAATACGTAATTCAACCTCGTCTGCAGTCGTTGCGGTTACTTCCTTTGCGTTTAAATATTTTGAGGTGTCCTAGTTCAGAGGTGAATGTGAGACTGGTCGAGCGGAAACTTTGCCGGTGGTAGGTACCTACAGAATATCAATATTTTGCCAACATAAAACGGATTTTTTTCTAGAAAAATATAATATAACTGTAGTTTCTGATTCGTAATATTTATGCCATGCTTAACCTTGCCACAACGTCATCTTTATTACCTAACACGACTTACGAGTATGCTAGTTAAGAATAATGTCAAAGAGACAAAGTATTAGAAGTAGGTATTCTTTGTGATGAACATTCCGGTAGTTCATCATCATTGTCATCATTAACCACTCAAGCTCTGTTTTCCTAGGATAACGTGAATAAATATTTTCTTTGTAATTATGAAATGGCACGGTTTCCTAGAGAGCGGTAATTTTCACCTTATTTTGGAGACAAAAAACGCTCGTTCACCGCTATATTACGGCCGCTATATGACGGCAACGAGGATAGTGTTGCTGTCATATAGCGGCCGTAATACAGCGGTGAACGAACATTTCATATGAAAACATAATGGCACGGTAAACGATTTCCTAGAGTGCGATAATTGTGACCGTCGCGTTGTTTACATAGAAAACGTTAATTCGCCGCTGTATTACGGCCGCTATATGACGGCAACTAGGATAGTGTTGCTGTCATATTACATAATATAGCGGCCTTAAAACAGCGGAGAACGAACATTTCATATGAAAACATAATGGCACGGTAAACGGTAAACGGCTCCCTAGAGTGCGATAATTGTGACCGTCGGCCGTCGCGTAATTATATAACGGCAACGAAGATAGTGTTGCTGTGGCCGCTATGGCCGCTAAATGTCGCCAACGCTATCCTAGGAAACCAAAGCTTTACTATCTCAGGTCTTCTCTATCTCAGGTGGGCTAGGCCGTACTTCACACCCCTAGCTTACCTACTGCGAGTATGCTTGGTAGACTTAACGCGCTTTTTGGTGTTTTTCTTCATCATCACTTTTTGCATCGTAACAATGGTACTTGAGAAATAATAAAAGTCTTAATAGTACATGCCACCACTCGGAATCGAACGTGCACCCTCTACAGTGCACCGCAAGCGATCCACCATAGATAATACAGATATATATTAGTACGATCCACCACGGCGGTCCACGGTCGCACTGATATTTTCTGTAAGCAATTACGCGTAAAATTGGTTAAGGTAACGACAACGTGTAATCTTAGATCAAAGTCATCGTTAATAAGGTCAAAAGTCTATATTTAGCGTAAACAAGCATGCAATGAGTTTCATGGAACTTAGCATTTGAATTATTTACAAATATCCACGTAAGTTTTATTAATTTTGTCTATACTAATATAATAAAGAGGAAAAGTTTGTTTGTTTGTATGTTTGCATCGAATAGGCTCCGTAACTACTGGACCGATTTTGATGAAATTTGGCGCAGATGTAGAGTAGACCACGGGAAAGGACATAAGCTACTTTTTATTGCGGCAAAATATTCCCGCGAAATTTCTTTTAGCGCGCACGAAGTCGCAGACAACATCTAGTATTTTATAAACGTAATCCTGGGCTTACCATAAATGTTGTTAAAGTTTGCAAATATCTGAATACAGATTCCATACCTATACTTGATAATATGATACGTAAATAGGAAGTGTTACTTGCGTTGTAAATTGTAATGATTATGACTTATCGAGTTCTTGCTAGTATTTGCTGGTGACCTCATTTGCGTAGACCGAAACAATATCGAGTTTGGATTCAAATATCATCATACAGCGTTTAATTCCGAGGACAGGGAAGAAGAGCTATGCATACAGATGCACTGTCCGATAGGTACAATATCCGATTGCGCAGGTTATGATTATTACCGTCGAGAAGGGGGTGCAAGGGGATGCATTTGTTGACACGAATAATTACCTATTTATTTTTAATTTGTACCGTTTTAAATAAAAGCTGATCCCCCTAATTAATAAAAAATACTTCAACCACGGATGCGCTAATCAATGTTGGTGTATTTATCTTTCAAGTGGCTTTTCGAACGTATCAGACATAGACATCAAGAAGCATATCCGTGGTCAAAATATTATTATTACATACCAATACGTATACCAATGTAAGACACAGTACTGTCCTTATGTTAATTACATTTTAAAAATCAATATCTCTGAAATTATATGCTTTTGGTAAATATGTATAAATATTAGGTAATAGTTTAACGTAAAAATACTTATGCACCCTAAATTAAGGATGCACCCTCTGAAAGTAATCCTGTCCGCGCCTATGGTTATGAATGTATGATTATTCTTTGTACGTAAATTGTCTTCAGAGACACAATGGATTACCATGAACGGATTTTATGACGTTTCGACCAATCAGAGCGCGTTTCACGTTGGTTTAACGTTCATAAAAACACCTTTTGAGAGTGTAAGCGTATAGGGACTTGACTATAATTGTATTAATGCAGGTTTTATTTAGCAGAATTGCCCCTTTGGTGTGCAACTCAATAGCGATCTTATATTGAACCATGGATGAGTCGTTACACTTAATAGTTTCTAGTGACGTAAATAATGTATCTAAAGAATGTAGGTATTATCTAATGCAGTTTGCGGTATATTCAACCTCACGCACGTATACGCAAATTGATAATTGATAGATTTTATACGACCACTAAACCGCAGCAAACAATAAACACTAAAAACATAATATTTCATTTGTTCGGCCTATTAAATTTTACACCTAAATATAGCATACTAATTTTATTTTTCTTAATTTTTTTATTCAGGTTATAATATTGTTCGGAATACGGAAGGACGAAGAAAATTCAGGGTATTGAATATCGAACTCTGGACTAATACAATAAAGTTGAAAATCGAATTTATCAGTATCAAGTTGTCAGAATAAAGACATTGACATTTGACTTGACACTCGTGTGTTCGATTTTCAGCTCTATTGTATTAGATCAGAGTTCTATTTTCAGTGCTCTGAATTTTTCCGGCCCGAACGTATTTCGAACTTTATAGTCCATTTTTTCCTTTAGTAAAATGCGGTACCTACACCTAGATCTTCCCCAAACAAAACCTTACTCTCAGTTTCGTCTTATTATGATTATTATTAGTTGGATGACGTCAATTTCAACCGTTAATTGCTAAACAAGTTTTTTATTTTCCTCATTAACACTCCGTACTATAAATACTTAGGTGTTAAAGTTTATGGGTGCTTATAAGTGTTGCAAAATAAAAATAATCCAATTATTGTTAATTTAAAGAATTTCTAGGAAGCAAAACTTTATAAGCAGAAACTCAAAAGCGCATTGCCCCGAAGGAAATACTCCTTTTTTTTCCTTCTTGGAGTCTGGGTGTATAACCAGACGTGTGATTGTACAGCGGCAGGGAATTCCCATCTTCCTATAGCCAATACACTATCCGGTAAATCAAAAATTAAGCATTTCATTCTGAGAAAGAATTTAAGGTGACGTACGGTAAAACCAATGCGATTCCATAACCAACTGAGTCATAGCAGGAAGAACTAAAAGCTTTAAATAACTTTATGTAAACTTTGATTAATGATGTAAAGAATAATGTACCTATTCACAATACTATAATGAATTAGAAAGACATACCTATTATAGATAAATCTATATATTTATATAGGTATATCCTACTTCATACTAATAATAAAAATGTGAAAGTTTGTGAGGATCGATGTTTGTTACTCCTTCACGCAAAAATTACTGAACGGATTTTGATGAAATTTGGTATGGTAGTAGTTTTAGGCTCTGTCTTAAAGGATAGGTCCCCTGAAAAAATTGTGTTCCCGAGAGATACTATATTTACAGGGCAACAGCTAGTATAGTATTTAAAGAGATGTCTCGACTGACTCACTGACAAAATAGGCGAGTAAGGAATGGGTCAAAAAACAAGGTGGACCGACCACGGTGAGTTGAGTAGCTAAAGTACATGATTAGATACTTTATATTATTATTATTGGTCGCTGAATCCGAATATGTTTATTTTGCTAACAGCATAATCGAGAAAAATGCACATTTCATAAAGATTGGAAAATAAAGATTTTTTAATTTTTCCGTGTTCAACTCGATGTTACTTCTACAGTTATTGCTTGGAGTCTTTAGGAGTGAGAAAAGTCTAATGAAAAATTTATAGTTTATTTCTGGACTGTTTAAAAGAAACAAGAGGTCAATTGTGTAAAATAATTCATCAGAACCAGTGAGATGAACTTTTCAACATTATTGATACGATTACCGGATGATTGACTGAATTTCAAGATTTTAAACTATACAGCCCAAAAATATACACTACAAGGAAGTTTCTTGATTAAATATTCGCTACGGAAAAAATGGCGAGAGTTCACGTTTGCGAGATTCACGTACCGAACGCGCGCTGCGAGTACAATGAAATAAGGATTACACCGAGGTATCAAACAGAATAAGATGAATTTTTGTACAAACCTTTAATTATATTTTAGCACTTTGTCGATACACATATCCATGAAAAGCTTAATCTTTCTAGCACTAACCCTCAGGACGGTAAGCCGAAGATGGACGTACGGACAGACGGACACGACGAAACCGGAACCCTAAAAATATGATTAGTGAAAGAAGAGTAGGTAGTAATTTTAATCTTTCTTCCATATTTAATAGACAACACATTTTTATTGTGTATACTATAAGTGGCAAAAGAACCCTAAAAAATTTAATATAAATTCGACCATAGAGCGACCTCTATTAGCTATTAAAATTGTTATTGGTACCACGAAATTGCAGTTGAACAATTAAAAGTTGTTGCAACTGATGCTAAAATAAATTGTACCTTCATGGTAAATAATGATATCATTGAAAGGCATGAACCAATTGCGCACACTTGTACAAATATTAAAATGTTTTATAATATCAATGTGACCCTAACTTTATTCATACATACCATCGTCCTACAACACAATAAGTAGGATGCCTGTTAACAGTTTTTATTATCACTTGGCTACGAAAATTATTCTGGCAATATATGTAACATGTTTATATATTTGTTCCACCGTAACGCCTAAACTACTAATCCGATTTTAATGAGTGAGGTGTAAATAGAATCGTAATAATAGCCCGGGTAACATAGGCTATATAATTTACGTAGACGGGATATAGTTTTGATAAAAAATCTATTTCTTTAAAAACCTACTTATAGTTATAAGTAGGTAGCTACTTAAATAATTATTATCATTTTGGGATCCAAAACATCTCATCCCTGGGAGACTCTAAAACGGTCAATGGCTTTCCATAGTTTCTCATTCTACTCGTAGACCGTACTGGTGATGTGAACTGGTGTGTGAAATGTGGTGAACAGATGTAGGAGTCCCAGGGCCTCCAGTCAAGATGCATTCGATAATTTCGACGGCTAACTTCGAAATCAAAGTTGTATGGGATTTGACATAAGTCATCGTTAAGTGACATGTTTAAAATGTAGTGATTATATTCTCTTTGGACATGTTGCTTGCGATGCGTTATGTCAAATCCTATACATTTTGTTTTCGAACTTCGCCGTCGTAATTATCGAATGCATCTTGACTAGAGGCCCTGGATCGACAGTATAGTAACTAATTACTAGACCATCACACTGCAGTGACACAATAATCCAGACCCTTAGAAGGCAGGATTACGTACCTACATTTTGATAATATTTGCACCAACAGATGTTGATGAATCATTCGTTTCCGTTCTCTTCAAATCATTTAGAACAAATCATTCATGACGTATGCTGCCAAATCAACGGTAAAACCAGCAACATAATATCAAGTAAAATACGTAAGAGGAAACTGTTATCAGCCGTACGTCGTAACTCGTAACCCATATTTTATTTGACACATCACACTTATATAAAGAAAATTAAAATAATATTTTATATAAATAATTCCAAAACCAGAAAAAAGTGCGGGTCGGCCTCGCACACGATGGGTTCTGTACCATCATTAGCTGGTATTAGTAGTATAATTCCTCCACGGTATTAGTTACTAGCTGTTGCCTGCGACTTCGTCCGCGTCAACTGATGGCTCAAAAATGCATTAATTTCGACCAAATTTGATTACCATGAAAAAGGTTATAGTGAGTCAATCTTGAAAGATAAATATACTGTCGTAGATATTTTCTTAGATCATTTAAAGAGGAATAATTATTTCATACATATTTTTGAGTAACTTGAACCGTTTACGCAGCGCACGCAAGCCCTCAAATATGATTAATTTTCCCCGTTTTTGCAACATTTTGCACTTTACTTCGTTCCTTTTGGTTGCAGCGTAATGTTATATAGTTTAAAGCCTTCCTCAAAAAATGGACCATCCAACACAAAAATAATTTTTCAATTCGATTTCGCAGTTCCTGAGATCAGCGCGTTCAAACAAACAACGGAAGCCAATTTTCCCCGTTTTTTCCACATTTTCCCCTGATTCTTCGCTCCTATTGGTCGCAACGTAATGTTATATAGCCTAAAGCCTTCCTCTATAAATGGACTATCCAACACAAAAATATTTTTTTCAATTCGAACCAGTAGTTCCTGAGATTAGCGCGTTTAAACAAACAAACTCTTCAGCTTTATAATATTAGTATAGATTATAGCGGCAAGTGGCAACAGAAATACATAACCTGTGAAAATTTCAACTGTCTAGCTATCACGGTCCGAGTAACAAAGTCCCGTTTTTATACTTTAGTTACGGAACCCTAAAAAGTAAAAACGTTGATCGAAAATACCTGTCGATCTTTGTCATGGTTAAAATCAATCACGGGCTTCAAATTGAATTTCGATTAAAATACCACATGAAATCAAACTTAAATTGATAAAAAGTTACTAGCCGAAATAATAGTTTAAGTATCTTCAATTATATAATATATTTACATGATATGTAAGTAAATATACAAATCTTTTTAATATACAAACCTTGGAATCGCAAGATTCAAATATGCATAATAATTTAACATTATTATATTTTTAGCTTATTTAAATTTATAAAAATCATATGACCAAATAAAATATTTTTCAATGAAAGTTATCACAGAAAATTAATAATTGCCTACATGGGTATAATAATAATTTTACATGGGTACTGCTGACTCCAACAGACGTTATTCTGTCTTTTCTATAATAATTAAGAATAATTAATAATAACTACACCTACTTACAACATACTATCACATCCCCCGTTATAAAAGCGGTATTCGCTATTATAATGAGGAATGGTATAAGTAGGGTAAAAATTGAGGGCTATCCATACTTACTTAATATTATAAATGCGAAAGTGTGTCTTTCTGTCTGTCTGTCTGTCTGTCTGTTACCTCTTCACGCTTTAACCGCTGAACCGATTTTGATGAAATTTGGTACAGAGATACTTTGAGTCCTGGGAAAGGACATAGGATACTTTTTGTCCCAAAAATTTGCGGTGTTCCCGAGGGATAATGTATTATTATTGTGTGTACTTTGACTGTCTTTTACTGCTAAACGGTTAAATTGATTTGAATGAAATTTGGTATGGCAGTGGTCTATGCTTTGGACAAACGCGCAGTCTACTTTTTATCCCAAAAAGGGTTCCCTATTTTTTCGCATAAAATCATATGTCATAATTTTACTTAGCATAATTTCATTTGACCTAATAGTAATTTCGCATAATATTCATTTGTCATAACTTTCTTAGCATAATTTTTTTTCGCATAATTACTAAAAGCATAATAATTGTTAGGCATACTTATTGTAAGGCATATATTTTTTTACGCATAATATTCATTAAGAATAAAAATTTTAATGCATAATATTAAAAAGCATAAATATATTTACGCATACATCTTTGTAGCATTTTTTTTTTCACATACTAATGAATGATAAATTCTACTGGGTATGCGAGTTAAGACGAAATAACAATTATAATTGTAATTTTCGACTATTTACGAAATTAAAATCGGACAAAAAACACGAACTGCTATCTAAGAACATGCCGAGCTAATTATTTTAAGGCCACGTAGACCAAGCGAAATAGGCATTTAACGCTTCCAAGAGTTGCCCGCAATTGCCGCAAAGCGAGCCGCGCGCATACGTCGCCGGCGTGAACTTACATGAACCCAAAGTGTTACAGTGTAGACGTGTCGGCAGTAGGTCATCTTATTTTATTATTTGTATTGAAAAAGATAATAAAATCCATAGATAACTGTTTTAATGCAACACATAGCACACATAATTTGAATAGATATTATAGGTAGGTACCTACCTAAGTAAAAAATGCTTAAATTATATTCAATTATTTTGACAGTTTCTATGCAGTGTGTTCTGTTACAAGTATAAAAACACGCTGTGTTCGATGTGTGCATCTCCATGCACACATCGAACACGAGTACCTATCGTTAGCTCGTGTGGTCACTAAAGTACGTGTCGTTTCGTGAGATAATAATACTGTATCAGGTAGGTGCTGACGATTTGATGGTAACTACTTAGGCAGACACTTGCAAAAAATGTATTCCTACTGCCGAGTCCGCACGTTTGCCACTTGCTGCAAAATCCAAACCTCCACAAACGTTTGACTTTTTGAAAATCCAGATTTCCGAATTTTTTCTCCCAAAAATCCGGATTATCCGGATAATTCAGATTTTTTCATTTTTTTTAAATTTGTTGCATATTTTATAAAACTTTAATGTTTATTTTACTACTATGTTGTAGCAAAACTTACACTCATTAGTAAAAAAAAGAGTTACTTTTTTATAATTTAATTTAAATAAATTCTGATTTTAAGTTGTAACTTGTAAGTATTAGAATTACAATCTGAATAAATAAAAACATAATGAGATTATATCAAAATTATATACTTAATTATATATTTTTTTTTTATTTTTAGAAATATTTTTGATTACGTTTCAAATCCTACAATGTTCAGTTTTATAGTTAGTATTTTATTTTAAATAAGGTATGTAATTATGTATATAATTATATTGTTATTTACTAAATGTTCCAGCAGAAAGAATTATAAAAAATTGGAATAGCCTGTGATCTTTTTAACGCTTTTTTTACATATTCACCACTACCGTTTTCGTAAAGTTCCATTTCTATGTGAAAGTACTAACGTAGGAAAATTAATACAGTTTAATAAAACGTAGGAAACTGAAAATCCTTTAAATCGAGATCCGGGGAGTGAAGACAAATCATTTGAAGCATGGGGCTGAACAAATAATTTTGTATGGACGAAATTGGACCACTTTTGAGTTATTGAAAGTAAAAATCACCCACCTGTTTAGGTAATAATTGAACACGTAAATGGTGTTTTTAATTCCCTCGGTAACTAACAGAAGTACAATAAGCAATTCTAAGCACAATTTAAAACCTATAACTGTTGTAAGATCTTTATTTTAACATTTTACTTACAAATTAACAGTAACATCTTACTCTTCATTGCACTTTGAAGTTTCCGCTATAAGATGAAAACTACATTACTTAAAAAAATAACAGTGGTTTACACAAATCGTTGGTGCTATTTTTGACACCTATATCTTATCTTTAAAATATTATCTAAAAATAATTATTTCTACGCAAAAACAGGAGCGTTGATTTTCATTTAGTTTTGCTACTGACTCGTTCGGCAAAATTCTCTCTAATCTTAAACCAACCAGTCAGGTATTATCGACTCCAAAACTTCTTCCTGATATCATAGAGATAATATTTAGGTATTTGGACTTAGATATTCATTATTTAGAAGATAATTAAATATAGTTAAACCACTACATTTCTTTTTAAGCTATCATATTAATTTGGCATTCTATGATTGTAGAAATTAAAATTGCAATAATATGTTTCGACTTTCGTTAGTAAGAATTCAATAAATATAAAAATACAAAGCTTTAATTGGGTTTGGATTTGCTTATTATACTTCTTACTACTTGTGCAATTGAAACTGAAACCATATTCAGTGTTTTTATAAATTGGATCACCTATTACTGAACTGTACTACTACTGAAAAAATATAAAATTGTAAGTATCTTAGAAACAGTCCATACATATACATATATAGCGGCCATAATATTTTAACAGATCTTCATCCCTCGCATCTCCATTTAATGGATTGACTATGTTCTACCAAATAACTTGAATAAATGGAAAAATGTGTCAACAATTTCAACAGGACAACAAATAATATCAAATTATCCAAAGGCATGTATTTAAACTCACGACAAAACATATTTATTTCTTATGTTTACGCGAATAAATTGTTCATTGTTTTAAACACTTACGGATTTTGTCGCGTTACGTAAACGTAAACGTAACCGTAAAACGTAAACCGTGACAAAATCCGTAAGTGTTTAAAACAATCACGACAAAACAATTAAATTTTGGATGTGAAAATACCAAATATTGAATACTAAATTACCATGTCGGCTAAAGAATGTAAGGAATAAAAAATTACAAATCTGGTGACTAAATAATACCACTGAATATTCCAAACTGGCAGACTGATATTATATTAGCGAACAAATAACCATCTTGGCGACAATTTGTGAGTACACATTTAATTTAAGAATAGGTACATATATTTTCCGTAATGTAGGTAACTCAAAAAACATACAAGCAGCAAAACCAGCGCACATAAAAAAAACAAAGGAGCGTACAAAATTCCCAATTTTTAATTTTCCTCGACTTGGTGTAGATATTGGGTAGATTCATTTTGAAATTTAAAAATAACGGTTATTCATTTTTCGCAAAATTAACATAGGTGTCGTTACCAAGTTTTTGGGGGTGCTGGATACGAAAATGACATTCATTTTGAAATTCCAATATGGCGGACATACTTAATTTTATAAAAATAATATGGTTGTCCCTTTGTTGGTTTCTGGGGGTGCTGATTACAAAAAAGTCATCCATTTTAAATTTCCTTAGTAACCCCGCAACCTCAAATTTTCTTCATGATGGGAGAAAAAGAAATTCGAAAATCCTGAATATTCCAACATTTCTATAGCTTTATGCATCCCGGCCCCGGTATCTCAATGTAGAGCATTTATATTTTTTTAATAAAATAGATTCTATCTCGGAAACGGTGCATCCTAATGAAAAATAATGAAAATTTCCTCCCCCTTAGAAACTCCGCAACATCATATTTTCTTCATGATGGAAGAAAAAAAATCTGAAAATCCTAAATTTTCCAAATTTTCTATAGCGTTTTACACCGTTCGTGTCTCAAAGTAGAGCATTATCGTAATTTTTTTTTCTATAATGGCTTCTATCTCAGAAACGGTGCATCCTACTTGAAAAATAATGAAAATTACCTCTCCCTTAATAACTCCGTAACCATATATTTTCTTCAAGATGAGAGAAAAAGAAATTCGAAAATCCTTAATTTTCCAACATTTCTATAGCTTTATATATCCCTCGTATCTCAATGTAGAGCATTTAATTTTTTTTTATAAAATTGATTCTATCTCGGAAACGGTGCATCCTATTGAAAAAATAATGAAAATTTCCTCCCCTTAAGAACCTCGCAACACCATAGTTTCTTCACGATGGAAGAAAAAGATTTATTACGTGGTAGAGCCATGCTTCGGCACGAATGGGCCGGCTCGACCGGAGAAATACCACGGGCTCACAGAAAACCGGCGTGAAACAGCGTTTGCGCTGTGTTTCGCCGAGTGAGTGAGTTTACCGGAGGCCCAAACCCCTACCCTTTTCCCTTCCCTACCCTCCCCTATTACCCTATTCCCTCTTAAAAGGCCGGCAACGCACTTGCAGCTCTTCTGATGCTGCGAGTGTCCATGGGCGACGGAAGTTGCTTTCCATCAGGTGACCCGTTTGCTCGTTTGCCCCCTTATTTCATAAAAAAAAAAAAAAAAAAAAAAAAAAAGAAATTTGAAAATCCTGAATTTTCCAAAATTTCTATAGCTTTATACACTGTTCGTGTCAAAGTAGAACATTGCCATATTTTTTTTCTAAAATCGCTTCTATTTTAGAAACGGAAAAATAATACTATTACTGGAAAAATAATAAAAATTTCCTCCCCCTTAACCCGAAAATCGCATATTTTTTTCATTAATGCCAAAAAAAGAAATTATAAAATCCTGAATTTCGAAAAGTTTCTATACCTTACATAGCTGGTACCTCTACAAACTACATGTTAATTTTACGAAGATTGGATAGTCTCCATTTTGTACAATTAAATATTTTATAATCAGCATATGAAACATGGAAAAAGACATCCATCCATACTAATATTATAAATGCGAAAGTGTGTCTGTCTGTCTGTCTGTCTGTCTGTCTGTCTGTCTGTTACCTCTTCACGCTTTAACCGCTGAACCGATTTTGATGAAATTTGGTACAGAGATACTTTGAGTCCTGGGAAAGGACATAGGATACTTTTTGTCCCAAAAATTTGCGGTGTTCCCGAGGGATAATGTATTATTTTGTGTACTTTGACTGTCTTTTACTGCTAAAAGGTTGAATTGATTTGAATGAAATTTTGTATGGTAGTTGTTTACGCTTTGGATAAACGTGCAGTCTACTTTTTATCCCAAAAAGATATATAATAGTGTTCCCGAGGGATAATGTACTATTGTGTATATTTTTTTAACGTCTTTCATAGCTTAAGAGTTTAAACCGTTTAAATGAAATATGGTATGATAGTGCTTCGGACAAACAATTAGTAATTAAATAGAGAACGTAAGATAAGGAAGATACAGATTTAACTTAGAGTACAGACGGGAGTGGCCAAAAAACCTCATTTCTCGCGGGCGGAGCCGCGGGCAAAAGCTAGTTTTTAATAAAAAAAAATATACGCCATTTTGGAATTTTAAAACGGATTTTATTTTCATATTATTCTGCACCCCCAAAAACCTTGAAAACGATACCCATACCAAAGAAAAAAAAACCTCCAATAGTATCCAAAACTGGGATTTTCCGTAGCTTGCAAATTGAATTTTTTGTCTCTTGAGTGATTTCACCAGTTTGGTAATTTAGTCGCCAACATATTAATTCGCTGCCAAATTCAGCAATACAGTATGCTCACGTGCAGTCACCAACTTATTTTTTGTTCACTCGATTAATTATATCCCTTATTCAAATATTGTACGTCTAGAGTATATACTAATTACAATTAAAATATGTAATTTTCATAGTAGTAACCAAGATTGATTGAAGTAATTTAGTCGCCAACATATTAATTCGCTGCCAAATTCAGCAATACAGTATGCTCACTATGGAATGGAAGAACCGGTCCGATTTTGAGAACCGGGAATTTCGGGACTGGGCAAATTCGGAACCGGGATTTCCCGGGAAATTCGGGAATTTCGGGACTGGTGTTAAGGCATTAAAAACAAGTGTAATTACTGACTCAAAAGTAATTCAAAATATAAGAATTACATTTTAAAGTACAATTACAAATTAAATAAGGTTTTAATGGCAACTCGATACATCAGCCAACATGTCACCGCCATATTAATGACAATATTACTGGCGATAGTAAAGAGCCGTAGGTAATTTTAGTTTATTAGCATTTATTGGTGGTTTTTAGATATCGCACCTTTAGAATTGAAGTGGCTTAATCCAAAATTCTTGATTTTTGGTAAACGCCTAAAATGTAATTGGAGAATAGGCCATTTTTTGGTTTTTTGTCTATAATAGTGAGTGTGAGCCTTATGTAGTTACAGTTTTTGTTATTTGCCGTAGGTGAATAGTTGTTTTAGTGATTTGTTATTAAAAATATGAGTTTAATTATTTAGAACCTTTGTTAATGAATAGTTTAAAAAAAGGTGTCACTTTATTTACAAAATATTTAAAATTTAATTGACTTATTTAGCTTTGTGTCTATTTTTTACTAAAGCATTCAAAAATAAAACGTAACTATTTTAAAAATAGGCTAGTTATTGCTAATGTAAAATTTATTTTCGGTGACTAATTTTGGAATATGCTAGTTTATTAATGGTTGACTTTTAAAATTAAAGGTAAATTAGAATAGAAAAAACTGAAAAAAATCTTTTATTTTATGCGTAATAAAGCTAAACTTATGCCTAATTTGTATGTATTAGGTCCCTTATATTTTTATGTATTTACCGTGTACATAAAAATATAAGATACTTAAGTTACCGTGGCGTCTTCCTATTAAAATAATGTTTATTATACAGGAAAAGGAAATGCTATTTAAATAAGCAATAATTAAATAAGCCTTTCAATATCAGAGGTCAATATTAATTATTATCGATGGGAAATTTCATCATCATCAGCCTACGGACATATGAATAGCCCACTCCTTAACGTAGACCTCTATGAGCACCAACCATCCCGATCTCGGACAACCCTCATCTATCTGCTGCCAGCCAACTTTAAATCGGTCCATTGTGCCGCAGGTCGTACACTACGTTTGCCTAAGCGTGGTCTCCACTCTAACACTTGTCTGCGCCATCAATCGTCTGTCCGTCTGCAAACATGGCCGGCTCACTTCCAGTTCAGCGTGCTAATTCTATGAGCAATGTCAGTGACTTTAATTCTCTGTCGAATCACATCGTAGCAAGTTTTATTATCCACCAGAGATACCCTCAACATTGCACTTTCCATCACAGGCTGAACAACCTTGAACTTGTCAATCAGCAGAGTTCGCTGCCATGTTTCTTTACCGGTAGTACGCATTGATTAAAGACCCTAAACCTTTAATAAAGAACATTCGCTAATTTCGACAGCGAATTTCAAAATAAGAAATGTATCGGATTTGACATAAGTAATCCTTGTGACTTGTTGCTTGTGATACCTTATGTCAAATCCTCATTTTGTTTCCGAACTTAGCCGTGGAATTTATCGAATGCATCCTGACTAAAGGTGATTGTGGTATCGACGATTCAAAGTTTGTCCAAGATATACGTATTCTTGCTTCTTAACTTCAAGACTAGTTCCATTTACGACTACAGGTCCTGGGAGAACATGTTCAATACTTAACAAAACCAAAATTATTTTCATAATTTTGGTTTTGTTAAGGTTCATTCCGAAACCCACCCGTCTTGAACAATCGCTTAGGCTGTTCAGCATCTCTTCTAGGTCCTGTAGATGTGTCTGACATAATGATTATTTCATCCGCAAATTGCAAGTGTGAGATGTACTGGCCGTTTATGTTCAGTCTCAGGCCCCGTCCGTTCCAATTAAGCGATTTGAAAACGTCCTCCGATGCGTTAGTAAACAGTTTTGGAGAGATAACATCTACCTGTCTCACTCCTTGAAGAAGTTGGATCAGGGATCACTTGAACAGACATCTTAACACCTCAAAATATTATCGGGAGTCAACGAGGCATTTCTGCATGAATTCCAGCACAGACCAGAACCTCAATTCTCGTATTTAAAGTAGACTTTCATTTTACTTTGATTGGATTGAAAGTGAAGCGACATGTTACCATGAACGGATTTTATGACGTTTCGACTCAGAGAATCTTCGAGAATCAGAGCGCGTTTCACGTTGGTTTAACGTTTATAAAACATGTTTGAGAGTTTTAGCGTATCAGGACTTGATTGTAATTGTATTAATGCAGGTTTTATTTAGCAGATTTCCCCTCAGGGGGTCCAAAAAGGGCCACTTTAGGCTTTTAGGCTACTTTTCATATGCAATTCATATTATGTGCGCCATTTTACGCATTTCTATTGAAAACTGTCAAATTATATGAAACACCTAAAGTGGCCTTTTTAGACCCCCAGGTCTCGACGATATCGAAGGCTTTCTCATAGTCCACATACGCTAAGCAGAGAGGATGATTATACGTCTGCTCCACTGGCTGAAAGTCGTTCAACTTCTGGGTTCCTCAGACCCTCAGATAACCCTCATTAATAGCTAATACACGTGGCTCAGGAGCGGAATGGGACGGTAGTTTCAAGTCGCGTGTTATCACCTATTTAAAAAAATAAAACCACCATGCTCCTGCTGCATGCTTCCGGGGTAGTGCCAGTGTGGATGACGGAATTAAAGAGCTCAGTCAAGACAGGTGTTCCTCCTGGTGCAGCTCTGTGGTTATTTCGTCATCTCTTGGTGCTTTATTATTATGAATCTGCCTGAGAGCTATTCTAATCTCAACCATGTCAATATCAGTAATCTCATCAGTAAGGTGGCGCATAAGTCTGGCTCGTGAATTATCTGCAAGATGGGTTTGGGGTGTGCTCGTGTTTTAGGTGTATGGGGAATCCATTTCGACTTCATCGAGAATCTCCGATTTCATGGTGACAATAGTGTCTTGCAAGTTGCGGCTGAGTTTTGTCAAAATATGACAACGTGGGTCATAGAATTTAGCAAATACAGTCGAGCCCTTATTTCACACTATAGCTTGCTTGATGACTCAAAAATGCCCAATAGTTTTATATTTATAGAAAAAACCAAGCCTTAAATATCTTTTATATGTTTAGGTTTTGCTGAACTCATCTTTTCTCGTATTGTATTTTCATTCAAGTTATATTTATATAGTAGCAAAATTTGGTCCTCTCTTTTCATTACTAGCCTCAAACTTTCATCGAAATAAAAATAAAAGGACTCAATCACAATTGAACTCGCCAATTCACATCATTCTGTAGAAAATAATAGACATAATTCCGTATATGTCACTGTAGTCACAAAAACTGTTTATAAAGTAAAGACATAACACATAATCAGGCTCATGTATTTATGAAATGTTTAGAAATGAAATGACACTAATACAAATATGCCCTCAAATATTATTATCATTTAGATTTAAAACGCCCGAAACCTAAAAGAGGCTGTACAAAAATAAATAACACACAAATTACTCACCTTACGCTTACAATTAAAACGACGAATTACAGTTTACGTCATTTACGGAGTAAACGCGCAGCATCCAACTTTTAGCATTATCGACTCAACACTAAAAGGGGCCCTTCAAAAGTGAAGGAACGCATGATAAGCGGTCGATATGAAAGAGACACAACTGTACGTTTATCCCTTTCTAGCTTGAAAGTGGCTGTTTATTTCTATTAGACCGATAGATTATATGTTTCTAAGTCGTTTTATGTATAAAAGTCGATTTCTTAAATTTTTGAGTTACGCCACTTTAATTCTAAAGGTGCGATATGTTACTTCGAGTTATTTGATTTTTTCAAAACATCAAATAGTTGGGGTGCCCAGAATGCTATAATGTACATGCTCGAACGTCTAGGTAACCTATTAGAAGTGGCAGATTAGATAATTAAAAGACTAAATATCCAGACACACACTGGCAAAAGCTGACACACTATAGGAATAGTGTGTCACAAGTGTGTCAGCTTTTAGCAGTTGTCTTCCTGCGTGGTTAAAAAGTTGTAAAAAAAGACCATGACATGGATATGCTGAACGCGTCAGATTATAATTAGTGTTGTTTATGCGCAAATAAGTCTCTAATATGAAGTATATATTAATCTGACGATTTGCGTGAAAGGTGAGGAGGGTAAAAATAAAAAAAAATTACTAGAGTGTCAGAAGTTCAAAGGGGGTGTTCAGTGAATCCTACAGATGCTCCAATTTGAAATTAATATAATGCGTAACTATTTTTATAAGGACAATAAAGAGTATTCAAAGGACAATAGGTAATATCCATCTAAACTGCTCACCAACCGCAAAAGCAACCAATATGCATATTAGTAGGTATACAAATATATACGTATATATTTTTCAAAAAATAAAACAGACGCCACACAGACCTTGTAGGCCAAGTCCCAAGATTTCTATTTAATCGTCAATAGTCAATACCATTGGCTCCAGTATTGGCTACTATGTCGGTCGATTTGTGGTGCTACCATACTACATATTAATATTAAATACTGCATAATATTATGGTTATTATTTCCACGTACCGCTCACAGTTAACTTTTATGTACAGAATCTATTATCTAATATGAACTACTCATTCTATCCTTTTATGGTGTAATATTTTTTATTTTTGTCTTTAATTCGCTTTTGGAAATGATTAAAAATTAGTTTTTAAATACCTACTTGGAAATTTTAGTACAATTTGTTCGGTACCGAAAGTACCGAAATTCCCGGTTCTCAATTTTTGATTCCCGGTTCTCAGAGCGATTCAAAATTTCGGGAATTCCCGGGAATTTCGGGACCGGGATTTCCCGGTTCCATACCCTAATGCTCACGTGCAGTCACCAACTTATTTTTTGTTCACTCGATTAATTACATCCCTTATTCAAATATTGTACGTCTAGAGTACATACTAATTACAATTAAAATATGTAATTTTCATAGTAGTAACCAAGATTGAAAAAATCGAAAAATCCGGATTTTTCGAATTTTTCGAATTTAGAAGTATCCGGATTGCAACCCCTACTTGCGAGTGACTTGGTGTGTTCTGCAAAGGCAAGCATGACAGATGTTGAGCTCGTATCCTTATATTTTATTGTAAATAGAACAGCCTCCGTGGTCTAGTGGTTAGAGCTTGGCTCTCGACTCGGATGTCGCGTGGGGAGTTATTTATTATTATTATTGTAAAAACAGAAATCGAAATAAAAAGAAACGAAAAGTACGGCAAAGAAGATGGTAGATGTTACAAATTCATAAAAACCGTTTACTGGCTTATTCAATAATGTACTAAGGCTACTCCACGCATCAGCTACTTTTTTCTCATAATACACAACACAATAATATATGTATGGACGCTTCACACCAAGTCAATCTGGTCCCGTGGTAAGTTCTCGAAGAACTTGTGTTACGGGTACCAGACAACAGAAATATATTTAATAATTTTTATATTATACACATATTTAAGATTTTTAGTATATTATACACATATTTAATATAATACACATTCATGACCCAGGAACACAGAAAAAATGTTTGTTCCTTCAGCATTCAAACCCGCGACCCCCGGCTTGAGCACCAACACACTCAACCACTGAGCCACAGAGGTCGTCTCATTTGGCAAAAGCAACGACGTGGCGACGATAATGTTATTGTGTATGGTTATAATATGTATAACTAGCCGATGCCCGCAACTTCGTTTGCGCCTAACTGACGGAAGCGGAACCCTATTTTTTAAACGAAACCCTAAAATAAAAGTAGCCTATGTTAGACCTTATGACATCAGCTATCTGCCAGTGAAAGTCCCGCGAAAATCGGTCCAGCCGTTTCAGAGATTAGCCGGAACAAACAGACAGACAGACCGACAGACAGACAGACAGACGGACAGACATTTTAAAAAATTGGTATTTTATTGTAAGTACCGAATATACTTTCAGATGCATTATGTGAAAAGCTGTTAATTTGAAGTTACAAACAGACACTTCATTTTTATTTATCTGTATAAATTTAGTTCAAAAATAAAAAGAAGCATAAAAAAATACAAAACAAACTTTCCTATAGATTTTTATTGTATTACTAGCTGATGCCCGCAACTTCGTTTGCGCAGAAGTAATGGAAGCGGAACCCTATTTTTTTAATCGGAACCCTAAAATAAAAGTAGCCTATGTTAGACCTTATAACATCAGCTATCTGCTAGTGAAAGTCCTGTGAAAATCGGTCCAGCCGTTTCAGAGATTAGCCGGAACAAACAGACAGACAGACCGACAGACAGACAGACGGACAGACAAAAATTTTAAAAATTGGTATTTTATTGTAAGTACCGAATATACTTTAAGATGCATTAAGTGAAAAGCTGTTAGTTTGAAGTTACAAACAGACACTTCAATTTTATTTATTTGTATAGATATAGATGTATAGATATGTCCAAGACCCGGGAACACAGGAAACTTTTTGTTCCTTCGGCGGGATTCAAACCCGCGACCCCCGGCTTGAGCACTAACATGCTCAATCACTGAGCCACAGAGGTCGTCTCATCTGGCAAAAGCAACGACGCGGCGACAATAAAATGTAACATGTTATTGTGTATGGTTATATGTATAACTAGCTGATGCCCGCAACTTCGTTTGCATAACTTCGTTACCCGCAACTAACGAAAACGGATCCCTATTTTTTATACGGAACCCTAAAGTAGCCTATGTTAGACCTTATAACATCAGCTATCTGCCAGTGAAAGTCCCGTGAAAATCGGTCCAGCCGTTTCAGAGATTAGCCGGAACAAACAGACAGACAGACAGACGGACAGACAAAAATTTTAAAAATTGATATTTTATTGTTAGTATCGAATATACTTTCATATGCATCAAGTGATAAGCTGTTAATTTGACATTACAAACAGACACTTCAATTATATTTATCTGTATAGATGTATAGATGTATAGATTTAGTTCAAAAATAAAAAGAAACATAAAAAAATACAAAGAAACTGACTTTCCTTTAGATTTTTATTGTATTATACATATCCATGACCCGGGAACACAGGAAACTTTTTGTTCCTTCGGCGGGATTCAAACCCGCGACCCCCGGCTTGAGCACCAACACGCTCAATCACTGAACCACAGAGGTCGTCTCATCTGGCAAAAGCAATGACGCGGCGACGATAAAATATAACATGTTATTGTGTATGATATGTTCAAAAATAAAAAGAAACAAAACAAACTGACTTTCCTACACTGCGTTAGAAACGAAAGAATTGTTCGATAAATACGCGGGTAAGGCGTGCGCTAGCAAAACTGACATAGGTCTGTCCTCGTCAACGCCTAGCGGGCGACTGTGGGGCGACTCTAGCGGCTTACGCACGCTGCATTTCAATATTAATTTATTGTTAAAATAATTAAACCAACATGCAAAATGTAACCAGAAATTATTCTTTTTTAAGTTATTAGCTTTTCGTAGATATGATTTTTGAAAGTAAAACTATCATGAACTTCATGAACAAAAAGAAAAATATTCAAATTTAGCCTCCTCTTCGGAATTATTTTTGATCGAGTGAAGTTTTCAATATTATGTTTCGAACCACAAATTGTAAAAGAACATTAAGTAAACAACAATGTGTTTTTTTTTTGGCTTTTTAAAGTTACTATTTGTTTGTTTATTATCGATTCAAAGTCATGTAAAATTGGGACCACCCCGCCGCAACTTAACCTACTGTTACACATGTTACATTAGGTATATGAGTGTAATACCTGCTTTTAATGTTCCATAAATATGCGTTTAATTACCTTAACCGTGTTTTCATTATGTCGTTCCATTTTATGCATATTTGTGCCTTGTGACAGAATGCCTTGAATTTATTATGACAAAAAAATATGCCTAACGAGTTTATGCCGAAAAACAATTATGCCAAAGTATTATTATGACAAGAAAAATTATGCCTTACGAGTTATGCCTCATTAAATTAGGACAAACAATATTAGTCTAAATGATATTTATGCCTAATGATGTAGTATGCCAAGAAACCATTATGCCAAAGTATTATTATGCGTAGTAAAATTATGCGAAGTGAGGTATGCCAAATGAAATTATGACAAATAAAATTATGCGAAAGAAGAGGATCCCCCCAAAAAGATATATAATAGTGTTCCCGAGGTATGTACTATTGTTTATATTT
This sequence comes from Glaucopsyche alexis, assembly GCA_905404095.1. NCBI lineage: Eukaryota > Metazoa > Arthropoda > Insecta > Lepidoptera > Lycaenidae > Glaucopsyche > Glaucopsyche alexis. The sequence goes on from FR990048.1 coordinate 11,080,771, forward strand.
TTTTAATGTCTTTCATAGCTTAAGAGTTTAAACCATTTAAATGAAATATGGTATGATAGTGCTTCGGACAAACAATTAGTAATTAAATAGAGAACGTAAGATAAGGAAGATACAGATTTAACTTAGAGTACAGTCGGGAGTGGCCAAAAAACCTCATTTCTCGCGGGCGGAGCCGCGGGCAAAAGCTAGTAATTTATAAGTATTATAAATGTCAAATCGTTAAAGAAAACTAGAGTTACTTGGTCGAAACTCAACCATATCTAATTCTTATTTAATTTTTTAAGTTTTTGGGGTTCTTTTGCCTCTTAGTTAACTGTTAAGCGATAAAATGTGAAGGAAAAATTGACAATTATGTCAAACGGAGGTCAAACGTACCTACTTGTTAATAAAAGGTTATTTAGATACAAACGCGTGGTAGTGTGTGTAATTTTATTAATTTTATGTATTTCTAAGCATTATTAAAAATATTAGCGTGCAGAAGCATAGGATATGAATAAGGCATTTTATCTTAGAGAATAAATCATTCGTATTATGTACCTAGTAATAAAATATAATTTAATTAACTTTCCAATACTTATCGCAACAGTTAATGTTTACGGCCAAGCCATATGTGATATGACGTCATAGTGTGGCCGCTGAATAGAAAATAATTCATATCGTCAAACCAAGCATTATACGCAAGGCCGTAAGTTCATTACAATAACGACCACGACATAACCACGCTCACTGGAACCGCTCCTTACGCGCTCGCCGAGCACAACATTGAAAGAAATCGGTAAAAATTCAGGTAGGCAAGAGATCAAGCGATGTGGTCGCGTCAACGGAACCGCCCACCGCGTGCATTTGCTTTGAGTTAACTCATGTGAACACTAGTTTCTGTTGTTTTAATGAAAATTGTGTGATTTTCAAAGTGCTGTGATTTTAAGGATCAACCGTAAACGGTAATTACTTTTTTATTATTATATAATAGCGCACATAAATTATATAAATGCGTAATAAAACATAAATTATTATTTGTAATTTTAATTAACGGTGAGTTACAATCGGGGACTTTGAAATATTACGTTTGTTTAATTTCCTTTTACCTCCTCTTATCTATTGTAGTTTAATTGCGTTTCCCAAAGCGGTTTTAGTACGTAGTAGCGATTTAACCGAGATCATATCAAAGGGTAGCCGATTGACGTACCTAATAGTTGCACCGAATAGCACAGCTATTGTATAAAGTCCAAAACAATGATATTCGAGGGGGATTTTATGTAGATTTTTAATAAAAAATAAAAAAAGCGAGTCTGACTCACGCTTGACCAAGCGTGAGTCGGACTCGCCCACGAAGGGTTCCGTACAAAAACGGTAAAAAAAAAACAAACAGGTAGCAATTACCTACGCTTAGCAAAACGCTTGATTCACCTCTATAAATAAATTTTGTGTTATGATCGATGTTACCTTTGTCTTGATTTTCACACACTACACGTCCGAGTCTTCATTGAACATCATTTCTGATATTTCAAACAAAACAAACGTAAATTCAGTTACCTACATTCAAAACTAAGCCGAGGCACAGATTAATAAATAGTTACTAATAAGTATGTAAGCCGAGACCCGTAGTGCTAGGCTGGGAGGTTGGGATTGGGACTATATTTTCCAGAAAATAGAACTCTGCATAAATACAACAGAGCAACAAAGAGCAACAACAGAGCTGAAAACCGAACACACGAGTGTCAAGTCAATTGTCAATGTGAAATGTGTCAACTCGATACTCATGTGTTCGATTTTCAACTCTATTATATTGGTCCAGAGTTATATTTTCAATGCACTGTATTTTCTCTTGTCTACATGATTCCGGACATTATAGTCCCAGACAGTGCTACAGTTAATTAACTAGCGGCATAGTAGCATCTACTCGGGATAAAAACAATTATGTTAGAGAAACCGGCCAAGCGCGAGTCGGGCTCGCACACGAACGGTTCTGTACAAAACGGCAAAGAAATACGTTTGTTGTATGAAAGCCTCACTTGAATATTTATTTTGTTAAATTTTTAGTAATTGATTTTACAGCGGCAACAGAAATACATCACCTGTGAAAATTTCAACTGTCTAGCTATCACGGTTCATGAGATACATCCAATACAAACAGACAGACGGACGGACGGAGTCTTAGTAATAGTGTCCCGTTTTATTCTTTAGGTAGGTACGGAACCCTAAGAATTAAATTAATAACATTTTGTCTGTCTATCCTAGTCAGGATATAAAAGCAATAGGATAGAATAGAAGTTAGATATGTCTTAATTAAAATATACTGTTAACATAATCTAGGTAAAACTAGCCCCCTATCCAGACAGACCTTGCACTCCATAACAGACCATCCTTACACGAATGACACACCTAAAATGATATCACTTAGCAGTCGATAAATATTGTTTTGCACTTGTTTTGTTTTGCTAAATGGTTGCTAACTATTGATTTGTAGGCAAAATTTGGAACAATTTACAAACTGTGCCCGGTATTCCATATAACGGTACAAAAGTACCAACCCATGCCTGAAAATGCTAACAAAAGTCAAAATATTATGCAAATACTTATTATGTACTACTTTATGCCACCTTAAGATTAAAAGTTATTAAATATCGATTATTTGCCACATTTAACCGGAAACCGTTAACAACAACAGATAACCAGTAGGTAATTATGTAGCCTAGTAGTTACAAATCTCAATCTTGAATCTTGACATTTTCTGTAAGTTGTATTATTGATCGAAGACTGTAAATATTTATAAATTAGAGACATTAACCCCTAGTAGTTAAAGCAATAAACCTTCGATAAATATGAGTACAATAAACAGCATCTTGTTTATAAAAATTAATTGAAGTTCCTTTGTCTCGCTAAAACTTGAGAATGAAATTTTCCCATATTCTGTTCCTAAGTATAAAACATTATTTTGAGGTATCGTCCGGCGCCAGAAGTTCTATCTGTCTACACGATCCGAAGTCACTAGACTGTCAAATATTTAGGTTTAGGCCTAGTTTTATAAAAAGGCCCATGCCAACCACTATAGGATTGGTCTCGGATTAGTCCTAGGTATGTTGGTAGTTAGATTGGTCCTTTATAGTAGGTAGGGTAGGTGTAGGTGTAGATGTAGGTTATAACTTGTAGTTGTAGCTATTTATTTATTCCATTTCATACCTAATTAAGATAGAACAACGTCTGGGTCAGCTTGTAGTGAATAACCATACAATAGACGTATATTCCGCTCCCGACAGATTTCAAACGACACGCTGGAAAACGTGGGAAAAGGCCGGAAAAGCAATGTCGATGGCTCTTCATTCTCATAGTTTATTATAAGAATGCGTTGCTTCCAAATACAGAATTTTAATATTAGATTTAGTTAGAAGTTGCATTAGTCAGTGAATTGCAGTCATGAGCCTGCTAATCCTACTAAATACTAATACAAATCTGAAATTTTGTGAGGATGGATTAAGGTATGGATAGATAGATGTATGTTACTCTTTCACGCAAAAACTACTGAATGGATTTATTAACACATCGGCTGCTTTTTATCCCGAAAAAAATCAGTGTCCCCGTGGGATACTGTATTTTAATCGGGTGGAGCCGCGGGCAAAATCTAGTTTTCAATAAAATGTTTAAAACAATGCATTGCATCATAAAATTTTGCCGTTTGCTTACATAATTATTATATTAATATTGATACTATATTATGACATTTAAATGTGGCGTATTTATAAAAAAGACCGGGACACGAGTAGATGAATGGAGATTGTTAGCGAATACCCGGTAGATGTTTCACGCCTTTTTTCTGTGAGGACGGGATGTTTATCCAATCGAACTGCTGTTCGGACCAAAGCATAACTCTCGATAAAATATATTATATTTTGTATTCGTGACTGTACTATCGAACAAGTTGCCTTTCGCCAGCACGGATGGGACTCATACTCACGAATAAATACGACGGTCTTCGACTACGTCTGCAGTCGATGCGGTCACTTCCTTTGTGTTTGAATATTTTAAGGCGTTCTAGTGCCTGAAGGAAAATATTTGCGTCGGGCAGAAACTTTACAGTACAAACAGGATTAACCAGCCACAGTGTATTAAAATTACGTTGTGTCATTTGTAATGACGTAGATTGCTCGTTATGATATCACTTATCAGGTATGGGTGGTAGGGGAATGGAAGAACCGGTCTGATTTTGAGAACCGGGAAATTCGGGACTGAGCAATTTCGGAACCGGGATTTCCCGAGAAATTCGGGAATTTCGGGACTGGTTTTAAGGCATGAAATCCAAGTGTTATTACTGTCTCAAAAGTAATTCAAAATATAAGAACAACATTTTATAGTACAATTACAAATTAAATAAAGTTTTAATGGGAACTCAACACATCAGCCAACATGTCACCGCCATGTTAATGACAACTTTATTGGCGATAGTAAAGAGCCGTAGGTCATTTTAGATTATTAGCATTTATTGATGGTTTTTTATTGAATATACTTCGAATTATTTGATTTTTGCCAAACGTCAAATGGTTGAGGTGCCCAGAATGCAATTCGAACGTCGCGGTAATTTATTAGAAGTGGTAGATTAGATAATAAAAATACTAAATAACCAGACACACACTGACAAAATCTATTAATCTGATGATTTGCGTGAAGGGGGTGGGATTAGTGGTGAAAATAAAATAAATACTCGAGTATCAGATTTTCAAAGGGGGTGTTCAGTGAATTCTACAGATGCTCCAATTTTATAATCTGATGATTTAGAAGTGCCGGAAGCTCGCAGCGAGTTTTTAAAAATGTAAAATAAATGTTATCTTGACATACTCGAGTGCGTGAGATTAGGATACTGAAAATTTAATATTAAGATCTCATACTCGCTGGGGGTACTTAACAATATTAAAGTAAGGTATCTTCGATGACTGATGGGCTGGAGCATATCCCGAACTCCCCTCTTTGGCTCCCTAACTAAAAAAGATTTGTTGGGGTTTGATCGTCGCCTCCACACATTTTATCTGTCATAAGAGTATTCGTGCTACCCTAGGTGTCTGCTGTGGAGCTGAACTTAAGAAGCTGTTAGCCTTTAAGGCAGCTCATCGTTTTCCTTACACACCTGCAAGTCGTTGTTTTATCAATGTATATTTTAACGAGGTGTTTAGTAGCTGGCAAAGCCCAGTTTTAGTTTACAAGGTTTCGCGTTTATAACATTACAATATAGTAAGGATAAGGATATTTTAATGTCAATAAATGTGCGAATGAAAACTCATTCGCAGCAAGGAACATTAAACAAGTTGGTTAGTGAACGAGAAAAAGCAACAAAATCAACTATTCTTGGAACAGTGAGATATAACATCGGCTATTACCCATTAGACAGCGTCCAATAGACTAATAATTGAACTTCTGAGCTAAAAGTGTGATCCCACCAAAAACATTCTGTAAAAAACTAGCCAAGTCTCGATGGAGCTGCTTGTTTTTCTCTAAAAAGTAATGAAATCTAGACAAAATCGTGCCAAGTCTAAGGTTCCTTACTGCGGTTTCTTTATTACTATAGTTAATGTTGAGTGACTTGGCCGTTGAACATTCTTTATACTTTAGTGGGTACAAGTCAATTTTGTTTACATTTGTAACTACCTATGTTTGTTAAGCGAGATAATAGCCCATACTGGTATTGGTAATTGGACGCTAGTGTCTCATTTTAGGCTGTTGTTGATTGTACAACACACATATTGGAGCAATGGTGTCATGGAGCCCCTTTTGTACCCTTGTGTGCCCTTCAACGGCCAAGTCACACAACATAAACTATAATAATAAAGAAACCGCAGTAAGGAACCTTAGACTTGGCACGATTTTGTCTAGATTTCATTACTTTTTAGAGAAAAACAAGCAGCTCCATCGAGACTTGGCTAGTTTTTTACAGAATGTTTTTGGTGGGATTTCACTTCTTTTTGTAGAAACGTAGGCATATTGATTTATTTTCCTAGATTTTAGTGTAATTTGTTTATTTAATTTGTGTAATGTTCGAGTAGAATAAAGTTCGAGTAGAATAAAGGGGCCTGAAAATGCGGCAAAAGGGTTCTAGTAAAGAATGGTACGGCAGTGTTTGCTTCGCGCTCGACTTGGCGGGGTACTGCCGTGCTCCTAGATCGATGTTCTGGTCTTATCCAGAGGTTCTCAAATAGGGGCCTGAAAATGCGGCGAAATGGTTCCAGTAAAGAATGGTACGGCAGTGTTTGCTTCGCGCTCGACTTGGCAGGGGCACTGCCGTGCCCCCAGATCGATTATCCTAGTTTTTATAGTTTTCCCTTTATGTGGCCATTAAACCCCAACTCTGTACCAAATTTAAGCTCTCTAAGTTTATGGGAAGTACTAGTTCTATTTTGATGATCATGAGTGAGTGAGTGAGTGAGTGAGTGTCGAAAATACGAAACTTTGCTTTCGCTTAACTTCGGAACTAAATGACCTACAGACTTGAAATTTTGGATTTTAAGTACGTGATTATAGCTTATTGTATGACGAAAATTTCTGCGTTCTGGTGTTATCCAGAGGTTCTCAAATAGGGGCCTGAAAATGCGGCGAAATGGTTCCAGTAAAGGATGGTACGGCAGTGTTTGCTTCGCGCTCGACTTGGCGTTAAACAAGTTGGTTAGTGAACGAGAAAAAGCAACAAAATCAACTATTCTTGGAACAGTGAGATATAACATCGGCTATTACCCATTAGACAGCGTCCAATAGACTAATAATTGAACTTCTGAGCTAAAAGTGTGATATAGTTTATCGGGATTAAAAGATATATGTACATATTATCTTATCATTTTAAAGGCATATTTCCTCGCACCCCTCACAGTTAGCTTTTATATACAGAATCTAAAATGAACTACTAATTATATTCTTTTATCGTGTAATATTTTTCATTTTTGTCTTTAATTTGCTTTCGGTAATGATAAAAAAATATTTTTTAGCTAATATTTACAATTACCGATGATAGTTTGCTTAAATACTTGTAATTTTTAATACAATCTGTTCGGTACCGAAAGTACCGAAATTCCCGGTTCTCAGTTTTTGATTCCCGGTTCTCAGAGCGACTCAAAATTTCGGAAATTCCCGGGAATTTCGGGACCGGGATTTCCCGGTTCCATAACCTATGGATATAGTCCTAATAAGTAAAATAATATGTACGTACCTATTAATAACTTCCCACACCGATCTCGGTGACGGTTGCCGGTTTCATTGAAACCAGGCCAGTAACGCAGGAGTAATTTTATAGTGCCCAAGTGTGTGCGCAGAACACAAAAGCACTCTCTCTTCCTTTACTCTCGTAATGCAGTGGGACGGATAACCGACACGACTGACGAGAGATGAGGCGCAGGTCCGACTTTTTACATGCCCATCTTTGACGCATGGATCATCTTTCTTGTCAGACAATCAGGTGATCAGCCTGCATTGTCCTAACCAAACTTCTAAATAACATTTTTTGTTGTTCCAATGCGGGAATCGAACCCACAACCTCCGAGTCGAGAGCCAATGCTCTAACCACTAGACCACGGAGGATGTTACTTACCTATTGTAGGGTTGCTAACCGTCCTGTTTTCCTAGGACATGTCCTGGTTTTTACAGTGTCCTAGGCTGTCCTGGATAGTTTCAAAGCAATGTAATGTCCTGGGTTTTTAAAGCGCCCTAAAAAGTCATGTACTTTAAAATTCACTCGTCACTATTACAAATTTTCTTTGTAATTTAATTTTAGTCAAATACTTTCATGAAAATATATGATTAGGTATTAGCTGCATTACATGTATTTCATTTCAGTTATTAAATTAACTGTTGCGACTCTATTACTGGCATTACTGCGTCCTGTTTTTAAACTGAATTGTCCTGGTATTTTTTCTACTTTAAATCCTGATTTTTTAAATTTGGGGTTGGCAACCCTATTGATTATTTAGATGTGTGGGGCGCCAAATGTTTCTTTATCGTTGTAATGATGTAATAATAATTTTTTATTTGGTCTGGAGGTAGATACGTAGGTACGTGATCCTGAACAGCTTCCTTGTGTATCGAAAAATACGTACGTATCTAGGAGAATTGATAAAATATTACAATAATCATGATTATACGAAACTAGATGTTACCTGCGACTTAGTGCGCGCAAAAGTTAATTACGCAGAAATCGTACATTTTTCCGCGATAAATAGTAACTATGTCCTTCTCCGTGGTCCACTCTACATCTGTGCCAAATTTCATCAAAATTAGTCCAGTAGTTTCAGAGCCTATTCAATGCAAACAAACAAACAAACTTTTCCTCTTTATTATACTATAGTATAGAAGTATAGATAAAAAGTTAGATTTAGTAAAATAATTTTTTAGAAACAAGTGAAAAACATGAATTGAAGTAAATCAAATAATATGTATGTAGCTCGATATGTACCTATGTAAGTACCTAAAATAAAAACTTGTCAGTCAAAAAATAACAAAACATATTCGCAAGATTTTTGTGTGGCATTGTTACAATCCGCTTACTTCTTTACATGATTTATACGAAGTATTGTCATTCCACATACTCAAACATAAATTGGAAAAGTTACAAAACCTGAAAGTTAGAGTTTCATATTTGTTTTTTTTTTTCATCTCGTTCACGCTTAGCATAATATTATTATTCGTATTATACACATCCCACATAGCTTTATGCTTTAGTTTTTGGGGGTTCATCTATTTTGCAGCATCAAAAATTACACTAATTTTACTTTAATTTTTGTGTAGTTTTTATAGTTCAATTTTAAATAGCTATCTTATAAATACAGCGCCGCCTAGCGTCGCGTATCATTGCGATGTGACCCTAAGGCCGTTGATGATGAATAGTAATACATATAATCACGCCTCTTTCCCGTAGGGGGAGGCAGAGACCACTTCTTTCCACTTGCTCGTAGCACACACTTGTTTCGCTTCGTCCACTTTCATTCTTACCATCCATTCCTCCTCTTACATTGAACGTAGCGAAGCGGCTCTCCATGGGCCACTTTTCGCCTCCGCGAGAACGAGACGTGATGGGTGGCGAACCACATCGCCGCCATTTTGGATAATTAAATTATTTTTATGATTATCTATTGCGTTCCCACGGATTTGCAGAGAGGGTAGGAATAGGGAAAGGGAAGGATAGGTGGTGTGGAAAGGAACATTGGTAAGTTAGAGTGGGAAAAAGGAAATGTAGGATATTACCGCCCAGGAGGGCAAGGGATAGGACAGTAATAGCTAGGGAAGCCGGGGTCGCATACCCGTATACTATACCACAACTACCGGACAGGTAAGTTGGGATGAGTATCCCATGACATAATACTAAGCTAATATGTTGTATGACTATAGGTACTCGTATTATGCTCCGGAATCCGATAGGACACTACGATTTTCAACTGTAATAAATTAGAGTTGAAAATCGTAGTGTCCTATCGGACTTCAGAGTTCTATTTTCAATCCGGCCAGTGTTGCCAACTTAGGGGTTTTCTCCTTAAGTTTAAGGAGAAAAAGTCTCTACAGGTGATATTTTAGGGGGGAAAATTTTTATTAGGGATTTTTATTTTCTTGTTTTTCATTAAATTAAGCTATTTGAAATATCGAAAAGTGATACCGGTATTTAGTGCGTACTGCGTAGCCTGTCCAACGTCCATGGGTATCAATTTGAAGTGGATGTTTTTGTGCTGTTTTCAAGGAATTTGACGTAGCCTGATGAACGTGCCTATGCAGTACCTCTCCGTGTAGGTACCGCGGAGTAGAATAAATATAACTGTATTACTGTAGGTACCTACTACCTACTATTTCGTTGACTTGGTTAGTAGGTACCAATCTAAGCAGCTATTTTTGGCGATGTCCGGAGTCCGGGCCCTAGTAGGCCTCTAATTAGGGACAGCCCCGGATCAATGGGGGGGCAACTGGGGCCACTTGCCCCGGGCGGCAGTTTCATGGGGGCGCCAAATCGGCCAAATCCTTGAGACAAGAATTCAAAATATCGAACAAATATCAAATATCGAAGCCTCTTTTCCTACAATCTTATAGGTTTTCACAGAATACAGAAATCATCCAGAAGCCGTCAACACGCACGAAAGTGAGGCCGTCACAACCACTCCAAATTGGAATGGTTATCCACACATAATATGTTGCTACAGAATAACGAAATATTTTACCCAACTTTTTTTCAATTATTTTTTATTGAATAGCTATTAAGTGTCGCAATATAACAACGCGATTTGTTTTGCCATGGTTTTGGACACAGCGCGCTGCATACAAATGTGATCGAACACTCATTCTGCATGTTTTGAATTCTGTGGTTTTTATCAAGTAATCGAATCATAAATATTATTTATATTTGAAAAACGAACTTTTCTATTTCCACACGCCCGCGCCCAGTTCGTTTTTGAACACATACGTCATCTAATGCATATAATATCTACGATCACGGATCAACCGTTGACGAAATACAGTCATCACAAAAGTGAAATCGTTGGAGAGCATCAAAAACTCTCTATACAAAAAATGTAGCAGGAGTGACGTCACAGCTGTTGGTGTTACAACGAAAATGTATGAAGAGAAAATGTACAAAATTGATTTTATTGTCTTAAATACTGTGTTTATGTATATCATTATAGTAACAAAAAATGACACTAATAACTAATGGATTTGAACAGTAATTTTCGTTTTTCGATCAAAGCAAAAAAAATTCGTCGTTTTTTTAATCCTGTAATTTTTTAATTTAGCACTAATTTCGGTCTATATTAATGTTGCCTTTCGGAAAATATAATAATTTTGCTGATTTAAAACAAATGCATCTTCTCCAATCTTCTCTTCGTTCGTTCGTAGAATTTGTAATGGGTATTGTCATGGTACGAGAGAATTATCAACATCACAGTACGGCTTACTACGGCTTACCCGCATTCGTCACGCGGCAGGTGCGCAGTACGATATTGACGAATCCAAGCATCGATCACAATTTGTAGATTGTACCAAATATAAAGTAATGTACAATCCTCTTTTTAATATACTTAATACATCTATGTGTGCAATATTTACGATAAAAATTATGCGGATTACAGGGTTTATTAAACACTTAGAGCTTAATTAAACACAATAATACTTATCGATATTTATTAAAATAAACTTTGAAATCCATATTTCCTAGTTTGCCTGAAGACAGCTACTGCTGCAGCTGTGAGTCTAGAGATAAATAGTAAATACTCGATAGGTAATACGATATATAAGTTTAGGTATGAAATATTACGTTACTTTCATTTAAATCCCTTCTCCCCCCCCGAAAAGAAAATCCTTTCGAAAAGCCAATAAAAAAAATTATGCATCTTCTCTATTCGTTTGTAAAATGTTTCAGAATGAAGTAGCAGAATGCCTTTATCGACAAGCCGACAACAGTTTCTGGCTTATGAAACAAACGCTGACCCCGAAATCCGATATGGCAGGAAAGGAGGAATATTCATTTCTACCTGTATTTGCATCAGCTTTGTCATCGCCGCTGTGGTTATTTCTGTTCTTGTTGGCCTCATAGTGTACTACATTACTTATTTTAAGGTCAGTTGCAACTATTTACAGTTTAAAATATAAGCATATTTGGCTCAGAAGTTTAAATTCAATAAATTAAAAAATCCCAGTAAGTAGGTAGATACCTAATCAAATAACCTAAGCAATGAACTTATTTTCTGACCCTAATACGATTAGCCAACATAAATTTCAAAAACTCAATTTTTTACTTTTTCCATGATGGCTCGTCGACATTTGTATCACAACCTTATCACAACCCTTCACAAACGATCTTCAAACGATGCACAAAAGAGCCATCATGGAAAAAAATTAAAAAATTTGATTTTTCTTGTATCAGGGTTATTTTCTGGCTGTACCAAAATTTTTAAAAGTTGGCAGTCCTGTCTCAATTTAACATCCGGTTTTTGACAGCTCTTGACATTTTTCCCATTTGACACATGTCATTTGTCAGGTAGCCGATGTCAGATTTATTTTGGAAGTTTCAAGTTAGCCCGTAGCCGCCGAAATACGAGTACAGATTTTATTTTTAGTCACTTTAATTTGTTTGAAAGTAAAAATATTGTTTCCTTGTTATATTAAATCTTATTAATATTATGGAAACTATCCAAAAATAAGTTTTTACTACAAAATAAGTCTTGTAAATACAAATAAATTGTTATTTTACAATGAAATATTTATACAGATAAAATAGCTTTAGGATCTAAGGCTTTAGGATAAATAAATGATTTTTAAAATGTGTTCCTCTCGTTTAATCGATTTAATCTTTGTAATATGTTTACTGGGGCTATGTGAAAACAAATCTGTAAGTATAAACTTTTGAATTATAATGTTTGTTTCAATAATTTTAGGTAAGTAAACAATTTTGCTTTCAGCTAGAGCTGCTATACTTTTAATGTTAATGATCTGTAGCAAATTATTAATTTTTACAAGCTATTAAAAGCAATGACATGCAGCAGGAAAAGTTCAAATATTAAACATTAATTTCCTCTTAAATTGTTACATTAAACAGTTGTAAAGCATATTATAAAATATAAAAGTAATATATTTTAAATAAAATACTTAAAAGACACAATCTACATTATATTTGAATATATTATGTATATTGATTAAAAATAGGATTATTTCAACTAATTTTTTTAATGACTAAAAATAACTATAGTGTACTGTAATAATTAATAAACAGGTATGATTTTTCTTTTAGCTCTCTCAGACATGCTATGACTTTTGGGGTGATGAAGTCGAGGAATTATTTTCACAGCAAGATGAACCATCGCCTGACCTCCGCCTGCCTTTTCATATCTCCCCAAGCTTTTACAGATTAAAAATAAAAGCAGACTTAGAGAAGTCATACTTCACTGGTGATGTGTACATAACAGTCAAAGCCCTTAAAAATGTCAAAGAGATTATTTTACATGCACATGACCTCAGTATCAACAATGTTACATTAACAGAGCAAATATATGAGAAAGTTGAGACATTGCACTCAAGAAAAAGGAGGGATACTGGCAATGAAACAGCAGCAGGAAATACGGCAACAGGACCAGTAAATGAAACGACTATAGTAAATGATACGACAGTAGTAAATGAAACTATTACTCAAACTGAGGCATCAAATACAACTGATACTCAAGAACAGAACTCAACTGAAGCCACAATTGAAACAACAACTTTAAATCCATTAGATACTCAAGTGATACATAGTAATTTAAGGAATATAAAAATAAACTCAATACAAAAAAGTACAGGGGACAGACTTATAATAACTACGGACACTCCTCTGTCACTGAATACTGATTATACATTGCAACTATCATTTGAAGGAAATATATCTAACTATTTGACTGGTTTTTATAAAAGCAGTTATACGGATGAAAATAATGTTGTGAGGTAAGTAATTATTTAATTATTTATTTTTTTAATAAAAACTGTAACACCCCTTAAAACCTACACTTTTACTTGATATATAGTTTTTAATAAATATATGTATTTTAATCTTTTTAGAAACCTTGGTGTCACTCAATTTGAGCCTACATCAGCAAGAGCAGCCTTCCCTTGCTTTGATGAACCAGCTTTCAAAGCTAAGTTTGAAATAAGTATTGCTCATCCACAAAATATTACAGTGTTATCAAACATGAGGGTAGCAACACAAGAGCCTGTGTAAGTTGTATTTTAAAACAATTTCTTGACTATACTTTACATTAATTATTAGTATTTTTAGGATTTTATATTTTGAATTTATTTGTCATGTTTTGATGGATATTTATTTAAACTATTAGTTTATTTAATTTATAATAGATGATAGTAAGTTATTTCTACATCACAATATCGAAAAAACGGTGAGCTATAATACATAATATTATATAAGACTGGGAGTAGTTTATAAGGTTGAATTGGAAAGTGAAAGTAATTTTTTCATTGCGTAGATATTTTTGGGGATTCTGTCCACTTAGCTTGTGTTATTATTTTGCTGTGAAAATTTAAACTGTGTAGCTATCATGGTTTATACAGAGATACAGCCATTTGGCAGACTCACAGCAGAGTCTTGAATAGTCCCGCCTTTACCCTTTGAGTATGGAACTCTAAAAAGGACAACATACTGTTTTCAATCTGAGTATAGTTGCTTAGAACGTGTATTAATCCTTGCAGAGATGAAGATCCGGATTGGCAATGGACACATTTTGAGAGATCCGTCAATATGTCCACCTACCTAGTTGCATATGTTCTAACTGACTTTAAGTATATTGAAACTAGTTATCTCAGTAAAGATAATCTCACAAAACCTATTAGAATCTGGGCAAGACCTGCCTTAATATCGAAAGCAAACTATGCAGCAAATATCATACCCAAATTGCTAACATTCTACGAAGACTTCTTTGGAATACCTTATGCATTGGATAAGATGGACCTCATAGCTATACCGGATTTCTCAAGTGGTGCCATGGAAAACTGGGGCCTAATTACATTCAAGTAAGTGTTTCGTAGTGTTTGAAAATACAGGGTAATTTTAATAAAATAAAAAAATTACAAATACTTTGGTCTCGGATTTTCCTACCCATGTTTCATGGCGAGATCAATTTCAAACGGTTACTTATTATCTATACTATTATTATAAAGAGGAATGGTTTGTTTGAATTGAATAGGTTCCGAAACTACTGAGCCAATTTTGATGAAATTTGGCCTGAGTATTAATTAGACTAGCCACAGAGGGAAGAACATAAGCTACATTTTATTGCAGTAAAAGTACGTTAGTAATATATATATTCTTTGGTAAAAGTGCGATTCTTGCGGGATTTACTTTTGCGTGTGCAAAATACCGGGAAACGTCTAATTTATTTTATAAACTGGTTTTCTTCAAATACCAATCGTAAAGATTAACAAAAACATTAAAAAGATTAGATAACTTTTATGACCTTTACACTTATACTAAAGATATGAAGTGTGTTTGGGTCCCGCGTAATATGAGGTTCCGTAGAGATCCACTTGATAAATATAATATAATAATATGACATATAATATAATAATAATATGGACGCTTTCACACCACTTCAATCTGGTCCTGTGGTAATGTTCTCGAAGAACTTGTGTTACTGGTACCAGATTACGGTGTTCCATTTATTGTATATTTTTAAAAGCATAGGGCATAGACATTCAAAGCATACAATGATACTTTAAGGGACACTATATTTTGATGACTATAAGTCTATCTCGTAAGGATCCCTTAAATTACCACGTATGTGCCGCACCAACACCTCTGACTCGAAGTAAATTATTGTTTTGATATGGTGTTGAGTGTGGAATTCATTAAAACTTTTATTACATATTAATTTAATTAGCGTCTGACTGTAGCGAATTTCTGCCGCACTGCGGTCTGCGCACAGCTATAAAAGCTAGTTTTTAAAAATAATTATAAATAAAGTGTGGTATTTGCCTGGTTATATCTCGCCCTATTTTATTCACATCTCCATGCAGCCTCAACAACCTTTGCATTTAAAAAATAGTTTGTGGAATTTTACAGATAACATTTGGCAGTTTAGGGCATCGGCCCTTTTGGTGTGACTAACGGCCACACTCGGAGACATTTAAAGCTTATAACGCGTTTAAAATGAGAATAGGAACGTCAATGACCTTTTTTTGTTAAATATCTTTTTTTTTTAATGAAATATGGGGGCAAACGAGCAAACGGGTCACCTGATGGAAAGCAACTTCCGTCGCCCATGGACACTCGCAGTATCAGAAGAGCTGCAAGTGCGTTGCCGGCCTTTTAAGAGGGAATAGGGTAATAGGGGAGGGTAGGGAAGGGAATAGGGTAGGGGATTGGGCCTCCGGTAAACTCACTCACTCGGCGTTTTCTGTGAGCCCGTGGTATTTCTCCGGTCGAGCCGGCCCATTCGTGCCGAAGCATGGCTCTACCACGTTATAAATATATCACTTGAAAATTGCGATTTGCAGAAAAACTTAAGTGCATATAAATATTATTAGTCTTGCATCGAATTTAAATAAAAACGTTAAATAGTAATAAATTATCTAAACAAAAATTTAACTATCATAATAGGCTATATAAATTCGAAACAATATGGCGCCGACTCGATCCTATTCTCATTTAAATTGCACTATACTTGAGATGCTACCTGCTACTTACTTTGACATAAAGTCCATACATTTTCTGTGAAAATCGCTCAAAATCAAAATCTTAAATGACTTCATATGTATTAAATGTCTCTGTGTGCGGCAGTGTATGAATTAACTAGATGTTGCCCGAGACCTCGTGCGCCCAAAAGGACTTCCTTTCCCGCGCGAACATATTGCCGCAACAAAAAGCAGCCTATGTCCTTCTCCGAAGTCCTAGCCATATCTGTGCATAATTTAACCAAATCTGTCCAGTAGTTTCGGAGTATATAATTGAATAGGCTCTTTTGCATTGCCAAACAAACAAACAAATCTTTTCTCTTTATAATATTAGTATTCAATTGTAGATTATGTAACAATTATTGCTTACTACGGATCTGCATACAATACGTTAAACCTTCCTACGTGTTGATATTCAAGTAAATATTTCCGTATCTAAAGTTTCGCATACCGTCACGTAATCTAATTTGCTATCAGAACATCTTAAGAAAATGTAGCAACATCGTCTTGCGCTTGGATGGGCAACATTTTTATACTACCTACTGCCTATTTTAAAAACTTTGTTCACCTTTAATGTCTTCGTGATCTTTTAAACGAGGTTTACGGGCTTTAAAAAGAAATATAACTTCATGGTATCCTAGACAAAGCTATACCTAGATAATATTTCCATATTAATTGTCTTCTTTCTCATAAAATAATCATAAATATAAGTTATAATTGATGTCCTCGACTAAGTGCGCGCAACAGAAATATCGCGGGAACCGTACATTTTGCACTTCGTCAGTCCCCGTCGTCTACTCTAAATTAATCTGTGTTAAATTTCTTCAAACTCGTTAGTGTATGTACCTACTATTAAAGTACATTCAATGCAAACCAAGCAAAAAATAATTTCTTTTTCTTCATAATAATAATAATTATTAGTGTAGATATAAGTAATAATATGCTATAAAAAAAGATAGTAGATTGTAGAACAAATTATGAAAAGTACTTAATGGAAAATGGAATAACATTTCTTCCTGGTGTCTTTATGTCGTACCTGTAGCGTAATTGGCCCAATTTTTCGATTCAGGATTAGAGGTAATGTTTTATTTTCTAGAGAAACAACACTATTGTTTGACGAGAAGGAGGGGCTACCGCGCGACAAACGTAACGTGGCGATAGACGTCGCGCACGAGCTGGCTCATCAGTGGTTCGGGAACCTCGTCACTATGCGCTGGTGGACAGACCTGTGGTTGAATGAAGGGTTCGCCACGTATATTGAGTATGTTGGGGTTAATCATGTAAGTGTTGGGTTTATTTTCACACATATTATTTAGCGGCTATGTGGTTTGCCACCTATCACGTCTCGTTCTCGCGGAGGTGAAAAGTAGCCCATGAAGAGGCGCTTAGCTACGTTGAATGTAAGAGGAGGAATGGATGGTAAGAATGAAAGAGGACGAAGCGAAACAAGTATATTGTAAGGATCGTAGTGGAAAGAAGTGGTCTCTGCCTACCCCTATGGGAAAGAGGCGTGATTATATGTATGTAAGTATGTATGTATGTATATTATTTAGGTACCTACTTACGGGAAATATGCATAGTTTTTTTTCGTTTATTGGCTGTTTGAAAAGTACATAATAAGCTAGGAAGTATTGTATTTGCAATCAAATATCTACGATCAACCGTTTCTTCAACAGTCTTCACAAAAGTGAGATTGCTGAAGAGCATAAAAACGCTCCATACAAAAAAAATTACGCACGAGTGACGTCACAGCAGTTGAAAATGTATGAAGATAAATACAAAATTGATTTTATTAACTTAAATACTGCGTTCTCTTTAGTCCTGTAACTTTAATTTAGCAACTGATTGCTATCAATCAATATTAACCCCAATTCAAATAATATATCCACATCATTTTACAGATCGAACCGAACTGGAAGATCTTCGAGTCTTTCAGTCAGGAGAAAATGTCCCTTCTACATACTGACGCGCTCAAAAACACGTCCCCCGTTTCCCGCAAAGTCGTGGACGCCGGCGAAATCGCACAGAAGTTCGACGAAATATCCTACTCTAAAGGCGCTAATCTTATACGCATGCTGAATCATACTATATCAGAAACACTGTTCAGAAAGGGTTTACTTATTTATTTGAATGACTGGTAAGTCTTATCTGATTTATCTTATATAAATCTTATCTTACATTTTCAATTTACTTTTATTGAATTATAAACGAATCGTCACAATATCATAAACTGATTATTGTAGTTTGGACCAATGAAAACGTTGGTTTGACGCTTAAGTCCCGATTTCACCAAACTTCTTAAAACGCGCTTAACGTTAAACCCGGATTCTTTCTCCCTCTTTCATTCAATGTTAGAACAGGCCAGACAGATCGTAAACCGCAGCTCAGCCCTAAACGTCGGTTTATCGCGCTGGTGAAATTGGGGCTAAGAGAATACTATTTTGCAGTTTTAAGTTATCGGGACTGGATTGTAACTATTATTGCATGAGTTTTATTAGCAGAATCGACCTTCTGATTCGAGTAACGATCATTGTCGATAAAGTACCGAGCATGAGCATTTTGATACGTGCCGTAAACTTAACGTGACTTTATTGAAAGCATCGTTTCTCAACCGGTGGGTCGCGACCCTTGGGGGTCTTCGACCCTTTTGTATCGAACGAATCTTTTGTATCGAACGTCGAAAATATCGTGACGGGTCGCAAGACTTTTTACTTAACTTTTTGGAATTTTCGTGGGTCGCGAATTCGCGATATAAAAAAGGTTGAGAAACGATAATTTAAAGTCATCAATATGTTAAATACTTATACGAACACTTTTATAGTATTAATGACTCTCACTTATTCACGATTGTATTCTCCAGGAAATATCAGAACGCCGAAGAGAATGATCTATGGGCCGCCATGTCAAAAGCCACAGAATCGGATGCGGAGCTGAAGACATTGTCTATGGTGAAGTTCATGAACGCGTGGACGCGACAGGCTGGGTATCCTGTAGTTAATGTGATAAGGGACTACGACACTGGACGAGTCACTTTCAAACAAGTGCGTTTAATTCATATTAAATAAAATTTAATATAACATTTGACGTGAAATGGTGATTATGAATGATGGTACACTTATATAAATTTTTGTTGCGACATGCATTAGAAATGTAACAACAAATATGGCGGACCCGCCATATTTGCTCTTTATTTTTATTTATACATATAGACTAATAACCATTTGCCAGTGTCAAGTAAAAAAGGCGGGAAATAGAATATTCGTTCAAATTTTCATCACCTTATTTCTAAATCGTCAAGTCCAAAGTCTAGTCAAAGTCTAAATAAATAGTCGGGGTAGTCAATGAGTCAAGTCAGTCGATCCAATCAAGTGGTACGCTTTACTGAAACTTCCTAGGAGTTTTGGCGGGAAACCCAATTTAGCACACATTTTGTAATTGTATCACTTTTCCACACTTTTGGACGTCAACGGATTACTAATGGTTAATATTCTACTAATATTACACATTAAAAAACCAAAATAACACAAATTTAGCCAAAAAACATGATTAGGTACACAACATTGCAGATTGACATTCCCGGCAAAACTCTCATATTTGCTCCTAATTTTTATCGCTGTTCCACTCGCACAGTGGCATTGATCAAACATTTTGTAAAGAACATCACACTTTAGATGTTTATAGGAGGCGTAAAGGTATCTTCCATACTTTATGGCACTGGTTTTAATACTATGTAAATGCATATAAAACAAATTAGGATTTTTTTGATTTTGAGACGTATTTTGACATTGTAGAAACTATTCACGAGCACCACAGACCCGCACAAGGCAACTCTACAACAAATATGGCGGATACCGGTCAGTTACGTCATATCGAACACCACAGACACCTCCGACACCAAGCCCAAGGTGTGGCTGAACGACAAACAACTGTCCACTGAGCTGGAGATTAATAGAGATCAGGCTTTGTACGTCAATGTTGATGCTGTGGGTATGTATAACTTTTTTTTTTTTTCAAAAAAGAAAAACGTATCGTCTGATAATATAAATGAATAAACATTAATAAACTTGTTTACAAGCATATAAACCATGGGCGTAGCCAGGGGCGGGTTTTGGGAGTTAATATGTAAAAATTAAATGACTTTATCTCTGTAGATTAATGTATCTACTAATTTTTAAGGTTCCGTTATACTCAAGGAACCCTTGTGGTTTCGCTCTGTCCGTCCGTCTGTCTGTCTGTCCGCGCTTCTAGCGTCGGTAATTATGAATATAAATGGATGAAATTTGGTATAGTCATAGATTGTATAATATAAGGTTCGGTAAAATCTATTACGCATATTTTGGGCATATGCATAAGCAAAATAATAATTGTCATACAAAAAAAAATTTTTTTCTTTATATGGGCGAGTTTGCGTTTTGCGGAGAGTCACCCATACATGAGATGGTTTTTTACTTTCAGTATGACAATAATTATTTTTTTGCGTAAACGTCTTTACAAGAGCAGTGGATCATATGCCCGAAGTATCCGTTATTGATTTTCGGAGACATTATATAGATCTCGGTTTATTCTTATTTAGGATATTACCGAGTGAACTACGACCAACGAAACTGGGAGTTACTGGACGAAGCCATCAGGACTGGTGACTTTAAGAACCCGATGACCAAAGCTCAATTAATCGACGATGCTTTTAACTTGGCTAAGGTCGGCCAACTGAAATATAGCTACGCCCTGCGACTATCCTCGTGTGTGATGCAGGGGGATGACTCCAAGATCGTTTGGGAGCTTCTCCTCAACAATATGTCGTTCCTGAAACATAATTTGAGAGCTACGTCTGGATACATGTATTTCCAGGTACTTGAGTAATATTATTGTTCAATTTTAATAAAATTGTGTATGGATACTTCATTCAAATTTTGGTATTTCTTTATACACCGAATATTAACGAGTCTTATTATATATTTTTTTCGCTTTAGTAAATATATTATTTATGCCTGTTTGAAAGTTTTTAAACTACATATTGTATACCTTATTTGCGTGTGTATAAAATTTATAATTTTAGAGTTCAATAGTAATTACAAGGAATACCTACTTATATTTTCACCCTTATTATTTTGTCCAAAATCGGACAATTAGTCAAATGACTTTGTATTTATAGATATTTATTTCACTTTTAGGATTACATGAGAAAACTACTAGGCAAGCAGTTACAGAAACTGAACTACGGTCTCGACAAACCCAAGGACGACAACGAAGCGTTCCTCATAGACAATCTGATACTATGGGACTGTTTGGTCGAGTCGCCGCGATGTCTCAGATGGGCGCGAGATCAATTCGAACAGTTGGCAGCACTGGATGATCTTAATAAAAATCCGTATGTATTTTCGACTATTTATATATTTAATTATATACTTATATTTTTATTGGTATGCCGTTAAACTATAACTTAAGAAAATCCGTAAACTTTGAATATTTACAGAAATAACTGTTTCAACCGGAGTGATACCACAACCCTGCGTCAAATAACGATTGTGAATTGTGTCCAAGGACTACATAGTTTTATGCTTCTTATTTAACTTGTACATAATAAAATTTTCCTCAAGTAGCTTAAGTATTATACTGACCTCTACTATAACGTCGAATTCGGCTGGTATCACAGACATCTATTGACTAGACCACGCAAGTGTATGTACTTTGCGTGTAATTTTCCGTGTAAAGAGGAGTGAAATTCACTTCCTTCAGCGCCATTTTCTCTCGAATATTCTCGGGCCCAAACGTCAAACGAAAACTAAAAACCTAAAAAACGCAACAGGGCGGTACGCGGCTACGGCCTTTGTATCGTTTACTCGTGGACGGGGAGTTATCACCACTAAATCGCTCTTGTGACGTCACAGTAGATAGAAAAATAATGGCACGCTTGGTTTCTATACAAACGATGAGACTTGCGTGATCTAGTCAATATATGTTTGTGGCTGGTATATTTTTGTTATCATATTAACAATATTAATATTGTTACGTGTTAGGGTTCGCAAGGATTTGGAGAGAAAGACCTGCTGACTCTTTTGAAGACTTTATTCACTAGTACTAATCATCTTTACATACTACTAAAACACTAGGTCCAAACACTAAACACTAAGTCCAAACACTACTGACGGTGTCCTAAGTCGTAGCCAAGTCGTGGGTTTCACTCACGGTATCATCACATCACTAGTATTCACATCGATATCGCCTGTTTCGCTGTTTAACTCGAACTCCCGATCACTAGTTTTCACTTGTATCGCCCGTTTCGCTTCGCAGGAAGCTCAAAGTGAACTCAACTCGTTCCCAACCCTAAGGCGTATTTATACCTGAAGACACGAGTCCCAGACCGTTCCAGAAATGTTCGCGACTCGCGTGAACTGGTTGGATTGTTCCGGAATATTCGCACAGTAGCGCCATCTAGTATTGAGTAGACGGTTTTACGTTGTCCCTGTTCACACCAAGTGGTTTCATTGGTTGACGCTAGATGGCGCTAGTCTGTATGTTCGTAACAATATAATAATATTTTTTCAGTATCCCATCTTACCTCCGGCCCATAGTATACAACATAGCGATCACGCACGGCGGGCGGCGCGAGTTCGAGTTCTTCTGGAATATGTATCAGAATTCCACAGACCCTAATGTAAAGAGCCTCATTATAAATAACGTAGCGTCGACGAAAGAGGAGACTTTTGTTATGATGTAAGTGACATTTTAGTAGAAACAATAGTAGCAGTCGTTTATAAGCTGTATAATCTGTATAAGTCACCGCAAAATTATAAAAACCGTTAGGTAGATTGTAACACCCCATCCAGACTACTCGACTACTCGCGAAGTAGGCCGAGGTTGGCCGAAAAAGACAGTGTGGGCACGCACTTCGCTTCGGCTTTTCATACTTTGGGTTACTTCGCGGCCTACTTCGGCCTACTTCGCCCTACTTCGCGAGCAGTCTGGACGGTGATATAACTAGTGAAATTGTAAAATGTCGGAAGACGGACCCGAATTTTCTGCTTATAATTTAATACATTATTTTCATTCGCTTATAAATATATAGCAAAAAACTTTCGACATATATTTACAATCTTGCTAGTTATATTACAATCTTAACGGTGACATAATATATATAGAATTTATTTTTCTTCAACATTGTAGTATTCTGCCGTGCTAAGCGCAAAAGCGGTATCTCAAAAAACATATTTTTTTATGTTATGTAAACATAAAAAAATACGCATTCAATGAACTAAGCCACATAGTATCATATCTTATTTAAAACATTTAAAAAAACCCTAAAAGAAGGTTTCACTAAGAATAAATTACTAAGAGAATTAAAGAATATTAGGTATTTTACAAAACTTCTGCAATTTTCTCAAAACTCCCTTTTTTGAGATACCGCTTTTGCGCTTAGCAGGGCAGTATTGTTTCAGTGTCATTTTCTCTCTTTTATTGATTTATTTTCGTTCTAATTTTAAGCGCGCTAACACAATCGGCTAATCAATTTATTTTTATTTTGCCCGGATGGCCGGTAGAAAAAGCTGCACGACAGTGCATCTAAAATATATGCCTGGACAGATGTTCAACTTAAATGACGATGCGGCAAAAGCTCTTACCTACTATAGCCATTACCAATTACCAACTATTAGAAAAAACTATTTGATCTTACGTGTCGAATTTATACCTTACATTTGAATTCAGGTTACTAGAAAAGAGTCTAGGCGACATACCGAAACAGTACGCGCTAGCGCTTTGGAACGTCGAACCACCAGTCGGTACAAGGCTGGCCCAAACGTTCCTCATGGAGAACTTCGATAGAGTATACGAACGATTCACCCAGATCGACTCGTTCAGTTTCGCCGGAGTTCTGAGCTCGGCCTTCGGTTTTATAACGAGTGTGGATGAATTGGAAGCGGTAAGTTTCTTTACAGTTTGAGTTTTAAAGGGCTTGGCCCGAAATTGACGCAGAATCGACAGAAGTGAAATGGTTGCTAATGTGTTTACTTTAAATCATGTATGATGTCACCAAATAGGCAAACTCGAAAAACGCTTGGTATAGTAGTTATGAGCAAGAATAAAATCAGTTTTTGTGTGGGAATGATGACGATGGTCGGTGTGTGTGTAGTTATTGGTGTTGAAATTGTAGGTGTAGTGTACATATTAGGTTGGGGAAAAAGTTTCTTCGCATTTTATATAAAAATTCAAAAGGTTTTTTTATAAAGTTTATTTACAAGTGACTAAAGTATATAGGTGCCATTTTGTTCGATAACTTTTTGCCATCTTGTTGGTAGGTACATGATCCCATTGCTATAAAATTGTTGGGGCTTCTGATGAAAAAACTGCGACAAGTGGTTTTGGCAGTCCTCTTGTGATGTCAACCTGACACTGCCTAAGGAATTCTGCAGCGACCGAAACAGGTGGAAATCTGAAGGTGCAAGGTCAGGACTATACGGCGGATGCATTAACACCTCCCAGCCAAACTCCCGTAATTTTTTCTGAGTGGCTAAAGATGTGTGAGGTCTAGCGTTATCATGGTGAAAAACCACACCCCTTCTGTTGATTAATTCCGGCCGCTTTCTCTCAACTTCTTGCTTTAATCTCATCAGTTGTTCGCAGTACAGTTCAGAATTGATGGTCCTGCCTGGCGGTAACAGCTCATAATGAATAATAATGCCCTTCCAATCCCACCACACACACAGCATCACCTTGTTGCGAGTTAACCCGGGTTTCGCCACAGTCTGTGAAGCCTGACCGGCCTTTGACCACGATCTTTTTCGCACGTTCTTGTCGTACGTGATCCACTTTTCATCACCAGTTATCAGCTTCTTCAAAAATGGTTCGGTTTCATTACGTCGTAATAAAGAATCACAAATGAGTAGTACACGGTTCATTAGGTTTCTTTCAGTGAGCTCATGAGGCACCCAAATATCGAGCTTTTTTGTGTACCCAGCTTTTTTCAAATGCGCCAAAACCGTTTTGTGGTCAATCCCCAGTTCTTCAGCTACATCGTAACTACTAATATGCTGATCTTGCTCCACTTTTTCAAAAATGGCAACAGTTTTGTCCGTAACAGGGCGACCAGAGCGACGTGCATCTTTGATATCAAAATTTCTGGATTGAAAACGCTTAAACCAAATTTGCGCTACTCTCACAGATACTGCATTAGGTCCATAAACATCACAAATTTTTTTCGCGGCTTTTGTTGCATTTTTACCTTTTTTGTAATAAAATTTTAAAATGTATCGAAATTCTTCATAAGAATCACTCATTTTAACAATAAGAAAAACAAATGAAAATCTCAAATTTACCTAATTTGAATTTGGAATTGTCTTCTGTAAAATTAAAACTTTTTAATGATACCAAATGAGCCAGATACAATTGGTATAGCCCAAGATATTTTATGACAAGTTCATACATACTATAATGCGAAAAGACTTTTTCCCCAACCTATTACATTACGCCCACAATTTCAATGTACGGAGGTCGGAGGTACGATTTCTTGCGGTAGTTCCGCATATGTGTAGGCGGAAGCGAAGCTCCATTAAAACTCTAATCTGTACCTAAACCTACCCACCTACAACAGCAGATTAACTAGGTACAGTTCATACACCAACAAATATATCTACACCTACCTACATATATATGATTTAATTTTGGATTTTAATCTTGCTCATAACTTCTGTACCCGTCATTTTTTAGGATTGCCCGTTTGGTCACATCAAATTTTATGATTTAATGTGTGATTTAATAATGTCGATTCTAGGTTTTTTTACAGTTTATTTTGGACCAAGCCCTTTGTGCCCTAGCGGCCAGAATTGGAACTAAAGGCACAGTTTAAAATGTCAATTTGATATCACCACAGCTCAAGCGGTTCGCAGTGAAACACAAGCAGCAACTGAAGCCGATATCACAAACTCTCCAAAAAATTGTGGACGCGGCCACCGTCCGCATCGCGTGGATCAAACGACACGCCAACGAAATCAACCAATGGTTCCAAGATTTTATGAGTATGTACCTATAGTAATAATAATTCAAAAATAAACAAGCAAACTACATATCGCTCCTGGCGCCTGTTTGTTCTACAAATTATTATCTCCCATATTAGCGTGGCAATGCGCTATTCGCGTTTTTATTCTAATCAAAAACAATAGTTAGCAGTATTTTTTAAATAAAGAGCTTCATTATAAATAGAATGGTTCAGGTTCAGACTTTATTATCAGTGTTATTATGTAACTTATTTTGCATCTAACAAAAACAAAGTAAGTATTCACCTTTTTTATTATTAAATTCTATTTTCCATTGCAGAAAACTCGACTGAAATAACAACCACACCATCGCCGGATCTGACGCAAAACTTAACGATTAGTATTACGACCCCTAACGGGACCGACCCCACTACTACGAGTACAAAAACTTAGGAGGTAACTAATTTTAGTTGAATTTTAGTAGCTTCATAAAAAGTAGAATTGACATTATATAACTCTAGTTTAGGTTATATAAATACAATACAATTCGTTACGCTGAAAATTCTTTTAAAAACTTATAAATACCCCACCGAGATATTTAATTATAGCAAAATCAAATTAAGTATTACCAGTCATAAAACTTTTTTTAACAATCAATAATATGAAGAAATTAGCGCGTTGTAACTAATGATGTGCCGGATCGATAAAAATGTATATCCGCGGATACGGATCTGAATACGGATATTTGGTGTCAAGATCCGCGGATACGGATACGGATCTTTACTTTCTAACACAGTCGGTGTCGGTGCGCGCGACCTTCACACATGTTTCGACTTGCATTGCACGGCGGTTCTTTCTTTTGTTTTGTTTATGTCACCGTAAAATTGTAAAAACCGATACGATTGTAAGTATTACTACTAGAGATATTGTAATATGTCGACAGATTGTCAAATAAAAATTTCTTCTTACAATTTACACGTTATTTTGCGTTATATTGTAATATTTACCGTGCCGATTGGTTAAACGGCAAGTGCCCCGCGCCGCCATATTTGTTTTCTTTTTCATAATAATAATTATAACGAAAAATAATGCGCGCAATTGTATGGAGAAATTTTTATTTGACAATCTGTCAACATAATATAATATCTCTAGTAATATTACAATCTATCGGTTTTTACAATTTTACGGTGACATTTATAGTTTAGTGTGACACTGGACAGCATACATAACGTTTGTTTGGTATTGGTACATGAGTTTTAAAAAATGTCTATAAAGAAGTTTAGTATGTAATTTGGAATTATTTTGTGTTATAGGTGTACCAGAATCTCATGGCAAATAGGGAAAAAAAAATTGTAGTGTGCAATACTGGGGAAATTGGATTAAACGATCTTGATACTGGTTAATATTTAATTATGTCTTTAGTATTATTGAACATGAATTATAATAAGACTGTATGAAGAATGTTCGGTGTATAATATAGAAAACTAGCTTTTGCCCGCGGCTTCGCCCGCGTGGAATAGTGTTCTTGGAGAAAAAACTACTTCGGCGAATAATTCTCTACCTACTTACAGCAATATACTACTGATACAATATTGAACATGTTTTTAGGTTTGCCCAATGCAAATTGTTAAAAATGGGACCCTATCACCTCGATACGACATGCGCGACCACTTGATAATATACTTACATAATAAGTACTTGAATATAAATTTTACCATAATCTTATAATATCTTAAAGACTATTAAATACTTAAAGACTATTATTTTAAAAACTCGCATCAAAATCCGTTGCGTAGTTTTAAAGATTTAAGCATACATAGGGACAGACAAAAAAGGGACTTTGTTTTATACTATGTAATATAATGATATTTCATGAAAAATAAATCAATCGTGAATTACTTTATATACTTATTTATTACGAATAACATACAATTAAATTGGCAACAGTTTATTTAATGTTGGAATTTCCTTCCGAACTGTATAGAACTCGTTTACTTTATTCCTAATCAACTATAAATCGAAACTGTCTTATGTTGATTTTCTTTTTTCCTCCTCTCCTCCTTTTACCAGGCATGGAAAACAAACCATCATTCGATGTACCATCAGCTACGATTCACCTTATAGTAGTACTGGAAACACATTTAAAGAAGTCACAATAATTACCTAAGAAAATATAAAAAAACTAAAAGTATCAAAACAACTCACTCTAACTTACCGGTCAACTCGACCACGAACTTTAAATTATAAGATTGAGTTCGATTTACACCTTCTTCTTTCTGTATTTTACTATAGACATAGAAAACAATATTTCTCGCTTGAGATCGAATTGCCTTTTTGGATATTTTCACAAAAACAACAAATTCCAAGAACATAATCACAAAATTTTAGCAGCGGTTGACAGATCACGTACTTTGATTTGACGGGTCATACTTGACATTGCCATATGAAAATCACATTTTTTATTTTTTTTTAAATGCCATCAGATTCTGGTAGAGCTATAGTAAATGATGAATGTGCAAAGTGTAAAATTTGTGATGGAAAGTATTCCCGTGAGGGTAAAGGCAAAATTTTTAAAAATCATTTACAACGAAAACATCCATAAGGATATTATCTGTATTGAATTTAATAGTTTTTTATTGCTAGTTGCTACCTTAATCAGTAATCACCTATTTAAAGAATGTCTATAATTTTAAAATTAATAAGGTAAATAGATCCGTAAAAGATCCGCCAAACAGTAACGGATACGGACACGGATACGGATCTTTCTTCTGCCACGGATATCCGCGGATACGGATACGGATATCCGGCACATCACTAGTTGTAACTCTTAAATATTATTAAGTAAGTGCGACACCGCACTACATAACGTGAGAAAATAATACCGGTTACTTTTATTAATGTCAATTCTATTATTTGATGTATTTTAGCAAAAAATATTTAGTCAGCTTCATCATACAAAGAGTCTCACGAATCCTATTATAATTAAATGTCTATTTAATACTATAATTAGCCTAAATGTGTTTTATGTAAGTTCTATTTTAAATTTTGTCTTCCTATGGACGTCTAATACCATGATATTTACACATTTTATTATTAACTAGCGACCCGCCCCGGCTTCGCATGAGTTCAATGTATTATAATTTATCTATACTAATATTATAAAGAGGAAAACTTTGTTTGTTTGTTTGTTTGTAATGAATAGGCTCAAAAAGTACTGGACCGATTTCAAAAATTCTTTCACCATTCGAAAGCTACATTATCCACGAGTAACATAGGCTAAATTTTATTTTGGAAAAAATAGGGTTCCGTAAGATATTTGGGTTTTTCGGACACAAGGTGTAAAAAAACAACTAGAAAAGTTACTTATTTTGCGTACGCTGCCTAAACTATAAAAGATAGAACCATATAATGTTCTAATTAATTGTAGATCTTATAAATATCTACAAAAAAGTCCGCGACACACTATACCTATCTATGTCGAGTGAGGCACAACAACCATTTTTTTATTTAGAAATCTTGAATATTTTTTTTTGACTACATTTAAACGCGTTTATTTTACTCATGCTATTAATCCTTATCAAAATAAATTATTTCATCACTAAGTATAGTTTATGTAGATTATATTTGGTCTTTGAATGATTAAAATTGGACGTTTGGTTTTGAAGTTATGGCGAAATTAAAACATTGCGATTTCTGCTGCACGGCCCGTTGCGAAGTGGGCGACATTCTGTCGTATTAGTATCAGTATTTTACCCGTGCGAAGCCGGGGCAGGTCGCTAGTACATAATATAAACCTTCCTCTTGAATCACTCTATTGCTACAAGCTGCATTCAAATCCGCTGAGTAGTTTAAAAGATATAAGCGAACAGATAGCGGAAGCGACTTCATTTTATACTATGTAAAGATACATAATATATTGATATAAGTAAGTATACAAATTGTAATATTTTGTAACATTACAATGAACATAATTTATGTATATCATCACAATTTATATCCCTTAACACTATAACATTTTTCAAACTCATATTTATGATTTATGGTTCAAAATATTTGGCCTGGTATTTAAAATGTCGTTAAAGGCCCACTTGCGCAGATCTGGATTAAAATTAACCCTGGGTTATATATCATGTTATTTTTCTCGTTCTTCATATTTATGAAGGAGAAGGTATGATATTTAAACCCAGGGTTAACTTTAGCCCAGATCTTTGAAAATGGGCCTCACCAGACTTAGAGTCGATTTATAGAAACTTATTTACGCAGTATTATTGCATAAGCCTTTTCTTTTTACACCGTATATAATTTAGACAAGTATTGTCTATTATTATTGTTAACTGTTGGACAGGTTTTTAAAAACGGTTATTAAAGCCTTATACTAACCGTCCAGTCCAGCAAATCCAAGGCCGCGGTCTTGTAGGCAAAAACATTCTCCCCCACATTTAGGTGTGCGCGTTACTCGGCGTATCAGCGATGCGAGGCCACTCACACGCCCGAGGAACGCGCACGCCTGAGAGCCGCACACGGCGCATTGCGTCAGCGTTGCGTCGACGCAGCGCTGTCGCTCCGTCGTTTTACATACTAAAAACTGTACCGTTCACACGGTGCGCTGCGTCGACGCAATGCTGTGACGACGCACGAACAACGGACAGCATCCCCCGAGACGAAGCGGGAGGGGTAACCACGTTATGTTTACGTCGCAACAACGCTGCGTTAACGCAGCACCCGTGTGGCCGGCATTGCATTAGAATGTTTACGCTGCGTCAACGCAACGCGCCGTGTGGACCGGCTCTAATGTGGAGACAGCCTAATGAGTAATGGCGGTCATTAGTACCGGTGCTGGATTTACAGGCTGGATGGTAAGGCGCTTTACTAAAAAATACAGACTCTCGTCACTATTATATCGAAATGTCGCGAGCCTTAACAGTTTACTGCCATTTATATATTTTGTTCTTCAATCACATAGAAAGGCTCACTTTTGCTTTATTAGTATGTCGTGTACTTACATACAAAACATTTCCACATGGAAATGACAAAACCTTCGACCAAATATATTTTGTGACTGTAAAAATTGTTCTGGACATTTTTATATGTTAAAATTGAAATTAATATTTTAAAATGAATGAAAAAAATGTAATTTAAGTAATTAAAAGATATTATGTAAACTCTTATTACTTTTTAGGTTAGTGTAAAATATATTTTTATTTTTTATAATAACTATTTATTGTTATAGTATTTTATGGTGCTCTCTTTACTTTCATATAAAATATATTTTAGCATAATATGCATTTACACATTATACTGGGTGATTTTGTATAACAATTTCTCATCACGTTGGAAAAAATAAATAAGTAAACTAAGTATACCATAGTACTGTATACTCTATTTTTCTCCGGACGGAATAAAAAGTCACCAAGTATTTACTTCATGTAGAGCGTTCCACTAGCACAGTCAAAACGAAAATTTCGTTATTTTCATTCACATTCTGTTTCTTTAGCGCCACTATGATCGTTCGTAACTGTTTTCACCCCTGTTCCACACGCAACTGTCATCTGTCAAAAACTGTTAAAAACGCTAAGAATTATCACGCCATTTTGCATATTTTTTACTTGGGTTAAAATTAGCACTTTTTGACGTACTCAACATCAGTTGTGATCAGCTGTCAGTTGTTCCACTAGTCACAAAAATTGCTAAAAACGACATTTTCGAAATTTCCATTAATAACGTTATTTCGCTAAAGAAACACCATTTTGTGGTAAAAATTATCGTAGCGTTTTGGGCAAAATTAGTGCCGTGTGGAACACGCTAATAATTCTTTGTTTTTATATATATATAATGAAACATCTTTAAAATGTTGTAATGTACTTTTGGCAAAAAACTTATTTTAAGTTATTTTTATAAAAAAAATAAGTAGTTATGGATTTAACAATAATTAAAGTAGCCTCAGAGATGACAATAGGTGTGTTACAATTGAATTTATTGTATTGTAGTCTATTCAAATTAATGTTTTAAAATTTATGTATCTGCACGTAGAATTTTGATTCGGTTATAAAAAGGTAGCTTACTAGAAATTAAGACCTTTACTTAATAATTAGGTGCTATCAATAAGTAGTAAATACACAATAAGTGTGCATGATTGCATGCGATGATTGTTATTACTGTGTCGCGTCAGTCAAATAGTCAATCGTCAAGCTTCCAATTGAGTAATATTATTGTTACGTGTTCCTGTTGTATTATTCATTTTGTAATTTTTAATATGATGAAAAAATACATAATACCTGTATAATAACATTATTTATCATTTACGCCTTCTCCTTTGATCCTTTATTCCTAAGATCATTTAATCTTGTTTAAACTTTTAAAATAACCATAAAAGATACTGAAGTTATCATAATTAAGTTTGATCTACAAATTAATCAGAATAATAGTTTGAAAAATAATTTGCAAGTCAGTAGTCCCACGAAAATATAATCGACTTTAGCAAATCAAAAAACAACAAAATGTACAAATTTTTCATATAATTTACCTCACTTCCTTGCCAGTGCTTAAAAATGCACTAGAAACTAGAAAGCTACTAGGTATACTTAATACATATAACTAGCAAAAATAATAAAGATTTAACAAAGTACATACTGTTTAACTTATTTAAACTTGAAAATATACAGTTTTGGAACTTCATAAAATCTGCTATTCATTTTGGCGCCAAAGTGTTAGCGCCATGACACGTCACGTTATGAATCCATGATGGCTGCCGTCGCGCGAAAATCAATAATGCTTGTAAACAAGCTAGGTGCCAATGGGGTAACTTTGAGCGTACTCTATTTTATACTACGTAGTTAAAATTTTTGATGCATTAAATTGTTGTAACATATTATTTATTATTTGAATAAATAACAAAAACCATCAATGGATACAGCAAATGTCGGATATTCGTATCATTTGCCGTCAGGCGGATGGAATTACAAAATTCGTAATACTTTATCACAGTTTAGCGATTTATTTAGCGAATTTAATAAATATATCGCACCGGCCTATCATCATGATAGATGCGAAAGGTAAGAGTAGCTTTATTTATAATAGTTTCTCTTTTAATATTAAATTTAATATTAATTTTATATCCCTTTAATAAATTAAAATATTATTTTTGTTACCAAAATAATTTCAGGTCCGTTCAGATGAGAATATATTCGATGCACAAAGGAGAGTTTGTGATGGCATTTATAGCGTTTTTCGCCTGTTTTGGCTTAGGAGTATTCATAGGATTGGCAGGTAAGACGTCTTGTCTAATAACTCGTATTACACAACATACGGTATCTATCTAAAAGCATACAGTGTTCCTTAATATCTGAGACTACTTACTTCTAATAAAACATTTCATTTCTTAAAAACACGCAAGATTGATAGCTTATTTTTTTAAGATTATGTGCACATTACAAAGTTGGCGCTTAGGAAATCGTACTTAGATTGTTTAACATTTAATTTTAAAAAATAACAAAATTTTAATAAATGTAACACCCGACATTGCCAAGCAGTAAGTTAGCTGATGATGATGATGAATTATAGCTAAGACTACCTAATCTCGATTAAGTCACCTTTGAAATTAAAAATCTAGATCAAAATTTGTTCATCCGTTTGAGAGCTACGATACGATGTCACGGGTATACTAACACACACACACACACAGACGGCCAAGTCAAAATTATAACTAGTGTTGCCCAATTCAGTCTTGGTGAGACTTGCGAGACTTGCGAGACTCTTGCTGCGAGACCAAGACCAAGACTGAATTGGGCAACACTAATTATAACACCCTTCTTTTTGCGTCAGGGATAAAAAAAATTAGGACTAACTCCTTTTTTGTAGGTCCATCTCCGACCTCGACGACCTCTATATCGGCGAGCAGTGTCTTGGGTAACGGGAGCGAGATATACTGCGGGCCGTTCCACCTGCACAGCCCGGCGCTCGGCACGCGCGTGCAGCAGCTGTGGCTGCTGGCCGAGATACTCACCAACAACAACGACGGTATGTCCTACGTGTCCTACCTGTAAGGGTCCATCACATATTACGTCACACACATGGGGGAGGGGGGGGTCATACAAAGTGTGACAGTACATGTTAAATACAGGTAAAGGGATACTAAAAAGCGTGACATGGGGGGGTAGGGGTTCAAAAAGTCGAAATTTTGTGTGACTTAATATGTGGATGGCCCCTAAGTGATGGTCTAACGACCCCAACCTATAGCAGCCAGCAACGTGACATAAATCCAGGCCGCGCATCAGCTTTTAGCTGAGATAAGCATTAACAATAACGACAGCAAATTATTTTGATTATGTTCCGGTCTTTAGCAGACTTAGAAACTTGCTGTCCCACCGCAAAGTGGTATTGACCGCCAGCTCCTATACCTATGAATTAATTAAGATGCAAATACTTATAAGTAAAAATTAACAAACATTGCATTTTTTTTTTCAGAGGAAATATTCGATAAGAGCTTCCAAATCAGTATATCAATAGATGGCGTACTGAGCGACCACACTACAGCAAACCTCATACCAGAGACAGAAACAACTAACCGGTAAATTTGTCTTAGCCCATCTTGTATATGTCGCCGTAAAATTGTAAAATCCGTTAGATTGTAATAAAACTAACTAGATTTAAAAAATATGTCGAAAGATTAAAAACTATATATTTATAATCTAACGAAAAATAATGTGTTAAATTATAAGCAGCATATTCGCGTCGGAAGTCTATCAACTTTTTACAATTTTACTAGTTTTATTACAATCTAACGGATTTTACAATTTTACGGTGACATATACATTTAAAAATATCGTGTCACATTGTTTGCCACAGCTAGAACTCCTCCGAAATAGCTTAACCGATTTTTATGAAATATTGCTGCTATATTTTTCCATATACCTAGCTAAGTTACTCTATTATCACCTGTAGATAGTAGGTACAGATACATACCTATAGGTTGTGGCTAGGTGTAGGTTGGTGTAGGATGTATGTAGCTGTAGTCTGTAGACATAGGCAGTATGTAGTTTATAATGAGTATCTAATATTAAGTAGTTTATATGTAAAGTTATAGTAGGTAGTAGGTGTAGGAGTTGTTGAAAGGTAGTTATTACTTATTATTGAAGTTGTTTTGTATGAATATATACTACGAAGACTATTAAAAAATGTGAGGACCATTAAGATGTATTTTTTTAAGTAGGTAAGTACTCGTATATAGCAGATATGTCTGAACACTCGATTTAAAAGGAATTAATCTTTATATTTTAATTATAATAAATAATATTATTGCAGCACCCAGCACTTGAAATGCAAGAGGCAGGTGTGTGAAGAAGTGATGGTTTTACATGTAGGGTCGCCGGAGTACACGCACTATGTACTGAATGTACACTTTTTCGGACTCAAGGAATTCCACAAGAGATACTTTATACGAGAAGTTGTGTTCTATGTAAGTTACTTTTAACTTGTATAAATGTTTAAATAATCATCTAAATCGACTTCAAACGTACTAGGGCAGGGGTCGACATTCGACAAGCGCTTTTCGAAGCGCATTAAACTCTACCGATTCTTAATTATAATGCGAGCGAGCGAGCAAAAATTTTTGTTGCATTGCAAAAAAAATTGCATGTAAAACTTTAAACCCCGAAAGATGGTATGTACCTACACTAGGGAAAATACAATAAAATCCACGTAGCCAGGGGGGGTTTGGGGGGTTAACGTTTGATCAGATTTTAACCGGTAAAATTGGAAAAAAGTTTTGCTCGCTCGCTCACTCGTGTTTGGCTTATAGAACATATTATAAAATTTAGTACCTACCGACGTTCATTTTTAGGCTATTGATATTTGTATTTTTCCGAATTACACAGTATTTCAGGGTTTAAAGCTTAACAAGTAAAATAGAAAAAATAGGGGCTCATTATTCTAATGTGCCTAGGGCCTCTAATAGGTTAAAGACGGCCCTATAGTTATATCTGGCTCGCCGCTCGCGAGTTGGTTGCCGACCCCTGTCCTAGGGAGTCTCTCCTTATTGTGAGGTTCAGCCGACCATACATGCCTGGAGTACCTAACTAGTACTTACCTAAATTTAGTTTTTCTAAGTAAGCCCGGTATAATAAATTTGTATTTATTTTCAGTTCAAAACTTACAATCCGGCGTTTACGCAAATGGAAACATGGTTCAGATTCATTTTTCTTCTAACTACATTTACTGTGGCGGTAAGTATAGGTACATATTGCTATTTGACGCGTACTTAGGGAATAACCGAAAATAATCTCAAATGATAACGACAAATAGGTGCTGGGGAATCCCCAATTTTATCTGATTTGAAATTTGTTATTGTCAGAGAAAATTTAACAAACTATAATAAGTAAAACTTATTAAGCAGTAAAAGTAGGTACTAATATCACAGCCTATGGAACTTACCTACAGTCGTCCAACGGACACGTCTAGACAGTGCAATCGTGCGGGGCGTGCGGGGTGAGAGAGGGGCGGTAGCGAGCCCAAGCTGCCATACACTCGCTTGGGACACGTCAGCCGGGGTTGACGCTTTTTAATTTGATTGTTTAACTGGTTTGCGACAGTGTTTCGTTTGAGTTGTATGTACTATGTACGTATGTACAATGGTCAATTATATGAACAGCTAAAGAAGATTAATTTTAATACAAAACCATGCGCCTGTTTCCCGTCAGAATTTTTAATAAAATTGTATCTACGTATGAGAATTTACTAACTCCATCGTCAAATTCAACAATCGCAATCTAAAAACTAGTAAATCCAAATGTCGAAAATACCTTTCAGTTTCGCATTTGTAGCTTTATTATCCCGTATAATAATACATGATAATAGTATAATAACAAATACCTAAGGAATTTTCTTCCGATAAACAGGGGGTCACGTGGCCCGTGTCATAAGCTGTTACAAGCCGCGTCGACGGCTATGATTAGTTAATGTCGTGTCAAATAGCAAGTTTTTGATGACCTAGGCTTATGAAACTCTCGGAAAATAAGACCTGTGTTGATGTAAGATATTTTACATTTAAAACATTCTTTTACATTTTTAAATATAAATATCAATTTTGATATATTATATCAAGCATAAATATCAATTGATATACCTATATCATGCTAACCCTGAGCTATTGTATACGCATTTGTATTTTTTATAATAAAACTCTTCATTAATACTTCTGTATATATATTTTTTTGTTTTATTCGTAGTACTCTACATACACATACTACGAATACACAAAATGTAGAACAGATTATAATAAAACACATTATTGTGACAACCCTGCAGCAATGACGAATACCTACACAAAAGCGGCATTTCGCGCGACTTCAAACGCGTTGGCCCACTGTATCTCTTTATTACGCTGTGCTAATATCATATTATTTTAAAATCAAATTTATTTTTACAGTGTTGGTTTGCGCACTCCCTAAGAAAATACTCCAGCCAAGACTGGGCAATCGAACAAAAGTGGCTCTCTATTCTTTTGCCCCTTCTGTTACTATACAATGGTAAGTGCCCATAGATAATGGATTGAGCGATCCCCTAGCAATCCTACCGGTCATAAAGTGCGGCCAGAAGTTGTCCTTTTACGTATTGTAATTTAGCTGACACGAGGCTGCAATTTCGCTAAGGCTGACCGCTGAGACTACATGATCCGGAATTCGGCATTTCGGGAAAAATCAGAGCACTGAAAATAGAACTCTGCGCTAATACAATAGAGCTGAAAATCGAACACGCAAGTGTCGAGTCAAATGTCAATTTCATATTTGAAAGCTTGACACTCGACACTTCAATTTTCATCCCCATTGTATTAGGGCTAGGGTTACCAGATGAAAAAATCAAAAGTCCGGAGAAAAGGCCCGATTTCCATGGAAAAGTCCTGAGATTTTCTACAGCTTGAGAATTTTCTCTCAAAAACGTATTATTATCTTGCGCACGCGTTTTACGCGACTTTTTTGACTTTAACTGCAATTGTTACTAAAAGAAGATTATTTTTAGTTTGTTTCACTTTGATAAATAAGTATTGATTTTAACTGCAATTGTTACTAAAAGAAAATTATTTTTAGTAGTTTAATAAGAGAGATCTTTAAAATGTAACCTGTGTTTTATTGAAAATCCTGAGCTATCACTAGATTTGCTAAATCCGGCCGGAATTCTGAGAAGAGTAGAAAAATCCTGAAATCTCAGGACAAATCCTGAGATATGGTAACCCTAATTAGGGCAGAGTTCTATTTTCATTGAATTTTCCCGGGCCCGCCAAATTCCGAATATGTCCCAGCCTCTAAACTCTAGCGGACTACTACCTACTACGTGGATTTACTTGATCCATTTTTCTGTACTTTTAAGTATTTGCTATGCGTTTTTTAATTGTAATATCCAGAACTATATACTAATTTCAAACAGAGAGACTGGAAAATATTATTTTCAGATCCAATATTTCCGTTGCGCTTGGTGTCCGGCGGGTGTTTTGCGCCGCTGCTGGATGCGATATTCCAAACTACGTTCTTGGCTGGGGTGATGCTCTCCTGGCTAGCTTTATACCATGGTCTTAGACAGGTAAATGATTCAACTCCTTACCATAATTTGTACCTACTACCGATATTTTTTTATAATTTATAGGTACCTACTACAAACAATTTTAAACATATTTGCATCCCTAATATTTTCGCATCAAATAGATAAAATTCGTTATAGGTTTTTAGATTTTGTGTAGATATCGGTTTTGGCATCATAGTAAAATAATAATTTATATTTTGGTCGTGCTCCGTAGGAAATAATGTGATAATAATAATAATGTGAAGTGAGGATGAAAAATATTTTTTCATTCTACCCCATCGTGTGGGGCACCGTCGAATAGGTAGTTTTAAATAAAGGCAAGGTTGGTACCTAGATGAATTTTACGAGCCATTTTCGAGCAAACGGCCTCCAAAGTATTCATAATTGCCTCTCCCCCCCTCTGGCATTTATAAACTATAGGACATAGAAACTCTGATAGGTCAGGCTAAAAACTCTTTAGAAAGATTTTTTGAGCGAAATCGGACAATCTGGGGGCACGGCAGTGCCCCCGCCAAGTCGAGCGCGAAGCAAACACTGCCGCACAGTGGGTCGAAAATCGGCTTTCATAGACATAGAAATGAAATCTCGAAAGTGACAAATTTTTTGATGGATATTGCTTCAGTTTAGTATTACTATAAAGAAACTGAAGTTTGAGATAATTTGGCCCAAAAATGAGGGAGTAATAATTTTTTTACGAAAAACTTGTATGGAGCCAACATGAAAAAATCAATTATTTCAAAAACGGCAAGTTTAACCGTAATATCCTGACAGATGGTTATAGTTCTAATTATTCATGATTTTTGACATACATCATTTAACGGTTTTAGCTGCTCTTTTTTTTTAAAAAATCATCGAATTTTTTTAAAAAAAGTGATCCTGTATTATTGCACGATTCGATAGTGTTACTATTAAGGAACAATTTCTGGAAAATAATAGTATACGGCAAACTTGAGGAAAGTGTTGAATTTTTATAAGCTCCTTCATATTTTGAACAAATGTATGAACAATTATATAAAATGCTAAAATTAAGCACTTTCCTTAACTTTCTCACATATAGTTACTTCCCAGCATTTGTTATTTACTAGCAAGACTATCGAATGCTGCAATAATACAGGGTGACTTTTTTTTCAAAATTAACGGATTCGAATCCCAACCAAGGATGTTGACTTGGTGATAATCTAATAATGCAGTTATATTCGTCGTACACTGTGAAGTGAAGAAAAATTATGTCAGAGTAGTTTCTTCCCAAAAATACTGGATTTATAACTTTTTTATAGAAAATTTCTATACAGCCAATGAGATAAATCCAATTATCTTCAAAACGGCGAGATAAATCCTCATATCCTTACATGTTATTATAGTACTATTTATTCGTAATTTTTTGACATAGTTCATGAAACGTTTCTATTTGCCATTTTTTTTTAATCATCGAAATATTAATTTTGAAAAAAAAGTCACCTGTATTATTGCACCATTCGATAGTCTTGCTAGTAAAGAACAATTTCTGGAAAGTAATGGTATACGGCAAACTTGAGGAAAGTGTTAAATTTCAATAAACTTCTTTATAATTTGAACAAATGTATGAAAAATAATATAAAATGCTAAAATTTAGTTCTTTCCTCAACTTTCTCATATGTAATTACTTCCCAGCAATTATTCTTTACTAGCAAGACTATCGAATGGTGCAATAATACAGGGTGACTTTTTTTTCAAAATTTATATTTCGATGATTAAAAAAAATGGCAAATAAATGGCAATATTCATACGTAGTATTTATAAGAATTTTGATAGCCTAACCGCTCAACTAGCAAGATTTAAGTCAGAAATCGATATTATAGTACTAACAGAATGTTGGTTAAACGAATCTAAGATTATTCCACTTATAAATAATTATAATGTATATAATTCAAATAGAAGTTTGAATCAAAATGATGGTATTGTAATATATGTGAAAAATAATCTAGAGAGCTCAGTAATAGAACACGAGTTACCAGGTGGAAATTTTCTTCTTTTAAAAATTGAACCTTGTACCTATGTTTTGGCTATTTATAGGTCACCAAGCTTACGAAATATTGATACTTTTCTATCATCTTTAGAAAGAATTTTAAAACCTCTGGAATCACGACATAATGTTAATATAATCACAATTGGTGATATGAACATTGATATTAAAAGCAAAGAAGTCAATAGTAACATTTATTTAAATTTTATGGCTGAACTGGGTTTTCTACCCGCCCATGA
Source organism: Glaucopsyche alexis (assembly GCA_905404095.1). NCBI lineage: Eukaryota > Metazoa > Arthropoda > Insecta > Lepidoptera > Lycaenidae > Glaucopsyche > Glaucopsyche alexis. The sequence continues at coordinate 11,121,708 of FR990048.1, forward strand.
TTTACCTACAAGACTTGAGAGTTGCTTAGACCACATATTTCTGAAAACCTTACTTAATACCTCCACTTATGTTATTGATTCAACTATAACTGATCATTACCTAGTGCTACTAAATATTGAATATGACATAAGCCATAAAAGTAACTATAATACCTTCCATAAAACAAAATTTGATTATGACACAGCTTTAAAACAACTAGAAACAGTGGACTTCTCTTTTATCGATTTAACTAGTAATGCAAATGATGTAGCCGAGAATTTTGTTGAGTTAGTATCCTCCGTAGTGAAATCAAATTCTAAATCTTATATTGTTCCTTGTAAGAAAAGAATCATAAAACCGTGGATAACGCAAGGCTTATTACGATGTATTCGACATAGGGACAAATTACATAAACAGTTAAAGACTAAGCCTACAGATACTATACTTAGATTAACTTATAATCGTTACAGAAATTACTGCAATTCATTATTAAAAAATCAAAAACGGTCATATGAAAGGTCACTTTTGGCTGAATCAAAAACAATCAAAGACAAATGGGATGCAATAAAAACAATAATTAATAAAAATAAAAACAAATCTTCATCTAATATACTACTTAATATAATTTCTAATACAAACGATCCCCGTGACTCGGCTGATTATATAAATCATTATTTCGCAAATGTTGGTAAGAATTTGGCAGACCAAATAACCACTTCTAACTCAACCACTAACAATGTTTATGTTAATCAGCAGATATCGGCTCAAAGTAATTCTATGGTACTATTACCACCTGATGAGACAGAAGTACTCTCGCTTATTATGGGTCTCAATACAAATGCTGCAACGGGCTGGGATGCTATATCCTCGAAATTTCTCAAACTCTCTCATCACATACTAGTTCCGCATTTAACTAAATTAATTGAAATGTGTTACTTACAAGGAATTTTCCCTACAGTTTTTAAAAAATCACTGATTACCCCGATACATAAAGGTGGCGACAGTAAGCTCATAGTTAACTATCGACCAATTTCAGTCCTTACATCACTTTCCAAAATCTTAGAAAAATCTCTTAACAATAGACTAATGAATTATCTAGAAACTAATAATATTCTTTCGAATAATCAATTTGGATTTAGAGCAAATATGAGTACCGAGGGTGCAGTTAGTGAATTAGTTGATCATGTGACTACTTTGACGGATGCTAAAGAGAAGTGTATTGGAGTCTTCTTAGATTTGGCCAAGGCTTTTGACACTGTTTCAATACCTAAACTAGTGGAAAAACTTGATAGAGTTGGGATTAGAGACACAGCTTTAAGAATTTTCAAGGACTTTTTAACTGATCGTGTTCAACAGGTTAAGATTGAGAATATAGTTTCTACTGAATGTTTTGTAACTTATGGTGTGCCACAGGGAAGCGTTCTCGGCCCCAGTCTCTTTTTGATTTACATTAATGAGATGTTTAAACTTACCCTGCCAGGTTGTAGAATTTTTACATACGCTGATGACACTGCCCTCATTTTTAATAATAAAACTTGGGACAAGGTGTGGCGAACTGCAGAATTGGGTCTCCAAAATATACGCTGCTGGTTAGAATGTAACTATCTAACATTAAATATATCAAAATCCCACTTTATAAATTTCTCAGCAACAAAACGCTATTCTGAGCACTATACAGATCTTAAAATACATAACAATCATAACATACTAGGTCTTCATGATTGTACATGTTATTCTATCTCCCGTGTTTCCTGCACTAAGTATTTGGGGGTAATCATAGATGAAAATTTAACCTGGCGGTGTCAAATTGATCTTCTGTCATCACGCATTAGAAAGTTTATATGGACCTTTAAGATTCTTAGACATGTTGCAGAATATTCCAATCTTCTTCAGATTTATAAGGCTTTGGTTCAATCTGTTTTACGATATTGTATTATTGTTTGGGGGGGAGCTTGTAAAACCAATATGCTTCAACTTGAACGGGCCCAGAGATCTATATTGAAAGTTATGACATTTAAACCATACAGGTTCTCAACAAAATCTCTGTATGAGATCTGTAAAGTCCTAACTGTAAGGCAGCTTTATATTCTACTTATCACTCTAGATCAACATACACGAACTCCTCTAGATAAAACTAAGTGTAATAGGCGAACAATTATTAATGTATGTGAACTTCCAAAGTGCCGAACTGTATTTGCTAGACGACAACACTTTTTTATGTCAAAGCTTTTGTACAACAGAATCAACAAACATCTAAATATACATGAAAAATCATCACATGATATTAAGCTAAATGTCACAAACTGGCTAATTTCCTTAAAATATAACGGCACAGAAAAATTGCTTATGTTCTACGAATAATAAGTATCCAATATTGCATCAACCTTAATAAAACGTTTTCATGGCACCCTAGTGGTATTTTGTACCATTAACCGATCCCAAGACATCGTCGTAGGGCTAGGGTGCCACACAGACTGACACAAAAAAAAATTACAATGTTAAAACTACACATGGCATTCTAGTGGTACCTTCTACCAACTACCGATCCCAAGACTATGTCGTAGGGCTAGAGTGTCAGACATACAACATACACACACAAGAACGCACATAAATACATGACACACATACAAGCACACACAATTACATACACACACATACAAATACACACATACACACAGACAAATACACAAATCACTGTTTTTGTTTTTAATGTTAAAACTTTTAATAACTAAGTACTTAGTTATAACTTAGTCCTAAAACTTTTATTTTATAGTTATCTCGTAGTTTTCTGTTTGTAGTAATATTGCACTGATTTCTGAAACACAAGTGAAAACTTACATCAGAAATCAGGGTTTTCCGGAAATATTGTACACATTTTGGTAATAAATGTATTTTTATTTATTTATTTTATTTATTATTCATGAACTATGTGAAAAAATCACGAATAAATAGTACTATAATAACGTGTAAGGATATGAGTATTTTTATCTCGCCGTTTTGAAGATAATTGGATTTATCTCATTGGCTGTATAGAAATTTTCTATAAAAAAGTTATAAATCCAGTATTTTTGGGAAGAAACTACTCTGACATAATTTTTCTTCACTTCACAGTGTACGACGAATATAACTGCATTATTAGATTATCACCAAGTCAACATCCTTGGTTGGGATTCGAATCCGTTAATTTTGAAAAAAAAGTCACCCTGTATTATTGCAGCATTCGATAGTCTTGCTAGTAAATAACAAATGCTGGAAGTAACTATATGTGAGAAAGTTAAGGAAAGTGCTTAATTTTAGCATTTTATATAATTGTTCATACATTTGTTCAAAATATGAAGGAGCTTATAAAAATTCAACACTTTCCTCAAGTTTGCCGTATACTATTATTTTCCAGAAATTGTTCCTTAATAGTAACACTATCGAATCGTGCAATAATACAGGATCACTTTTTTTAAAAAATTTCGATGATTTTTTTTAAAAAAAGAGCAGCTAAAACCGTTATATGATGTATGTCAAAAAATCATGAATAATTAGAACTATAACCATCTGTCAGGATATTACGGTTAAACTTGCCGTTTTTGAAATAATTGATTTTTTCATGTTGGCTCCATACAAGTTTTTCGTAAAAAAATTATTACTCCCTCATTTTTGGGCCAAATTGTCTCAAACTTCATTTTCTACATAGTAATACTAAACTGAAGCAATATCCATCAAAAAATTTGTCACTTTCGAGATTTCATTTCTATGTCTATGAAAGCCGATTTTCGACCCACCGTGTGCCGTACCATCCTTTACTGGAACCATTTCGCCGCATTTTCAGGCCCCTATTTGAGAACCTCTGGATAAGACCAGAACGCAGAAATTTTCGTCATCCAGTAAGCTATAATCACATACTTAAAATCCAAAATTTCAAGTCTGTAAGTCATTTAGTTCCGAAGTTAAGCGAAAGCAAAGTTTCGCATTTATGACACTCACTCACTCACTCACTCATGATCATCAGAATAGAACTAGTACTTCCCATAAACTCAGAGAGCTGAAATTTGGTACAGAGTTAGGGTTTAATGGCCACTTCAAGGGAAAACTATAAAAACTAGGATAATCGATCTGGGGGCACGGCAGTGCTCCCGCCAAGTCGAGCGCGAAGCAAACACTGCCGTACCATTCTTTACTGGAACCATTTCGCCGCATTTTCAGACCCCTATTTGTGAACCTCTGGATAAGACCAGAACGTCGATCTGGGGGCACGGCAGTGTCCCCGCCAAGTCGAGCGCGAAGCAAACACTGCCGTACCATTCTTTACTGGAACCATTTCGCCGCATTTTCAGGCCCCTATTTGAGAACCTCTGGATAAGACCAGAACGTCGATCTGAGGCCCATTAGTGCCCCCACCAAGTCGAGAGCGAAGCAAACACAGTCGTACCATTCTTTACTGGAACCATTTCGCCGTATTTTCAGGCCCCTATGTGAGCTCCGTAGCCTAGTGGGTAGACCGTTTGGTTCGCACTCGAGAGAGTGCAGGTTCGAATCCCAGGTTGTGGCGTGTACCAATGAGACTTTTTCAGATCTCAAGTACATTATACGGACGCTCTAACGGTGAAGGAAAACATCGTGAGGAAACCCGCACATAGTTGGCCCCAGACGTATTGACTAGTTCATTCCTCTAGACTAGGCTGACTATGTTGTGAGAATGCCGTATGTGCTTGGGCAACCATACGACATTTAAAAATCCAACTGTCCCAGGCACTACAGTATTTCAAGAGTGGTTACTTCGCTCGGAGAATACTGTATAAATCATCCATTAACGGATGCAAAGGCCTAAGTTTTTTTTTTTTATTTGAGGAGCTCTGGATAAGACCAGAATGCAGAAATTTTCGTCATCCAGTAAGCTATAATCACATACTTGAAATCCAAAATTTTAAGTCTGTAGGTCATTTAGTTCCGAAGTTAAGCGAAAGCAAAGTTTCGAATTTATGACACTCACTCAGTCACTCACTCATGATCATCAGAATAAAACTAGTACTTCCCATGAACTCAGAGAGCTGAAATTTGGTACAGAGTTAGGATTTAATGGCCACATAAAGGGAAAACTATAAAAACTAGGATAATCGAACATCTGGAGTACCTGGTGACCCTGATTAGAAAACACAAGAGCCCAACCAAACTATTAGAGATCGACATACCGCCTTTACAAAAAATATTCAACTTGGTTGGCCGCTTAATTTGATGTCAAAAATCGAAGGTCTGAAGTATCTGATGAACAATCCTCAGCTGGTCTCAGCTGATTAGAGATATGGTAATGCCCCCCTTCTACTATTGGTACATAAAAAAATCGACTGTCATTGCAAAAACCTAGCGAAGTGGGATACATCTTCTAATTTAATCTAGTCCGTAGCGTCCCACTGCTGGGCGAATGCCTCCCCTTCTGCTTTTGATACGCATATAAATAAATTAAAGGAAAACTCTGGATAAGACTAGACTGGCTTTTATACTTATATTTACAAGTTTACAAGAAGAAATAGTCGAACAATTAACTTTATTCTACTCGATCATTACACAAATTAAATAAACAAATTACACTAAAATCTAGTAAAATAAATCAATATGCCCACGTTTCTACAAAAAGAAGTGAAATCCCACCAAAAACATTCTGTAAAAAACTAGTCAAGTCTCGATAGGGCTGCTTGTTTATCTCTAAAAAGTAGTGAAATCTAGACAAAGTCGTGCCAAGTCTAAGGTTCCTTACTGCGATTTCTTTATTATTATAGTTAATGTTGTGTGACTTGGCCGTTGAACATTCTTTATACGTTAGTGGGTACAAGTCAATTTTGTTTACACGTAATGTATATCTGTTGTAACTACCTATGTTTGTTAAGCGAGATAATAGCCCATACTGGTATTGGTAATTGGACGCTAGTGTCTCATTTTAGGCTGTTGTTGATTGTAGAACACATGTATTGGAGCAATGGTGTCATGGAGCCCCTTTTGTACCCTTGTGTACCCTTCAACGGCTAAGTCACACAACATTAACTATAATAATAAAGAAATCGCAGTAAGGAACCTTAGACTTGGCACGACTTTGTCTAGATTTCACTACTTTTTAGAGATAAACAAGCAGCCCTATCGAGACTTGGCTAGTTTTTTACAGAATGTTTTTGGTGGGATAACTTTTAAAGAAAGTAATTTAAAGAAAACTTATTGCACGTTGATAGTTACAAAACCCTCCTTAGATGTCGTGACAAGCTCTTGGTTAGGTTATTTAATAATCGTATAATTTGTTTCAGAATGAAAGAGGTTATATTTCCTTCTACTTGTTCAAAGTTATTGTAGTTGGTTTTGTGTGGACGCCAGCTATCATATTAGCAGTTTGGCAGAAGTATTACGCATACTATGACCCTACCTACAACTATTTTATGAACCCAGATTATCCGGTAAGAATCCACAATATATATTAGGATGTTCATACAAAATAGTAAATAGAATCAGGCTTTATTTGCGGTAATCTATAGCATACAATTTAATTAATATTATATCGAGCAATATCCCGCGAAAATGTACCCACAACCTGCAAGCAAATGTGTGAGTGCCCGCATAAGCATGCGTAAAGCACTTCCCACACTGCTTATGCTTACACTCAGAAACAAGATCGTGTAAACACCACCACACAAGCAACAATGTCAGCAAGATCGTGCCAAGCCCCACACCACCATGCAGGTTGCAAAACTCGACGCGCGTTTCGCCTCGAATCCGGAGCATCCTCAGTAAGTGGACCTGCGAACTTTGCTGATAATATACTGGCTACCTAACAGGTTAATAAGCGGTGACGTAGTCAAGCAAATTTGGTCATTCAATAATACAAGTTTCTTGTTGTTCTTTTCTGGTGGTGTTGGGCCTTGCACGATCTTGCTGACATTGTTGCTTGTGTGGTAGTGGTGTTTGCACGATCTTGTTTCTGATCTTGCTTGCAGGTTGCGGGTATTTTTTCGCGGGATATTTCTAGATATAATATTAATTAAATTGTTCATACAAACGTTGAATTTTAGAAAATAAGAAAAAACATTACAAGGTTACTAGAGTGAGAGTTGGTTAAGAGTTGGTAAGATGGTTACAAAGGTATTACGTCATTTCAGAGGTCATACAGCATTTTGTGAAAGGGTTTTCAGAAAGTATTTCTTGTTACATAGGTACCTCCTGGCTCCTACTAACCTACCAGAATACCACTAAAATATTTTTCTTTTCAGGTTGTTAAAATAATGTTCTTTGGTGCTGTAACAGTGTACTTTCTATATTTACTCATACTTATTGTAAAAGCGTACAGTGACTTAAGGAATATGCCTTTCTTTGGTAAGATTTTGTTATTGTAACCGACCCTAAAATACAAAAATTATAATAATTTTCAATCATAAACTATAAAAAAATATGTTTGAAACAAAAGTCTATATTCATAATTACCTATCGAAGTTAGCAAAGGAGGACGAACGGACGGACAGAGCGGAACTATAAAGTTTCCTTGTAGTCACACTAAGTTCCGTTCAATTCTTTCAACAACAAAACGTTTCTTTATCTCAAGGCGAACACGACAAAATATGCCGATGTATAAAATTAGATCCTCACACAATGTGGGTGCGTCAGTAAACCTATACTCAGAACCCTTAAATAATTCATGTTTTCGCCAGGACATGATGATTTATGAATAAATTGGACTGAACTAGAACAACAGATTTTATAAGTCTCATTTTAAGTAATTTGTGTACCTAATAAACTTGTATTTTTCAGATCTAAGACTTCGATGCTTATCAATAATAGTCGGCACCGTCACTTGCATCGTGACTATATTGGCCCTGCACTCGTGGGGACCGGCCGCTTTACAAGACCACTGGGCTTCCCAACCGAAAGTGCATTACGATACTTCCGCGCCGTTCATGGCTCTATATGGCCTGTTCAACTTTAAAATGTATATTTTAGCGTATTTATTCTCGCCTGGAAGTGGTTCCATACATGGTAAGATAATTTCTAGAATATCTCGAATATTCTAGAAGAGTTGCGAATGTTAAATCACAATTACTGTGACGCATTGTTTCTACGCATCCACATAATCAATAATGCGTCATTCGACATGAAACTGTTAATAATGGCTTGCCTAATTATTATGACTTTAACCTTTAAGTGGGCTTAGCACGAACAATTGACAACAAAATATTCCGTTCGTAAGTTTTATTATGGTTAATGCGAACCACTGATATTTAAAACTACAGAAGTTATCAGTGTGGCAAGTGACTATCCGGCGCGCCATTTTGTAATACAGTGTGTTATACGATATGCTGCGAGTTACGACGCATTATGCATTCCCCCTGTGTCTGTCAACCATGGATATTTTTTCCTTAATATAAAGCCCATTTTTGTATGATGAAAGGTAGATACTTGATAATTATTTATTTATCATATATTTTTTTTTGTTTTAGAAACGGCAATCACTAAAGACAATCCAGCTTTCTCTATGATCAATGATTCAGACGAAGAAGTCATTTACGGTTCCGACGAAGAAAGTAGAAGACCCCTAAACTCACACCCGCACAGACTCACAAATGAAGATATATGATTAGACCTCAATTTTATCTGTATATTATGCTACTTGTTTATAAAATAGTATTAAAATGTTAATGTTTTATTTTGAATCAATTTATTCAGTTTTTTTATCTCTGTATCTCACATAATTTTTTTTTTTTCAAACTCCTTTTCATCTATACCCCAAGATCCTATAATATCCTCAGACTGAAACCTAAATTCATAATATCATAATGATTCTGCAGCAACATGAACAAGAGCTCTTTTTATCAAAGCATCTTTAACTTTAAAAATATTTAGTGCCTAAAAAGAAAAATTACTTCTGTGGCTTAATAATTTATTATTCTAATATAAATGATGATCGTAGTTAAAAAACATTCAAGTTGTTTAATCTTTAATCAGTTTGTAAAGTGATGACCCTCCTATTATATACAGACACATCAGACTATCATGAAACTGCATAATATGGAAAACATCTGTTTAGCAACAAAGTCAAATTGACATATTCTGGAGTTGCTGTTGCAGACATCAAATGTATCTGACATTTTGTTGCCAGCAAAGAAGTGTGATCACTGCATTTTGATACTTGTTTTAACAAAAACATCATTCTTGCTCTTTGTCAAAAATGTAAATCTAACAGTAGATCCTACAAGCCTCTAGTAAAACAATTGTTTAGCAACAATTGACATTTTTTGGAATTGCTGTTGCTGGCAAGGAGCAACAAATATATGCCAGCAAATAAAAATGAAATTCTTGCTCTTTATTTTATTATTGTAGATCTACTGTTGCAAGACCATTGTTTACCATAAATAATTATACTATGTAAATGGAAAATATTAACTAAAAACAACTAAACACAAGATCAGCACACTGACTTTCACCAAATGAAATTGTATAAAAAATTTTTGTTTAATTGTACAATACTTAAAACTTGGGTTTTAAATGAAAAGAATTTCTATTTACAAAATAAATATTACAAAAATGCAAGTTCATCTGGATTCAAACTGTACACAAGCCAACAGCTCTTTAAACTAATAAATGAAACATTATAAATGAACATTAAAATTTAATTACATAGTTTAATAAATAAGTCATTCGGGTATACAATTAAAATTAATTAAACTAATTTAATGCTATAGATGACAAATTGTTCAATGTATGTGTAATGAGAATAACAGGGTGAGGTTGTAATATCAATGACGGAAGAGGTCTTTGACGAGCTCCACATGGTTCCGCAGGAAGAGCTTGTGGGGTAGCAGCTGTTCTACGTAATACTGCACCACCTTTCATCACACATGTTATACCAGCTCTGGGATCACAGTTCTCATTTACTATTGGACTTTCGTCATCCGAACACAGATCGATTACTTCACATTCGGTATCTAATCTCTTTAATGGGTCACAAATCTTTACATCTGCATCAACTGGCTCAGAATCCAAGCCATCGACAAACACTATGTCTTTGTCCTCTAAACAATACTTGCTTTCAGACTCTTTCTTTAAATTGTCTATGTATTCATTTATCTTCTCAAGGGACATTCTCTCTACAGCGACTGATATAGGTCGACATTTGAGAAATAATAATTGACCATTGAGATCTAATATTTTTTTGTTTCTGTGCTTTGGATACACATACTTTCTTTGCCAGTAATCGGATGGTCGCCTATATTTTACAGGGAATTGGTTACTTTTGCTTTTGCTAGCTACATGTTTTAAAGGTACTGTGGATGTACAGCAATATCGCTCTATTCTCTCTCTTGAATATGAAGTGTCACGAGGACAATTTGTTTTCACATTTTTTGTATAAGCTAGGGACGAAAAGGGGTATGGAGGTCCTCTATCAATATTAGCACTTGTTCTAAAACTCCTAGTTTTTAAATCAATATCTGCATCCTTATTGTATACATCTTCATCGGCTTGATTGCTTGGTCTTAATTTTAATGCAGAAAGAAACTCAGGTAATCCACCGTTGCAGGAACTGGATGGAATACATTCATCGTTGCACAACCTCTCATGGGCCTTTAATACGTCTAAATTATCAAAGTGACTGTCACAATTGTCGCACAAGTATATATCAGCAGATTTTACTTGAGGCTCAACTATCTCTAAAGGCTCATCTCTATCGTAGAATATGTTCTCATTTCGAAAAGTAACAAGTAGTCGACCACTAGGTCTGTAATACAAGGAAGTTGTGTGATCTCTATTATCGACGTACCTGAGCCTGTTTCTTGGATACCGTGCTAGTTGTGCAGAAAACACTAAAAGAAATGCACTTTTATGGTAGTCATAACACTTCTTCACTAAATTCTTGAGTCTCGCTTCCCAATCCGAGGGTACAGTGAAAGGCTTCTTAAACGGATGAGAAAAGGAGACGTCGTTGGTCCACCATGGTGGCTGCCGAATATCCTTTGCTGTATCATGACCCCAAGAACAAGTCACCATAAATGTTATAAATTTCTCCAACTCGCTGGCAGTGATTTTTGACAAAGCCGTAGGATTCCCGTTAGCAAATAGCAACGGCAAGTTAGCAATCATGATTGCCGTCGCCTACACTCGCTATCGCTGTCGAGTAGTCAGCGCTTGCGATCGCAACTCGCACAATGCCGTAGGGCTATATGGATGCATAACTATTTCTTTCGGGTATAATTCATGCTAGTTAGGGCACTTCTTACTTGTTTTATCAATCATAATGTGAATTATTTTATAAATTGATATAGCACTCAAAACACAAAAAAATGAGCGGATAAAGCGCGTTCGTTAACTGAAAAGAGAAAGAATTATTTTCTTCTCAGGCCACAGCCTGCCACAGCCGCCACAGCCGTAGCCCGTAGTTTTGTCTATGGACAGTAGATATAGACTATACAACTGCAATTTAGCCACTAGAAGCGACTTTACTGATGGATCTGATACAAGCTGAAAATAGAAATAAAAGGGGGTTTTGGAGGTGCGTAAGCATAAATTGAATTTATTACTGATAAGTTATGTTATGTAAAAGTATTACTTAGATATTTGTACAATATAAATGATTAGCTAAATGTTAGCTGTTGATTGTATAATAGTTATTGTGTAAAGTAGCCAGTACACAATGGCCTATGTTGGGCCATGCTTTGCAATGCACAAATTGTTATAGGCAACGATCACTTGGTGTTCACACAATGGCGCATGGTGGACGTGTTAGTAGTTACGGCCGCGGCTATTTATTTATATACTGCCTACAAGAGTATACCGCCACAAAGTTATAAAAATTGGCGCATAAGGTGATGGTGGATTCGTATGTCATCTAGTGATTTCGAATATATTTTGCAATAAATATCATTAAATATTAATCGAACTAAACATTCATTGTGTGAACACCACTGGCCACGCCAAGATTCCTTTGATGTGTGCAAAAAAACTGTAATCCAATTGCGCGCCACGATGGCCAATTGCCCGCAAATATGCACAATTACTCCCTATATTATACAATTGTGATGGCGTGCATTGGACGAACATGGATCTAGGAAGGGCCTGTGTACTGGCTACTTTATATCATTGATAATGTCAATATGTCAAATGTCGTATTGTAATTTTGGTACCTACTGCCTTTGTATTTTAATTTTCAAATTTCATTCGGGTTTCAGCTGTATTGTATTAAATTTTAAAACGCGATAAGTTGAAGTAAATCCTAACCTACTAATATACAATAAAATTGACCTAATGACTAAAATTGTACCTACATACTCAAACATTGTAATGGATAGGTAAAAATGGTAAAGTTTTTCTACACACTTTTCTTATAACAAATTGATAAATATGTTGTGATGACAAATATTAATAGATTATAATTTTAGGAACAGTACAAGCTTAAAAATTCCATAATTTTAAATAATTGCGTGGATGCTATTGACTATGAGTAAGTTGAAATCGATTGTATTTTCTTTATATTAGCATAACACTTCTATTATAAACTACTGTAACATCTTTACTGAGAGACTTATAACGTCTGCAAAGAACCCCGATTTTTTTTATATGTAGTAGCTCCGTGGCCTAGTGGGTAGACCATCTGATTCGCACTTGAGAGAATGCAGGTTCGATTCCCAGGTTGTGGCGTGTACCAATAAGACTTTTTCAGATCTCTAGTATATTATATGGAGGCTAAACTTTAGTATAATATCCCACATTTGCCCTATTAGTTGCTTAATGGTAATTTTACGGCTGAAAGGTCTTCTAATTACGAATTAATTCCGCAACTTCACAAAATGATAAGATCCATAGTTTTCGAGATAAAAAATATTTAAAATTCGATAAATTCTACAGAAATTCAGCCATGTTTCTTTGATGTTCCTTTTTTCATTGCCTGTACATTTATATATTATAATGTGATATAGGAAATGTATGAGAACAGTATATAATTCTTAGGTAATTAATAGCAATGTATTACTCCGAGTTGGCCCAATACGACTTCATTGGGTTAGGTTAGATGGCTAAGGCGGGAGCGTAGCGCAGCGAAGCTACCGCCTTAGCCATCGTGGTTATTTTTTTGTAAACCACCCAGAAGTAGGAGCCCCGCGTAGCGGGGCTCCGTCAACTCATAATTGAAGCCAGTTGTTATTGAGGACCATTGGGTTCTAGGTATGATTGAGGATGGATCTGAAGATTTGAGGTTGGAAGTGTGTCCAGACAATATTCGCTCTGCTGAGGTTTTGGTGCCACTTATATTAAAGAATGTGGAAATTGGCACCTATAACCTCAAAACTTCAACTATTAATATCTCAGTAACTATGGGTTTCCGGAGGGGGGGAGTGCCAAAGGGGGGTTCTCCCCAATTTTATTAATATATATATCTAAATTTGACGACCTCTGTGGCTCAGTGGTTGAGCGTGTTGATGCTCAAGCTGGGGGTCGTTTGAATCCCACCAAAGGAACTAAAAGTTTTTCTGGGTTCCTGGGTCATTGATGTTTATTAAATATAATAAAAATCTTAAATATGTGTATAATGTAAGAGGTCTTTGAGAACTTACCACAGGACCAACGGGGATGTGGTGTGAAGTATCAATAGATATTAATATTATTAAATAGAATGTAAATTTGTAAACAAATCATCGCAGCACAGAATTATTAATGTATATTACAACCAGGAAATAATTACGTATACAAATTATTATTTTTAAACAAAAAATTAAACCGACTTCCAAAGTAAAAATACACAAAAAAGTATGAAATAAAACTTAATCTCTAAATAATTCCCCTTTCAAATTCGGCTAAAATTTTTACTATTTCTCTACTCAATCTTCTTAATTTTGAAATCGGTACCAGCCCAAACAATTATCTACAATATTTTATAGAACTTAGGTTCATATTTGCTGGTACCGACTTCAAAATTAATAAGATTGAGAAGAGAAATAGTAAAAATTTTAGCCGAATTTGAAAGGGGAATTATTTAGAGATTAAGTTTTATTTCATACTTTTTTGTGTATTTTTACTTTGGAAGTCGGTTTAATTTTTTGTTTAAAAATAATAATTTCACCCTTTTTAGAGATATATTTTCTTAAGTTATTATTAATACGTCTTAAGAACGTCTAAACTAAACGATCGAATGTATAATTGAATACGCGCCAAGCTTCCATAAGGTATTGCTATTAAGATGATAATGATGATTACTGTAAGTTATAAATTGGCATATGCTTGCAGTTCATTAAACAATGCCGAAATTTCCAAACGCATATCTTAAAAGACTGAGGAGTTCTGTACAGTGCTTTTGGATCCAGGGTATACCTTGGTACAATATCTTATTTTTTGGTAGCATATGCTTGTGTTACTTCAGCAAAAGTCAAAATCACTATATGTGTGGATATAAATTTCGAGGAGTTCCCTCGATTCCTCATGGATCGCATCATCAGGTTTCCACTTTAGTGACTAAAGGACCAATTTCGAACTAAACCCTTTACAATAACAAAAGAATTTTGCAAATAGGTCCATAAACGGCAGAGTAATGTTCAAAGATCTCCGTGTTAGTGTAAAGTACTATGAGAAATACCTTTTATATCATCATAATCTGATGATGTATGGTGTGATAGTGGTGATGATGATGATGATTACTCTAACTGACAGGGTGGCATATGCTTGCAGTTCTTTAAACAACGCCGAAATCCCCAAACATGTATCTATAAGGAGCCAGGAGTTCTGTTCTGTACTTTTGGATCCAGGGTATACCTTGGAGCTAAATCTTACTTTTTGGTAGCATATACTTGAACTACTTCAGAAAAAGTCAAAATCACCATATGTGTCCATATAAATTTCGAGGAGTTCCCTCGATTCCTCATGGATCCCATCATCAGGTCACCACTTTGATATCAAAAGGACCAATTTGGGATTACACCCTATACATCCCAGAAAAAATTTTGAAAATCGGTCCACAGGCGGCGGAGTAATCGTTGAACATACAAAAAAAATAAAAAAAAAAAAAATATATACAGCCGAACGTATAACCGCCTCCTTTTTTGGGAAGTCGGTTAAAAATACATTAGTTGCATACATAAAAAAATAGTATGCAATATGTATGTTATTATGTGTGAAGCTTAATATTCCTATAGCCTGATCCACACTGTGTGCGACACTGCAAAAATTTCATAAACACATTTTTTCACTTTTTTTTTGTGGACTGTTTCCAGTGTCTTGCCTGATTTGTGCGCAAGGCACACCTTGCAAATTGGATTATAATTCATACATCTTTTTTACAAATACAGATTGGATTATAATTCATACATCTTTATTTTTCAGCCTTCAGTTCCCTACATGGAGCATGGAATACTTAAAAAAGGCTGCAACTAATCAAAGACTAGTGCGACCCCATAGCTTAGCCTGGGCTATATTGCTCAATGCTATACCACCACCACCTTCTGGTGACATTATAATCAGGTGAATATTGATTATCTATACTAATAAATGAAGTATTTTCTTAAGTAAATCGAGGCTTGACTGATAAAATTGTATGTATTATAATGAAATGAACTCTCATTATCTGTTTACCCAATAGAGTAACGAATAGTATCAAGTCCAAAGACATGTTTATATGTTTATAAAAATAATAGATAATGCTGATACAATGATGCATATAATATTACAATAAATTGTATAATTTTGTATTAAAAATGATTTTAAAAACTTGATTTTTTTTTTCAGTATCAAGGGACATAGAAATTTTTATAATGATCTAAGAGACAAATTATCAATGGATCCACGTAATGTTATTGGCGATGACCCGTTATCACAGTGTGACAAGGTAAGGATAAAAAGTATTTTTTTGACTATATAATATAATTTTTTGCTAAAAACTAGATATTAACATATTTTCATTTTAAAATAACAACATTTCAGAGTGCTTGGAAGCAGCATTTTTGTGACAATGAACTTAAAGAACTAATACTTCAAGATGTAGTAAGAACATATCCAGACGAAACTTATTTTCGTGACAAAGATGTACAAGATATGATGGTGAGTAATAGTGGGATGCCTCGAGCATCTGAAATGTAAAAACCTCAGAATTCAATTACTTTGAATAAAATAATGTAAAACCTTTTGAATAGTTGAAGGATTTTTTTTATTGCATAAATAACAGTTCTTTGAAATATGAGTACTATTTTTATTAACTTCTTAGAAAAAAAAAAATTATATTTTCTAAGTTAAAGCGATTTAAAACTGACTTATTTAAGTCATAATTTGAACTTAAATAAGTATGCAAAAACGACGCAAGAATGATCAGTTATATCAATTAAGGCGACTTGTGGCTTTTCATCTAGTTCACACTTACTAGTAGATCTGTAAAGAGCAAGTGGATCTGTAACAGTAAATATCTATATCTAGCAGCTACAAGCGAAAATAAATTGGTGTGCTCTCTCATAATGGAACATTTTAACAGCCTTTGTGGTCCAGTGGTTTAAAGCTTGGTTCTCGAGGTTCTTTAGGTTAGGACAATGCAAGCTGATCTCCTGATTGTCTAACAAGAGTGATGATCCATGTGTTGGATGTGCATGTAAAAAGTCGGACCTACGCCTGATCCTTCAGTCGTGTCGGTAAACCGTCCCACTAGGTTTCGAGAGTAAAGAGAGAGCTCTAGTGTACCGCGCACACACTTTGGCACTATAAAATAACTCCGGCATAACTGGCCCGGTTTCAATGCAACCGGCCACCGTCACCGAAATCGGTGTGGGGGCTGTTTATTTATTCCTAAAGAAAGGGCGACAAACGGAACCATAATATTAATAGCTAAGTAAATAGTTAAAATTTATATTTCAGGTACGCGTGTTATTTTACTGGGCTAGGTCGCACCCTCGCCCGGGCTACAGACAGGGCATGCACGAAATACTCGCGGCCCTCATGTATCAGCTCCACTTAGATAGGATCCATGCACCGCCAGTATTGAGGTAAATTATAACAGTCCAATCTCTAAATATCTGTGTTTTAACCACTCTTACACCCTTCGGCTAAGAACTCTCGAAGCGATTTTCAGTCGCGGCCGCTCGCGATTGCGGGCTTCTGTAGAATGCAAATATATATGTAAAAAATTAAAGCACAACCCGCGGCGTATGCGGTTGTTTGCGGGTGTCGCTGCATCGCAAACAATCGCGCACAATGCGAATAGTAGAATCGCGCGGGCCGCGATCACCCGCAGTCTCGGCGATTTGCGCCCGCGCGCTCTCAATCGATTGGCAGGTGAAAATCTCATGTTTTTTGCTTTGCCCGTTTTGCAGTCGCCCGTCTTGCGATTTTCGCCCGCCATGTTTGTAAACAATGGCCGCAACCGCGGCGATTGTGCAATCGCGCCAATAATAACTCCCCACACCGATTTCGGTGAGGTGGCCGGTTTCATTGAAACCAGGCCAGTAACGCACAAGAGCACTCTCTCTTCCTTTACTCTCGTAACCCAGTGGGACGGATAACCGACACGACTGGCGAGAGATCAGGCGCAGGACCGACTTTTTACACGCCCATCCGACGCACGGATCATCTTTCTTGTCAAACAATCATGTGATCAGCCTGCATTGTCCTAACCAACTTAAAAACAAAATTTTTTGTTCCAATGCGGGAATCGAACACACGACCTCCGATACGGAGAGCCAATGGTCGAACTACTCGATCGCAGAGGCTGTTCGCGCAAATAACCGGTCTCATGAGTTTTGAAATAAAATTGCAGTTCTACGATCGCGGCGGGCGCGACTGCAAATCGCTCCGTGAGTTCTTAGTCTTAAATCTTAATCTTTATATTATATAGTAGAAATTACAATACATACTTTGCAATTTGCATTTTGCATTCATTTTTTTTTTTTTCAGTGACACGCTACAACAATTTCTAGAGGAAAAATACTTTGAACATGATAGCTAGTAAGTATCTAATCTAATATATAAAATTCTCTTGTCATTGTGTTCGGGGACACACTCCGCCGAAACGGCTTGACCGATTCTTATGAATTTTTTTATGCATATTCGGTAGGTCAGAGAATCGGTCGTAATCTATTTTTTATAAATGGCATAACAACGTTTGCCGGATCAGCTAGTATTTTATATAATAGGCTACTTGACCTTGTTTTTATTTATGTCCTAAATGCTTCATAATTCTTCTATTACACATTAAAAAAACATTAAGTACATATTTTGAAACCTAAAAGCCTACAAAAATAATATTTTAAAAATACACTTTTTAAAACCGCCGAAAACAGTATTCAGCATGTTGGTTGATAGATTAATTGTGCTGTGACGTCATACTAGTAATATTTGTAATCTGTGCTATAGTCCGCTTAGACAAAATGCCGGTGTGACGTTCCGTTTGACGTTTTGACATAAATGCTTTTTATGATGGTCGTAAATTAAAAGAAGAAGAAAGTCATGAACTATTTATTTACGTTCCGTTTCACTACTACGTATGTGTTTAGCGTGTTTGTGTCGTCACATCCTTGCCAGAAGTGACTTCGAGATATTTTCATCAGTAGAAATTAGAAAACAAAAATACGTATTTTTAAATCAACTTTATTTATCAATCTTAAGCTTTTAATTAATGATATTGCTAGAATACGTTTTCCTAATCCAAGTACTAAAGGAAATATTCCTTCAATGTATGAAATAAAATATGAGTCAAGTAGCCTAGGTATTTAAATTTTATTAAAATCTTTCTTTCCATGTCTTGGGTGTTTTTAAATTTGTTTGGTTTAGTTTATGTGGCTTCATGATAGGTTTGATGTATGATATCATAATTCACTTATTATTTAAAAATTGTTTACTTACCAATACTTATTTGTTTTCATAAATAGTATGCTGTTTAGTGCTGTTATGAAGGGTTTGGAGCGGTTTTACACAACGGGAGATGTTGTCCCCACACCCACTGGGCGATTGCCCACATCCAAGACTGTACATGTGAGTTGACTATCTAATGCGCTCGACTTCGTCAGCGTGGTACCACCTTTACGTGGTGTAAATTATGTTTTTTTTTAATATAACGGATGAATACGTCATAATATTTGCGTGCCAAATTAATAGGTATGATCAGTTGTTGATATTTCACTATACAAACTTTGGACCTCCATTTCACACTTTAGAGGACGGTTAAAAAAAACTAAAAAAATATTTACTCTGAATTTTCTGAACATGAATCTCAATTTTCTACAAAATCGATGCAAATCTCAAAAATTTCCATACAAACTTTCAACCCTTATTTAACCCCTTTAAGGTTGAACTTTTCAAAATCCCTTAGTGTGCGTCTATGTTATAAATTAAAACAACTGTTTCTATCATCAACGGTTATGACTGTGCAAACATCTGTCAGTCAGTCAGTGGGGACAGTTCCTTTTATATATTTACCCCCTTACTAATAAAAATATTGATACAGTGTATAAGTTATACAATGTTTTGTCCTATATTCACTCAATAAAAGTTAAACTCTTGTGTGTGTATTTAAACACCTGTTTTTATTACAGAACCAAAACGAAGCAGTGAAATATTTGCAATACATAAAAGAGGAATACTTGATGAAATTAGACCCCGAGTTGGCGACGCATTTAGACGAATGTGGAATTTCAATGGAACTTTTTGGGATGTATGTTATTTACCATCTAAGATAGAACCATATTAGTACGTATTTAGTACTAATATGGTCGTTAAAAATACGACGATAATCTAACTTTTTTCCATGTTACTTCTAGTCGCTGGCTTCGACTGTTGTTTGGGAGAGAATTTCCACGCGCCGACATACCACAACTTTGGGGGTTTTTGTTTGCGGATGGTCCTATGTTACCCAACATACATTATTTTATATTGGCCATGCTATTGTCTATTAGAGATATACGTGAGTATAAGATTTTAATTTTAACACATCGCGCCCAAACGCGATTCGATGTGTACCAACGTATGCGAGCGCAAAAGCGTGTTCTGTCGCTGTAGTCGTACTGCAGATTGACACGTTTTAATGAGGGGTTTTAAATTCGTCACATCTGACAGCTTTTTGACACAAGGACCGTCGGGCTACCAAGCGCCGCCTGGTGACAGAAACAGATTAGAAAATTCTTATTGACCACTTATGCCACCAGATGACGCTTTGTGTGCGTTGGGTTTGCCCCCTAACGGCAGAAAAAATATCAAACGCCCTCATGTTTTGATTTACTATGTACGATTTGATGTGTTATGTAATTAAAACAATTAAATGTAAAATAAAATGTAATGTAACTATACTAGTAACTTGTACCTACTATATTATATATTTTAAATTGTAACACCTTTAATAACATGTTTTATGCTAATAAAGAGATTGATTGATCTGCAGTGGTTACGTGCGACACGGGCGGTGCGCTGTCGGTGCTGATGCGGCCGGCGCGGGTGCGGGCGGCGCACGCGGCGGCCCTCGCGCTGCATCTTGCCGCGCCGCGCGTACACCCCGCCCCGCCGCCGCCCTCCCCGCCCACACGCGACACACTGTGAGTAAAACTAATTTATACAGGACGTTTGATGTTTACGTGTAAAAGTGTTATAATTTTTAAGGTGAAAACTTCTAACAATAGAAGTTTTCATTTTAAAAATTATTATACATTAGGCGCCAACGCACCGCACACACATTTTTTCGTAACTGAGACTTATCGATCACGCTCTGAATCGAAAGCTTCGATCGGGTGAACTCGGGACCGTCGAGCGTACCCGAACGAGAAGGCACCGCACACACTTTTCTTTGTAGGCTGTGAGTGAGGCTGATCCGTCACGCTCTAAGGTGTTATAACGATTGCCAATGAAGTTTTCACTTCTAGCGTGCACACACTCTACTTTTTTTATAAATTAATTAATTGTACTTGTATTCTAACTTAACGCTGATTTATATAAATTTCATTCAGTTATAGTTTGTACGATGATAGACAGTAGAGCCATAATGATTTTTGACTGACCCATATGAAACGTTTGAGTAATATATCTGTCTCTTTTCGCAGGAGACGTGACAGCGGGTCCACGTCGTCGAGTGTTACGGACATGCGCGGCGAGGAGGAGGGCGTCGAGTGGTCTGGCTCGGAGGCGGTCGAAGGCGTATCGGGGGGCGTGACGGAGGGCTTGGCGGAGGGGGGCGACGTGGCGCGCGCGCTAGGCACGCTCGCGCTGCTGCGGGCGCGCCTGCCGCCGGCTGCGCGCGCGCTGCGGGCCGCCCTGCCCCGCCCCCCGCCGAGCGCCGCGCACCCGCTCAACCAGATACTGCAGGTGAATATATGTGGGAATATGTGGAAGCCCCAAAGGGTGATCTCCGACCGATCGAGATGGTATGCTCGGTCAAGCCGAAGCCCACTTGTATGCATTTCTGATGTTGTATATTATGCCGCCGATCTTATAAAACTTCGATAACGCGGTTCTGGATTGTGCCGGTAATTGATCCGTCACATGTCATTGATGTCACATTTTCAAGATTCTACCTATCACATGACAGACTATCGGAGTGTTGTTGCAATAAAAAATTAAGCGATCCCGAGGTGGTATGCTCGGTCAGGCCGAAGCCAACTTGTATGCATTTCGGATGTTGTATATTATATATACCGCCGATCTTATAAAACTTCGATAACGCGATTCTGGATTGTGCCGGTAATTGGTCCGCATGTCGTTGATGTCACATTTGAAGATTCTACCTATCACATGCTAGACTATCGCAGTGTTGTTGCAATAAAAAATTAAGCGATCCCAGTTCTGGTTTTACAGATTTCTTACTTTCCGGCACTAGAAAAAAAAATCATTGTAAACAAACATTCAGCTGTTATCCTTTGGATCAAATTTCGTAATGATCTTATTTTTATATTTATTTAAATTATAATATAAAAATATAATAAAAACAGTATATCATTGCTTTTGCCCTCACAACTTTTAATAATGAAGTCGGTTAAAAATATACAAAAGCGAATGGGTTAAATTATGCGAATATAATGGTAACTGCACATGACCATACTTTATTACTGATTTTGGCAGTGAATTAATATATTGGCGATTAAATTACTAAACTCTCGAAAGCACTCAGGTAAAAATAGAAAAATCACGGAGGATGACGAACATTTATCTAAACTGGCTCTTTTCTGATACTTTTTTTTTTTAATTAGCACTTGATGTAGAATTTCCAAAATAGTTAATTTTAAAATTGACATTAGGTGCTAATCTCTTTTCAATGTTACAAAAAATAAATATCCGCCATTTTGAAATTTCAAACAATTTTTTTTTGTAATCTGCTCGCCTAAAAACTATGGAGGGTAGAGATAAGGAGTACCATCTCCATACATGAAAAGTGTCCGTAAAAAGCGTTAAATACGGGAGCGCTGAAGACTTAATGGGGTATAAAGCGGCAAAATTTAAAGAGATAATTAAATCTTAGCATTTTCTTCGGTTATGTTTATAAAAATATATTCGACTACGCGATTAAGTACATTATTCATGATTTTCTGAATTAACTACTTTTAGTCTACTAAAGTCGTCAAAAATGTTAAATAACTAAACTCAACTCACTTCACTCCATCTCTTATTCCTAACTACATACCATACCCTTCTTTGCATCAGTGCCACTGTGGAAGATTTTTGAACTGTTATTTATAGATACAGCTGGACACTTTCAACTTTTCTCCCATAGTCTATTACGTTTTTTATTGCGCCACCGGTTCACTGCTTAATTTTTTTTCTTGAATTAAATATGTGCTCCCAAGTTGTTGCCAAGACGGTTATTTGTTCGCCAGAATAATATCTTTCTGCCGGTTTGAAAAATTCAGTTAACAAAACTGGTATTATTTAGTGGACGGATTTGATTTTTTTGTTCTAACATTCTGTCGCCAACTTAATAATTCAGTATGCCATATTCGATTTTTTCACACCCAAAATCTGAATGTTTTTTCGCAAGTTAAAATACATTCCAAAACAAATTACAGTTGGCTGCCCTGCTCGAGTGCAGGAATCACTCGCTCATCGACGTCGAGACAGCGTTGGAGGCAGCTGAAAATCAAAACACAAACGAGGTTGGGCGCCGAGTCATAGTACCCGTCGTCGTGAACAATAGACCGAGAGAAGTCAAAGTCCGGACTAACAAGCCAGTGCAAGTGAAAAAAGTTAAGGAGGTGCCATTAAAAGTGTTCCATCTAGCCGAGTGCCACAATGCGACAGACTTGCCGTTCCTAGACCCGCTGAGACTCAGAACAGAATGACTACGCCGCAAAATAATGCTGTACAGTTATTACCATTGATTCAAATTTTCGCCCATCCATTATAAATGGTTTCTATTTAGTCACAAATATGTTTAGAAATTGTCTTAACAGTTGCTGCCACTTTCATGTTATTATAAAAATTCAATTCCAATTTTATAATATTTGGTACCGTTGCAAAGTAGATAGATATGTTATTGATTGTACTGTAGGTTCTTGGTGGAAATTCATGTTTCACAGTAATAATACACGATACTTCTTGCACTATTTCCACTTTAATAAGTATTTTACATTAATTTTAATATATTACACGACCGGTTTCAACAAGACACCTGATGATGACTTTGTCGAAACCGGTCGTGTGATATATTAAAATTAATGTAAAATACTTATTAAAGTGGAAATAGTGCAAGAAGTATTGTGTATTATTAGTGTGAAGTAGATAGATACATACAAGTATTAAGTTAGGGTAAATTAGAAAATCGTTATGAACAAAGTAAATAAAATATTGTTATATTGTATTTATATACTACAATGAACTGTGATAAACATAGGTTTTTATTTTATATACAAATATGTTTGTACAATTATAATAACTTTAATTTACCGAAAATTAATAAAAATCGTTGCTCATTAGTGTTTAAATACTTCTGCTTTTGGCAAATGCCAGCCTCAATAGGAGTTGCCAACGTCAGAGTGTAGATGAGGAGTTCAGTATAATAAATTAAAATACCATAATTATTAATGTAAATTTAATTTACATTAATATTTAGGTTAGATTAACGTACATTAATCTAGTGTATTGAATCTACGCATGTCAAAAAACCGGCTAAGTGTGAGTCAGACTGGCGCTCGTAGGGTTCCGCACCAATTATTTGGGACATTCCATTTAAAGCTTACGGCATTAGGACTCACGACGAGAAGTCTGCGTGAAAGCGAGAAGCTGGAGGCCAGTTTACATTCACACTTCTCGGGGCTTCTCGGCGAGAGTCTGGGCAGGCCTGTAAATAGCCAGTAATCTTTAAAACTAGGATGTTACCATTGCAATAACCGTAACTTCTTGGTGGGTTCATTTTAAGTAATTACCTAAAATCTTTAAATTTTTGTAATTCTGTAAATTTTACAAACTATGTACCTAGTTATTTTGTTATTGGATTTTAGCGCACATTTAAAAATATATGTATAAAATATTATAAACAATATATTTAGATATATTTAACTTTGTTTCTAATTTATAGTTTTATAATATTCTATGAAGCAGCTTCAGCAGACTTGTAGTGAACCTGCATACTACAAATTACCTAATACTGGTTACATAACGTAACTATGCACTTTATAGCTTTACCGCAAGCCTGGTAAATACAGATTTTTTTTTAATGTAATTTTTATATATTAAATAGAATTAGTTTCTCAATGTCCCTGTATTAGTCAGATACTTATAAAACTTCACTTAATCTGCCAAACATCCTCGTGATATTGATTTTAATGATTAGTTAGTCAATTGTTTATTTAATATGATTATGTGTCTGTATTATTAATATTTTTCTTACTGTTTATTTATGATAAATTGTTATGGTATGTACCTAATTATTTTTATAAAGAAAGTTACTGCGACAAATGATGGCTATGTCACCGTAAAATTGTAAAAACCATAGATATCTATTGACTAGACCACGCAAGTATGTACTTCGCGTGTAAAACAGCGGGTCTAAAAAGGCCACTTGCGCAATATCATCGCAATATTGCTATTTGACACTAAAGCAATTCTGCTTGTAAATCTGTCAAATTAATGCATTTCAGCCAATTTCTGCATATGAATTGTATCCAAATCATATTATGAATTGCAATTCAAGTGGCCATTTTACGATCGCTGTCATCTTTCATACAGTAATTCATAACAAGAATTGAAAATGAATTGCCAAAACGGCCTTTTAAGACCTGCTGGAGTAAAAATTACTTCCTTCAGCGCCATTTTCTCTCGAATATTATCGGTGTCAAACGTCAACCGGAAACTAAAAAAACGCGACGGGGCGGGCGCGGCGACGACCTTTGAATTGTTTACTCGGGGACGGGGAGTTATCATCACTAAATCGCTTTTGCGACGTCACAGCAGGTAGAAAAATAATGGCAATCGATGAGACTTGCGTTATCTAGTCAACAGATGTATGTGGTAAAAAGCATTAGATTGTAAGATAACTAGCGATATTGTTAAAATCTGTCGAAAGATATTTATAATGTAATGAAAAATAATGTGTTAAATTATGAACAGAATATTTGGGTCCGCAGTCTTTCAGCATTTTACAATTTCACTAGTATACAGGATAATTTTTTCACTAGTACAATAAATCAACATACGTAATAGTTGTCAAAAATAAAAAATACTAGCGATTTTTGTTACTACACATATGGAACAAAAAAAAACAAAATTATCAATCCCCGAACTTATCCACTAAACTAATACAAAATGTGGATGCATTAGGTACGCATCTATCGATGCTTTGTTGCCAACTCTGCGCCACCCGGCCGATCGCTTACCCCACCCCGCCACCCCCTACCTCATACCGCACCCGTTGACGCCTTGTAGTTAGTGCGCCCATGCGGTATTAGATTGGTTATGGTTATAGGATAAATTAATTGAAATAAAAATAAAAAAATGTAAAATGTACTCTATTATCGATACCAATGACGTGGTAAAATTTATTGTACCGATGAAAAAGTATTCCTGTATAACGGTTTTTACTGTGAGATCTACAAATGACACATCAACTGACCAATAAGTAGGTAAACATTTGTCTCAGTACCTTTCATAACATTAATGAGTCATACTCAAGCTGATTGTCTCGAACAATTATTATTTTTAAATAATATAATTATTATTAAAAAGTTTTTTTTAAATTACCTACCTAAAAGTAATTTTCAAATACAATTTGAGAATTCTTATCTTTTCAACAGCTGTTTGTTTGTAGTAGAAAGAATAAACTTTGGTAGTTATTGTTTCACGTCAAATTGTATAAAAGTATAATTAAACCCTAGTCTGATACGTTGGAAAAATCCCCTAACAAACAAGGACAAAACATTGTATAGTTTATCGATTAATTAAATACTAATAACTAATATATACCTCTAAACCTTACTAATAAATGGTTTTATTCGTAAGGTTATTTTATTTTTAAAGCTTTTATTTAACTTGCAATGTATGTAAAATATGTATGTTAGTTCGGGTGGAATCTTGCTACTCAATTTTGAAGCAGATATCTTTAGCCGATTGAGCTGAAATTTTGTACACACGTTTAGTTTGGATGACAATACACGATAAACTGTATGACGTCATTCTAAATCCAATATGGCGGACCATCTAAGATGGCGGAATAGTTATTTTTAATGCATTTCTACAATATGGGTATCAAATGAAAGGGCTTGCCGATAGTAATTAAAAAAATATTCTGACATCACTCTTAATCCAATATGGCGAACTTTTGAAGTTTTTTATGTATTCCTATAGTATAGGTTTTAAAGGAAAGGGTTCGCTGAGAATAAAAATGCAGGTTAAAATAACTAAAAGGTAAAGATACATATATAAGATATACTAACATGTTACACGTTTTATTAGTAATGACACTCTTCTATCAACAAATCGAGACCAGTTTTAATATGTTAACAATTTAATTACAAATAACGTAGTATAAGGCTACTGGAAAAAAATTGTTCCTAGATAGTAGTTGTAAAAACTGTAAGATCAAGGTACTTGATCTTAGCGCAGGAGTAAAAATGATACTCGACTCTTAGCTCCGAAGTGCATATTTATTTACAAAAATTGCGATTATTTATACAAATTTTATAAAAAGAAAAGAGACAATACATACTTACAAACTGAGACAAAACATAACAAAACAAAAGAGATAAAAATTGAGAGGTAAAATGTGCGGACGAGATAGAAGTTGAGAGGAAAGATGTGCATGATCTCTCAACGTGTTTCTCACCAATTTGATGTCACCACATGACACTGGCTTTATAAGCCGACGCCATTTAGTTTAAAAAAAATCATAAATGTCAATGTCACAAGACATGAAGACATTGACATTGACACCATAGGGCATAGAGTATATTGCTAGCATGATTGCTAGCACGAAGTATAGTTAACAAGGAGTCCGAACGTAATGTTAAAATAATGGTCTCAATTACGGGGACAGATTTTTGCCGGTAGAGCGCGCGACGGTCCGACATGCACTCGTTTGAAATTACGCGGGAAGTTTAAAGTTGCTATTGACAGCTCTGGAAAGATTGAAATCTTATTATATAAAAGTTGTAGGAAATTCTTAGAAACTGTTCTCGAAAAATAGATACCGTAGAACACGGTAATTGCCTAACGGTAATTTAAAAATAATTGTAATAAATAATAGTATTGGCAACACTCGGTATAATAGTATTGGCAACACTTGGTACACGTCGGTCTCGCACGCCTAGCGGCAGAAAGAGAACTAAGATCTGGTCCTATTATTGTGTACATAATTATTATTAAAAAGCCTATACCGTTCGGACTCCTGGCAAAGAATATATATTACTAACGTAAAGAACCGTCACTCCACCGATTTACACGACTGACCGCTCGCAGCTATGTGTGCGTGTCTGGGCGAATGCGGGGGCGGGTGGGGTGTAACTTTTTCCCAGCCTGGACTATGGCTCGCGGGGCTGGCAGTTTCGCCGACGCGACAGTGTAATTTCTTAAGAAAGATTTGTCTGATGCGACGTTTATAAAAAAATATTTGTTTTTTGTTTCACTAGTGATGTAGTCATGCAATAATTTGATTTTATCGATATTTTTAACGAAATATGCTTGGGTTGGGTAAAGTGTGTAGGAGGTTAACTTCGAACGTATATCAAATTAAAACCCGTTCAATAGTTATTGTGTCAAAGAGTAACAAACATGTGGTGTGCCATTTGCCCGTATAAGATTCATCCGTCCATCCATTCATCCATCCATACATCCTCACAAACTTTCATATTCATAATAGTAGTAAAATATTAGTAAGGATTTCCGCATAATATTTTAGATTGAATAAGTATTACGTCATGTAGTACTTAATCGCATTTAAATCTGTCGATACCTATCGATATTGTGCGACGATCTTAGTTATGTTACAACACTTGTTGAGTGGTAATAAAAAATTAAAATTGCATTGATATAATTCAAATAGTATTTATAGTACTTAATAATTTAGAACAAATTAAACCCATTTGCTAAGGACACAAGGTATATTTTTCCAATATAAGGGCTAATGGCTGAGTACATTTTTGATTAAAAAAATATGACTATTAGACGTTAGCATTTGGAGACTATTTTGAATTTTCATTGTAAATATCAGTATCTTTCAAAAGTTCAAATTTAAATTAATAAAAAATTAAAGTAGGTAGGTATGATTTCACTTTTCATATTAAGTAACTACCTGTTGCCCGCGGCTTCGTATGCGACCGCGTATAAAGTTTTATATTTATGCGGGCGTAAATAAATATTTTAAATTAATTCGATGTCAACCCTAGGCTTAAGTCAACATAACTGACATTTGTCGGTGCTCGAACTGTCATTTGTAGAGAGTGTCGTCCCTGTGCTCCTGGTATCTATGCTTCATGATTGCTAGTATGAAAGCAAAATTTAATTTCTAAAGGAAAGAAAGGAGGAAGGAAAGGAAAAAAGGAGAGGAATTTTAATTTCTTTTTGTACTAAATTCACATAGACAGTGATATGTAGTAACATTTTTAATATAAGTATATGGTGGTGATAATTTCCTTAGTGTTATTTCGAAGTTTCATGCGAAATCTTAGTTTTAAACCCTTTTGAGTTTCGCAGTTTTGTCGATTGTTACTATAAAACATTGATTGTAAAGGATAAAAATATTTAAAATGTCTGAAGCTACTAACGAAAACCCTCTCAATATAGATGGTAATAATTTCAATTCGGAGAAGTATTTAGAATGCTTGATGAAATGTGCAACTCTCAAGCAAGTAATGGATAAAGAAGCTGAGGTAATTACACAAAGCCAGTTTCTTCAATCTGAAATGCAAACATTAGTTTATGAGAATTATAATAAATTTATATCAGCTACAGAAACAGTCCGTAAAATGAGGTCAGATTTTCAAGTAATGCAGGAAGAAATGAATAAATTGAGTGAAAACATCAATAACATAACAACATTTAGTACTCAAATATCTGAAAATCTCAAAGACAGTGGTAATTCTGTTAACAGATTATGCAACACAAGACAGCTGCTAGATAAATTACAGTTTTTGTTTTTATTGCCCACTCAATTAAACAAAGCTATCGAAGCCGGACACTACGCTGATGCTGTTCATGATTATACCCATGCACAGAGAGTACTTCAGAAGTATGGCAGTCAACCATCCTTCCAAAGTATTGAAGTAGAATGCGTAGAAATTATAGGTGAATTGAAAAAGACTCTGAGAGAAAGATTGCTGACTCCAGAAACATCCGCCTCTGAACTAGCCGAAAGTGTAAGCTTACTACGACAGCTGCAAGAAACTGATTCATCACTACAAGACATATTTCTACATTGTGCTGGGAGCCGTCTAGATCAGCATTTGAAAAAATTAGGTGATTATGTAGAGGATATGGATATATTGGAATGGGTGGAAAAGTGCAACGACACTTTACTTGCTGATCTAGGAATTGTAATTTCTTGCTATGATGATATGTTTCAAGATCATGAAAATGCTAATCTCCCAGAGTTTGCAAATAAAGTAATGACACAAGTTTTTTATCTTTTTGAACAAGTTGTTAAAAGGCCTGAAAACATAGGGACTGATTTATTAATTCGTGGCTTAGATAAATTTTTTAGAAAATTGCAAGCAATGTCAGAAATTATCTCCAGCAATACAGTGTCTGTAAATGCGCAAGAAATAGTTGTTAAATGTATAAATCATAAAGCTATGGTTTTACAACTCTCAATTCATGCACAATTTAAGGAGAATCTCATGAGAGTAAGACAGACATTAGCCAGCAAAGGTACCGAAAATGCTGACCTGAAGGACATTCTAAATTCATTACAAGTATATTTGATGCAAAAAGTTCAAGCTTCATTGCTAGATTTCATGGCATTTTTGCAGACTAACTTGTCTTTTGGTCTGAAAACATGGTGTGCCAAAGCAGTGGCCAATGCTTGTTGGACTGTAATTTCAGAAACTATGGTAAGTTTGTCTACCATGGTAAAAAGTATGTCCTGTTTGCAGCCCTCTAATAATATTCCTTATGAATTGTTACTAGTCTTAGCAAAGCTATGTTTAGAAATGCAAGAAAATGGAGTAACTACCTTGCATAGTCATCTATTGAAATTGTTGGAGGAAGCTGTTCCCGGGTTCAAATTAGAAAATAAAGACACTAATTCAGTAATTGTTCATCTGTCGACAGCTGCCCAATCTGCCTTAGACTCAGAAGTTGTTTATATAGGTCAAACTGCCGCTCAGATGCTACGGGTTTCAGTGTTAGCCAGAGACTGGCTTCGAGCTCCCGAGCCGCGAGGACCACGAGCCGTGTGTAGAAGAGTGGTCGAAACTCTAGCTAGTGCCGACAGTGCTGCAGCACAATTATTCCCAACGAGCATAAAACCATCGAGTGACTCCAGCCGCCGCACAATATGGTCAAGAGCTCCATCATCATTTTCACCATTAAACAGAATATTTTCAGAAAGAATTGAAGTATTTAGTCCTGCATGTGCCGATCGAGCTGCCCTATCTAATGGCGCTTTGAAGGTGGCTCTTAAAGCTTTAGTGGAATGTGTCAGATTACGTACTTTCAGCCGCCATGGTTTACAACAACTGCAAGTGGATGTGCATTTCTTGCAGCAAAGACTGTCATGCATGGGCAATGACGAGAGACTTTTAAACGCATTACTGGAGGATGCACTAGCTTCTGCTCAGCTAAGATGTGTAGATCCACAGTTAATGGAAGCCAGTATTGTAGATATAATATGCGAACGAGGATAATTTATAATAATATTATTTATTAACAAGATCTATGTATTACAATAATAAGTGAGCTTGAGCCAGTGCATGACCACACCGTATCTTGTCATGATTGTGATCCAATTCAAAGTAATATCATGGATTAATTATTATCATAAGAATACATGGCAAATGGCAATATTCACATTCACTTTCACAAACATACAATGCCTACATAATAAGAATTAAGGTATTAAAAATATTAATTATATCTTATGCTACTTGTGGATATAGTCTATATAAGTACTACTTCCTTTTTAAAAGGCTGGTAACACTGCCGTCTTAACGAAGAGTGCAGTAAGTTGAGTTTTTGGGCAAATTGGATTAAAACCTTATATTATGGTATAATATGGTCTGAACTCGATTTGCCCAAACACTCGACTTACTGCACTCTTCGTTAGGACGGCAGAACACATTTGCAGCTTTTTTAGTTTTGTGAGTGTATCAACTGTTACCATCAAGTAATCAGTCTGCTTGTTTGCTGGTCTTATGCCACAATACTGCAGATTGTAAATAATTGTTTCTGCAATACATTAGGGTATGCAGCTGTGTTTTGAAGATGTCCATACACCGCTTGTTATATAACTACTATGTATTATGTAGATTGTAGATGTAAACCACATTTTTGTATGCCTATTGAATAACTTCTAAAACTTTATTCACAGCTTGACTTATAGAATGCAATACTATACAAACCTATGGTCTTTGGCCTTCAATGCAGGCCTTTATGCCATGCAAGTCACGTATGC
Organism: Glaucopsyche alexis; assembly: GCA_905404095.1. Lineage (NCBI taxonomy): Eukaryota > Metazoa > Arthropoda > Insecta > Lepidoptera > Lycaenidae > Glaucopsyche > Glaucopsyche alexis. The sequence continues at coordinate 11,153,678 of FR990048.1, forward strand.
ATACAAATGCAAAGTAATTTGTAGTTTAGCTGTTTAAAGTTGTATACACTTATAGTTTAAAGTATAACACCAATGTCATGTAATTATTTATTGTCAAAAATTACTACAAATTATATCTCTTACAACATACAAAACACGAAATATGATTAGAACGCCTTTGCTATTAAACAAAGTAAACAGCACGATTTTTCGACAATTTATTTATAACACGTTGAATCATATTTAAAATAATGGTATCATCTACATTATAAAACTATAATATTATGTTAAATGCTCTTATATGATTTACCACGCTACAGCTAATTTAGTTGATTACATCTATTCATATTGTTAATCACAAGAGCAGAATAAACATTATTTAATATTAAAAACAATATTCCCAAATTACAAATAAATTTCATAAAATTTTGGTCCTACTTTAAGAGACTACCAATTAATAATAAAATAACTTAGTAAATCCTGTGTAATTAAGGTCTGTGGTAAGTGACAAGTTTTCAAATAATGATTATTCTCATAGTTATAATCATTACATTTAATAAGCATTTTTGGTATTATAATTATCTTACTTCGATAAAAATATCAAAATTTAATTTACTCTGTTCTTATAACAATATTATCAAAACATCAATTACATCTTACTATAAATTATTTTCTTTAATTATATTATAATACCTATTATAATAAAAAAAAATAAAAACTTTTGGGAAGCTCATAAATGCTCATCCAATTTATTTATTACGTCTTAAGCTTTAAGAAAACATCTGGTTCAAACAAGGTAAATGTTATGTGTATTTTGGTACAAGAGATAATCATTTTAAAGTAAAAAAATATTATAGTATATTTTTATTATTTGGACCAATTTTCTTAAGTTATAAATCATATTTAAGTATTGAAAAATTGTATGGTCTAAAAACAGAATGAAAAAAGTTGTTTAATGATTAAATACTTTTTACACCCTGTACCTTCGTTTTCTTAAGACAACAAAATTAGACCTCTGCAGATACAAAATAACAGTGCTGGTAACCGTGTGCGTCCCGTAAATTGTTGAATGTGACTTCTAAACCCATCACAATTGTTTATAAGCACCTGGAAAGTTGGCAATTGGCATACAACTACTTTAAATATGGTATGTAATGTATCTATTCATATCAGATAGACTCTATCCTGTAGTGGTTGTACGGTTGGATTGGATACTTGGACATCCCTTGTGTAGGATTATAAGTATACTTATTTTAGACCCTGAACACGACATTTTGTAATGTACACAATATAAAATGTTTATAGCGTACATAATTAACAATCTGGTAATCTTACAAACGTGCGGAGACGGCGGCGGCGCAACCACAGTCCACGCCTACATACTTAGTAGGTGTGGACTGTGGTTGGTTTTAGCAACGCGCACGGTGCAACACGGTAATTAATTCGGTAACTACCTACTTCCCTCGCGCATGTTTAATATTGGGTCTAATATAAGGCTCAACTTTATTTATTGGCTTCATTTAATATTGCAATATTTAAAGTAATGGCGTGGATGCATCACTAAATAATCAACAGTTATTAATGATAATCCGACTACGCATACTATATAGCCTATGTTACTCGGGGCATTATTACGAATATATTTAAACCTTGTTCAATAAAATCGGATCAATAGTTTAGGGGCTACCATATACCAAACATACATACATATTTAGACTGCCAAAAGTCGCTTAAAAACACGTGTACAAAGGTCAATGACCATAAGCTATTATAACTTTTCACATAATAATATTAGGCATCCTACTAGGTACTATTATAAATGTGAAAGTTTGTGAGGATGGGTGGATGTTTGTAACTCTTACGCAATAAGCACTGAACGGATTCTGATAAAATTTCGTATGGTAGTAGTTTAAGCCATGGATTAACAGATAGGCTACTTTTTATCCCAAAAAAGTACAGTGTTCCGTGGAATAATAGGGAAGTCATATTTAAATAAAATTAGTAACGGTTGCCAACCTCAATAAAAAATAAATTTAACTACCAATTAATTCAACAGTAATTTGGTTCGGGAGTTTTAAAAACTGGTAATTTTTTGTAATTGATGTGCTCTTTTTAAATTTCAACTTTGCCACGTCGTAACTTTGTAACTTGGCTAGCCGCCATCATGAAAAAAAGCATCTTAAAATACATCTCTGGTTAGTAATCTTTATAATGATGCTGTATGTAGACAAAAGTCATTCAATAAATTATGAAAATTAAAGTGATTTTTCGGCCATACACCAACGACCACCGCTGATGTACCTGCCAAGTAGGTACATACCTGCTTTTTACTTAGCGCTATGTTTGCGGAGCTCGTACGCCGAATTTATTGATCTTTTAAAAACATTAATAAAGCATGAATTCTTTGGAATTATCTCTAGTTTAATGTTGTAATACATGTTTTATCGTAAAATGAGTCTGAAATAAGATAGCATTAAAAACCGTTTTAAGATACGTTTTTTTTTAATTAGCGGCGCTAGCGGCCAAGTTGCAAGGTGGCAAATGTTGAAATTCAAATAGAGGTCATCAACAGCTATAATTTTTAAAACTCCCAGAAAACTTTCCAGGTAAGTAAGGGGGTTACTTACCTGGAACCTTTTTTAACGACCAAATGACTGAATAAGAAGCCAATTCAAGTACAATGATATCTAATTTACATAATCTGCATATTTGTTTTTTATATGAGTTTTTGTTTTGGAATAAACTCAACATTAAATATTATTTGTAAAAAAAAATACGCATACATGTCTACACAAATAATAAATTAAGTACCTACCTATTCGCGTTAGGTTTGCAGTGAGATAGTGCAAATGTAAAAAAAAATATTCACTTTAATTGGTTATGTGAACATGGCTTAAGCATCGTTGGTCAAAACATAACGCGAATAGACTAGTTATTATTGATAAAAATTAAATTTAAAACAATTAAAAATCAGTATTTTCCCAGTGTTATATGGTTTCACCATTGTGCGTTTTATTAGACCATGTCAAATTTGGGCTTCATGATGAAGATGAGATGAAGCATTCATCAAGAACATTATAGATAGGTATAGATTGGAGGTCATTAAGAACAAGCACAGGACTGTGTAGATTGCTAGGGTGATAAAAGTCTGAAATAAAACCGTTGGTCTGCCAGTTCTAGACTTGTCAGATTTTTTTAATTGACCTAAATGGGGTAGATTTTTTGATTGCGGGTGAAGTAGTGGCAATATAATATGGTAGCAAATTTTTACGTATTTAAAATTTGGAGAGTACATAAAATCTACTAAAATCACACTTCTTTAAGTACCTACAAAGTACTCACTAAGTAGTACAAGTACCTAGGCACCTAGGTAACTCTACCACGCAAACCGCGCGTTATTTTATTCGCGATATTTATTATTAAGATTCGTAATACCAAGCAATGAAAATTTTATCTAATAAATTTAAAAAATAATTATTTTCTTTGACCCAAATAACAACCCAAACAACAAACATCCTCATCGTGGTATCTACAAATAGGACTTTTAAAAAATGGCAAGTATTCATACACAACTTTTTTATTATGTAAAGCATTTTCCTGTAATCGGCATTCAGTGGTTTACAAGTTGGTCCCCTATCGTTTTTTGTAAACTATGAGAGGTAGAAACTTATATCACCCTAGCGATTTACAAGCCCTCTGCTTGTAGTCTATTAAAATAATGACCAAAAAATGCTGGGCGTTTCGATTGAAGTAATGTACTAACTATGGTTTTGCATTCCAGATTATTTAAAATATAGCCAATTTAATTTGACTGGATTTAATGACGTTATTTAAAAAAGCATGTCATCCATATTGGAACTAATAGTGTTAAACAAATTACACTTAACAATTCAACAAAATAATGGACAATGGATATGTATATTATATAATAACAAATTTGATGTTTTTATGCAAATGCATTCATGCAATGCATTATAACATTAAATATTATATTTCGTGTAAATTTTATATTAAATATAATTAAAAACAATATTCTCCCTTGGTCACTTTCTAAGTTCTCTTATATTTTATTTTATTATTTTTATAAAACTCACTTTAAAAATTCTACAAAACCGATAGACATAATTTTGAAACAATAACTCCAACCAACTAGGGTCTTTTTTTAATATTTTATTGAATTGTCAAAATAAATTACATTCCAAAGTTTCCCATATTATAATATATGGTTTCTTGTAAGTTTATTACAACTCACTTGGAATAGCAAATGTTAAACTAAAATTAAATATAAATAATTGCTCTTTCAATATAGTAATATTATATCTAAATCTCTAATAAATTGACGAAATCTAAATTTATTTGATGAGTTCGTAAATATACAATATAGACAAGACCAACACCCCAAACTCACAATAAAAATATCTATTATTATTCGCCAAAATTGTAAAAATATATAAGTTTTACACAGTGGTCCGTACGTTACTTGTATGTGAGCGTTTGTGATGCGCAGTTCCGGCCACTACCAACCGACTACTTACACTAACATAGCTCCGCGCGACGCCCTCACTTATACTTATCCATGAACTTTTTCATTTTATCCGGCACGGGTACACCCTTGTGCGCGGCGCTCCGGAGTGTCTTTGAATTGGATTCACTTTTAACTATATTACCGCTAGTTTTATTATCTACAACAGATTTTCTCGTCTTCGTAGTCACAACGTTCGTGCTCGCGGCACTTTTTTTTTGTTGCACCCCCACTTTCGGTCGTTCCGCGAAGGTTTTGCGTTTTTCTGTTGGCGCTTGCGCTGCTGGCGCCTTGGTCTGCGGCTTGTCTGGGGGCGGGTCGCGCGGGCGCCGCACGCGGGGCGGCGTGTGCGCCAGCGTGGTGTGGCGAGACAGTAGCGCCGCGCTACTGAACAACTGTCCACAGTCACAACGATGCTCCGCTTCCGTTGTGCCTGTAAGGTGTAAGGAGGTGTATAAGGAGAGTTTCGTAACTGCAATAGGCAAATTATCTCAATAGTTTTTGTCCGATTTCATTAAAAAGTAAGCATGATTTATCAACACGGAAAGTTTCTACCACATATATTTTAGAAATGCCGGGTGAAATGCAATGTTATTTTGGAGGGGACAACAACTTCTAAACCGCTTTGGAGGTTGATTACTCAGAAATGGTACACTTTATAAAAAAGTCATGTACTCCAACCAAAGTTGTCATGTACAACCTCACTTTAATTTAAAATACCTCTTCGACGATACCCCACACCGCATACGATAGGATAGAATAAAAAAATCATTCCCACCATGTATGGAGAACCCGTAATTATAAATATATTATTGAAAAAAAAAAATGTTCAAATGAAACTTAACAAGCCTTTTAACCCAGCGCACAGTGTTTTAGAAATCCTCAAAATCGGACATTTCTAAACTAAGCCCAGAGATCGATGGCGTCTTGTATTTCAAACTTAAGAGTAGAACACCCGTGTGCCAATTCTACTTAGTTTTTGAGATAAATAATTTCGAATATGGGCATTTTTTCAACTCATCGACTCATAAAATTAATTTATTACGTCAATTGCGAGGCGTTGTAAACTTGTTACATACTTTGTTCGATACACCAGTTAGATGCGCATTTATTATACTTTATTACGTTTCTGCCACTTGAGTACTTTTAAAGACATTTAATTTTTTTCACTTTTCAAACTTCATTTTTTTTCTTCGATACTAAGTTGTTTCCGCAATTGTTTTTTATACTAAACCATTCGTTGTCATAGTTTCTTTGTACAGGTTTTTTTTTCAATTGCCAATCTAACTAGGAACAGGAGAAATAAGCATTCTTTTATTTTTAATTAGCCCCTGACCTATTTTTAATAGCAAAGTTTCACATACCATAGATTTTACAAAAATAAAAAATTCGTAAACTCCGATGAAAGGTTGTGTGTAGCGCGGGAAGGGGTCCACCCTACTTAGGCAATTGCTAAAACCCCGTCGTTATACACACAACCCGAAGGAGCGGAGGTGAAGCATCATGGAGACTATCAGGACCCATGCCGCCGCTAGACACGGATTTTTAGCAATTGCCTAAGTAGAGTGGACCCCTTCCCGCGCTATACACTACCTTTCATCGGAGTTATGAATTTTTTATTTTCGTAAAATCTATGGTATATGAAACTTTGCTCTTAAAAATAGGTCAGGGGCTACTTAAAAATGAAAGAATGCTTATTTCTCCCGTTCCTAGTTAAATTGGCAATTGTAAAAAATCCTGTACAAAGAAACTACGACAAAGTATGGTTTAGTACAAAAAACAATTGCGGAAACAACTTAGTATCGAAGAAAAAAAATCAAGTTTGAAAAGTGAAACATTAAATATCTTTAAAAGTACTCAAGTGGCAGAAACGTAATAAAGTATAATAAATGCGCATCTAACTGATGTATCGAACAAATTATATAACAAGTTTACAACGCCTCGCAATTGACGTAATAAATTAATTTTATGAATCGATGACTTGAAAAAATGCCCGTATTCCAAATTATTTATATGTTACCGGCCAAACCCGATTTCAGGACAAACTAGTTTTGCCTAGGTTAAACTGGTTCTTCCTATACGCGATAGGATTAACTAGTATATCCTAGTCCAAACTAATTTGTCCTAAGCCCGATAGGACAAACCAGTTTAGCCTAGGCCAAACTAGTTGATCCTGATATTAATACGCACACTCTAGGACAAATAAATATAGGAATAATGTTTAGGTCTGCAGCTACGAAACATTCAGTTGGATCAGGCCAAGGTTTCGTGAGATGCAGCTGCATCAAAAACTGTTCCACAAACAGATGCAAGTGCAAGTAGGCAATGATACTCTGCAATTCTAAATGCCACCAAAGCACACCATGTAAAAATAAATAACAATTTTAATTATTGAGATATGATTATTGCTTTTATTTAAAAAACACTTATTATTTGTTATTGTTTGTATAACCAATAATATATCCATAGCTTTTAATGACGAATCATTATCGTTTTAATAACTAAATTTTTCCAATTACGGAGTATTTTATTCAGTTTATATATTTATTTAGACTTTCTAGATATACCATAATGTTTAGACTAGGCCGTACTAGTTTATCCTAGAGTGTGCGTATTAATATCAGGATCAACTAGTTTGACCTAGGCTAAACTGGTTTATCCTATTGGGCTTAGGACAAATTAGTTTGGACTAGGATATACTAGTTAATCCTATCGCGTATAGGAAGAACCAGTTTAGCCTAGGCAAAACTAGTTTGTCCTAAAATCGGGTTTGGCCGGTAACACATATAAAAAACTAAGTAAAATTGGCACACGGGTGTTCTACTCTTAAGTTTGGAATACAAGACGCCATCAATCTATGGGCTTAGTTTAGAAATGTCCGATTTTGAGGATTTCTAAAACTGTGCAGCGCGAAGAACCGGTGTAAGAAACTCGCAAGGGGCCATATTTTAGCAAAACGATAGAAAATTGTTCTTTTAAAAGAAATACATAGTATTTTACATTGCAAACTTAGTTAAATATAAGTCAAAAGTACATAAGTACAGAGAGACAGCCTTGCAGTGGGCATCCTATTCCCAAGGTGTGCAATCGTTAACAAAATCATTTGCTTAAAATAAGCTTTAGCACAAAAACGTTCATTCGCTACTTTTTGACATTGACAGGCAGTTTCTTGTACGGAACCCTAAGGCCGCTGCCTCGAATTACGCGGCGAGCGGTGCGGCGGCGGGCAGTAACAGCAGCGGCGACGCGCGCAAGCGGGCGCCATTGGCTACGTTCTTTGTGAAAAATTTTTTTGGCGCATGCGCATTAAGATGTTCGCGCGCATGTTTAATAAAGGCGCCGAACGCACCCATAGTCTCAGCTTGACATGAGTCCATTTCTGCGCTCGTCGCCCTTGCTGTCACTGCCAGACACCGCGACGCGCTACCGCCACTCCGCTCATCGCGAAATTCAGACAGTGGCCTTAAATCATATTAATACTAAAATGGTGTTATTTTTGTTACCAAAAGATAAAAAAATCTGTAGCTATCATACAATGAAAATAAAATAATACTCACGTCTTTTAATATTCTGAGATGGTACTGGTATTTTGTGCTTGGCTAGTGATTTTTTTCTTGCTATACCAGTGATAGATTTACGTTTTGATACTGTAAGTTCTTTTTTTGCTGTTTTTATTTTATCTTTTTCATTAGTTTGTGAAGTACTCACAGGAAATGAATATTTGATATCACTGTCATCGGAATCTGTCTGCTCAGTTTTAACTTTATTATCTGGAGTTTTGTCAGACTTAGATTTTAGTGATTTATTTTCTGTTAGTTTAGATTTACTACGCTGCAATTTAGGTGGGTTTTGTAATGATATTCTCCTTTTGACAAGATCTTTAGAATTAGGTCTTTCAAACTGTAATGAATTGCGCTTGTTTGCTCTCACTTTCATAAATACTTTTTCTTCCGGGACATCTTTTTTAATATTAGGATTAAGCATGTAGCGAATTTCATCGTCATCACTAATATCAGTCGAAGTTTTCTCATTGTTGACTTCTGGTGAAGGAACAGTGGTCGATTTAGGTTTTTTTGTTTCGGTAGATACCCTCTTCTCTTTAGCGTTACTTCCTTTTTTCTTAGGAGTTGGAGTGTCTGGAATCGTTATCACTTCGATTTTACGAATTTTACCATGTTTTTTACCACTGATGTCATCGGATATCTCAAACTTTTCTTCTTCTTTTATACTCCGTTTCAGGCACGCCATTTCTACTTTATCAGATACCGTGTGAACCACATCTGTTTTAATATTTTCTGTTTCTATTTTATTGTCATTAACTTTTTTATCGACAGATACTTCAATTCTTGGAGTCATAGTTTCGGATTTTTCAATTGGTTTATTTAAATTATCATCTTCATTTTTAGTTTCAGTCTCACAGTCCTTATCACTTTGGTTTTGAATATCACTTTCAGAAAACATATCTTCATCACCCAAAATGTCTTGTTCATTCTTTACTTTTTGTTCTAATAGTTTTGCTTGCTTGGCTGCAGATTGCTTCTTTTTCTTTAGGCATATAATAGCATGTTTATTAAGGGAATGTTCGTTTGGAAAAACCATATAGCAAAGAGAACATTCATGTATTATATCTTTTGTTGACAATGAACTTTTTACACTTTTTACATCATCCGATTTTTCGGAGCACGAATCACAATGTTGCTCATGTTCAGTTAACTGTTGCAGTTTCTTAAAACTCTTCTTACAGAAACCACATACATGGTTAGTAGAGGTTTTAACGGTCTCACTTGGTGCAGAACCGTTATTGCTTGATACTCTTTTATTTATTCCATCATGTGTCTCTCTGTGCTCAACTAGATGGTGTAATTTTCTAAAAGATTTATCACAAGGTTCACAACGGAAACCAGCACTTTGGTCTTCATCTTTTTTAGTTCTCTTTACGTCTGTAACAGAATTTATTTCACTTTTTTCGTTCGAATCTTTCCGTGATAATTTAGACGTCGAGTTTGGATTGTGATTGATCCGATGTTGCACCAAATGGTGTAATTTTCTAAATTCTTTTTTACAAACTTCACAACTAAAGATTGACTTATTTACATGCACATCATTATTTTCTATCTTCTTTTCTTCCTTCTTATGCTGTTGTTTATGGTTAACTAAATAAGACAATTGTCTGAAAGTCTTACCACAAAATTCACAAACAAGATTGTCATTTTTGGGTAATAATGTAACAGGTTTGTTGTTCTCCCTCATCTTCACTTCCTCTGGCATCTTTTTTTGTGGCGTGTCTTCAATTACAATTAGATCTTTCTTTTTGGAATGTACTGATTTTGTAACTTTAGCTTTTGGTTTAATTGGTTTATCATCTTCACTGTCGTCTGAAATATTTGAATCACTTTCATCCGATTTTCCTTCCGACTGACTAAACTTCCTAAAGCTTCTACTTGACTCAGACCTATTAGGCGACGGCCCTGTACAGTGTTTTACATGTTTAAATACAACATTTTCAGACCGAAACAGTTTATTGCAAATAGGACAAACTATATTTTCATTTATTTTTCCCATCGTCCAGTTTTCCTTGATAAACTCCTCGTTACTATCACTATCATCAGATTCGACTATCTTTTTCGATATGTTTGAGTCAACGAGACGAGGTTTTTTCGGAGTAGGAGTTTTGTTTATTTGTTGACTTGTTTCTGAAAGTGGATATTTTCTTGGACGACCTCTACCCCTTTTGGTTGGGGTATTTGTCGACGAAGCATCAGACTCCGTTAGATTTATAGCACTTGCCTTTTTCTCTGATTGCGTTTCTATCAGTTCTGCCGCTTTTACTAAATTATCTATAGCGGAAATGGCATCAGAATGAATTATAAAAGGTTTTGAATCAGATCCACTTTCGCTTGACCTAATTTCAGGATTTTCTGCATTTATTTTATCATCTGCAGGGGCACGATTAAGCAAATACGACTTTTTAGGGGCTATCGTTTTCTCTTTCGTTTCATCCACCTTTCTTCTTTTCTTAGGCGACTCGTTAATACCTAAGTCACTTGGTTCTATCAATTCCAATTCTGGAATATCAACCGGTGTCAATACTTGTTTTCTTTGATGTTTGATTTTGGATCTTATCTCATCTTGTGACTTCACTTCACAAGGGTAATCTACAACATCTGAATCTATTGACTCTGAAGCACTCTGTGAGTCAGAATCAAATAATATCTTTTTAGATGGAGACAGTCGCTGACCTTGTACATTTAAAGTAGCAGATGCAAAATCAGAGCTGGATTCAAGAAAAACTACTTTAACAGGCTTATCTTCCAAAATCGTAACTGGACATTCCAACTGTCGCTTTGCTGTTAAGGCTAATTGATACGCTAATTGCACTTTTGATTGAGATTGATAATTTTTATTGTATGAATCTTCCTCGCTAGTGGCTTTAGCCGATAATGCTGATTTAGACGAATTCACATTGTGTCGCATCATTAAATGTTTATTTGTAGATTTAGCTTTTGATTCTGCAAGCATCATTTCATTTCTATTCATCTTTTTAGAAGGCACTTCTTTTTCTACCAAAGTCTGTATAACGTTATGAGATTCTCTTCCATCAAACTTAACAGTTAGGCAATTTTCATATGTGATTGAGTTTCTTCGTGCAAACTTGTCAAAATCTTTTTCTGTTATTATAGTTTCTTTTTTACTTTCCTCATTGACACTAGTCTTGTCGGTTGGTAATTTTTCATGCGTAGATTGATACATTTTTGGATTCTGTCCTGTCAGATCACCAGTAACCGGTTGGTGCTCTATAATCTCTTCATCGGAGATATGTTCGGTTACATTGTCTTTGTTATTTTTAAACGGAAGAAGCTGCGGCAGGTCGCTTTTGATATCTTTTGGGTTTTCACATTTATTTTCTGTATGAACTTGTGGCAGTTCATGCGCTGGTCTTTCTACGAAGGGGATACCATGTAACTCATTCATTTTTTTTTCAATGTCATCCAGTGACACAATTGAATTATGATGTTTTAAAGTTTCAGCTGCATCCATTTTAATGGTTTGCTTCCATTCCTCGTGAGGCTTCGTTGATACAGCTCTACTTATAATGCCTTCGATTGTTTTGTCTATTAAGTCCTGGTTGTTAATTTCTTTTCGCTTTGCTGGTATTTTATTTAAATTTGAAATATTTAGAGATTCATTTTTCTCTATATATTTTTCTTCAAATGATATTGTGCCTGTTAAAGGTTTATTTTTATTACATTCAGTTTCAATACTACTCTTTTTTTGTTCGTCGTTACTTTTTAATGTGGGAATAGGTTTGTTTACAAACGCTGTTGTGGGATCCCCTCTAACAGTAGACTTAGCATAAGCACCAGAGTCTTGATTTTTAGCTGTAAGTACGGCTTGCCTTTGTGTGTCTATTTTCTTTAGAATATCACGTCTGTTTAAATCATTAGGTTGTTTCAACTGTTTTGTATTTGAAATACAACCTGGTATTTTTGTTTCTTTAATTTTGTTTAAGAACTCCTGCCGATTTGCTTCCGTCCATTTACCAAATGGTACTGCAGGGCAATTATTTGGTTTTGTCCCAACTGGTTTAACTTTTGTAATATTTATAAGATATTTAGTTTTCGATTGTGATTGCGGAATTTCCTTACTGGAGGCAGGGGATTCCTTTTCAATTTCGAGGTTCCTTTGAGACCTTATTATATTTTCACCAAAGTTACTCATCTTTGGCTTTTCGGTTGCATTTTTCTCTTGAGTTTCACCTATTGTTATTTCAGTATTCAATGACACTCTTTTAGTGGCATTTTGCACCCCTTTTATAGGTTCATTTTTACTTGTTGCGTCCATGGTTTCACTCTGTCTATTATCGTCTTTACTAATGTCATATGTCTCTTTAATTTGATTCTTATTCATATCACTATCGTTTACTTTGCAATCACTTCTACGTGGATCTGTTTTCTGTAGTGTGAAGCTAATAGATGTGACCTCAGTAGGTTTCTCGTATTTAGTTAACAGTTCTACCTCACTTGAATCTTTATAACTTGGGGATTTATTGGTTTGTAAATTATTTTGAGTAGCAAATATTTTGCTAGTTAAGTCTTCTGTATTCAATATCTGGCCAACGACAGGCGTATTACAATCAGTAAGGCTTTGTCCTTGAATTTCATTCATGGGCTCAATATCCTTTTTCAATGAATTTTCAGCTGATTGCAGCGTTTCGTCCACTCTGGGTATTATTTTGCTACTTTCTATTTCAGAGTTATTTTCAGATTCAATTTTATCGCTTTCAACTTCATCTGTTTTTTTAACTGTTTCAGAAATATTTTGTGGTTTTTCAACATAATCATCAGAGTTTGCTGCAGATAATTTATCTTCTATTATTTTTTTATTTTCAAGAGGATTTTCTTTATGTTCTAACATAGACTTCACAGGTTCATGTGTAGATTTTGTCTTATCAAGTTTAAGCTTGCTATCATCTAATAACAGAGAATTTTCGGTTTTAGTTGAAAGCGCTTTTGTTTCTTTTACAGGTTTAATTACTTCATTTGATAAATTACTTTTACATGCATCAATCAAATTCAATTCCTTATCAACTTTTATTGAATGATTGTTCATTCTCTTGAACTGTGTTTCAATACTACTAATGCTGTTATTTTCTTGTGAAGCTTCATCCAAGTTTAATATTTTGTCTTTAGCATTAGTTTCTAAATTATCTTTAATATTTATTTGCAATATTTCGGAATTTCGTAAAACCTTTTCATTTCCATCCATATTATTTTCAATTTCAACAACTTCAGTGTTTTCTGTTTTACCCGCATCTCTTTTTTCTTCTTTAACATTTGAGGAATTTAATATTTCTGATTGCAATTCTGTTTTATTTAAACCAGGAACAAGAAATTCTCTTGGTTTGATAGTCTCACAATCTTTATCTTTTACAGGGCTTTCCCTTTTACAAGAATCTGTATGTACTTCAATAGTTTTTTTTATATTATCAGTTTGCCTGTTGGGGTGAAGTTGTTGATCAACCATTGTTTTTGTCAAAGGTATACCTTCTTTATTTGGAGTTGAGTGATATGTCATTGGGGTAAATGTACTAATTAAAGGTGATTTGCGAGATTCATTTAACTTGACTTTCTTGCCATTTAAGTTTACTTCAGATTTGGATTCAGATTGTACATCTGTGTTTATATTTGACATTGACTTGGAGACTGAAACTTTTTGATCTATTAACTTATCATTAGCTGCATTCTTTACTTGAGAACATGTATCTTTCACAGACACATTTGACTTTTTGTCAGCAGACTTTCCTTCTTTTGCAGGCTAGAAATAAAATAAATGTATCAAACACACAATACATAATTTAGAATAAACTAAGTAGAAAATCATATCATGCTTACCACTTTATTTGGGACCTCTACCTCTATTTCTTCATACACTTCTAAATTTCCTTCTGCATTATCACTGAAATATAAAACAAATAGTAATTTAGGTACAATCCTTTTTTTTGTAAATAAATAGTCATTAGTTGAAGTTGCTATGTCTAAATTATGACATTATACCTACTTTTAAAATACAAGTATTATATAAGCTAATATTATACAGAGGAAAGATTTGTATTTTTGTGTGTATGTTTGTAATGAATAAACAAAAAACTACTGTGCTGATTTCAAAAATTCTTTCACCATTAGAAAGCTACATTCACCCTGAGTAACATAGGCCATATTTATTGCTAAAAAAGATTAGGGGTCCTTACTAAAACTTTAGTAACGTAACCCAAGGCATAAAAAACGGGGTAAAAAGGGATGTTAATGTTTGTATGTAACTTTTTTGTATGTGGTTAGATCTGTTTGGAATTTGATGATATTGCTCTTTGGCATGATTTACTAAGACTAATTCAAAATTTTATAACATTATATGTTTAAGGGGTAAAAAGGGGTACTAAACTTTGTATGGGTATTCTTTTTAATGAGTATTTAGGATTGGATCTTTGTAAATGTAGTCCTAAAAGAAAATAATTTAGCACATGTTTTATGATTTTCCATTATTCAGCTCCTAAAGGGATAAACAAAGGTATGAATGTCTTTTTTTAGAGTCAGACTCATGCTTGATTATTTTACTACGTGTTGTATATTTTTGGAATGGTAACTTCAAGACAAAGTCATCATCTTTGTCAAAACCGGTCGTGTAATATATTAAAATTAATGTAAAATACTTATAAAATATTACTATTACTGTGAAACATGAATTTCCACCAAGAACCTACAGTATTATCAATAACATATCAAGCTCTTTATTTTTATACCAAACAGCCGGGTAATAACATTCTCCAGTTGGTTAATAACATACAATATACATAATTAAACATTATCCTTCCTTTTGACTTCGCTGTAGTCGGGCAAAAAGGGTTCCGCTTCCATTTTCTATTTCCACGCAAACGAAGTTGCAGGCACCAGCTAGTACAACTATTTGTACATAACATTCACTTAGCCTTTTAGCTCATAGTGTAGTCTGTTTTCTCAATCTTGTTTCGGTCTTATAAGTGTGTTGCTTAGGTACCTATGTCTTTTTTTGCAGTTGGGTTTTTTTATTTTTTTTTATTATTTAAGTTTAAACTTTTTTAGGGATCTTTTGCCTCAGATTAGCAATAAAAAAAAATTAAATGTTTTCTATGGAATGTGAAAGAAAGATTGACCAATACCTACTGTTATTATAATGCATGGTAGTGTAACTTTATTTTTATTAATTGTATCTCTTAGCATTATTTTTAAAATATGAGCTTTCTGCACACCTTTCTCCACATAAACTTTAAATGTGCCAAATTTAATACTCCTTCGTTTGCACAGTTCTTAAAAAAGTGCTCTCAAAGTGTTTGTTTCATGTATTAATATATTATATTATAATATGATAATACTTACCGAACTTTAAGAAACTTAAAACTTGGTTGCTGTTGATTGTCATCAATCATTTGGATGGCAGCCAGTTCTTCTACTCCTTTTCTGTACAAATACAACCCATTGCCAATAGCAATAGCATTAACATTTTTTCCATCAATCTGAAGAACTACTTCTGTGTCTATACTCGGTATAGCTTCAGCAACATTAGCAGTGTTTTCCACAGACTCTACACTTTTCTCAAAGGCGTGCTCGTCCTCATCAGTTTTACCAGATTCCTCAACTGGCACATTGTCATCAATTACCAACTCATCTCCATCATAAGAATTGTCATTGTCATCAAAAATATTAACACCCCCGGAGAGTATATTTGCAGCTTCTATTTGTTTTCCAATCTGAAAGCTATCTACTTTTTTTGGAATGGGTGATAAATTCGGGATTAATTCAGAATCTGTAAGGGTTTGCTCTGAATCTGCCCTGGTTGATATAGCAGAATCCTTCGAGGGCGAGACATCAAAAGTTGAATCTACTTCTGACAGAGAAAAATACTTGCTTGAACTTTCATTTGCAGTCATAAAAGATTCACTCGGCGGAGAAGACGTATCCAGCGTTAAATCTCTAGAACCACCCGATTCGCCTTTTATCTGGTTCAATCTATCCATTTTCACAATTCATCTGTTTTGAATTAAATTGATTAAAATCTCGAAATGTGGGGGCCTATTGATATGCACTATGATGTTTTAGGATATTCTAAATAAATCATTTGAAGGTTGACCAATTATCACTTAGGTCAATAGCAGAGAATTACAAGTGAAATTTTGTAGAACAAACGATAATGAATTTGTGACACTTTTTATAAACACTATTTTGAAAAATTAAATTCAGAGATTATTTTATTAAAAAACACTCCGTAATTCAAAAAGTATCTGGAAAATATAACAAATAATGTAATTTTTTAGTTGTACAAATAAAATTTACGACGATACAACTATCAACACAACACATCAAATATTAAAGATGGACGTCGCGAAAAAATGAAGTAGATACCAGTGTTGCCATACATTGCTATAAAAAATTTCTTTCTTGCTTCTGTTTTTTTAATTTTTTGGTCCGGAGCAGCGGGCTGATTACCTAACTTCGTTGAACTCATGAAGCATAGATGTTGAACTTCATGAACTGCGGGGCTATTACCTAATATTATGACAATCGGGATGGGCTTCATTTTGACGTTCGAACTTTTTAAAACACAATTTAAAAAGTGAAAATGTCAAAAAAGACAAGCCTACTGTCATGTCAAACTAAATAGTCCGCCATTTTGTCCTTCATAGAACGAATGAAACGCTCTTTCGACCAATTAAATCGTGTGACGTAGTGCTTTTGACATAGTTCATGAAGCGTTATGACATAGTTCATGAAATGAGAACTGTCAAACAAAACAGGGGCCTATTGTAATCCCGGCTTCGACACTTCCAAAAAGAAGACGGATAAGGCACAGATTATTAATAAATTTGTTCTTGTTAGTACACGTATGAGGCTATGACACCTTGATCGCAAATACAAATTCAAATTTGAATTCGAAATCGCCAATAACCGCTCTTGACTCTCGTTGTTTTCTGTCATATGTATTAAAATATATTGTGAGTCTTACGTTTTTCGAGTTTTATCCGCTTTTGCTAATAAACTTCCGAGAAGTGTTATTTAACTTTGATCGGTCGTGTATATACAAAATATTACGTGTAAGTCTGTCTGTGCTTAGATTTTAAGCTTGTTTTTTTACTATGCAAGGGAATCTAATCACAAGCATTATTAGCTATAATTCATCATCATACACTCGTTTCCTGCTTACAAATGTCGAGGCTATCTTATTTTTTTAAATTTCGTTGTTATTACTAATAAAAATATTATTTACACAGTGGATATGCTATACAATGATTTGTCCTAGTCTTATGCATTGGAAAAGTCACTTTTGGGTTTGTTGCAGTCGGTTAAAAGTAGTTAAATAGAGAAGTTTGTGTATTTTTTTAAAAACATATAATATAAGTTTTATGTCAGTGTTGCTTTTTGTTATATTGTTGCTACAGATTCTAAAACTTTTATCAGGATTATGCACTACTCCCCAGTCAAAGCTGGTAAAATAGTTAATGCTTGTGTCGTCCTCCATAACCTAATCAATGACTCGCGTATTTCCATCGATGATAATGAGTTGAGTGGGGACAGCAATCTTCAGCCGGCACAGCCTGTAAGAGAGCAGAACATGATGGAGGGCGCCAAGTTTTGGTTGAAAGGTTGTAGAGGAATCGACAGCATTAAAAAAGCAACAATAAGGCAAGGTTCATGTAAGGTCATAGACGTAGAAAATAAGGCAGACACCGCTTCGGTAATATGAATAGTGAAGCAATCAAAGCAAGCTGGCCGTATCTTAGCGACACGTGCCGCACGCGCACATTCACAGCAAAGTAAGACGACAGGCCGCCAATACGCCAGTGGCAATTATCCTTAATCTCACACAAACGTAAGTCGCCGTCATTTTTGTGCTTCACTCAATGCTTAGCTCACCTTCCGTCCGCCTTTTATATATATGATAAGGTATGGTATGGTAGAGTAGATACAGGTAAGTATGTGAGACAATCTATTCCATTAGATAAAACTCAGTACCTAGAATATAAAATCAGGTTAGCAGTGTTCAATATTTACTGTGTATGAAAAACATTAATAAAATTTTATAAAATCAGTAAGAAGTTGTTTTATTGTACATGTTATTGTAAAAAAAAACAAAACATAGGCCTTTGCATCCGTTAATGGATGATATAGATTACTTCGCTCGGAGAATACTGTCTATAATATAGACAGTATTCTCCGAGCGAAGTAACCACTCTTGAAATACTGTAGTCCCAGGGACAGTTGGTTTTTTTAAATGCCATATGGTTGCCTAAGCACATACGGCGTTCTCACAACATAGTCAGCCTAGTCCAGAGGAATGAACTGGTCAATACGTCTGGGGCCAACTATGTGCAAATTTCCTCACGATGTTTCCCTTCACCGTTAGAGCGTCCGTATAATGTACTTGAGATCTGAAAAAATGTTATTATATTACTTAATTAATATGTTATTATATTAATTAACTAGCTACTCTGTCTGTTGATGCTGGTGTCCCACAAGGCTGTGTGCTATCACCTACCCTGTTCATACTGCATATCAATGATGTGTTACAAACCAATGGCATTCATTGCTATGCAGATGACAGCACGGGTGATGTCTTATATACCGGCCACGCGAACATCTCTCGGCAAAATGTCATTGAGAGTCGAAACAAACTTGTCTCTCAAATTGAAAATTCATTGGAGAAGGTCTCTGAATGGGGTAGACTTTTTTTTTTTTTTTTGATATCGCAGGGGAAAGGTCATTACGCCTTCCCCGGGAGAGGGGTATCCCGGGGATATGTGGGACTCCCGACGCGACTCGCCGGTTTACCCACTAAAACTGAACCTGCGGATTGCCATCAGCCGCTTTAATGGGAAATGTCCCGGATCTGTCTAACACAGGACACTCCCCGCGACCGGCCGGTCTACCTCTATAGGGACCGGACTTCCACCACAATTAGGGGCCACTTCGACAACCTGGAGTGTCCCCCTCGGCGCCGGGACTAGCTAAGCCGGGGAGGTTCCCATCCTCTCCCGGAGCCCCGGTTGGACAGGAGACTATTGGAGGAGGTTCGCATAGCGACGCCTCCTCGCTCCCGTCCTACGCCGGCGGAGCGGGACAGAGGATGGATCGTTCTCTCTGTCCCGCTCCGCGGCCTCTTTCTGCGAAATGACGGCTTCGCAGAAAGAGACCGCCGCCTGCCAGGCCTCATCGCTCTCGAGCATGCAGCGCACCACACTCGAGAGCGAGAGGTCCCGCCCAAGCACTGCCACGAGATCGTGGCGCTGCACGGCCCATCTGTCGCACACCTCTAAGGTGTGCTGGGCCGTGTCCTCCGCAGCGCCACATTGGTGGCAGGCTGGCGTTGGCTCCCTCCTGGCGACCTTACACAGGTACGCACCGAAGCAGCCATGCCCGGTGAGTACCTGTGTAAGGCGGAAGGTGAGAGGTTTCCGCTTGCGACGCATCCACGCCGCAAGGACTGGATGCAGTGCCGCGGCCGTATGTTGGCCGTACGGCGACTGCTCCAGGACCTCACCCCACCTTCGCAGCAACCACTGCTCTCCCAGCCTTTGGAACCGCCTTAGCTCCTCCCACGAAGGGACCTCGCCATGTGACCTCCTCTCTGACATGAGGAGGTTCGTCTCGGCAAGGACCCATGCCGTGAGCTCCCACGGCGGTTCCCCCGCCAGGGCAGTAGCTGCCACCCAGGAGACTGTACGGTAGCCCCTGATTACTCTCACTGCTATGACCCGCTGCGCTCTTCGCAGCTGGGCCTTGTTGCGAGCAGTGAGGGAATCCGCCCAGATGGGGGCACCGTACAGAGCTACACTCCGACAGACTCCGGAGTATAGCCGCCTGCAGGCCTCGCTGGGCCCTCCTATATTCGGAAGGAGTCGGCCCAGCGCTGACGCCACCCTCACAACCTTCGGCCCCAGTTGTTGAAAATGGGGGCCGAAGGTCCACCTCCCGTCCAGGGTGAGTCCGAGACACTTAAGGGTTGGACTCACCCTGACCTCCGTCTCTCCGATAAGGAGTCGTGCACCCGGTGGGGGTCCTTTCCTCCCAGGTCCGCGGAATAACAGGGCTTCGGTCTTGTCTAAACGTACCCGAAGCCCCAATCGCTCTATGCGGCTGATTACTAGGGCTGCCCCCTCCTCAGCCAGCCGCGCGGCCTCCTGATACGTCCTCCCCCGGAACGTGACGTAAGTGTCATCTGCATAGCAGATGACATCTGTTCCGGGGAGGATGCCGCTCCGCAGGACCCAGTCGTAGCCGGCGTCCCAGAGGTTCGGACCCAGAACCGAACCCTGGGGGACGCCGCACTCGACCTTCCGCCTCTCTAAGGACCCCAACCGATCCTCGAACACGATCTCCCTATCGGAGAGATACGCGTCCAACAGCCTCCCGAGATACGGAGGCACCTCGAAATAATTCAGTGCCTCGCGTATTACGCTGTGGGGAAGGCTGTTGAAGGCATTGGCGATGTCCAGGGACACCGCCACCACCACCTCCCTCCCGCGTTCCGCTTCATCCGTCACCGACCTAAGGCGCCTCACAGCGTCGATGGTCGACCGACCGGGCCGGAAACCAAATTGTACGTCTGACAATCTCGGTCCCGGGCCCTCCTCCAAATGCCGAACAAGACGGGAGGCCAAGACACGCTCAAACGCCTTGCCCGTCTCGTTCAGCAGCACGATCGGCCGCACCGCCGACGCACCGTCCGGTGATCGCCCACCCTTTGGTAATAGGGTGAGCTTTCCCTCCTTCCATGCCTTCGGGAACTGACCGCACTGTAGACAGCGGTCAAACAGTTCCCGAAGACTATCTCCGAGGTGCACGAGAGCTATAGAGAGAAGACTTAACTTAGTCCAATTCAACCCCTCTAAGACACAAGTTTGCGCGTTCAAAAGTTACCAATGGTCGTATGTCCTCGTTTTGAAAGCATACCCATAACTGTCTCCTCCAACATTGCAATACTTGGTATTAACATATCGAGCGAGGTCCAGTTCCGATATCATCTGGAGGGCAAGGCCAAGTTAGCCTCCAAGAAGCTTGGTGTTCTGAACAGGTCAAAGCAGTATTTCAGTCCGGTCTAACGCCTACAACTCTATAAGGCGCAGGTTCGGCCTCACATGGAATACTGTTCTCATCTCTGGGCAGGGGCACCAAAGTACCAGCTTCTCCCTCTGGATCGTATCCAACGTAGGGCCGCTCGAATTGTCGATTGCCATAGTTTTTCAAATAGGCTTGACTCCTTAGAGCTACGTAGAGATGTAGCATCGCTCTGCGTCCTCTATCGGTTATATTACGGGGAGTGCTCCGAGGAACTGTTCGGACTTATACCTGCTGCAACTTTTCGCCACCGTTCCATGCGACAAAATATTTATCATCCTCATCACCTTGATGAGTGGCAGTCCTCCACCGTGCGCTTTACCCGAAGCTTTCTGCCGCGCACTGTAAAACTCTGGAATGAACTGTCGCCAGCAGTATTTCCGGACCACTACGACCTGCAAACCTTCAAGAAGGGAGCGTATTCCCTCCTAAAAGGCCGGCAACGCACTTGCAACTTCTCTGATGTTGCGGGTGTCCATGGGCGACGGTAATCGCTGTCCATCAGGGGATCCGTTTGCTCGTTTGCCCCCTTGTTTTATTAAAAAAAAAAAAAGCTGTTGCCTGCGACTTCGTCCGCGTCAATTTCTGTTATCATGATCGCGATTAAGAAGTTTTTAAAAGAATATATTTTAAAGGTCTAGCAAGTCTGCAAGCACCACCTCCCCCTCGCCCACATAAATTTACCAGTCAACCTTCTTTTCGCCCTCTTTTAAAGTAAGGATTTTGCAGATGTAACTTTGTCTACATAGCCCCAGAGCAACTAGGAAATTTAAAGCAGATTATATATAGCATGCCCAACTAAAACGACTCCCGTTACAACGCCTTTACAGTTTACCGTGTATTAAGTATATTGTGGTGTCTGAATATACGGATTTTGAATTGTGATTATACTCAAGTGTTTTCTTTTAAATAAATATTTAGACAATCTCCTTCACCTCTTGTACCACTTGCCCATACTTGTACACGTCAATGAATTCTAATGGTTAATATTCTACCAATATTACACATTAGGAACCAAATTATAATAACACAAATTTTCGAGGAAATATAAGAACAACAACGTCGCTTAATATTTCTGGCAAAACTCCAATTTATGTTTATAAATTTAAAAAAATAATTTTGAAGTGAAATGACAATAGGTAAAATTGCGTTTGAATGTTCCAAATGGACTTTTTAGAAAATTATATAAATTGATTTAAATATTAAATTATAACATCGGCGGTGTTTCAAAGTATAAAAATCAGTTCATTTCAAATGCTCTTTTTAGGTCCTTCATAGTTTTTATAATTAAATAATAGTATAAAATTTTATATTTATATTTTTATAAATTACGTGGTGCTTTAATACACACAACAAAACGCAAATTTCAATACAATTATTATAGTTCACTCAGGAGCCATTTTAAAAAGAAGAAGAAGAAGACCAAGAAGCAGTTCATGAAGTTCAACGAAGTTAGGTAATCAGCCCGCTGCTTCTTGGTCTTCTTCTTCTTCTTTTTAAAATGGCTCCTGAGTGAACTATATTGTATTGAAATTTGCGTTTTGTTGTGTGTATTAAAGCACCACGTAATTTATAAAAATATAAATATAAAATTTTATACTATTATTTAATTATAAAAACTATTAAGGACCTAAAAAGAGCATTTCAAATGAACTGATTTTCATACTTTGAAACACCGCCGATGTTATAATTTAATATTTAAATCAATTTATATAATTTTCTAAAAAGTCCATTTGGAACATTCAAACGCAATTTTACCTATTGTCATTTCACTTCAAAATTATTTTTTTAAATTTATAAACATAAAGTGGAGTTTTGCCAGAAATATTAAGCGACGTTGTTGTTCAGATTATATTTCCTCGAAAATTTGTGTTATTATAATTTGGTTCCTAATGTGAAATTTTGGTAGAATATTAACCATTAGAATTCATTGACGTGTACAAGTATGGGCAAGTGGTACAAGTGGTGAAGGAGATTGTCTAAATATTTATTTAAAAAAAAAACACTTATAACATAATTTTAACATAATATTAACATAATCACAATTCAAAATCCGTATATTCAGACACCACAATATACTTAATACACGGTAAACTGTAAAGGCGTTGTAACGGGAGTCGTTTTAGTTGGGCATGCTATATATAATCTGCTTTAAATTTGCTAGTTGCTCTGGGGCTATGTAGACAAAGTTACATCTGCATAATCCTTACTTTACAAGAGGGCGAAAAGAAGGTTGACTGGTAAATTTTTGCGGGCGAGGGGGAGGTGGTGCTTGCAGACTTGCTAGACTTGCTACGCAGAAGTCCTTTAAAATATATTCTTTTAAAAACTTCTTAATCGCGATCATAATAACAGAAATTGACGCGGACGAAGTCGCAGGCAACAGCTAGTTAATTAATATAATAACATATTAATTAAGTAATATAATAACATTTTTTCAGATCTCAAGTACATTTTACGGACGCTCTAACGGTGAAGGGAAACATCGTGAGGAAATTCGCATATAGTTGGCCCCAGACGTATTGACCAGTTCATTCCTCTGGACTAGGCTGACTATGTTGTGAGAACGCCGTATGTGCTTAGGCAACCATATGGCATTTAAAAAAACCAACTGTCCCAGGGACTACAGTATTTCAAGAGTGGTTACTTCGCTCGGAGAATACTTAGTTTAAATCATCCATTAACGGATGCAAAGGCCTATGTTTTTTTTTTTTTATAATAACATGTACAATAAAACAACTTCTTACTGATTTTATAAAATTTTATTAATGTTTTTCATACACAGTAAATATTGAACACTGCTAACCTGATTTTATATTCTAGGTACTGAGTTTTATCTAATGGAATAGATTGTCTAACATACCTACCTGTATCTACTCTACCATACCATACCTTATCATATATATAAAAGGCGGACGGAAGGTGAGCTAAGCATTGAGTGAAGCACAAAAATGACGGCGACTTACGTTTGTGTGAGATTAAGGATAATTGCCACTGGCGTATTGGCGGCCTGTCGTCTTACTTTGCTGTGAATGTGCGCGTGCGGCACGTGTGCTTTGATTGCTTCACTATTCATATTACCGAAGCGGTGTCTGCCTTATTTTCTACGTCTATGACCTTACATGAACCTTGCCTTATTGTTGCTTTTTTAATGATGTCGATTCCTCTACAACCTTTCAACCAAAACTTGACGCCCTCCATCATGTTCTGCTCTCTTACAGGCTGTGCCGGCTGAAGATTGCTGTCCCCACTCAACTCATTATCATCGATGGAAATACGCGAGTCATTGATTAGGTTATGGAGGACGACACAAGCATTAACTATTTTACCAGCTTTGACTGGGGAGTAGTGCATAATCCTGATAAAAGTTTTAGAATCTGTAGCAACAATATAACAAAAAGCAACACTGACATAAAACTTATATTATATGTTTTTAAAAAAATACACAAACTTCTCTATTTAACTACTTTTTACCGACTGCAACAAACCCAAAAGTGACTTTTCCAATGCATAAGACTAGGACAAATCATTGTATAGGTTATCCACTGTGTAAATATTTTTATTAGTTATAACAACGAAATTTTAAAAAATTAAGATAGCCTCGACATTTGTAAGCAGGAAACGAGTGTATGATGATGAATTATAGCTAATAATGCTTGTGATTAGATTCCCTTGCATAGTAAAAAAACAAGCACAGACAGACTTACACGTAATATTTTGTATATACACGACCGATCAAAGTTAAATAACACTTCTCGGAAGTTTATTAGCAAAAGCGGATAAAACTCGAAAAACGTAAGACTCACAATATATTTTAATACATATGACAGAAAACAACGAGAGTCAAGAGCGATTATTGGCGATTTCGAATTCAAATTTGAATTTGTATTTGCGATCAAGGTGTCATAGCCTCATACGTGTACTAACAAGAACAAATTTACTAATAATCTATGCCTTATCCGTCTTCTTTTTGGAAGTGTCGAAGCCGGGATTACAATAGGCCCCTGTTTTGTTTGACAGTTCTCATTTCATGAACTATGTCATAACGCTTCATGAACTATGTCAAAAGCATTACGTCACACGATTTAATTGGTCGAAAGAGCGTTTCATTCGTTCTATGAAGGACAAAATGGCGGACTATTTAGTTTGACATGACAGAAGGCTTGTTTTTTTTGACATTTTCACTTTTTAAATTGTGTTTTAAATAGGCTACCTACTTGACCCTTTTTTATTTTTATTCTTACTCACAGTCCAGCCTGCAAATCCAGCAGCCAGTGAATTTTTACCAAATCTCGAATCTCGGTGCCAACACTAATTTCCCCTAAGTCTAAGCCTTAGCTCTAATACGGGTATCTTACTACACGGTATGCAGAGTGGGAGTGGCCCCTTGCAAGGGCGCCGCGCCGATTATTACACTGCAATGAATACCGGCCCCCTCAGGCCCTCACTCTCTAGCTAGGGGGTTGGTATTCAGAACACAGAGGTGTACAGTCTGAATGTGAACGCGGAAAGAGACGTATCATGGCACCTGTTTTATCGCTGCAATTAGCAAGCAAGCGTTTTGCTGTGGCTTTGGTTGCATCCATGAATCTTATAGAAGAAAAAAAGAGGAGAAGGATGTAGGCTTTGGATCTAAGTAAAACTAAGAGAAAAGTACTCCAATAAGCGGATACTCAGTGCTCTGCAACCAGTTTTTAAAAATTATTTAAGAATGGGTTCTTGAACTTAAATTATTATTTTTAAACAAAAACTTAAATCTCTACTTACCTACTCTTCTTAATTTTGAAGTCGATACGCCCGATAACGACGGGCGACGCCGATAGCCCAAACGATATTCGACAATATTTTATAGAATTCATGTTCATATATTTTGCTGGTACCGACTTCAAAATTAAGAAGAGTAAGTAGAGAAATAGCCAAATTTAAAAGGGGAATTATTTAGAAAATAAGTTTTATTTCATACTTTTTTGTGTATTTTTACTTTGGAAGTCGGTTTAATTTTATATACTTTGTTCAGGTGTTATTAATACGTCTAAAATAAACGATCGAATGTATAATTGAACTGAATCCATTAGGTATTTGTTGTTAAGGTGATGATGATGATTACTGTAAGTTACAAAGTGGCATAATATGCTTGCAGTTCTTTAAACAATGCCGAAATTTCCAAACGCGTATCTTTAAAGACTGAGGAGTTCTGTTCGGTGTTTTTGGATCTAGATTCTAGGGTATACCTTGGTTTCAACATCTTATTTTTTGGGAGAATATGCTTGTGTTACTTTATTGAAAATCAAAATCACTATATGTGTCGATATAAATTTCGAGGAGTTCCCTCGATTCCTCATGGATCGCATTATCAGGTTTCCTCCTTAGTGACTAAAGCAGTGGTCCCCAACCTTTTTTTTACGCGGGCCACAAACCCATTGTACTCCTGTTGTCGCGGGCCGCAACCAAAATTTTTTAGGGGCAAAAAAATATGTTGTTTAAAGGAGATATTTGATTTTGGGCCAGCTCTATGTACACCACATAGGTAAATAGGAAAAATATAAGGGAATTTCATAAAAATACAAAAAAAGTAATTTGAAGAAGGGTACGTGCGTACAAAAATGATTATTTGAAGAGTTTTTTAATGCGAGAACCCTATTTTAGGGCGGCATTAACAGTTGTTTTGACTTGACTTTTGACGTAGTTGATAGTTTTAGGAAGAGACATCTTCTTGAGTGTCATACGTCTTTCTTTGTAAAAAGTCATGTCATTGTCAAAATGATATTCTTTGGTTAATTCTGATCTAATCCGCCATGTTTTATTTTACGTTGTGTTGCTCTCCTTGACGAATTTATTTTAATTGTGTATTGAAACGAAGTGAAATAAAATAAAATAAAGGATAGGAAACAGTTACCTACTATACATATTATGTAGCTACGAGTATATTTACATATTATAGTATATATAAGATGGCCCCATGCGAGGCTGCCTTTATGTACTTAAGTATGTTTTATGTACTTATAACTAATGTTATATAGATTAAGTTACAACATTGTAAAAATATTTTTTGAAAAGAACAATTTTCCCATCTTTTTGCTAAAAGGTGGCCCCGTGCGAGTTTCTTACGCCGGTTCTTCTCGCCGGGCTAGTTTCCGAACCGGTGGTAGGCATCATGTAGGACAATTCTATAAGCGTTATATTATAACCTACATGGAAATAAAAATTTTGAGTTTGAGTTTGAGTATACATAGGGCTGGCCCACGCCTCATACATTTCTAGAACATCTCTTTTAACGATTTAATAATATAATAACACAAGGTAGTTAAAAGACTGAAACTAAACATTTAAGATGAGCTAACGACACAAACTAAAATAAAATAACAAATATGTATTAGAATAATAATTATGTTCACTCAGTGAGATTTTTGGAATTGTGAACGCTTTTTCACAACTTTATCTAACGTTTACAGATTTCACGCGGGCCGCAGATAAAGGCCCGGCGGGCCGCATGAGGCCCGCGGGCCGCGGGTTGGGGATAGCGGGACTAAAGGATCAATTTTGAATTAAACCCTTTACAACAACAAAATAATTTTGCAAATAGGTCCATAAACAGCAGAGTAATGTTTAAAGATCTCCGTGTTAGTGTAAAATACTATGAGAAGTACCTTTTATATCATCATAATGTGAAGATGTATGGTGTGATAGTGGTGGTGATGATGATGTTTACTCTAATTGACAGGGTATGCTTGCAATAATTATTCTTTAAACAACGCCGAAATCCCCAAACATGTACCTATAAGAAGTCAGGTGTTCTGTTCAGTACTTTTAGACTCAAGGTATACCTTGAAGGAAAAACTTACTTTTTGGTAGCATATGCTTGAACTACTTCAGAAAAAGTCGAAATCACCTTAAGTGTCCATATAAATTTCGAGGAGTTCCCTCTATTCCTCATGGATCCCAATATCAGGTCACCACTTTGATATCAAAAGGACCAATTTGGGATTACACCCTATACATCTCAGAATTTTTTTTTAAAAATCGGTCTACATGCGGCAACGGAAAGTAATCGTTCAATTTAGAAATACGGTGTTGAAAATTTAAACGAAAATTTAACTTGACATTGGCAAATGGTTATAAGCCGACGCCATTCATTAAAAAATATACTCTATAGTCTATGCTTACTGCTGAAACTTGACAGCTGATTTCGTTATTTACGAATTTTGTTTTGTGGAGATCAAGACGTTTAATTTTATGGATAAAACAAAGTTTTTCTTGTGACTTCGAACGAAACTGTAACCAATTGAATGTATAAATATGGCCCCACGAGAAACACCTCAAGCGACTCCAAAGATACAACGTTCTATTGTAAAAAATACACGAGTTAAAGCGTCTCCTGCGACCATTAAAAAAACAATACCCACTAAAAAGACTGTTCAAAAAATGCTCCCAAAAGGTAACTCCTAAAATAACATTAGTATTTTTATATATAAGTATCATTAATCATTATCAATAGTAGTAGTAACTACGGGTAGTATGTAGGTTTAAACTTAAATGATTTTGTCTTTACAGCTGAAACAAAAGTGGAAACTAGAGTAAGAACTAACACTGTTCCTAAGGCTTATACTCCAAAGGCAAAAGAAAATAAACCTGTATTACCTGGAACAGTTACAAAAAGTGCTAAAAAGTCAACATGGAAGAGACGTCCCAAGCCAGCACATTCCGGTGTTCCTGTGCCAGAGAAAATGAAAAAAATGCTCGGAAAACAATTGGATGAATTTGACAGTAGTTTTTAGAATTTTACTTCTTTAAAATGGCCTCCCTTATGGAATATCTGATATCAGTTTAATATTAATTGTAGACAACTGTATTTGAAATCTAAATTGTTTTTGTGTCCCTCATTTTATGATGGTAAAACATACACCCATTTAAAGAATACAGTGACTTTATTAGAAGCCGTAGTTAGTGTAATTTGATTTAGTTATTTATAAAGCTGCAGACAAATTGAGATTGTTGACTGACTTAACAAAAGTTTGATAAGTAGAACCGGCAAATTTCAATGCAATAAAAAAGCTAGTAAAATGTTTTTTAAAATAGACAGCTAAAATTTTTTTTTCAATAAAAAAAACCCTATTCTAGGTAGTAATAGTAGATTGGAACTTGGTGGTCAATTTTTAGGGTTCTGTAGTAATTACAAGGAACCCTTACAGTTTCACTCTACAGTCTGGACAGACTTTTGTTTGTCCATATGTCCTCTCTTGATAACATTGGTAATTATGAATAAATTTTAGTGTTGATAGTAACAGTTACAGAACCCTTCTTAGACATATTCTCTTCGTTTGGTTATTAAAATAAGAGATATAACGCATTTCAAATGAGAATAGGAACGTCAATGACCCTTTTTCTGTCCAATATCACTTGAAAAGTGTGATTTTCAGAAAAACTTATGTGCATATAAATATGAATAGTCTTGCATGGGATTTAAATAATGGAAGTAACTATCATAACAGTTTAAATTCGAAACAATATGGCGCCGACTCCATCCTATTCTCATTTGAAACGCATTATATCTCTTATTTTAGGGCACAAATAGTTTTGGTCTGTTCCTGGGTCATATGTATAGTATAAAAGTATTCAATGTATTTCCATTGTCTGGTACCTATAACACAAGTTTTTCGAGAACTTACCAAATTACCAGATTGATTGATGTGAATGCTTCCATAGATATTATTATTATTAAATTTCTGTAATAAATATATTTCTCTTTATGTGCCATACATATAAAAATGTAAAACTTGTTTCTTTGCTCCAGATGGTTATTGCTTTACACAATAATATTGTGTGCATATTAAGCAATTTGCATTTGCACAACTGCACTCTTAATGTCTTTGGGAAAAATTGAGTTCCAGACATTATAATTTATGTCACTGCTAGAGGAAAATGTGGATTGCCAAGGGACATTATGTAATTAGTTATAATTCCTTTACATATAGCTGTCTTTCGAAAGAAAATAAATATGAACAACAGGATCACTGATATAAATTTATTTTATCATTTATAAGAATGGATGTACTGAACTTTTAGGAATGTATTAATTGGACAGCATAAATAATGCAAAAAAAATAAATTAAGTACTAAAATTGTCCTACAAAGTATTGGTTCATTATATAAACCTTAGGCCATGCACCAAATATATATCTGACAATGATTTGTAGTTATTTACATTTGCGTATATTTATATATTTTCAAGCACATTAAGATTAGGGCTGTATAGGACCATAAAACTTTGTAATTTCTTTTTAGGCATTTGTTGCGTTTTATACTTTATTTACAATACCTAAAGCTTAATAATATAGCAACACAATGTGCATTATAAAGGCGTATATCACAATATAATTAATTTCCAACTACTTGCCTTTAATGTATTTCTTATACATTTCATTATAAACTAAATGCCAAATATCTAATATCAAAATTTATTTAGTAGAGCAGAAGGTTATAGTACAGTAAGTATTAATACGAGGGCTACTTTGCACATATATAACTTATGAACTTGTGGAAATAAAGATGTTTATTTAATTATACCAACGAAATTTCGATGACTGCAATAACCACCAAAATGTAATTCATACGGCTGCAGCACAAATGCATACGCGTGACCGCAGACTTTAGTATGGAGCATTTTCACGAGACTTGCTAAGTTATGTATTACAAATTGCTGTACCTAAGAGTACCTACTATTAATTTATGGAATAAACAAATCAGTCAACTAGCCTATTCGCAGTATCAAGAATTAACAATACATTTAAAGGGTTATGTAAACTTATAGTTTCGCCCTGTCCGTCTTTCCTCCCAGCTAACGTCGGTATTTTGTGTGGTTATAGATGGCATAAAATATACCTACTTTATTTTTGGTCCTATAAAATAATTACAATTTTAACCGACTTCCAAAAAGAGGTGGCGGTTTAATGTATTTTAGTTTTTAGAGGTGGCTGTTGGCTCCCAAGTGAAGTGGGGATGAATTTTTCTCATTTGGTGGAATAGATCTTATTCTTAGAGATAAGTATTTTGAAAAAAAAAACCAATTGCGTATTGCTAGTAACATTAAAAATATCATAAAAGAGCTTTTGCCCATTTTTATTTAAATGCCTTTATTAAAATTACATATTGTGGTTATTGTGTAATGTTTTCATTATTTTTGTACAATATAATGACAAACTGAAAAAAGATGATACAGGAACTAATTTGCATTAAACTAAAATGAAAAATATCAATAGCTGTAGTCAAAAGTGGCAAAGTTTTAAATTGCTTTTTCAACATTTATATATTTTATTTACCTATTGAGTGTTGTATTTAAATTGTTTTTTCTCAATAACTTCTTTCTCATTATCGTAATTCACCAATATTAAAAGTTTCCAGAAGGAAACAATTTGTAGATTTTCTAAAAGTATAATGGTAAGCAGCAAGCAGTTAATTATTAAGTCAAGCTCATTTATGGCTACCTAAAATGTAAGCAAGCTTAGTTAGCTTCTACAAAAGTTTGAGTTGATACTATACAATAACGTACTGTTAATACAAAATGTTAAGATCCTCTATCTTCTACCTAATATACTAGTCGTAATGTCATCTTAAACTTTACAAGTTACAACCATCTTGTCTGGATGGTAAAACACAACCATATCACTAATACATGATTTTTTTTTATCTGTTTCAATAGCAGTGTATAACTGTATACTGTATATTATAATAACGAAAAGATATGTTAGTTACCAAGGTACAATTTGGGGGTTAATTAATCGCTATAATATATCTGTACATTTACAAAAATATATTAACTAAGAATTAAATATGGCTCTGGAATATAGTACTTTTCACATTCGTTGAAGAAAGCTTTGGTAAACATAATTGGATACATAGGAAACATTCTATACATCGGCTGTACATAATAGTTTGCAGTAAACATGGAATGTGATAATCACTAAAACTCTCACAGCAAAACATTTTATCCTGCGTACAAGTTATGGACAGTAAAAATGGCACAAATTTTGTAACATACTTATGTACAATTGACAATTATAATGAACAATTTCGTGACTTCTAAGTACGTAGATTCTATACAATGTATATTAGAACCGCTAGTCGGGGTGACTGAGTGCCCGTACTTAAAATATACGTATGACAATGTTGCAGTTGTAATGGCGGCGGCAAAATGAAATATTTATTTTTGTTAGCTTATACCTTGTGACTTATCACTCATCAATTAATGTAAAAGTCAGCCCCGCCATAAGACCAACTCAATACAAGACTCTAATACTATGATTATCATAACATTATGTCTCGAATTTGTTGTAACATGGCTATTTGTACAAAACAAAACCTTTATTAAGTACACTACAGTGTCTTACAAATTGACTACACAATAAATATTGTTAACTAAAATGCTAGTATATAGAAAACTTTAAACTATGTCTTATTATAAATTTCAAGTGAGTTAACTTCTAATAATGCCTCCTCTTAGCTCATTCAAAAGTTGTATGAATAAAAACCGGTATGAATTAATTTTATTTTTTCGTTTTTTTTTTTGTAACTAATATTATTATAGGTACATACTTTGTAAATTGTAATTTTGTAAAAAACAAATTTAACATAATAGGATTTGTCACAATATGTAATAGGTACCGTTACTGAATGATTCTATAAAAATGCAAAACTTTCGATGTTAAAAATACTTTTAACATAATACCACAAATGGGTATGTACAATTCATACTTATTTCTTGAAGTTACCTTCGAAGTTTCATCATCTAATCTTATCACAATAAAAATATGCTTTGAAAGACAACATTTTTTAAAATAATCACATCTTATTTGTCTGTACCTAAATTAATTCATAATTTACGGTCATCTTACCTCAAATTCTTATAATTTAATGTAAATGCACTTGATTCAAACCTGAGTAACACAGTGAGCCAATTTTTCTATTTCGGATTGCAGTTCCATCCGTTTTGAAGTCTCTAATTTAAGCCGTATATTCAGTTCTTCAATGGCAACAGCAAACTTTGCATTTTGTACTTCTATTAGCTTCTCTAAATTTAATATCTGAAAAAAAAAGAAAATATTTGTAAATCACGTGCACTGATTTGGGAGAGGAGAAGGAAAACTTTCTTAATATGTGAAAGATTTGACTGCTGTTATTTGCTAAGGTACCAAGCTTTAGGTTTGACTAGGAAAGCTTTCGTTGAACAGAAATAAAGATTCCTTGTCCGAATTATTGTTGGGATCTCGTCCAATTTTAAATCAAAGAGAATAGATAGATAGAAAACCGTAAACTTAGCACGAACGCTCGAAATCGACTCAAGATTGCTTAAAATGCGAACTAGTACACTTATATTACTTATATCCTTACTAGTGTTGGGATTCTTTCCGGATAAATACTCAATATGGAAAAATACTCATAAATTTCCGTTTTTACTCAAGTATTTTTCCAAAACAGTGGAAAAATACGGAAAAATACTTTTTACAGATTTAGATACGACAGTCAACATAGATTTTGTACTTTTACTACCAAAGGGACTGAAATAAATAAAAATCCTAAAATATTGATTAATAACATGCTTTGTTAATCACATTATTTATGAATATTTAGTAATAAACCTGTAATATCTAGTAATAAACAACATTTATTAATAATAGAATATATGTACACACAATTTGTTACTTACATTATGATTGTAACATTAAGAAAATTACACTATTACTAAAAAAAATTGAAATTACAACAAACACACATATCTACAATCAATCTTTCGAACAGAAAATGATAATATTATAAAGTTTAAAACAATCAAACATGCAATATTTACGAAATAAATCACGTGGAAGAGACATGCATCAACACGAATGTGCCAGCTTGACCAAACAAAAAGTACCACAGTCGCACGGTAAATCGGAGTCTAATTACGCTTGTGCTTGTTGAGAATTTCTCAACCTAACTCTTCTAACTCTTCTGTGTGGGTGTCCATGGATGGTGGTAATCGCTTACCAACAGGTATACGGTCTACTCGTTCGTGGTACTTAATTTCATAAAATTAATTAAAAAAACTGTAATCACCATCATAATTAAATATCTAATATTGAAGTCGATCGTTGCTTTAGTCAAATTCTGAAAATAACTACTATCACTATTGTTTTTTTTTATAATAAAGATTGCTGATGCATCAATATTTACTAACTAAAAATAATTAACAAAAGTGATATCATTGCTCGATTCATCAGTATCTATCTGTACTAGAGATGGCGATAAAATGTAAATGTCTTTATCATCTTCGTCGCTTTCTGCACTTTCCTGAATTTTACCAATTATGCACCCGCAACATTAGAGGAGTTGCAAGTTGCCGTCCTTTTAGGAGGGAATACGATCCCTTCTTGAAGGTTTGCAGGTCGCAATGGTCCGCAAAATACTGCTAGCGACAGTTCATTCCAGAGTTTTACAGTGCGCGGCAGAAAGCTTTGAGTAAAGTGCACGGTGGAGGACTGCCACTCATCAAGGTGATGAGGATGATAAATATTTTGTCGCTTGGAACGGTGGCAAAAAGTTGCAGCAGGTATAAGTCCGAACAATTCCTCGGATCACTCACGTTAAACCGATAGAGGATGCAGAGCGATGCTCTAGCTCGTAGCTCTAAGGATGACAGTCTGTTTGAAATACTATGGCAGTCGACAATTCGACCGGCCTTTCGTTGGATACGATCCAGAGGGAGAAGCTCAAAGCTGGTACTTTGGCGCCCCTGCCCAGAGATGTGAACAGTATTCCATGTGAGGCCGAACCTGCGCCTTATAGAGTTATAGGCGTTGGACTGGCTTGAAATACTGCTTTGACCTGTTTAGAACACCAAGCTCCTTGGAGGCTACGTGGGCCTTACCCTCCAGATGATATCGGAATTGGACCTCGCTCGATGTGTTAACACCAAGTATTTCAATGTTGGAGGAGACAGTTGTGGGTATGCTATCACAAAGAGGACATACGATTATCGGTAACATTTTAGCGGTGAACTTTACGCAGTCCTTCATCCTTTTCGCTACCGCTGAGAGAATTTGATTATTGGCTTCATTTCCAAGAATCGTAATACTAGGCAAATTGAAACTCATTTTGGATTTCATAGCATTTAAGATCATAAATACTGTGTGAACATTGCATTTGTTGGACTCTAGTTGAAATATAGGTTCTGTTATTGGCTCAAGTACAGATATTATGCATTGGTCTGCGTGATACCAAAAAATATCATCAAATAATATTAAGCAAAGCAAAGCTGCTTTTATGTCATTAAACATGACCGTGTCTTCTTCTATAGCTTAAGAGTGACTTTTGTATTTTTCAAACTCCGTGATGTAAGATAACTGTCCCACCTTGTGCACACAGAGATTAATTAAATTATTCACATTTTAGTATATCGTGAGCCATCAAATTAAAAATGTGTGATACATAGGTATAAACATAACATGTGGTTTAACAACTTCCTTGACTAACCGAAAAGTATATTATTTAGGATATTTCTAGCGTTGTCTGTTGTTACCAATAACAACAACAAATTTATCTTTCTCGTATACTCTCATAACTCTTATTATTTTATACCGGAGGTATTCATTCTGTCTTAAACTCTACAAAGAATGATTCTGGTCTTGATATAATAACTCCATTCGTCCATCTGAAGATACAAAGCATGGGGGTGGGTTCAAACCTCCCCTCGAAATGTTCAGTTATATGAAAAGCCTAATATAATAACATATAATTAATTATATTTTTATTATAAGTTTTTTAACATATAAGTTTGAACATATTTAACCTATTAAATAGGAAAAAATAATTGCTCGCTCGCTTCGCTCGCTCGCGTTTAACATAAATTATTTAGCACCGACATTCTGTTTTAGCCGGTTGATTTTATGGTATTTTTCCGAAGTTCACCGTTATTCAGTGTTTTAATTTAACGTTTGAACAGATTTTTACCTGTAAAGTGGGGAAAAAAAATTGCTTGCTCGCTCGCTCCGCTTACTCGTGTTTGGCTTAAAACATATTATAAAATTTAGTACCGACGTTCAGTTTTAGGATATTGATATTTGTATTTTTCCAAATTACACAGTATTTTAAGGTTTAAAGCTTAAACAGGTAAAAGAGAAAAAAGGGGCCTCTTAAAGACGGCCCTGGCCCTTATTTAACGTACTTTTTTTAGTCCTTTTATTTTCTTGAACCCCCCCGAAACTAAAACCTGGCTATGCCCGTGATGCAAAGTAGTTCACAGTAGCTATAAGTTTTTCTTTGTTTCATGATAAAATTGATTGAAACATTTGGTTTATGCCGCAAACATGGGCATGTGGGCTGAAGAAATATTAGCGGAAAAACGGGACAAAACATGCAATAAGAGCCGAAAATGCAAAAAGTTTTTTCTACCATATTACTCTATTATTACATTATAACAAATGTGATATCTGTGTTATCGGGGTTTGAAAGGCAGGTATTACATACTTTAACAGTCATAAAACCTAGGAAAACAGCGGCGTGTATTAAAGCTTTATAAGGGCATAATATATTTAAGCAATTTTTTACGTCGAGAAATAATTAAGAATGAAGTGGTCTGTAGGTAATGTGCAGAAAAAAATCACTGACTGTAGTAACTCCGTGAACTTAATGTATCTAATCATATTATTAGCATTTTGTCGTAGAGTATAAACTTTGGCAAAAAAGTCACGGAAATAATCCAGAATTCCAGACTAAAACTAGTTATACTTATTAATATTTATATTAATAATAATATTATATCTGTACAAGCTATTATATTATAAGAAATAACCATCCGATTCACAAAAATATAAATTTCCTACATTTTGAGTAAATATCCGGTAAAAATGGAAAAATATGAGTTTTTTTCCATTTCGGAAAAATACCTGAGTATTTATCCACTGAGTATTTATCCGCTGCCCATCACTAATCCTTACTAATATTATAAACGCGACAGTTTGTAAAAATGTATGGACATGCGGATGTTTGTTACTCTTTCACGCAATAACTACTGAATAGATTTTAATGAAACTAAAAGCTTTTGTGTAAAATGTCTATTTTGTAATTTACGTGATTGCTTCTTGAAGACTGTACTTTGTGGACAGATTTTTCTAAGCGATGTTGAAATCAGGTTTTTTAATACCGCTGTTAAAATTTACATACCCTTGTATTGAGTTGAGCAATTATCGCTTCGGCCGAGTCAGATTTGTCTGCTTTGAGCGCCCGCCTTTCGAGCGTACTTATTTTCTCTGAGCTGGTCGCCTTCTCCGCTAACTTGTCTTTATCTAATCTCTCTAATGTGCTAGTCTTCTCGACTACGCTAGACAAGAATTTGCTAATCGAGTTCACTTCGGACAGTTTCTCGGTTGTCGCTATAATTTTCTCTAGTTTTGCGGTGGGTGATTTTTCCGGTGTCGGCTCTTTTGACACGGGCGGCGCCGGCGCGGGAGGCTTCTTGATGTCATCTAACATCGTCATTATTGTACGACCTGTCGAAACAAAACAATTATTTACATGAACACGAAAAATATTTACGTGATTTTTTGTCATACAAAAAAATTTAAAATAAAAAAGATTTCTGAACTGAAGATAGGCTATTTGACAAAAAAAAACATTCATACAAGAAAAAGTTACGCCATCTTGGTTTTAACCATACAAGCATACTTAAAAGTTCAAATGTCAGTGTTTACAGTTACGGTTACACCATATTTCATATGTCAAAATGGCCCCAAAAATCTCCGTCTTTATTATATACATATTAAAGAGTTTATATATAATATGTCATTGTAAAAACCATAGGTAAAAACCGTTAGATTGTAATACTCTTATATATGAAATTGGCGTTTTGCAAAGGAGGAAGATAAAGTCGATTTTTTGTAAACATACGGTCATTCAGGGTAACTTTGAATCACGAGGGTAACTTTGACAGTTTGTTCACAAAATTCTTTTCTATTGTTTTATGTGGGAAACAATTGGCGCTTAAAATTTAATAACAATTCGTGTACGTAACATACTTCGTAAACGAAATCTAAAAAAAAAGCAGCTGTCAAGAGAAGATAATACCAAAAACTTTTGTTTTTAACCGCGCGCAACATAATGGGTAAAAATCAGTGCAAAACTTTGTTTAAAAATCTCGTTAACTTTGCTGCTATCAAGGTATATAAAAACATATTTAAATGTAATAACTTTATGGTTTTTTTGACTTGTCTATGACCCCACTGCATCAATATTTAATAAAAACATAAATTATTGTCACTCTGAAGCTGTAAATTAATTAAAAGTTAGTTTGTGTCAAAGTTACCCAAGTTAGGTGGTAACTTTGACACACGACAAAATTGCCAGTTTTTAATATAATTAGTCATTTTTAAAGACGTTTTATAACTTTATAGCATGAAAACCAACCTGAGAGCACAGATTAACTAAACTCTTTTGACTAATTCTTAACATAGTAAAAGTTTGATTAAAAAATATGTCGATGATGATTCAAAGTTACCCTGATTGACTGTAATATATTTATTTAATCAAAGTTTATTCCTTAACTAAAAAAACCATTCGGACAGGAATCAATAAAATATTTGAAGGTGCTTTGGACTGCCCCATCGGAGTTGAATTATTTCCCTTGCATTTAGAAGTTATCTAACTTTTGAAAAAAAAAATGGTAATCGGATCGGTAATGGAGAGTACTGTGGATGTCTTAGACATTCCAATTGAAGCTCCTCAACCTAATATTAGTGAAATTGTAAAATGTCAAAAGACTGCGGACCCGAATATTCTGCTTATAATGTAACACATTTTGTTCAATTATAAACATATAGTAAAGAACCTTTCGACATATTTTTACAACCTGGCCTCGTTAGCTACATTACAACCTAACGGTTTTTACAATTTTACGGTGACATACATAAAAAACTAACCTGCAGCGGTGGGAGATTGTACAGTGGGAGGTTTTGTCGTAGGCAGCTCAGGCGGGAGCGAGTCTTTCTTCGACTCACTCGAATGTCGCGATTTAGACTGAAACAATATTAATTTAAATTGTATATCCCTGTAAATTAAAGAGCTCACCGCAGTTTTTCGGTCGCTTATTTAGTTAGGGACTGCTTAAGTGTGCAGTATCAGCCGCTATTAAATATTAAGATACGACTATGGAGTGTAGAAAAAAGGAGAACTATCACTGTATGGGGGCAACTTGAAAAAATGTCCAGCTGTCGCTGAAAATAGAGGTTGAAAAATTCGTCCACGAGCGGCGCTAGCAACGGTAGTATGAACTAATTTTCAAATAACTTCACCCCATCTCTTTTTGCTAACTTCATATCATACCCTATTCTGACTCTAGCGCCACTATGGCCAGTTTTTGAACTATTATTTTCCGCTTATTTACGGACATTTTTCACGTAGGTATGGAAATAGTTCTCCTTTGACCTTTCCTCTCCATAGATACGACTAAGCTATTAGTTGACAGAAAATCTGTGGGCGAGTTCAGATAATAGGAAATTTTTTTTTTTTTTTTTTTTTTTTTTATGAAATAAGGGGGCAAACGAGCAAACGGGTCACCTGATGGAAAGCAACTTCCGTCGCCCATGGACACTCGCAGCATCAGAAGAGCTGCAAGTGCGTTGCCGGCCTTTTAAGAGGGAATAGGGTAATAGGGGAGGGTAGGGAAGGGAATAGGGTAGGGGATTGGGCCTCCGGTAAACTCACTCACTCGGCGAAACACAGCGCAAACGCTGTTTCACGCCGGTTTTCTGTGAGCCCGTGGTATTTCTCCGGTCGAGCCGGCCCATTCGTGCCGAAGCATGGCTCTACCACGTAAATTTGTGCTTTATCAAAGATATTCCTGATATAAAAATATAAACTCACCTCTATACTCAACTCCAAGTTCTCTATAACAGATATCCTGTTGCTGATGGAGGATGTGCTCTTTGACATTTCCATCGAATGACTCGTTTTTTTCTCTTCTAAACCGCACTCCAAAATTCTATAAATAAAATATTACTGTAATGTAATGACAGACACATTGAAGCGGTTAAATTTATATGATAAAAATAACATCTATTTTATTCTATAGTCAAACAGTCGCAAAAAAATACACTTTGACCATTGAAATGAGATATTCGGTTAATGTGTCGTGCTTTAGAGAACATCAGAATCCCAATATTCATTATTAACTTACACTTTCATTTTAATTTTATTGAATTATGTCGTGAGGTCATAAACTGATTTTTGTGTTTCGACTTTCGACCAACGGATTTGACGTTTATGAGAATACCATTTTTCAGTTTTAACATATCAGGACTGGATTGTGACTGGATTTAATAACCAGAATCGACCTTCAGCTCTGTCAATGTGACATTTGTAAAATGCGTTTGAAATGAGAATAGGAACGTCAATGACCTTTTTCTGTCAAATATCATTTGAAAAGTGCGATTTACAGAAAAACTTATGTGCATATAAATATTACTAGTCTTGCATCGAATTTAAATGAAAACGTTAAAAAGTAAAAAATTATTAGGTATCTATATATAAATTAACTATCATAACAGTTTAAATTCGAAACAATATGTGGCCGACTCGATACTATTCTCATTTGAATTTGTAACATGTAAAATAAACCACCGCGACGGCGACCGTACCTGTCGGTGCTGCCGGAGTGCGAGGGCGGGCGCGGGCGCGGGTCGGCGGTCTTCTTGGCCTGGTTGAGCTTCAGCTCCTCCATCCACGGCGCGCGGTGCTTCTCCCACTCGCGCGCGCGCGGCTTTATCTCCTCACCCTTCTCTGGCGGCTTTTCCGTCGGAACTGCAAATGTATACGTCAACTTAGGCTCAAGCTACACTTAATTAGCAGCGACATGAACAACAAGACGTTATCAACTTTATTTTCGACTAACTATTGCCCGCGGCTCCGCCCGAATAAATATAGTATCTCTGGGGGACACTGTATTTTTTTTCGGGATAAAAAGTAGCCTATGTTTTAATCCAGAGCCTAAACTACAACCATACCAAATTTCATCAAAATCCGTTCAGTAGTTTTTGCGTGAATGAGTAACAAACATCCATCCATACATCCTCACAAACTTTCACATTTATAATAGTATAGTAAGATGTTACAATAGAAACGCCGCATTTACTGGTGTTAAGACACGGTAAAATTCAGTAAGAACTTTTCGATATTACCTTCGTGTCCGTTGCTGAGTCCGATCTGTAGCGGCGTGTCGTCCCTCAACACTTGGCTCGGCGGCCGCCGCCGGGGCGCCTTCACTCTGATATAACAAAATCATCAATTAATTTAAGAAAGGAGAATAGTCACGCTCTATACAAGTTTGGGCCCGGATTTCAAAGTGCCGGCTAACAAAAAAAAAGCAGTGGAAGTCCATCTCTAACTGTCGAAAAAGTTGGTATGTATCTCGGTTTCAAGGATTTGATATTTTTTCTTCCGTTAGGGGGTAGACCCAACGCACACAAAGCGTCATCTGGCGGCGTAGGTGGTATTAAAAACGGTCAATAAGAAATTTCGTTTTTTTTTGTCACCAGGCGGCGCTTGGTAGCCCGACGGTCCTTGTCGTGTCAAAAAGCTGTCAGATGTCACGAATTTAAAAACCCTCATTATACAGCAGCAGGCTTAGCATGCGCTTAGAAGAAACAACGAAGAATAGAAAATATGACAGATTGAAGAAACATTAATACCATTCGGAGCAAAATAGGTCTTATTATAAGGTAGCAAGGTCGATGTATCATCGTTATGAGAAATAACGTTTCTTTTCTTCCCGAGCATGAGCGCACAAAATGGCCTGTTTTGACAGCTAAAGTAGAAACGTTTTCTTAATTTAATGTCAAAAAGTCCCACAGTAATGTCAACCACTCCACATCATGGCGGACCCTAGACAAAAAGTTTCTTTACGTTGAGTCATATACTTGAATATTTGTTCGTTTTTGACAGAAGATTTCCCGGCAACCATTTTAAAAATATGGCTTTTTAGAAATGTTGACTTCTATTGACGACCTTGTTATCATGGATTAAGAACTATTTTGCAATGAACTGTTTTGGATAGAATATTTCTACTTTAAATGTATTTCTATGGATCGCCATGCTAAGCCTGCAGGCGTAGTTACCTGCCAGCGCGCGGGTCGCTCAGGATGGTGTTGCGCTCGATGTGGTCGAAGGTGTTGGCGCTGGTGCGGCTGGCGGCGCTGCCGTCCGGCCGGTCCACCTCCGCGACCGCTGCAGTCGCCGCCACTGCGGTTGTACTGCTGCTCGTCACCACTACTGTTGTCTTCTCCCTGTATCGAAACATTATATTATGAATGCTATCATTTCTGATTTTATTCAACATTTTATTACACTACTGGATAACTAAAATATCAAATACGATAAATAAGAACTGTGACGCAACCAAAGAGGGTGGAGGGGAATTTTGAGGTATGACCTTGGCTAGTTGATTGTGACAGAGCTGCGCATTTAAAAATTTTGTTATTCCTCATCAGCCCGTTTTAAGACATTTATTGGAGTCACATTCTTGAGCCTAGTCACGATCATCACGATACTTGAATTTCGTCTTATAAAAATTCAAAATCATGCAAATATAAATTTTAATAATTACTTACGTTTTGTCTGATGATGACAGCAT
Organism: Glaucopsyche alexis; assembly: GCA_905404095.1. NCBI lineage: Eukaryota > Metazoa > Arthropoda > Insecta > Lepidoptera > Lycaenidae > Glaucopsyche > Glaucopsyche alexis. The sequence goes on from FR990048.1 coordinate 11,196,474, forward strand.
TTTGTTCTTGAGTCCGCTGAATAGACCGCCGACCGTAGACGTTGGGGTGGGACTTTTCTTCAATGGTACCGGTGGTTTCTTTACCTACAATATTGATTTTATTTATCAGCAAAGGCTTTTAACTCAAGCTTAATAAATACTTATTATAAATGATTACAAAAGAGTGATAGTGACTGTATAATCGATTTGTAAAGATTGATAATAATAATAAGGTTTATCCCCGATACAACTGTTCTGTTGACTAATATAATCGAAAAAGAACATTATTTTTCCGCTAGATTAACATTTTATTAACATTTACATCTTCACGAAAAAAATAATAAAAAATATCCGCGTAAACTTACTTGACTGTCTGGAGTACTGTCAACAGCAGTTTCTGTGTGCGCTACCTTTTCCGACTCACTCTTGTTTGTGTGCGTGACTGTACTGTGTGTGCTACTCTCTTTGCTCACCGTGTTTTCCTTATGCATACTGCAAATTTAAAAAAAAACCATCAGCCATCATACTTATAAAAAAAACACTACTAACTTATTCTTACTACATGAAAAGTTGTCTCCCTTTTCCTAGCTAACTAGCTAATATGATAAATTATTAACTATCAGCACTTCAACAACACACACATTTACACAATCAAAAGAGATATAATGTGATGTACATTTTATTTACACACACAGAATCACAATAAAAATAGATTTACCTTATTTTAGATGTGGTCAGTTCCTTGACCGAGGCGGTTTTTTCGGAGTATTTGACGTAGTCGTTAAGCGCCGGGTACACGGAAGTCATCGTTTTGCCTGCTGCCGGTGCTATCGTCGATTTTTTCTCCTCAACTTCTTGAGCGACTGAAACAATCATTACATAGTATAAAACAAGGTCCCTTTTTTTGTCTGTCCCTATGTATGCTTAAATCTTTAAAACTACGTAACGGATTTTGGTGCGGTTTTTTTTAATAGATAAAGTTATTCAACGGGAAGGTTTTTATGTATATATCATGCACTAGCGACCCGCCCCGGCTACGCACGGGTACAATACTGATACTAATACTACAGAATGTCGCCCACTTCGCAACGGGCCGTGCAGCAGAAATCGTAATATTTTAATTTCGCCATAACTTCAAAACCAAACGTCCAATTTTAATCATTCAAAGGCCAAATATTATCTACATAAACTGTACTTAGTGATGAAATAATTTATTTTGATAAGGATTAATAGCATGGGTAAAATAAACGCGTTTAAATGTAGTCCAAAAAAAATTCAAGATTTCTAAATAAAAAAATGGTTGTTATGCCTCACTCGACATAGATAGGTATAGTGTGTCGCGGACTTTTTTGTAGATATTTATAAGATCTACAATTAATTAGAACATTATATGGTTCTATCTTTTATAGTTTAGGCAGCGTACGCAAATAAGGAACTTTTCTGGTTGATTTTTTACACCTTGTGTCCGAAAAACCCAAATATCTTACGGAACCCTATTTTTTTCCAAAATAAAATTTAGCCTATGTTACTCGTGGATAATGTAGCTTTCGAATGGTGAAAGAATTTTTGAAATCGGTCCAGTACTTTTTGAGCCTATTCATTACAAACAAACAAACAAACAAACAAACATACAAACAAAGTTTTCCTCTTTATAATATTAGTGTAGATAACACAGTAGAGAAACACTGATAATTTTAGAGCTTTCTAATGTCAATAAACACATTTTTTGCGCTTACATTGCAAACGCTGGCTGAACCCTACAAGATAGATCAAAATAATGTACTACATTTTTGTTCATCTCAAAAAATTCTACAAAAAAGTCCGCGATGGCATATGTCTATCTCTTAAGTACATATAACCCACAATAACCATTTTTTTTTATCCTTTACATTACATTAAATTTAATAGCTTATTTCCGAAGCGATTTTAAGCAATACAGCATTAATCATTATCCAATTAAGTACCTTTAATACATTGTGCATTTAATATAGATTAATATGGCCTATTACAGCATGTGATTTAAATGCATATTTTCGAAGATATTACAAAATTAAAGTGCAGGGACATAGTGTTGCGGCTGCACTGGGTTCGCGGGTCTCGCACGTCGCAACTCGCACGTCGCGCATCGCGCGACGCGTCGATATGATAGGGTCCTGTTTTTACCCATTGCATACGAAACTCTAAAAACATTTTCAATATTGTATACAAAAGTATAATTTATCAGTAAGTAGGTAAAGTAATTTGCTGAAGAAGTTTTTTCTCCAAGAACACTATTCAACGCGGGCGAAGCCGCGGGCAAATGCTAGTCAAACATAAAATAACCAAGAGCACTAACGTGATTCCTCACTTTTGGATTTTAGAATATGAAAAGAGAGGAAGAGTTATTATTCCAACAAAAAAAAAATTATTGTATCTATTAAACGCACGGTGATGTGTGTCGATGTTATTTTTATTAATTTTATGTGTTCCTAAGCATTACAATTCTGCACACCTTCCTCTACATAAAATTTAATTTAACGGCTAAATTTTATACTCCTCAGGTTGCAAAATTCTAAAACTGTACTGAAAACGTTTGCTTCACGTTATAATATTAAGCCATTACATATAAAATTGGCGTTTTGTAAAAGAGGAACATAAAGTCGATTTTTAAACATAATTGGTAGCCGTATATATAGCCGTCTGTTGTGCAGTGTGTGGTCTAGCTTTGTCCTAAAGCAGCAGTGGCCTAGCTTGGTTGTTTAGCAGCTAGCTTTTCCATCATGATTTACAGTTGCTGGCAATAGACATATTCTGCCGTAATCGTCTGGCCAGATTTAAGAAAGCTGTAGTGAACGACACCGACACTTGTCCACCAAACACTCACAAGTAACTTTTCTTGAGTTCATTTTCGCTTGGGGCATGCTTTGGCTGGTTCGCCAGGGTTCAGCCATTGCGATGAGAGTTTCTGATTATCGTACAGGATCCACTTTTCATCACAGATAATGATTCGATTTAAAATCCCTTCATTATTGTGCCGGTTGAATAATGTAACGCAGCAGTCGACGCGCGTTTGTCGGTTTGCTGCAATCAATTTATGAGGTACACACCTTTCAAGCTTTTTCACCTTCTCAATTTGATTCAAGTGGATTAAAATAGTTTTATCACTAACATCGCAGCCTGCAGCTAGCTCGGACGTGATTTGCGATGGATCCGCTTCCACAATAGCCTTCTATTCTTCATTATCAACTTTGGTCTCAGGCCGGCTTGAAATTCTGCAGGTTGAAATTTCCAGAACGAAAACGTTGGAACCAAAAACGCACTGTGTTTTCTTTTGCGACACCGCCGCCATACCCATCATTAATTCTTCGAGCCGTTTCTGCAGCACTGGTGCCACGGTGGAACTCGTACTCGAAAATAATACGATATTTCAAGTTTTCCATTTTGCAAACAGTGACGCAAAGAAAAAACTAAAAGAGGAAAAAAACAAATGAATTACTGTTTTCGAAACACAAATGCATGAGTAAATAGCGGTATTTTGAAATTGGAATTCCTAACCAAAGAAATTTCAGATCAAAGTACGACAAAACGCCAATTTCATATGCAGGAACCTAATATAATACCTATTGCAAATTACACCCACAACTTTAGGAGGCTGTCAGGATGGCGGTATGCAGGTTTTGGTTTAGTTTCGTTCCTATTTTCCTATTCACAACATTTCAAGGAATAATCACAAATTACAAAGACGATACTCATTACCTAATCAAACCTTAATTTTTTTTATTTTAGTATTATTATTGATCAAAACTAATAAACAAACATAAGAAGTTATCTAATGACCAAATCACGTCATAGTAGAGCGACCATTTATATTGAAGTGTTTATCGCACTCGTAAGCCTTCAAGTAAATTGCCTAACAGATATTAAATTAAAACTCAATTCGAACACATAACATTCAAACAGTTTTAGACACAATCTTAATGTACTATATTGAATATAATTATATTATTACAAAAAATGAAAGTATAGCGTAAAGACCTTGTTTTAATCATATACCGTTATGCAATTAAAATTATTTTTGGTATTGCAATAGATTTTTAACTGCTTGGAATAATAAGTAGTAGTAGCTCAAGTAATAATTAAATGTTTGTTAAAGTGTTTTAGAATTTATTTGGGCTTAACAGTGATAGTATGGAAGATAGAATAAGAGCAGAACTCTACAAGCTTTACACTGTTTATAAGCTAATACGTACATTACTACCAATTTCATAGAAAATACAAAAAATCTACATTTAACAATAAATTATTTAATTTCTATTATATATGTCACCGTAAAATAGTAAAAAACTACAATACAACTCGATACAATTTCAAAAAATAAAAAATCAAACAAATATGGCAAAATTGCCGTTTAACCAATCGGCACGGTAAATATTACAATATAACGAAAAATAATGCGTACAATTGTAAGGAGAAATTTTTATTTGACAATCTCTCGACATTTTATAATATTTCTAGTAATATTACAATCTAACAGATTTTACGGTGACATATACACAAAATTGCACATTTATCAAAACCAAATAAAATCTGCGGGCTCTGCATAAGATTAGCGCCTTGCGTGAGAGAACTGCGTTCAAAAGATGCGACTATGTATTATGCGGTTACTGGTCATGCATATTTACTCAAACAAACAATAAGGTTTCGATCAAGGTTATCGTTTAGGTATAATAAAGTATTATGTAGAGTTATCGGCTGCTACTTAATGACTGATTACACGTTTCTTGTCGTACAGTTTTAATGATACAGAAAATGCATTACCTATGCGATAATAAGCGAAAATATTAATAAGCAAGTCTATTAAAATATTATATTTCTTTGGTATATATTATTTGAATCACTAATTGAATAAAGAATTAAACAATATTATTGTGGATTATTTTTGGTATCTCTTTATCTGCTCTAGGTAAAGCAAGTAGAATGTGAAGTATTAAGTAACTTAGGTAGTAAAGCATGGGCGTAGCCAGGGGGGTGGTTTAGGGGGTTCAAACCCCCCCGAAATGGGCCGGCTGGTATATAGGTATAATACAGATATCTGACCAATATACAGAGGCGTATTTAGAAATTTTGCGCTCGAGGCCAATTAACATATTTTGTCGCCCCATTAACCCTATCTGAAAGATGATTTTTGAAGTTATTTTAGAAAAATAAACAACAGCCTAAATCAGAACTTTGATACCCCCCCCCCCCCCCCCCGTAGTAGTTTTATTTTCTTGAACCCCCCCGAAACTAAAACCTGGCTATGCCCGTGTAGTAAAGTCATAATATATTATGTTTAAATCGGGGCGCGGACTCATATTTAGCCATCAATCATCATCATCATCTTATATTTGTCAATTTGGTTTGGTCAAATCAACTACGAATATTGTAGGTATATACTCTACAGCTGCTCATATTAATATAACTATTAATATTATTTAGGCAAAAAAAATATTACATATATATATCAAAGTAAAAAAATCATCTCATAATGGGTGAATCCCCGCTCAACGCAAACTCATGGGCGAGTTTAGATAAAGGAAGAGTTTTTTTTTTCGAGTATAACAATTATTTTCCTGCCTGTCTATACATAAGTTATAGATCATATTCCCAAAATATCCGTAGTTGATTTTACCGAACATGATATAAGAATGTATTTCAATTTGAATGTCTCGCAATAAACTCGAGAACGGCTGGACCGATTTGGATAATGTTGATCTTAAAATAATCGTATCAGTTCAGGTAAGATTTAAACGGTGAGAAATATTGTAAAAATTGCAGGAAAAATCTTGAACTAAGTAATATATTCTTAATATGTTAGGTACATGTAATATGAGATTTTAATTAAATTCTTTAAGTAAAAAAGGTAAACAAAAACAGTTCAGAGTTCTAATGTGTACTAATTAACACTTATTAAGACTCCATATAATGTTATCAGTGGCGAAAGCCAAGTGGTTCTCCTTCATTTGGAAGCCCTAGCCTGTATAATAGGTAGAGATTTGGATGAGGGTCTTCAATAGGAATGGAGTTACAGGACCCTACGTCACTGAATGTTATGTAGATAATATATCAGGTCAAGAACCTATTTAAACATTAGTACCTAACAACCTACCCAGCAACAAAAACTAGCAACATCACAAAACAACTCAATCTCGTTTGTTAAATTAAATTAGACGTAGTATCTGATTCCGCCTTTGTTTCATTCGAGTTTACGTTCACACACTAATAAAAATTTACACGATAAGTAATAAAATAAAATTAAAATATTCACAGCATTATCATCACTCACTCACTTTTAAAATGAAAACACTCCATATAGTTGTAGTACTTTTATTCTTGTATTATACTTTTAAAATATTACAATAACACTTGTTAAATGGTACAGCAATTCAGCCTCTTCAATAGCTTACAGCAGGAGAATGATCTCCCTTGCAAAATGGCTGAGTTTTTATACTCTGACTTAAATTCAACATGACAACTATTTACTACAGTTAATGTAAAAGTATAAATTATGAACTAATACAATAGTTTTAATTATTCATGAAAGTAATTATGTCGTTAATATTAACACCAATCAAAGGTTAAATACAATAAATTCTTTCTTAATAAGTTGTTAAATTAGACAGCGACATCTTATGGTAGAGGAATTTAAACTTTCGATAAAGCAATATTGTAAATACAGTATTATAAATTACATAACAAGTTTTATCACATTATAATAAATTATTAACAATTATTTATCAATTTACTTAATTTTAAACTTTCGATTAAATCATAATGACAATTATTAGAAACAATATATAACTTCCGTTATAATGAAGTTTGTCAGTTAAGGGGAAGTTTTGTCTGTTAAGGCGATGGTGTATGAAACTACTGCCGTAAACGTCAATTTCAAGCAGAATACAAAATTATAACATTCGGCCATCCTACTCATGTGTCGCCTCCTGGCGTCACATTATACCTACTTAATCGGATTTGCTATTACTTTCGGAACTAGTTTCATCTGACTCGTGTAACTCTGTTTTAATGTGTATCTATGCACGAATCCTATCAACAGCAATGAATGTTGTTTATGACTTACTTTTTCTAAATCCGATTTTTGTCATGTCTTCATTTTTGATTATTTTTATCTTTTTCTATATTTTCAGCGATCTGTTCTCTAATTTCCTCTAGGTTACTCAAAGTACTATTATAATTAAGTTTATTTGATAAAACATCATGAAGCTTAACCCCAAACATTGCTTCTGTAGCGGATTTTTGGGTGGTAGCATTAACAGTGTTATTAATACCCCATTGTATTTTAATCAAACATATGTCCCAGACCCCAGTCGTTCTCTTGGCCTAAGGAATTTTGAGCTGCTAGCGAATGTACAATTGTTTGATTAAATCTTTCTGCTTGTCCATTAGCCCTGGGACATGCGATTGTATTTAATACGTGTTTTATACCAAAAGACGCACAAAAAGGCTGCTGACGTAAAGCTAGTACCGCGATCAGATATAATTCTAGCTTGGTTACCGAAATCAAAATATCTTCTCTAATACTGCAATAGTACTTTTAGTTTTTAAATCTTTTACTGCTTTACCAACAACATGTTTGGTAAACCTATCTACTACCGCAAGAATATGAGTATGTATTTCCATTCCTACTCCTTACAAAATGTCCGAGGTGGTCGATATGAAGTGTGGAACGGAACTGGGACCTTCTCTATTGGATGAATGTAACCTGCTTTCTGTTTAGATGCGTTGTCTTTGTTATATGCACACTCTAAACAAGCTTCGATTTTTTTTTTTTTGGAGCTTTAGAAACCAATAAGTCTTACAGTAACCACAATGGCCTATTTCATCATGATTTGCTCTGCAAATTAGCCATCTGGCATTTTTGGGGACGAGTAGGCAATAAATAATCAACCTAAACAGTATGATATTTAATAACATAATTTTGACATATCTTTATATTCCGGATCATCGTTTGGCCTAAGAATTTTAAATATCCTAGATATTTCTATCTTTTTGAACCGTATAAACGACTAAAGATGACTCATCATCATGTTACATCTGAACACCCGGACAGTAATTTCAAACGAGTATTCCGATATTTGTATCCACCACCTAGCTATTTATCCATATCCCTTAATATACTTCCTAAAATAGCCAGTTAAGTCGAGAAATTGGCGAATCTCATGGACGTTACTGGGAGTAGGAAACTCTTTGACGGCCAAAACTACTACACCGGGTACACCTTCTGAAGAAATTTTGTACCCAAATAATTAACACTGTCATAAAAAAAAACTACATTTAGCTAATTTTAAAGTTAAACCATTATGTCCAAAAAGTTTCAAAATATCCTCTAAGCGGTCAAACATCTCTTCTATACTTTTTGAGGGAATCAAGATATCATCCAAATAGGCTAGCGCATATTCAAATCGCCTATGACCAATAATTTATTTAACATTCTTTGAAACGTTGCTGGTGCGTTCCAATTGAAAGAGCATCCTTTTAACTTTTAAGGATGGACACTACGAATAGTGTCCATCTGGGGTTAATTAGGGGCTTAAGAGACATAAACAGATAAGATTCACCTGACATATATGATTAGGGTATTTGGATTCAGTGTTAATTTATGAGGTGAAAAGTTTGTCACTACGACCTGACCCTTTCCTTCGCGAATATTGTAAATACCATGTAGTAGTCTAAATTATTTATCAGGGGTCAAAACAATATAACCGTTAATGTACCCATGTACAAATTACCCGTAAAATATTTTACCAGTTTATTGTACCCGGGCTACTAACATAGAAGTTCGAAGCGTCTTTATAGAATAGTCTTGTGTATCAAAATTAGGACTCTTATAAAATATCAACTCGTACTAATCTTTGAGAACGGTAATAAAGGTAGTTCTGTTTTGACCTACGATTAATGAGGTTTGCACGCCTTCTACTAATATATCGATTTTCGATTCAATATAATCGATCCGTATGAAAGCATTGGACATAAATATTGGTAAAACCGTAGATTGTCTGAAACCTCGAACTAACGGAATGTTATCAAAGATCTTGTTCAAATTTAACTATTTAGCGTCCGATTCTTTGAATAAAGTTCACTGACTGCCAAAATCAAACTTTAAAAGTATAACCGATTTATAATATTTGGCGTTACCGTCATTCTCGCCCGCATTGTATCCTGATTTAGACTTAAAATTTGATACAAAAGGTTCTAATTCACAATAATAATAATTGTTGTGGCCTATTCTATTGCACTTTTTACATTTTATCAACATCGGTTTTGGACACTTCTAGTAAGGATGACCTTTTTGACGACAATTATAACAAGTGATTGAAGAATTATTAGTCTCGTAACGTTTAAGTTTTCCTTTAATGAAAATCGCTCAAGAGGTATTTTAATATTTAAAATTTGAGATTTTTGCGACGATTAAAAAAAAATGTAAATCCTCCGGTTCAAAGCAGTTTAAAATCTGAGCCCCATTCCTCACATTCGATCGCTAATATGATACAATCACATCTCCTCTCATTAAAAAAAATAAAAATACAATGGGCAGTCAGAGTTCAATTACGAAGTGGAAAAAATATGGGATAAATATAATCCTTGACAGGCTTTGAACTTTACACATTAAAAAATATAATAGGTATACATATTTCCTGAGTAAAAAAAAAAACAATCTCGTAAAACGTAGTTTTTTTTTTATCACCGTGCATTTTTTTTTAATATAATATATATTATATTTTAATTTAAACCGAATACTTTTGTAATTTGTACAATATTTTAAGATATTTTTTTTTTTTAATCTTGTAAACACTGTCTTTTACATGAATATAGAAAATAATGCTACGCAAACAAAGTTATCTTATTACAATGTGCATACGATTAATATAAATCGTTTTGTTTTTGAGCTTGGTCCTTGCCTTAACCTTTTTAATCCAACAGTCAATAGTTTGAGCTCTACTTTGATTATTATTTAAAAGATACTTTAGATGAATCTCTTCAGACATGTTTTACCAGCTTAAAAATATGCTTAATAAAAAATCTTGCCTTACGTATTTTCTTAGGCACCGTATTCTCAGAAGAACTAGACGACGATATGCTTTTTCGTCTCGCATTCCGGTTCTTACAACCTCGAAGGGATCGCCTGGGCGGCGCACCAGGTGGATTACCAGCATCATCATCACTCCTGGTCATGATCCCGCTATCCTGCAATTATCCATGCCAAGTATCCATATCCGACGGGCTATGCGAAAAGTTGCATAGCCCGCCCCCTATCATCCGACGATCGTGTAACATAGCTAGCCACACAGACCGCCCCCTACAATATCCGACGATCAATGTCACACACCCACAGATGTTAACGCAGTTACAAAAACCACGTCGACAAAGGCAAGTTTATAGTGACACAGACCGCCCCCTAACGATATCCGGCGAACTGTGTTACGAACCCACAAATGTAAACGCAGTTATTACAACATACGTTGACAGTGTGAGCAAGTCACACAGACCGCCCGCTATGTTACCTAAAAACAGTGCGTTCCATCCGAATTTACTGTAGTTTCTACATTAAACCCGATGACCCACGGATTCAGGCTATCCATTCTATCTAGTAATTTGCTATAAAACAAATATATCCATTAAAACATCCAAAATATCCGGCGAACTGTGTTACGCACCCACAAATGTAAACGCAGTTGTACAACATACATTGACAATGTAAGCAAGTCACACAGACTGCCCGCTATGTTACCTAAAACCGTGCGTTCCATCCAAATTTACTGTAGTTTCCACAATAAACTCGGATGACCCACGGATTCAGGCTATCCAGAATATCCAGTAATTTGTTATAAAACACAGAAATATATTAATTAAATTATCCAAATTATATCCATAAAAACATATCCATAAAAGTATCCAAAATATATCCATTATTGATCATAATAGTCATAACAAAAGCCACGAATTCAGGCTATCCAGAATATCCTGTAATTGCTATAAAACACAGAAATATATTAATTAAATTATCCAAATTATATCCATAAAAACATCCATAAAAGTATCCAAAATATATCCAGTTTTGATCATAATAGTCATAACAAAAGACACGAATTCAGGCTATCCAAAATATCAAGTAATTTGCTGTAAAACACAGAAATATATTAATTAAATTATCCAAATTATATCCATAAAAACATATCCATAAAAGTATCCAAAATATATCCATTATTGATCATAATAGTCATAACAAAAGCCACGAATTCAGGCTATCCAGAATATCCTGTAATTGCTATAAAACACAGAAATATATTAATTAAATTATCCAAATTATATCCATAAAAACATCCATAAAAGTATCCAAAATATATCCATTATTGATTATAATAGTCATAACAAAAGCCACGGATTCAGACCACTCAGAATATCCTGTAATTTGCTATAAAACACAGAAATATATTAATTAAATTATCCAAATTATATCCATAAAAAACATCCATAAAAGTATCCAAAATATATCCATTATTGATTATAATAGTCATAACAAAAGCCACGGATTCAGGCAATTCAGAATATCCTGTAATTTGCTATAAAACACAGAAATATATTAATTAAATTATCCAAATTATATCCATAAAAGTATCCAAAATATATATCTATTCATTTTCATAACAGTCCTAACAAAAAATCCTAAATATATGTTATATCACTTTAATCCATCCATCTATCATAAAATAAAATTAATATTAAAATCTAATTTAAAAATTATTAATGTTCAAAAATCTTAAATGTTTAGTTGTTTAAAGTTTAAACACACTCGTTTACAAGTTAATTATATGAAATTAACAATGCCTGTACAAATCATACCGATTAGTACGGGTTAACTGGACTATCCGAACCCTCTAGTAGCAAAAATGTGAACTAAAATTATTGAAATAACCATCATAGGGTAGCCGCACACGTGCAATATTATTGACAGAATAAATTTGTCAATACTAGTCAGCACATACAAAAATACCGTAATATGGTCCGCACACAAGGAATATTATTGTCAATATTAGCATCATTGCCAATAATATGGTGTGTGTGCGGCTAGCCAATCGATTCTACAATAATTATTTATCACAAATGTTTAAACTGTTAATCCGTCATAAAATAATCAATTCTTTTCCTCTCTCTTGTATCCAAAAATGTATCCAAAATGCGTTTAAACAAAGCAAATTGCGCAGTAGTCAGCCGGCGGGGCGCGGGCGCTACGGGCGGCCGCGGTCCCGCCAAAATACAGATAGGTATTACAAAGAACTTTGGTCACATGAACCATGTACTGTAACATGGTCAGAGAAATGCCGTGAAGACTGTTACAACTGTTCTTTAATCATTATTATAGGTATGTGCCAACTACCCCGTCGTAACCATAACGAAATAAAACAACAAAGAGGAAAAGACTAATATTAAGTTATGTGTAGATCAATATTGTACTTAGTCATAATTATTACCTGGTGGGTTTTATCTCCGCTTCTGAAATAAAATGAAAACACTCCATATAGTTGTAGTACTTTTATTCTTGTATTATACTTTTAAAATATTACAATAACACTTGTTAAATGGTACAGCAATTCAGCCTCTTCAATAGCTTACAGCAGGAGAATGATCTCCCTTGCAAAATGGCTGAGTTTTTATACTCTGACTTAAATTCAACATGACAACTATTTACTACAGTTAATGTAAAAGTATAAATTATGAACTAATACAATAGTTTTAATTATTCATGAAAGTAATTATGTCGTTAATATTAACACCAATCAAAGGTTAAATACAATAAATTCTTTCTTAATAAGTTGTTAAATTAGACAGCGACATCTTATGGTAGAGGAATTTAAACTTTCGATAAAGCAATATTGTAAATACAGTATTATAAATTACATAACAAGTTTTATCACATTATAATAAATTATTAACAATTATTTATCAATTTACTTAATTTTAAACTTTCGATTAAATCATAATGACAATTATTAGAAACAATATATAACTTCCGTTATAATGAAGTTTGTCAGTTAAGGGGAAGTTTTGTCTGTTAAGGCGATGGTGTATGAAACTACTGCCGTAAACGTCAATTTCAAGCAGAATACAAAATTATAACACTTTCGACTCCCATTATCTATAGATACTTTTATAGTGTCCGTACTAGATACTATATTGTATAGTATCGGCGCACACGGCACAACTAAAACATACTAAGGCTCGGCGCTGCGATGAGGTAAGTTACGCAAAAGCACGACTTAGCTCACTCGTAACCTTCGTGAGAAATGTCAATAGCAACAGGCCGGTGGCGTGGGCGACCACTACGTAATTATCAACATATACGAGCGTGTTTCCTAATTCACGTCCGCTATCACGAAATCCTTGCGAATAAAACTGATATATGGGGCCGAATGTACAAAAATGGCCACGCTATTTCCACAATATTACGAACTACGAACACGGTACAAATTTTATCAAATGTTTAGGTTTTTGATTAAAGATAGAAGTGCCCCGGCGAAGACGAGCCGAAGAAGATTGGTTGATTTTTCGAATCCTCATTCATAACTTGGGTCGGGTTTTACCAATCGAAAGAAATATTGACTAAGATGTAGAGTTTATGAAGTTAGGGTTTTGTAGAGTTAGGGCATGTAAAGCGAGAAGCTTGGCTCTATACGAGATCTGATAATTTTTTGACTGCGAGTTTTTAAGTGCGAGTCATTTGGTCTCGTCTTGACATCACTTTACATGAAAATGTTTTTGTGGGATTGTGTTTACATTATTTTGAAATTAGGCGCGTGTCTATAATAATAATCGTCGTGACTCGTGACTAGATGACTAAACCAAAGCAAAGTAAGTACTCATAAGTATTTAGATCTTGTTTCCATTGCAAGTTATATCGTAAAAAATAAAAATATTCGAATGAGGTCACTAGCGGACACTCAAAACATTTGGAGGCTATCAGAGCACCTGCAAACCTGAAATTGCAGGTGTGTATTTTAGAACGTAGACGCCGAAAATCACTGACAATCAGGCGACGCGACGTCTCTTCTTCTTTAACACCTTTTGCGTAAATGATCAACGGTAGAGCAGGTGGCGGGATAACATTCGGACATAATTTAAGTCATTTAGATTAATTATTTTCTGATAACTTTGACAAGTGTCCGAATCCATATAAATATCGATAATTAATTATAACGTCATGATCCTACGGCCGATTCACACCGAAATGGCCCCTGCCAGGCCGACAAGGGGCCCGGCCGGCAGCGGCGCGACGAGGCCGGCCCTGCCGAGGGCGCCGTGAATTAGGAATAGGAGCAATTTTTTTTAAACGTAATATTATATTCATTTTATCAAAGGATATACCATTACTTATCTATGCACTTTTGCCATCTCATAGGTAGTTCATTTATTCCTTTACTAAAATAACCATTCGGACAGGAATCAATAAAGTCTTTGAAGGCGCTTTGGACTGCCCCATCGGAGTTGAATTTTTTCCCTTGCAAAAAGTTCCTTCCAAAAAAAATTGTAATCTGTTGCAGCAAGGTCCGGGGAGTATGGTGGATGTCTTAGACATTCCAATTGAAGCTCCTCTAATTTGGTAGCCTCTGTTGTGCAGTGTGTGATCTAGCGTTGTCCTGAAGCAGCATTGGCCTAGGGCGAATGACCAACCTCGGTTGTTTAGCAGCTAGCTTTTCCATCATGATTTGCAGTTGCTGGCAATAGATATTTGCCGTAATCGTCTGGCCAGATTTAAGAAAGCTGTAGTGAATGACACCGGCACTAGTCCACCAAACGCTCACAAGTAACTTTTTTTGAGTCAATTTTCGCTTGGGGCAGGCTTTGGCTGGTTCGTCAGGGTTCAGCCATTGCGATGAGCGTTTCCGATTATCTTACAGAATCCACTTTACATCACAGGTAAATATTCGATTTAAAATCCTTTAATTATTATTTATTATGCCAGTTTAATAATGTTAACGCATCAGACGACTCGCGTTTGTCGGTTTGCTGCACTCAATCCATGAGGTTTCAAAACCTTTCAAAACCTTTTTCACCTTCCCAATTTGCTTCAAGTGGATTAAAACAGTTTTATCACTAACGGGGCTTGTTCTGCAGGTTAAAATTGCCAAAACGAAAACGTCGGAACCAAAAACACACTGTGTTTTCTTTTGCGACACCGCCGCCATACACATCATTAATCCTCCGAGCCGTTCCTACTGCACTGGTGCCACGGTGGAACTCGTACTCGAAAATAATACGATATTTCAAGTTTTCCATTTTGTAAACAGAGTGACGCAAAGAAAAAACCAAAAGGAAAAAGCAAATTAATTACGGTTTTCGAAACACAAATGCATGAGTAAATAGCGGTATAAATTTGAAATTGGAATTCCTAAGCAAAGAAGATATATTATTTCAGATCAAATTGACCAGTACGACAACGCGCCAATTTCATATGTAAGGACCTAATATTAAGATATCAAAATATTCATAATAAAGGATCGGACAACATCTGAAATATTTAGTTTCATTATTATATTCAGAAATATTGAGGCATTACTACTTGGTAAATGTAAAAAAATATATTATTTTATGTGTAGTTTACCAATTAAATACATTTAAAAAGTAACAAAAAAAAGTATTTTAGAAGATATCGCAGTAATAAAATAATCAAGCGCACAATAATAATGTACGGCGCGCGGCGGGCAGTCGTGAGGGGGAAGCGCTTCTCCTTCTACGTAAATGAAGTTACGGGTAAATTTTAGCGATATCCCAAAGTATGTAACTGTTCCACGCGGACGAAGTCGCGGGCAAAAGCTAGTATCTAATAATAAGCATGAACTGGGTACGGGCAGCTAGTCAATATCCTGCATTTTAAATCTGTAATATTTTCGAAAATATTCATTTAAATTACATGCTGTAAAGGATATAGGTTGCGCAACGAAATAAGATCTTTCGACAAAAGTAGAGGGGGTATGCGCAGAAGTCAGTTTTTGGGTGTGTTTGGCGGTAGCGGGCTCTGGCGGGGAGGTGTGGATGCGCCGAACGCATGCCGAACGTGGCTGCCGACACGCTATTGGTACGTTAGTAATATATATTCTTTGCTATTGGTCACATGCGCGAAAGATAGAAGAAAGATAGAAACTTATAAGTTTCCATGATCATAGATAATGCTAAAAACTTATTTTGAACAAAATCAGCAAGTAACTTTAGAAGAAATTTTAAAAATACCTATGAGTTGACAGTTACGGATTACCTCCCTTAAACTTGATTACCTTTCTGACATGCTCTTGGTTAAGTTATATAATCAGTAGAGCCATATAAATAGGAGTATTATTTCACAGGCGTGCGCAAGGCCGCGGCGTCACTCACCGGGGGGCAGCAGCTGAACGAAGTTGTCGGGGAACAAGCCGACGCGGCCGCGCAGCTCCCCGCGCCACCAGCCGCGGTCCGGCGCGTCCTTGGACACGATGGTCACCACGTCGCCCTCTGCTAGGGTCAGCTCGTCCTCATTCACCGCAGTGTACGGGAACAGCACGCGGCACTGCTCCTTCACTGCACAAAAATCAAAATCTTATATATAAAAATGTTAATAAATGTTGGTTTGTGTACGCTTCAAAAACTCAAAAAGTTCTGCACCGATCGAGCTGAAATTTTAGCATGAGTATATAATCAAGGTATATTATTAATTAAGTATTGTTTTTATCTATTTTTTATCCGCGACCGCGTAAAAACTATATTTACGCGGGCGGAGCCGCGGGCAACAGTTAGTGTATTATATTAATAAGGAGCAAAGGACCCGTATCCATTATTGCGTGAGCAAAGGTCTAGTATGCACTTACTGGATTAGGAGTATACCAATTAGTTTTTGAGTTGTTATCATAAACTAACCATAATATTTCTACTTTTATGATCTGCAGTTTGTAACATTATTCAAGTTAATTCCAAATACAATATCTTAATGGGATTTGGAATTCACTAAACGGGCTACGGGCTCATGTTAAAAATGTTTTATTGGTAATTTTTAACTTCCCGCTAAGAAAATCTAAGATTTTCAAAAATCAGGAAGTTATTGGTTTTACCCCGCTTTGCAAAAATCGAATTCTCATCAGATCTCGACGTTCTGAGGTCACAGGAAGCTTCCTTGACTACCCCCGCGAGGGTGTCACTATGCCTGTATGTATGTGTGTGTGAGTGTGTGTGTGTGTGTGTTTGCGGCTGACGCCATTCGAAAGGGGTTGGCCAAACTTAGATTTTGAATAGAATTTAGACCGATTCGGACGGATAGATTTCAAGAAATCTCAAAAAACTGATTTGAAGTGGTTTTTTTTGGAATACCTTTTAAATTGATTTATCGATCGACTCCCAAAAACTAATCAGATCTTAACCTTGAAAAACCACGTCGATCGCCGCTAAGGTCAAAATCCGTGAAGGAAAGAAAACCGAAAAAAGTGTTTTTTCGAAATTACTCCGAAATTGTTCATCAAAAAAATTTTTGTTGTCGACTCTTTCAAAAGACATAAAAAACTGCATCGATTGCCGTCAATCGCGTGAAAATTGGTTGATTCATTCCAAAGTGATGACAGCTTGAAATTTTCTAAATTCCCGCTAAAGTTGCACGGATGGCCTTCAGGTCAACTGTTTTCCTATTATTTTTTATTACTTACCAATAGATATGGCCTAAGGGATAGAAACGCAATAAATGAAGCCGTATCTTTTTATATCTTAACAAAAGAATTATCAATTAATCTTTATTGGCAATACAATATTCCCACAAACAGTGACAAATTATCTTTATTGAATTAGTAATACTTACGTATCCGCTTCAATTGACTCTTAACGCATTTGAGTCATACATTCACACAGTCAGTAGTCAGTACAATTGAATCACGCTGAAGAGACCCAATTTATTTAAAAAGCATTTAAAAGCAACTCATAGAGCTTATTAGGTTCTTTAGGGTCCATACACATAATACGTCACAGCGGATGGGGGAGGGGTATCATACTAAATGTGACAGTACATGAGGGATACTAAAAAGTGTGACATAGAGGGGGGGGGGGGGGGGTTCAAAGTCGAAATTTTGCGTGACGTAATATGTGGCCCCTTAAGACACAGAATTTTTCTTATCATTTTTACTTTAAACTAACAACCCAACATAATTTTCTGGACATTAAATGACGATGGTTCTGGGTGTTGTGATTGAATATGTTATAATTTACACTTCAAATTAAATAAATACGAGGTAAATTTTCAAAGAAGTTACACATTTCATTCTAGATCAAAATTATTTTTTGCAATTCGAATGCAATACATACCGGGTTTGGGCGGCAGTGCCGGTGCGGGGTCTGCGGGGGGCGGCTGCGGCGGTTGCGGCTCAAGCATCACCACGAAGTTGGAGGGGAACACGCCTACTCGGCCCGCGCGCCGCCCGCGCCACCACCCCTCCTCTACCTGCCACAACACATTAGCAATTAAAAAAAAACTTTCATCAAAATAAAACGATTTACACAAAACTATTCCTGACTATGATAATATGCTTCAAGATAAATTGCATCAAATGTTCTTAAAAATTAGAACTAATCTTTTATTGTTAATTTTTTAAATATTAATTGTAAATTTAACTTTCAAAAGTCATGTTAGCAAACTAAAAAGTAAACAATTCTGTTACGTGTACGTGGTAGAGCCATGCTTCGGCATGAATGGGCCGGCTCGACCGGAGAAATACCACGGGCTCACAGAAAACCGGCGTGAAACAGCGTTTGCGCTGTGTTTCGCCGAGTGAGTGAGTTTACCGGAGGCCCAATCCCCTACCCTATTCCCTTCCCTACCCTCCCCTATTACCCTATTCCCTCTTAAAAGGCCGGCAACGCACTTGCAGCTCTTCTGATGCTGCGAGTGTCCATGGGCGACGGAAGTTGCTTTCCATCAGGTGACCCGTTTGCTCGTTTGCCCCCTTATTTCATAAAAAAAAAAAAAAAAAAAAAAAAATATCTGTTTAGCACAAATGTTGCCAACTATTAATTCCAAAGAAATATATAAATGTAATGTAATTGTTATATAAACATATAACAATACCTCTTCTATAACCTCCAGTACATCTCCCACAAAGAGGGGCAATTCGTCCGGGTTTGTTGGTTGATAGCTGAAAACTGCACGACAACGCCCTTGCACTCCACCAGGTCTAAAAGTATCACAAAATTTAACACCTCAAAGTAGCACACACTAAACCAAATACAAACTTAGTATAGTACTGTGTCAGTTACACTTTTTCGCAGACTACTAGAGTTACTGCAAATGATTTTTTCAGAAACAGAGAAAAGAGATTGTTCCAGATGTTATATCTATTGCTGTAATACTAAACATCTAATCGAAATAACAAAAGATCATCTGTCTTTATTAGTCACTATGGGGCATATAGCAAGGCCACGTACAACACAATAGTAGCTTATTTACTGGCTGTTTGAAATCTCTAAGTTTAAGTTTTGTATCATCATAAAATATTTAGACTGTATTTAACACTGACAAAATTAAACTTCACTTAGTAAACTATTAAGCAATGGTTTTAAAAAGTTATCAATATTTATCTAATCAAAAGATAAGTTGTAATCATTAGTAATCAAACCATTGGTTTGTATGACATATTCAAAAATATCAGGAATGGAAATAAAATTTAGCTCAAATTACTCATACGAATGTCCATTAAATAGAGATTAATGTGCAATAAAATGCTTTTTATCTATTTTTAATGTTTGATTGTTTTGTAAACGATTAAAATATGATTTTTCATCTTAACACCATTCAAGAAATAATAATATCTAGTGTGCAAAATACTTCAAGAAACTTTTTAAAAATGGATTGATCACCAATTGATACAATAACATTGAAACTAGTAGTATCATACTCTTATGTATCACAACTATTTAAATAAAACTTTAATGATAAAGATATTACCTCGAACTAGAGTTGGGCTCGGTAAGCACAGACACAAAGTTATCAGGGAACATTCCACGGCGCCCTCGAAGCTCACCACGCCACCAACCCTCAGAGAGTCTTTCCACATTTTTAATAATTTCTCCTGGTCTTATTGTTAATTCGTCTGGTTCTGAGGCATCGTAAGCATAATTGACAACACAAGTCACTGTAACAATAATATCCTTCCATTAAAAATCATAACATCATATAATAATAATAAACTCTCAAATGAATTTGTTTATCATTGCAACTTTCATTTCAAAAACTTTGTTTTAAACATGTTGTGGTAAACATGAGATCACAATATTAGAATGAGTCATGCTTTTTGTTAATATCAAGGAACACACGTATGTTTACTATTGTACTGGCACTTAGGATTTTCAGAAAATTTACAGAAAGGTACTGTGTTTATTTCATAAACTCAAAGCCGAAAGGTATCAGTATCAAATACAAAAGAATATTACGAGAATTCGACAATATTACAGGTGACACAGTCATCTAAATCTAAAACCATGTCACAAGGTACAGTTATTCATATATAAACAAAATCTGTGCTCTAACGTAGACAAATAAATCATTACTTACCCATTTGATTAGCGTTTGTCTCCATTTTTGTAGCTTCACTTTATCGAAATCACATTATTATCTATAAATCTTTAAATACAATTAATATGCACTACACACATAAAATGTGAGCAAACTATAGAAATTACATGAACTAGGAAAGTGGAAACAGAATCACAGAATTTTTAATTCATTTCTGTCAAAATTCACGTATAAAGTAGACTAGGTATAGATTAAAGATCATCACCTTTTTTTTATTGTCTCAAAACGGATAGGGGTACTTTACACGGTCATTCAACCTAAAAAAACATATTTAAACACACTCTTCCGCCTTCGCCGTCCAGCCTGCAAATCCAGCACAAGAACGAAGCCTACGTTCCCACGAGATATACAGAATGTCCCAGAATTGATGAACACAGAATGAGCTCATGACTCACCAGAATATCGTAATATGACCTTAGTAAAAATCAGTAAAAATGGTAAAAATTCTTTAGTTTTCGAGATATTGACACTTTTTATAATTTCTTAAAAATTACACCTCATGTCAATTTTTAGACTGCCGCAACTACAATTTCCCGTATTCAAAATCCGTTAAAAGTAAGAAAACAACAAAACGATGCACATCAATAGCGTAACGTACTTGTAACTAATAAACAAACTCACGTATAGAACAAACAAAAGACGTGCGTGTCGTCACCTATTCTCTCACTTATAACTTAAGGGAGAATACAAGCAGCGCCCTCTACCGGACAACTAGGAATTCTGCGCACGACCTTGAATTATCTGATTGGCTATTGTCTATGATTGGCTGATGTATCTGATTGGCTAACAAATCTGATTGGTTATTATATATAGAAAAATTTGTATAAATAGGATAACTTTCTGTAAATAAACATACATTCCTTCGAACACATTCGAGTATTAATCATCTCTGACAGAAGAGCACTGCAACAAACTCATTAAATGATATTATTAATATTTTCTCCTTCTTTGCATTTCTCTTTACAGTTTAAAAAAATCCTTGTATTCTGTTTAGTTTCTAAGTTTAGTAAGTATCTTACACTTCAACGTACAATTTTTAAGTAAACATCTGGGTGATTTCAATGTAACGAGTGTTTTTGTTCGAAATTCTAACTAAAGAAAAACATTCGAAATGTTGTTCTCTGTGCACTTAAAATAGCAAAAAAATTTTTTGACGTAGCTTAATAGCAACTATTTTACTATTTCAAAAACAACATAAAATGAGCAACTTTTTAAAGTAACAACCCAGGTTAGTGTGGTGTACTTTTTGTTCAGTATGGATAGTGAAAGTAAGGAGAAAAAGTTTTTGAAATCACGATTAGGGAAAAGTTTCCTATTTTTCTACAAAGTTCAAACTCTATTAGCTTTGTTTATAACCGTGGTCAATAGCAGAACTGGTCAGGATTCCGCAATACAAATTTGTATCCCACAATACGGGAAATTGTAATTGCGGCAGTCTAAAAACTAATGTCCGACCGAAGTTCGGTTTCGGTTTCGGCCGAGTTTCGGCCAAAAATCAAGTTTCGGCGGCAGTTTCGGTTTCGGCCAAAAGTGACCGAAACTTTTGCTGAAACCGAAACTGATTTCGGAAGTTTTCGTGCACGCTCGCCTAACTTCGTTTCTTGCGGCAACGCTTTGACAACGCAACTGAATTTGAAAACATAATTAAAATATAATTAATAGGGATGTTGCCTAGTGTGGAATATCACAATTTTACAAATTAAATTTTAAAATTGTTGATTAAAGATACATAAATCTGAAAGAAATAGTTATTTAGAGTGACGCGATTAAAAATATAAGCAAATAAAAAATATTGTCCATCCCTTTCTCGCAAAACGATTCGTGACGTCACAACCTGCTACCGCCATACATTTTGTAATGACAAATGCAGGTTGTGACGTCATAGGCCTATTTTATTTTAATATTAAATAAATGATTACAACAAAATTAATATACCGTGTTTCCATTTCATGCCCTAATTAATGCAAAATAATGGATAAAATGCACCAAATTTCAGTATTTTAAGGAATTTTCTACTTGACTACGTGAGTTTCGGTTTCGGTTTCGGTTTCGGCCGAAACTGAAGCCACGGCCGAATATTCATCAGCCTTCGAAGGGACGACGTCGACTTCTGGGACATCCTGTATAGAACTCACGAAGTATACTATACCAGGATTCCAAACGTAATGTTCATGGAGGTTAGAAAACAGGAGAACGATCGTTAGGTACGTGCTAAAGCATTGCCCGCCTGTCCCTGAAAATTTGTAGAATTTATCGTTCATTTTTCAGCCACCAGCCGCGCTGCCGTCGATCTGCGAAGATATATAGCTGTTTATATTAATAGTTGATTATTTTACAACTTTTCTTCGCAGCATTGGTGGCCCGCTTTTATTGAGACAACTTAGCGGTCGCAGCGCCCCACTTATTTTGTTAATATTTCTGGGACACTATTTTCTACAGCGATTGTTCTCCTGTTCTCTAACCTCCATGCATTAGTTATTCGCAGGCCCACCGCTAGCTGTTTCGTCGCCCGCGTGCAATACCGATTATGCCGCCCTATTACTATGAGTTTTGTCAAAAAAAGGTGATGAGTCGCTCGATTTGCCGCTCCCTGGGCGTGCCGCCCTCGTGCGGTGCACGCTTTGCACGCCCGCTTAGGGGCCGTCCATTAATCACGTGATGTTTTTAACAACTTTTTAGACCCCTCCCCTCCCCCTGGTGATACGAGGTGAAGTTTTATACTACCCCCCCCCCCCTCCCCCACCTAAGATCACATGTATTTTTTTACATAGTAAGCAGGTAATATTTGAAGAAAAACATTGACTTAAAAAACAATTTAATCGACTAATTAAAGCAATTAAATACTATACGAGTCATTTGTCTAGTAAGTATTTAAACAACACTACGAATCTACAATAATAATTTCGGTACGCATAGACTAGATTCGAAAATTAGTACACGTGATGTCTCCTTATACCCCCTTCTCTCCTTGGTGATACTTGGTGCTTTTTTTTCGGACCCTCCCTCCCCCTTTAGGCATCACGTAATTAATGGACGACCCCTTACGGCGGCCTTGGTTATTCGTTGACGTGCACTAGTGTGGAAAAGAAATACAACTACAAAATGCGTGCTAAATTGAGTTTTCCGCTAACACTCCCTAGGAAGTTTCAGTAAAGCATCTACCACTTACTACTGATACGACTGACTTGACTGATTGACTACAGTGACTATTATTTGGACTTTGTCTAGACTTTGGACTTGACGATTTAGAAATACGGTGATGAAAATATACTTGACACTGGCAAATGGTTATAAGCCGACGCCATATATATAAAAAAAAAAGTCAACTTCATTGTGATTACTGATTTGTGACAGCATAGGGATGGCGATTCTTTTCGAAAAAGATCGATTTTTAAATCGATTCGAATCGTGACCTAATGAATCGATTCACAAAAAAATCGAGGTCTATAAGATCGATTTCCGAAAAATCGATCTTTTTTTCAAGTTTTCGTTTATAATGTAATATTTTATTAAAAACAAGGTACATATTATAATTTAACGATCTCTTATCAGTAAAATCAGGTAATTCGATAATAAAAAAATATTTTCATTACCATGTCAAACTAACAGATAATGTATAGAATAAGACATTTATTTTCTAGATTTAGAAATTTTACAGAGTTAAGAAAATGGTTAAGAAAAATCGTTTACAAAGTTAATAGATAATGTAGCTTATAGTTCCCAATGCTTAATTAATTAATTCTTTAACCGACAGCACTCTTATAATATGGATACATTCAATTAATTGTAAATAGTTTTATGGTTTATACCAAAAAAAATCGAATGTCGATTTTCAAGGGTGAAATATCGATTCACCGAATCGATTCAGTACTACATATCGATTTAAAAAATCGATCTTGTTGGCTCCAAAAATCGATTCTTCGATTAATCGATTTCAGATCGCCATACCTATGACAGCAT
Organism: Glaucopsyche alexis; assembly: GCA_905404095.1. Lineage (NCBI taxonomy): Eukaryota > Metazoa > Arthropoda > Insecta > Lepidoptera > Lycaenidae > Glaucopsyche > Glaucopsyche alexis. Next base: position 11,221,021 of record FR990048.1, read on the forward strand.
CCATACCTACTTCGAAATCGCAGAAGGCGAAAATTACCACAATATTATTTTAAAATTGTGATTTGTAACCTGGTAATCAATTTACGATGTTAACACGAACCGCCTTGTCTAGAGTTCTTCTTTTAAGAAGCTTTAAAAATGCTGCAAATAACTTAAAACAAAGTAAAAGAAACTCTGGCCATGGGTAAGAACCTCTTGATTATGTCATATCTCCAATGAAAATGATGTAAATAAATGCGCTGTTAGAAATATCTTTACGTTACCTTTCAATTTAAGTTCCATAATTTATAAAATTATGTATTTATGCGCCAGCAGTCCAAAATTAAACCCATTAAAATGCTACTTGGTTACTTAACAAAAATATTTTCAGAACAAAAACTAGGTAGCCTTTAATATTATATACAGTGCCAAAATTTATCCAAATTAGTCATTGTACATTATGGAAAATTATCCACAAAACATTGTAGCTTTTGTAATTTTTTCTAATAGATATGTGCCCATTACAAGTATTTAATATTTTTATTTTACACAATATATTGTAGGTCGGTAGGTACTTGCATTTCTAGGATTCAATTTATTTTACTTATTATTTATTTTAGATCTTGGGCGTATCGTGTCCCCCCTGCAATGCCATCTAAAAAGGAAACTTATTTAGCAGAAGGTCTTGGTGCATTTTGCTGGTGGTGGATTATGTGGCACATTCTAACAGAGCCGGAACATATTTATGTGAGTAAATTAAGCTTTAATATTATAATCATCACAAAAATTATTATTAATTAAAAAAAATAAGCTAGATATAAACAGCTAGGCTATACAATGCTACAAACTTCAAAGGAATTTCTGGAAGAATAAACCTTACAAATTACAAGGCCAAGGCAAGTCTATTATAAATCTACTGTAAACAGACAAGCGCTTATTATATTTTGTAATTTTTCAGGGAGAATGGCCCTATGTCCCACCAAATACGTGGACTGATGATGAATTGGGTATCCCGCCAGACTCAGAAGGCCCATTGAAGAATTGATGAACTAATTTTGAGTTGATGTAATGTAGTATTGAATAAATTGTTTTGTTAATCTTTTTATTGTTTACTATATTTTGTCCTAAAATAATAAAAAAATCATTAGATTTGTTGCATTAGACCCGCTATCCCCAACCCTTTATCTGCGGCCCGCGTGAAATCTGTAACCGCGTTAAAGTTGTGAAAAAGCATTCACAATTCCAAAAATCTCACTGAGTGAACATAATTATTATAATACATATCTGTTATTTTATTTTGTGTCATTATCTCATCCTAAATGTTTAGTTTCACTCTTTTAACTACCTTGTGTTATTCTATTAATAAATCGTTAAATTTAAACAACATATTTTTTTGCCCCTAAAAAATTTTGGTTGCGGCCCGCGACACCAGGAGTACAACGGTTTTGTGGCCTGTGTAAAAAAAAGGTTGGGGACCACTGCATTAGACCTTCAAACTAGAAAAAGATGAGTTTCTTTATTTCCCTTATACCTGCAACTGTATATGGGTTTTGGGGTGACAGTGTTTTTAGTATCACCACTTACAAGTATGGTGTAAAAGATAAAATCATGTAACAAAGATAAATAAGTATATTATATTAATTTATTATATAATAATAATAAATAGAGCTAAATACACTGACTAGGAATACATATATGGAGAAATCTATTTATTTTCTGTAACATCTTGACAGCATTTACTTTTTCCTCTTCCACCATCTTCAGGAATAATTTTATCACTAAATGGTATATTGTCCAACTTCACTGTATCTTCTGTTATTCTGGCAACTAAAACCCAAAGTAAAAAATATAATATCTATACTAATATTATAAAGCTGAAGAGTTTGTTTGTTTGAATGCGCTAATCTCAGGAACTACAGATTCAAATTGAAAAGTTATTTGTGTTGGATAGTCTATTTATTGAGGAAGGCTTTAGGCTATATAACATCGCACTGCAACCAATAGGTGCGAAGCATCAGTAAAAAATGTGCAAAAACGGGAAAAATAATTCATATTGGACAGATTTTAATGAATTTTTTTGTGTTTGTTCACTGTTCAAGTGGATTCGAGAATGGTTTAGATTTGCAATTGGACCCGGTAGGTGGCGCTGCTGCTGCGGTGTACATCAAGAAATTTAATTCTAAGGCGGTACGAAGTTCGCCGGGACAGCTAGTTAGAAATATATCACATTCAAAGTTTAAAGCAGTTGTTATTGTAATATAATAGCTGAATATTTAGGATTTAAATTTTCTTGAATAGTAAACATTTTCTTACCATACACTCCTTTTTTTACCTCTTTCGCTTGAATAACTTGTGTTCGGAGTTCTTTGACAACATCTTCAGCAAATTTATTTAACTGTAGGTGTAAAAATAATGACAGTTTTCAGTTGTTTAACCTAATTTGTATTTAAGAAAGTTAACAGTTTATTTTACAACAGTTATAATAATAACAAGCTTGAAATGAATATGTCAGCGTAAAATTGTAAAAACCGTTAAGATAGTAAAATAACTTACAAAGTTGTAAAAATATGTCGAAAGATTAAAAACTATATATTTATAATCTAACGAAAAATAATGTGTTAAATTATAGGCAGCGTATTTGTGTCATAAGACTATCTACATTTTACAATTTCACTACTTTTATTACTATCTAACGGTTTTTATAATTTTACAGTGACAGATATAAATATTAGGGACTTACTGTTTTTATTGATTCAATATCCTTAACGTTAATATTTTTCTTGTATTCATCATTAATTTTTGCTCTAGCAGCAGATAATGCTTTAACATCACCAGCAAAAACTTTGAGCCTTGTCCTATGCAATTTTTTGAATGTTTGAAGCACCTGTAATATGGAGATATTACCTAACAATTATTTATAGAAGGTTACTCTTATTGAAATCATCACAATACTAGTTTATTTCAGGATACTGGGTGATAAGGTTTTACATTGTACATAATTAGGTCACAGTTTCAACCCCTAGGGCGTGGAAATAATATTAATAGCAATAAACAAAAATCCTAATATTAAGAACATGAAAATAATATGTAAGTTCTTTTATTGTAAAATAAAATACTGTAAATGATCATTCTAGGAAAGTGTATAAAATAATAATTATGTAGTTATGTAGATCATTGCATTATGCATCGTACCGGTGTTTTTAAAGAACTCATTTGTTAACCAAGGAACAACACAGTTTGTAAATATTTTAATGACCAAAGAATTAAATAATAAATAAAAAATCTAAATTTTGCATTGAAATTTTCTAAGATTAAAAAAAAATAGTAAGTGTCAAAAGTAGGGATGTATATTCTTTAGTCATTGATGAAAATTAATAGATATAAAATAGTCGATTAAAGATCGATTTTTAAGAGTAAAAAATAAGGTTTTATGGATGTCACCGTAAAATTGTAAAAACCGTGAGATTGTAACATAACTAGCGAAACTGTAAAATGTTGATAGACTTCGGACGCGAATATGCTGCCTATAATTTAACACATTATTTTTCGTTACATTATAAATATATAGGTATAGGTCTACCAGAATCTGATGGCATTTAAAAAAAAATAAAAAATGTGATTTTCATATGGCAATGTCAAGTATGACCCGTCAAATCAAAGTACGTGATCTGTCAACCGCTGTTAAAATTTTGTGATTATGTTCTTGGAATTTGTTGTTTTTGTGAAAATATCCAAAAAGGCAATTCGATCTCAAGCGAGAAATATTGTTTTCTATGTCTATAGTAAAATACAGAAAGAAGAAGGTGTAAATCGAACTCAATCTTATAATTTAAAGCTTGTGGTAGAGTTGACCGGTAAGTTAGAGTGAGTTGTTTTGATACTTTTATTTTTTTTATATTTTCTTAGGTAATTATTGTGACTTCTTTAAATGTGTTTCCAGTACTACTATAAGGTGAATCGTAGCTGATGGCACATCGAATGATGGTTTGTTTTCCATGCCTGGTAAAAGGAGGAGAGGAGGAAAAAAGAAAATCAACATAAGACAGTTTCGATTTATAGTTGATTAGGAATAAAGTAAACGAGTTCTATACTGTTCGGAAGGAAATTCCAACATTAAATAAACTGTTGCCAATTTAATTGTATGTTATTCGTAATAAATAAGTATATACTTAAAGTAATTCACGATTGATTTATTTTTCATGAAATATCATTATCATTACATAGTATAAAACAAAGTCCCTTTTTTGTCTGTCCCCTATGTATGCTTAAATCTTTAAAACTACGCAACGGATTTTGATGCCGTTTTTTTAACAGATAGAGTGTTTTAACGGGAAGTTTTTTAGGTATATAACATGCATAACATAGTAGAGGTACACAAATAATTTTAGAGGTTTCTAAAGTCCTAAAAAATCACATATTTTGCGCTTACATTGAAAATGCTGGCTGAACACTATGAGCTAGATCAAAATTATGTACTACAGTTGTATTCATCTTTAAAAAGCCTACAAAAAAGTCCGCGATGGCATATGTCTATGTATTAGGGATAACCCACAATAACCATTTTTTTATCCTTTACTTTGATTTTAATTAAATAGCTTATTTACAAAGCGATTTAAGCAATACAGTATTAACCCTTATCCAATTAAGTACCTTAAATACATTGTGCATTTAAGATAGATCAATACTGCCCTTTACGGCATGTAATTTAAATGAATATTTTCGAAGATATTACAGATTTAAAATGCAGGGATATAGTGTTGCTGCGCGGCGCGGGCTCCCGCGTTTCTACATCGTGCTATCGAAAACGCGGGACGTATACAGTATAAAGAGGTTCACGAATATTTTGAACTGCAGCACAGAATACATAATAGTAACTGCAGTTCTTAATTCTTATGGAATATCCAGAGGTGGTTTGTCAGTTTTGTTGGAATGTCAAATAACTTTACTTACTACATAGTACATAGTATAAAACAAGTCGCTTTATTTGTCTGACCTATGTTGGTATAGTATATTGTATGCTTAATCTTATATGCTTAGATCTTTAAATCTACGCAACGGATTTAGATGCGAGTTTTTAAAATAATAGTCTTTAAGTATTTAGTCTTTAAGATTATGGTAAAACTTATATTCAAGTGCGATAAATATAATATTATGTACCTAAGTATATTATCAAGTGGTCGTGCATGTCGTGTCGAGGTGATAGGGTCCCATTTTTAACAATTTGCATTAGGCAAACCTAAAAACATTTTCAATATTGTATCAGAAGTATATTGCTGTAAGTAGGTAGAGAGTTATTCGCCGAAGTAGTTTTTTCTCCAAGAACACTATTCCACGCGGGCGAAGCCGCGGGCAAAAGCTAGTTTTCTATATTATACACCGAACATTCTTCACACAGTCTTATTATAATGTTCATATTCAATATTCATGTTCAATAATACTAAAGACATAATTAAATATTAACCAGTATCAAGATCGTTTAATTCAATTTCCCCAGTATTGCACACTACAAAATTTTATTTCACTATTTGCCATGAGATTCTGGTACACCTATACTACAGTTGTATTCATCTTTAAAAAGCCTACAAAAAAGTCCTCGATGGCATATGTATGTCTATCTCTTAGGGATAACCCACAATAACCATTTTTTTATCCTTTACTTTGATTTTAATTAATAGCTTATTTACAAAGCGATTTTAAGCAATACAGTATTAATCCTTATCCAATTAAGTACCTTAAATACATTGTGCATTTAAGATAGATCAATACTGCCCTTTACGGCATGTAATTTAAATGAATATTTTCGAAGATATTACAGATTTAAAATGCAGGGGTATACATAGTGTTGCTGCGTAGCGCGGGCTCTCGCGTTTCTACATCGCGCTATCGAAAACGCGGGACTTATACAGTATAAAGAGATACACGAATATTTTGAACTGCAGCACAGAATACGTAATAGTAACTGCAGTTCTTAATTCTTATGGAATATCCGGTGGTTTGTCAGTTTTGTTGGAATGTCAAATAACTTTACCAGTTACCTACTACATAGTACATAGTATAAAACAAGTCGCTTTATCTGTCTGTCCCTATGTAGGTATAGTATGTTGTATGCTTAGATCTTTAAATCTACGAAACGGATTTTGATGCGAGTTTTTAAAATAACAGTCTAAGTATTTAGTCTTTAAGATATAAGATTATGGTAAAACTTATATTCAAGTGCGATAAATATAATATTATGTAGGTATATTATCAAGTGGTCGCGCATGTCGTGTCGAGGTGATAGGGTCCCATTTTTAACAATTTTCATTGGGCAAACCTAAAAAAATTTTCAATATTGTATCAGAAGTAAGTAGGTAGAGAGTTATTCGCCGAAGTAGTTTTTTCTCCAAGAACACTATTCCACGCGGGCGAAGCCGCGGGCAAAAGCTAGTTTTCTATATTATACACTGAACATTCTTCACACAGTCTTATTATAATAGGCATGTTGCCGAAAAAAATTTTATTCGTCTATTCGATGTTAGTCAACATGTTAATAAACAATCCAGAACCCATTTTTGTATATCTGAAAAAATAACGTAGATACAAACCATTGAAATTTACAATATGAAAGAGAGCGATATATCGGCCTGTGACGTCACAACCTGCTACCGCCATACATTTGTCATCACAAAATGTATGGCGGTAGCAGGCTGTGACGTCACGAATCGTTTTGCGAGAAAGGGATGGACAATATTTTTTATTTGCTTATATTTTTTAATCGCGTCACTCTAAATACCTATTTCTTTCAGATTTATGTATCTTTAATCAACAATTATAAAATTTAATTTGTAAAATTGTGATATTCCACAGAAGGCAACATCCCTATTCATGTTCAATAATACTAAAGACATAATTAAAAATTAACAAGTATCAAGATCGTTTAATTCAATTTCCCCAGTATTGCACACTACAAAATTTTATTTCCCTATTTGCCATGAGATTCTGGTACACCTAGTCATGAATCTTTCGACATATTTTTACAATCTCATTAGTAATTTCACAATCTAACGTTTACAATTTTTCGGTAACATGGATAGTATTATGACATTGTGCATGAATTAGCGATTTTTAATTAATCGGTATTTTTGCTTAATAAATAATCGATTTAAGGTATAGATGCACTGGATCCAAAACTACAGAATAAAACTCCCGACTCCTTATAGATACATGTTTTGAGGATTTCGGCGTAGGTTAAAGGCTTAGAGTTTGAACCGCAGACATAATATTATCTCACTTACAGTAATCGTCATCATCACCACCACCATCACACCATACAAACATTATGATAATATAAAAGGTACTTCTCATAGTATTTTACACAGACATGAAGATCTTTACTCTGCCATTTATGGACCTATTTGCAAAATTCTATTGTTGTTGTAAAGGGTATAATTCGAAATAATTGGTCCTTTAGTCACTAATGTCGGTAATGTGTAAACTTGATGATGAGATCCATGAGGAATCGAGGAAACTCCTCGAAATTTATATGGACACATGATATGCTACCAAAAAATAAGAATTTGCACCAAGGTATACCCTGGATCCAAAAGCACTGAACAGAACTGAACTCTTCTCCGTCTTTAAATATACGCGTTTGGAAATTTCGGCATTGTTCAAAGAACTGCAAGCATATACGGTATACCAATACCATGTAACTTATAGTAATCATCATCATCATCTTATTTACAATACCTAATGGGAGCTTGGCGCGTATTCAATCTTTATAGGTACATTCGATTGTTTATTTTAAGCGTTCTTAAAATGTTTTGATAATAATTTAACAAATATCACAAAGGGTAAAATTATTATTTATAAACAAAAAACTAATCCAACTTCCAAATAAAAAATACACAAAAAAGTATGAAATAAAACTTATTTTCTAAATAAGTCCCCTTTTAAATTCGGTTAAAATTATAAATATTTCTCTACACAATCTTCTTAATTTTGTAGTTTTTACCAAGTACCAACAAATTTGAACGTGAGTTCTATAAAATATTGGAGGAATTTGTTTGGGCTAGTCCCGACTTTAAATTTAAGAAGATTGAGTAGAGAAATAGTTAAAATTTGAGTACCTAATTGACTAAAATTAATGTAATATTTTGGAGATAGTTTTATTTGGCAGTTCGTGGTCCGGGCAGGCCCTAACGGGGGTTGCAAATAAAAAATCGGTAATAATTGATTGAATGATTATAAAAAATCGATTATTAATCGACTACATTTTTTATTCTCTATAATCAATAATTTTAATCCCTAGTCCGACATCCGTAATATAGGGATGCTCAATGTTGCAAAAACATGCAACACAACATCGATGTTGGTATCGATAATGACATCGATAGCTAAACATCGATGTTCGATGTTTATCGAGCTCTAAACGTTGATGTCAGGCAACATCGATGTTTTTTTGCAAACGTCTTCACGGCCGTCCGTCATCAATACATCCATACTAATATTATAAATGGTAAAGAGTGTTTGTCCGTCTTTCACGCCAAAACTACTGACTTGATTTAAATAAAATTTGGTACACAGATAGTCTAGATCACTTTAGAGCCTGAAAAAGGACATAGGCTAATTTTTATCGCGGAGAATGTACGGTTCCCGTGGGATAATTAATTTACGGTTTCACGTAAAAATTACTAAACCGATTGTCATGGAATTTGGCACAGATATAAAGTAGACCATGAGGAAGGACATAGGCTACTTTTTATCGCGGGACACATAAGGTTCCCGTCGGTTACTGTACTTACGCGGGCGGAGCCGCGGGCATCAGCTAGTAAATTATAAAAAAAAGACGTAAAATCACACGTTTTTTTAATGAAACAAATAAGTTTTACTATATTGGAGATTTAAGGAGGAACACATTATAAGTTCCAATCTGTTTTGTCAACAATTGACTGTAAAAATGATAAGTTTGAAAGCGCAGAACCTTTTAACCGTTGATATAGGGTAAAGGGTTAAACCAGCCGTAGAAAAAGCAATAGTGGTTAAATATTTTACCGCAAGTTTTTTCAACTTTGGGTTTTTCTATTATGTATGTATCCGTGACATCTATGTTAATTAATTGTTACGATGTTTTAAATAATGCAATATAGATTTTAAAACATCGATGTTTTATCGTCTAACATCGATGATCATCGAAAATCGATGATCATCGAGCATCCCTACCGTAGGGATGTCGAAAATGAAAGAAAATATCGATATATCGATACATCGATATTTGAAAAAATATCAATATCGGTCTCGATCAGGGTTGCCAATGCTAATTTATATATTTCCCCAAAAATCGGGATCGAATTCCCCAATTTGGGGACAAAAATCCGCTGATTCCCCACAAATTCCCCACATAGGTTTTTTAAAAAAAATTAAACAAAATTCTACTAGCTGAGTATAATTCGCATTAGTATAAGTAATTAATAAAAATAAAGACTTAAACAAACAGTTAATATGATCAATAAGTTTTCTTTAATTCTATCGTTCCACGCTACTTTCTTAATTTTTCTTGCATAAGAACCTTCGCCTGAAACAAACACAAAAAAAAAGAATTAGGGAAATTGGTCAAGCCGTTCACACGTGATGCCGTGACCAATGGATATGGGGATTCATTTATATAACTTATCGAACTCAGCTAAAAACAACAATGAAGCCAGCGCATTACATGTAGGCATCACACATAAAACGTTGAAGAAAGGGAAAAAGGGAATACCCTGATCATAAACAAATGTCAATCTACTAGTAGTTTGAAACTAGAGATATTGTGCCATGCCATACATAATGATTTTAAAAAAGGTCGATGTCGTGACGATAATGAATGATGAAATATTTATCGATGAGAATAAGATTTTGACATCATGTTAAAATCCCCGCATTTTCCCCACATAATGCCAATCCCCAATAAATCCCCAATCGACTTGAAATTCCCCGCAGTTTGGGGAATTCCCCACCAATCGGCAACGCTGGTCTCGATATATCGCGAAAAAAATATCGATATATCGATATATCGGTCAAATTTTTCGACCAATTTGCAACAGATTTTTATGTAATTCTCTGCCTTACTTAAACACTATTGAGCCATTTTTGTCGCATTTCTTCATTGTTGAGAAATCTATAAAAACTGTACCTATTATAATATTATCATACTCGACTATAGGTGTACCAGAATCTCATGGCAAATAGGGAAATAAAATTTTGTAGTGTGCAATACTGGGGAAACAGGATTAAACGACCTTGATACTGGTTAATTTTTAATTATGTCTTTAGTATTATTGAACATGAATTATAATAAGACTGTGTGAAGAATGTTCGGTGTATAATATAGAAAACTAGCTTTTGCCCGCGGCTTCGCCCGCGTGGAATAGTGTTCTTGGAGAAAAAACTACTTCGGCGAATAACGCTCTACCTTCTTACAGCAATATACTTCTGATACAATATTGAAAATGCTTTTAGGTTTGCCCAATGCAAATTGTTAAAAATGGGACCCTATAACCTCGACACGACAAGCGCGACCACTTGATAATATACTTACATAATATTATATTTATGGCACTTGAATATAATTTTTACCATAATCTTAAAGACTAAATACTTAAAGATTTGCGTAGATTTAAAGATCTAAGCATACAAGATTAAGCATACAATATACTATACCTACATAGGGACAGACAGATAAAGCGACATGTTAAAACAAACTTTACTTACTACATAGTACATAGTATAAATACTATGTACTATGTAGTAAGTAAAGTTATTTGACATTCCAACAAAACTGACAAACCACCTCTGGATATTCCATAAGAATTAAGAACTGCAGTTACTATTATGTATTCTGTGCTGCAGTTCAAAATATTCGTGAACCTCTTTATACTGTATACGTCCCGCGTTTTCGATAGCGCGATGTAGAAACGCGAGCGCCCGCGCCGCGCAGCAACACTATATCCCTGCATTTTAAATCTGTAATATCTTCGAAAATATTTATTTAAATTACGTGCCGTAAAGGGCAGTATTGATCTATCTTAAATGCACAATGTATTTAAGGTACTTAATTGGATAAGGATTAATACTGTATTGCTTAAAATCGCTTTGTAAATAAGCTATTTAATTAAAATCAAAGTAAAGGATAAAAAAATGGTTATTGTGGGTTATCCCTAAGAGATAGACATATGCCATCGCAGACTTTTTTGTAGGCTTTTTAAAGATGAATACAACTGTAGTACATAATTTTGATCTATCTCGTAGTGTTCAGCCAGCATTTTCAATGTAAGCGCAAAATATGTGATTTTTTAGGACTTTAGAAACCTCTAAAATTATTTGTGTACCTCTACTATGTTATGCATGTTACATACCTAAAAACCTTCCCGTTAAATCACTCTATCTGTTAAAAAAATGGCATCAAAATCCGTTGCGTAGTTTTAAAGATTTAAGCATACATAGGGGACAGACAAAAAAGGGACTTTGTTTTATACTATGTAATGATAATGATATTTCATGAAAAATAAATCAATCGTGAATTACTTTATATACTTATTTATTACGAATAACATACAATTAAATTAGCAACAGTTTATTTAATGTTGTAATTTCCTTCCGAACTGTATAGAACTCGTTTACTTAATTCTTAATCAACTATAAATCGAAACTGTCTTATATTGATTTTCTTTTTTCCTCCTCTCCTCCTTTTACCAGGCATGGAAAACAAACCATCATTCGATGTGCCATCAGCTACGATTCACGTTATAGTAGTACTGGAAACACATTTAAAGAAGTCACAATAATTACCTAAGAAAATATAAAAAAACTAAAAGTATCAAAACAGCTCACTCTAACTTACCGGTCAACTCTACCACAAGCTTTAAATTATAAGATTGAGTTCGATTTACACCTTCTTCTTTCTGTATTTTACTATAGACATAGAAAACAATATTTCTCGCTTGAGATCGAATTGCCTTTTTGGATATTTTCACAAAAACAACAAATTCCAAGAACATAATCACAAAATTTTAACAGCTGTTGACAGATCACGTACTTTGATTTGACGGGTCATACTTGACATTGCCATATGAAAATCACATTTTTTATTTTTTTTAAAATGCCATCAGATTCTGGTAGACCTATACACACGTTTTTTTCTCAGTACTTATTACGATTGTAGGCGAGTCGCTACTGACTAGTTTATTAACAAAACGTAGTACAGCTGTTATAACTCATAATAACGTCAAATGCTTTAATGTTAACACTTTTATACTAGAATAACTAGACTATTATTACATTTAACTTACTAATGTTACTAATAAACGAAATATTGCAACCAGCATAACTTTCACTTCGACAAGAATATATTATACAACATTTTTTCACCATTTTGACTGTTAAATCATCAAATAAATAATAAAAACATACGTTACGGAGATACATGAAGTCAGAAATAAAAACTATTTTCAATTTTAACATTACCCGGTGTTCAGCATAAAATATGTGTAATGGCGTATCTATTGTCTTGCGAATAATACCATCTAATAAAAAAAGAAGGAAAAGGATTTAATGTAAACTGCATTTTTATTTAGTATTAAATTACTATTTCTAACTTTTTTAACTGGCTATCTCGCTCGGCTCGGATTAGCCTCTATGATACGTGCATTGTGAAATACACTCTATTACCAAGTTCTTTTTAGCAATTACAAAATTCGGAGTCTTCTATCCATAGTTACTAGATCCATGCCGACAGGGCAGTTAGGGTAGAGATATACGCAACGGAATCCGGTAGGCCGTAGAGAATTATGAGCACTGAAAATAGATCTCTGCACTAATACAATTGAGTTGAAAATCGAACATCCGAGTGTCGAGTCAAATGTCAATGTCATATATGACAGCTCAACATTCGAAACTTCCATTTTCATCTGTATTGCATTAGCACAGAGTTCTATTTTCAGTGCTCACAATTCTCTACGGCCTACCGGATTCCGTTGCATATAGTCCCAGCCTTAGATAAGCACTCACTACCAGATTAGATTAATGGAATTCTGCACAATAACTTTTTTTTTTTCAATATTTTACGGCTTTGAATTTTAGCGAATTTAGTTAGATCGTCATGAGATGATAAATAAAAAAAATATCTATTTTGATACGAATTTCGATATTTGTTTTTTTGTATCGATGTATCGATATATCGGATCAAAAAATATCGGCTAAAAATATCGATATATCGAACACAAAATATCGATATATCGATATTTTTTCAACATCCCTACCCTACCGTAATAACATAATTTCTATGGAGTGGTGTTGGTGTTTGTGAATTTTACGTGATTGATAAATACTTAATTAGGTATTATTTAGTGTGTGTACATTTAACACAAATTTGAATTATTTATCTCGTCAATTATATGAATAGAAGTTCAGTATTTCTTGTGAGGTTTTTATGCATGACCATTGATGAATGGTGATTGACTAAGTGAATCATAAAGATGAACATTGTACATTATTAAGACAAAATTGAAAATAAATTCTAATCTACATCACGGTAAGTTCTTATTATTCTTTAGTTTATTCATATGTTTCTATTACTTTAGGATTTCTAAACCTACACATTTTTTGTTGACAGATTTGTTTTTGTTATAATTTATCAATTTGGAGTGATGACTTGTGAGAGCTCATTGTTTGTTGTTACTGATAGCCTAATACCTAATTATAAAATGAAATTAAAGTTCTATTTATTCAAATTCAAGGTTCACTGCTTACTTTTGAGCTTTTGTGTACACTTCAGAATTTGGGTCGGTTTTGTGTCGACTATTGTTGATGAGTTGAGAAGGAAATTTGGCAAAAAAAATTAAATTTGGCAAAAATTTGGAAATTTGGCAAAAAAAATAATTATTATATTATTATACATGGTGGCTAAACTTTAGTATAATATCCCACATTTGCCCTATTAGTTGCTTAATGGTAATTTTACGGCTGAAAGGTCTTCTAATTACGAATTAATTCCGCAACTTCTCAAAATGATAAGATCCGTAGTTTTCGAGATAAAAAATATTTAAAATTCGATAAATTCTACAGAAATTCGGCCATGTTGACGTTTCTTTGATGTTCCTTTTTTCATTGCCTGTACATTTATATATTATAATGTGATATAGGAAATGTATGAGAACAGTATATAATTCTTAGGTAATTAATAGCAATGTATTACTCCGAGTTGGCCCAATACGACTTCATTGGGTTAGGTTAGATGGCTAAGGCGGGAGCGTAGCGCAGCGAAGCTACCGCCTTAGCCATCGTGGTTATTTCTTTGTAAACCACCCAGAAGTAAGAGCCCCGCGTAGCGGGGCTCCGTCGACTCATAATTGAAGCCAGTTGTTATTGAGGACCATTGGGTTCTAGGTATGATTGAGGATGGATCTGAAGATTTGAGGTTGGAAGTGTGTCCAGACAATATTCGCTCTGCTGAGGTTTTGGTGCCTCTTATATTAAAGAATGTGGAAATTGGCACCTATAACCTCAAAACTTCAACTATTAATATCTCAGTAACTATGGGTTTCCGGAGGGGGGGAGTGCCAAAGGGGGGTTCACCCTCCCCCCTCCCCCCTTCCCCTCCCCCCTCCCCGCCCTCCCCCCAAATCATGGGATATTATACTAAATTTTTACCGAGTACTCTTGTGTACTGCGCACACACTTGGACACTATAAAATTACTCCTGCGTAACTGGCCTGGTTTCAATGAAACCGGTCACTGTCACCGATATTGGTGTGGGGAGTTATTATTAATATATAATAACCCTGGATATTAAATATTTTTTTGTTCTTCTAGCCACCAAGAATTTATACTAAAATTCTTTTTTGATAATTTATTTACTTACTTATTCACATATTAATAAAATTTGCAATAAAAAATTTTGGTTAACAATCTAAGCATGAGTGAGTTACCAGAAGCATACCTATATTTTGTATATTTAATTAAGTAGCTCAGCAGAATACAAGTCTCATTTGAATAATAATATGACTAATAGAGTTTAAAATTAAGTCACATATTATTGCAACATCTGTTAACCAGATTTGATAGAAATTGCAGAGTGGAGGAAGTTTTTATAGTATCTTATTTCTTGAAAGTTTAATACTGCCAAATGTTGTAAGGAAATTAAGTTATTTGAGAATGTCATGGTGAATATTGTAATATATAATATTATAACATAATTTTCAATAATTATAATTATGTTGTGTTATGTGTAGTATAAAAACAGTTAATTTTAGAATATCTTTTAAAGTTAACTGTTACCTTGTTCATCTCCAAGAAACTTGTTTATTCTTATTAGGAAACAATTAAGCAATGTGTTTATTAAAAAGTCTGCAAATATTTGAAGGTAACCAAGTGAATACGAGAAAGCTGTATTATAGTTTAGCACAATTTAAAAACTTTTTTATGTAGAGGACTGAGGAATAGCTTATTCCAGTAGTGGGGATGTTATCGGTTGATGATGCAACCTTAGGTAGGCAACAGTGGCGAAGGGTTCCTATAACTCCATTCCTATCGGCTTCCCTTACCGCTTACCTTTTGACGACTCTCATCCAAATCCCTACCTATTTTACAGGTTACGGCTTCCCTATGAAGGAGAACCAACCTTCGGCTTCCCTATGAAGTAGAACCAGCCTTCGCCACTGGTAGGCAAATAGTAAACTGAGGAATCAGCTCAGAGTTCGACGTCGAACTCTGAACTAAGAAAGTTTTGGTGTAAGTTTATGTTTAGTGTAACAAGCCTTACATTAATTTACATTATTCGGCAATGTTGCACCAGATAATATAATAAAATATTATAATGCAAGAGTTAGATTACAATAATTTTCTGTAGCTCCATCAAGGTAGCCTGTAATATTATGTACTTAGTCACTTAGTTTGCAATTAGCTAGTGTTAGTTTGGTCTCCTGTTCGACTTATGCTAATATATCAGTATTTTGTTTAGTATTTTATATATGCAAAACAAACTAAAAATAACTAACCTGAGTCATCCTGTCTTTTTCCTAATGAGTAATAACACATACTGTCCATGAAAGTATCTACCTACTTGTTTAACAATACAGTCATATCTACATCATATTTTCTGTGTATTGTTGTTTAAAGAAATCCTTTTTAGTAGGTTACAGACTACAGTAATATTCAACAGAAGATGGGTTAACAAAATAACAGATAACTATTATGTGAATCAATCAACATATTATCACTACTTTTTCTATTAATAATATAGGTCTATGTAAGTATTAGATTATTATATAGAGCAGTGTTTTTCAACCTTTTTCGTGATGCGACCCCCCTTGTATGAAAAAATATTTCGCGACCCCCCGACCCTTCGCTTTTTTATCATGTATTTATGTATATGTTACAATGTTATTTAAATAATATTCATTTCATACGTTTTAATACGTCTCTATAATTAGGATTCGGATGTAAGTACATATTGAAGTACGTCAAACACATTATTTTACATCGATTTATGGGTATATCCTTTTGTTAAAATTCTCTTACCTAATAAATCAATATTTTTCATCTTTATTGTTTTTTTACTAAAGTTCTCGTTCTTTTTTTATAAAGTCGATCTCCGGCGACCCCCCTACAGAAGCTTCGCGACCCCCCAGGGGGTCGCGACCCACAGGTTGAAAAACACTGATATATAGAGTATTATTTCTGATACATCACATAATATACCCTTTATCTTATCTTATCCTTTAAAAGAGACAATTTTGTAATATATTTATCCCACCAAAAACATTCTGTAAAAAACTAGCCAAGTCTTGATGGAGCTGCTTGTTTATCTCTAAAAAGTAATGAAATCTAGACAAAATCGTGCCAAGTCTAAGGTTCCTTACTGCGCTTTCTTTATTATTATAGTTAATGTTGAGTGACTTGGCCGTTGAACATTCTTTATACTTTAGTGGGTACAAGTCAATTTTGTTTACATTTGTAACTACCTATGTTTGTTAAGCGAGATAATAGCCCATACTGGTATTGGTAATTGGACGCTAGTGTCTCATTTTAGGCTGTTGTTGATTGTACAACACACGTATTGGAGCAATGGTGTCATGGAGCCCCTTTTGTACCCTTGTGTGCCCTTCAACGGCCAAGTCACACAACATTAACTATAATAATAAAGAAACCGCAGTAAGGAACCTTAGACTTGGCACGATTTTGTCTAGATTTCATTACTTTTTAGAGATAAACAAGCAGCTCCATCGAGACTTTGCTAGTTTTTTACAGAATGTTTTTGGTGGGATTTCACTTCTTTTTGTAGAAACGTGGGCATATTGATTTATTTTCCTAGATTTTAGTGTAATTTGTTTATTCAATTTGTGTAATGTTCGAGTAGAATAAAGGGGCCTGAAAATGCGGCAAAATGGTTCTAGTAAATAATGGTACGGCAGTGTTTGCTTCGCGCTCGACTTGGCGGGGGCACTGCCGTGCCCCCAGATCGACGTTCTGGTCTTATCTAGAGGTTCTCAAATAGGGGCCTGAAAATGCGGCGAAATGGTTCCAGTAAAGAATGGTACGGCAGTGTTTGCTTCGCGCTCGACTTGGCAGGGGCACTGCCGTGCCCCTAGATCGATTATCCTAGTTTTTATAGTTTTCCCTTTATGTGGCCATTAAACCCCAACTCTGTACCAAATTTCAGCTCTCTAAGTTTATGGGAAGTACTAGTTCTATTTTGATGATCATGAGTGAGTGAGTGAGTGAGTGAGTGAGTGTCGAAAATGCGAAACTTTGCTTTCGCTTAATTTCGGAACTAAATGACCTACAGACTTGAAATTTTGGATTTTAAGTACGTGATTATAGCTTATTGAATGACGAAAATTTCTGCGTTCTGGTCTTATCCAGAGGTTCTCAAATAGGGGCCTGAAAATGCGGCGAAATGGTTCCAGTAAAGGATGGTACGGCAGTGTTTGCTTCGCGCTCGACTTGGCGGGGGCACTGCCGTGCCCCCAGATTTCAGGAAACCAATTATAATATATTATAATTTAAATATATTCGGTTCGGTCTCTCAAAAATGAAACTTAATGCGCAAGGAGTTTTGCAGGAGAAAGTATAATATGATCTAAGGTGTATTGCTATTGTGTAATAATTTTTGCTTCGTTCGAAATGTGGTGGGTTCGAATCCCGGTCAGAGAAATATTTTTGTGATTATTATTATTTTATTTTAATTTATCGGAAGTCCGAGCTACCTTATTAATATAACAATAATTGAAATAAATTTTACATAACATTATGTATTTGATAATCGCTTTGATTCAACAGAGTAGTCATACTTATAGTAAGTATTGAGGACAATTTAGTACTAACGTAGCAGCGATATTTGCGGAGGTAGAAAGTATTAAACAAGGTTGACATAAAATACTTTCTGTTTAGAGTCCGAAGTCGCGAGTGTCCGCGGGTGGCGAAAAGTAGGTCGCATTCTAGACGCGGCTAGACCGTATATTTTTGTCTGCGCTGTATTTATGTCTTTGCGATCTCGTTTAGGTATATAATTTGAATATCCTGACTCCTGATTTGAAATGATTAACAAACCTTCATAGATCGGCTTAATAACAGTTAAAAAATGAGCTATAAATTCTGAGTCGTCATTTACTGTATGAATCTTAACGCTTAATTTTTCTAGTTGATATTGGATTATGCACATAATGTTGAAGTAGGTCAGTAGCGTGCTGCATTAGCATTAATCTACATGTAGATACCTACGTACAAATTACAACGTTGGCTAAACCCAGCAAAAATAATACCTTATTTATTAGGTAAATTATACTAACGTGTGTAATACAATAAGTAATATCCCAACATAAGAGCGACTAAGGAGCCCCATACATGGTCCGGTCTACCTTCAGTTCGGCCTGAACGGATGCAAAATCGTATCGTGTGTGTGCAATTTCGAGATCGCATCAGGCGGCCGTACGGACTGAAGCGATTCGTTCCAGTGTTGCCAGCTCTTTTTTTGTGAAACTACTAAACTCGTATCGATTTCTACTAAAACTACTAAAAAACTACTAAAGAGGCTACTTAACTTAGGAATTCCTGAAGCCCCCCAAAAACCACTACATTTTAGGTTTTATTATATTAAATTTTTTTCATTAATTGAATTTGATTATAAATTTTACCATTAAATTAAAATATACTAGGAAATATTACGTATTTAGTAGCTATTTTGCATATCATTACTGTCTGGCTCTTTCCTACTTAAACACTACTAATAACTAAATTTCTACCAAGGAGGGAATAAAATACTCAATTTAGTAAAATTTTGTAAAATAACTAAGTTGGCAACATTGATTCTGGCCTGACCGATCGGCCTGAACGCGCGGCCTGTCCTGACCGTGTGTGGACAAATCGCTTCAGTTCTTGCCCGACCCGCTGCCGTGCGGGCGTGTATCTTGTACAAGCGTTGTATGAGTTTTCGCGGTGTTTAAATACAAAATTGATAAAGTGAATTGAGTGGCAAACCTACGTGTGGTAAAATATATGAGGAAATGTGTTTATCTAGAAAAGTATTTAAGTCTAGACTGAGGTGGTGTCAAAATAGTCTAAGATCCGGCTGCAGGATTAGTGCGTTCATCGGTTTTTTGCTGAAGACCGAATTTTTATGTGTATTTATAATTAGGAGAATATATATTTATCAGGTTGCCTATCAAAATTTGGCCGCCAGTATTTTTAATTAAATTATTTTTAATTGATTTTTGGGAAAAAATATCGTTCACTTGTTTTTTAAATAAAATAACGTTTACATCACGGCAATTTATATGAAGATTAAAAAAAAACACGGTTGCCGTTGCGCACTTGGCCGCACCTCTTCGCAGCCAGGTGTAAAGAGATATGATTTCGATATATGTATACGTTCATAACGTTTATTTATTAATTATATACCAAATTAAAGCTATTTTTTTTCTATTTATTATCATATATAGTTGCCTAAATAAATATACCCGCGAATGATGGTTGCTGGTTTTTAAAACTTATAAATATTTAAGGTAGAGTGAAAGAAAGTTAGCGCGTAACATCATTCGTCAGACAAGGATAGCGATTGCCGGCTGTGCGACGCTTTTAAGCCATTGCGCATGCGTCGAATGTTAGTGTTATCAACATAACAACTGCGGTATTTTTATTCTTACATAAAAACCACGCTGTTTTGGAGTTCGTCATGCACAACGTTTTATATTTACATTACTTTCCATCTAAAAATTATTAAATTAATTAACGTAAAATAAAATTGATAAAGATGAAGTCGTGTTTTCTGTGTAACGAAAAAATCAACGTACTTGATTTTATGCATCATTCAAAAAGTGCTCGCTAATGTTATTGTTTCGTCTTAAAAAAAGAATATAAATATCATGACACTTTATTAACAATTGAATCTACTAATGATTTTGGATATCATACAGAGTGTCTAAAAAAAATTACAGTTCTAAAGCAAAAAGATAAAGAAGAATTTGAAGAGTTTTGCAAAACACAAACCGTAAGTAAAATTTCAATTGAACTTAAGAATAATATAGGTTATAGTTACAAAATAAATGACACAGTGCAAACTTTGAGGTTTTTTTGTTAAAAATATATTTTTTAAAATTTTTTATTATTATAAAAATGATTTCTCAAAAAATGCATTTCTCAAAAAATTAACAATTTAACGATTTTAATTAATACATTTTTTAAATAATTATTAATTAAAAAAATAATTAATGCCCTTTTTTCAAAATACAATTAGTAAACCTTTTTTTTTATTAATGATTTAAAAATTTAATGTTTTTTCTTTTTTTTTAAATTAATTAATTAATACCAATAACTTAAAAAAATTACCTAATGCATAATTTTAAAAAATAATTGATTAATTTAAAAAAATAATGATTTAATAAAAATAATAAATTTTAAAAAAATATTAATGTTTATTTTTATGGAATAACGCGGTAACGTAGTACAATCTACTAATTTCTGGCTGGCTGCTATTCGATGGTTTTCTAAAACCAACATGGTTCCTGGGAGACTCAACTTCAACGCAAGTTAAGAGTGTGCTATGTGATTCCATGGACAAATCTTCCGATAATGACGACAATTCTGATATTTGTAGCGATGAAAGTGATAGCTCCGATGATAGTGTAAATGAAAGCTCCGATGATACAGATTATTAAATAAGAGTTACGGGAATATAAGATATATTTAAAAAAAATCAATTTGCTTAAATGTTTAATTAACATGTAACAGACGATTTAATACTTGAATAAAATGTACTAAAATTTTCAAATAGTACTTTCACAATAAAATTTTCTTTTACCTAAGTCACCTTGGTTTTATTTTTGTATTTTTTAAATCAATATAAATTATATTAAATCAATATTAAATATATTCAATCAATATTTTTTTTTGTAATTTTTAAATTTGTCATTTTGAAAAGGAAGACATATTTTTTGGAGTATTTATTAGGTCGTCTCTATTACTCCTCGGTGATTGAGAACACTAGCATTCGACGCATGCGCAATGGCTTAAAAGCGTCGCACAGCCAGCAATCGCTCTCCTCGTCTGACAAATGATGTTACGCGCTAACTCTCTTTCACTCTACCTTAAATATTTATAATTTTTAAAAGCCAGCAACCCTTATTCGCGGGTAAATTTATTTAGGAAACCATATACGATAATAAATAGAAAAAAATAAGTTTTAATTTGATATATAATTAATAAATAAACGTTATGAACGTATAAATGTATCGAAATCATACCTGTTTACACCTGGCTGCGAAGAGGTGCGGCCAAGTGCGCAACGGCAACCGTGATTTTTTTGAATCTTCATATAAATTGCCGTGATGTAGACGTTATTTTATTTAAAAAACAAGTGAACGATATTTTTTCCCAAAAATCAATTAAAAATAATTTAATTAAAAATACTGGCGGCCAAATTTTGATAGGCAACCTGATAAATATATATTCTCCTAATCATAAATACACATAAAAATTCGGTTTTCAGCAAAAAACCGATGAACGCACTAATCCCGCAGTCGGATCTCGTACTAAAACCATGAGACACAAATAAAAATGGACATGTTGGCCTCCCACCACTCTAAAAATGACTTTCGCTCTTTCTGGAAACACACTAACAGGCTTCAAGCTAGGCCAGGTCTGCCGACTGGAGTTAACGGGGTAAATGAGCCTGATAAAATAGCAAATTTATTCGCGAATCATTTTGTAATAAAGTCTCCTCTTGGGCCTTCACACTCTTCGTTCAGTAATGCTCCCGTCGTGGACAGGGAAGTATTCTTTACTACTAAAAACATAGCTAGTGTAATTAAATCTATGTCTAAAGGAAAATCACCTGGCCATGACGGGCTCAGTATTGAGCATCTCAAGTTTGCTGGCCCGCATCTTCCAAGATTACTTTTTATGTTATTTAATTTTTGTATTGGACATAGTTATATGCCAAGTGATATGATGCGCACGGTGGTAGTACCTATTGTTAAAAATAAGACTGGTGACCTGGCAGATATTAGTAATTATAGGCCAATATCTTTGGCCACTATCATATCTAAAGTGTTTGACAGCTTGCTTAATACACAGTTGAATAAGAATATAAAAATACACGATAATCAATTTGGTTTTAGACCAAACTTGTCTACAGAGAGTGCAATACTGTGTCTTAAGCATGCTGTCAGATACTACAATAAGCGTAGAACACCCATTTTTGCGTGTTTCCTAGATTTATCTAAAGCTTTTGACTTGGTTTCCTATGATATATTATGGAAAAAGCTTGAAAACCTACATTTACCTCCAGATTTAATAAAAATCTTTAAATACTGGTATGGAAATCAAGTCAACTGTGTTAGATGGGACGGTGCATTGTCTGAGCCGTATGTCTTGGAGTGCGGTGTGAGACAGGGGGGATTGAGCTCACCAACTCTCTTTAACATATACGTTAACGACCTCATTGGCGAGCTCAGCAGCACCAGAGTCGGTTGCTATATAGATGGCGTTAGTATTAACAACATTAGTTACGCGGACGACATGGTGCTGCTGAGTGCGTCAGTGTGTGGGCTTAGGAGGCTTATAGCCATGTGTGTAGCATATGCTTCAGCACATGGACTAGCCTACAATGTTAAAAAAAGTGTGGTCATGGTCTTTGAGGACGGAAGTAAACGCTGGTCAGATGTGCCCTCTGTGTATATTAATACCTGCATGCTACAGAGGGTACAGAAGTTCAAATATCTAGGACATGTGCTGACTTCCGACCTCAAGGATGATGACGACATAGAATGAGAACGAAGGGCGTTGTCGGTTCGAGCGAATATGTTGGTCCGCAGATTTGCTCGATGTTCACGGGTGGTCAAAATTACTCTTTTCAGAGCGTTTTGTACCGCTTTCTACACGTGCAGCTTGTGGGCCTCTTACACGCTTAGAACCTACAGCGCCCTTCGCGTACAATTTAATAACGCGTTCAGGATGCTGTTGGGGCTTCCTCGCTACTGCAGTGCATCGGGTATGTTTGCAGAAGCACGAGTGGACTGCTTTTATGCTACCATGCGCAAAAGATGTGCATCTCTGGTGCGCAGGGTGCGGGGAAGCGCCAACAGCAATCTGATCATGGTTGCGGGTCGGCTTGACTGCCCTTACATTCGTCACTGCTGCGCCATATCTAACGGCATGGTGCAGAAGTGATGCATGTAATTTACAAAATAATTTAAATTAAATTACTAACATATATTATTATTATAAGCTTTACTAACCATTGAGTCTATGTTACTTTAATCTACACTAATATTATAAAGAGGAAAACTTTGTTTGTATGTTTGTTTGTTTGTTTGTTTGTTTGTTTGTTTGTTTGTTTGTTTGTAATGAATAGGCTCAAAAAGTACTGGACCGATTTCAAAAATTCTTTCACCATTCGAAAGCTACATTATCCACGAGTAACATAGGCTAAGTTTTATTTTGGAAAAAAATAGGGTTCCGTAAGATATTTGGGTTTTTCGGACACAAGGTGTAAAAAATCAACCAGAAAAGTTACTTATTTTGCGTACGCTGCCTAAACTATAAAAGATAGAACCATAAAATGTTCTAATTAATTGTAGATCTTATAAATATCTACAAAAAAGTCCGCGACACACTATACCTATCTATGTCGAGTGAGGCACAACAACCATTTTTTTATTTAGAAATCTTGAATTTTTTTTGGACTACATTTAAACGCGTTTATTTTACTCATGTTATTAATCCTTATCAAAATAAATTATTTCATCACTAAGTACAGTTTATGTAGATAATATTTGGTCTTTGAGTGATTAAAATTGGACGTTTGGTTTTGAAGTTATGGCGAAATTAAAATATTACGATTTCTGCTGCACGGCCCGTTGCGAAGTGGGCGTGGGGGTGCGCGTGCGGGTTAATGTTTAGTTTAGTTTAGTTATTTTATAAACATCAAATTGATAATATCTTAAAATATAATACATTATAATATCTATACATCTATACAGTTAAATATAATTTAAGTGTCTGTTTGTAACTTCAAATTAACAGCTTTTTACATAATGAATCTGAAAGTATATTCGGTACTTACAATAAAATACATTTTTTTTTTTTGTCTGTCCGTCTGTCTGTCTGTCAGTCGGTCTGTCTGTTCTCTGGACGGCTGGACCGATTTTCACGAGACTTTCACTAGCAGATAGCTGATGTTATAGGGTCTAACATAGGCTACTTTTATTTTAGGGTTCCGTTTAAAAAAATAGGATTCCGCTTTCGTTAGTCATAAATAAAGTCGCGGGTAAATTTCAGCGATATCCCAAAGTATTGTTCCACGCGGACGAAGTCGCGGGCAAAAGCTATAAATAAATAAATTCATTCATTCATTCATAAACACGACCGTAGCGCGCGGCAAACCAGAATGGACTGATGCGACTGTTCCGTGTGTGGGCACGAATCAGATCAGGCCGAACTGACGTAAATTGGATTGGATGCGATTTTTTCCGTGTGTGTGCTCGAATCCGTTCAGGCCGAACTGACGTCAGTTCCAGCTGAAACGATCGGCCTCTCGTCTGTGGGGGCCTTTATGGATACCGGACTTATTATGGATGGTATGACTCGCACTTGATACTCGCGTACGAAGGGTTCCGTACTATTTTACAATATTTTACATGTTTACTCTAGCACTAACCGTTTGGACGGTAATCCGAAGACGGACGGACGGACGGATAGACATGGCGAAAGGGTTCCAAAACTAAGGGTTCCGAGACGTTTCACGTGAACTACGGAACGGCCGAACGGACTTTTAAAAATATCCGGTTTGAAGCAAGGTAACGAAGCGTTGCGTGTGTGTGCAGAGGCATATTTACAGCACAGAACACTATTACCTACTCATAAAGAGATTTACAGGTTTGGCGCCCCGGGAAAATTAACTTTGCCAATTAAGCAGTGTCGAATTTTTATTATAATTTTTTTACTGGTTAAAATTTAATTATACTGTAAACCTTATCTGAAAGCAAAACAATAAAACCAACAGTCTTAAACAGAACGTCGATATTAAGTAATATTATAATATAGGTATGATCTTTATGTAATTTATTTTATCTATTTTGCCTGTTAAATTTTGATTAAACTTTAAACCTTGAAAGACTGTGTACTTCGGAAAAATACAATAAAACCCGAAACCTGAAACCGAATGTGGGTACAAAATAATATTATAATAATGTTCTTTAAGTTAAACGCGAGTGAGCGAAGCGAGCGAGGTATTTTTTGTTTCATATTTTACTGGTTAAAATCTGTTTAATTTTGAACTGTGGAAGACTGAACTTTGGAAAAGTAGTAATATAATCCACAGGCTAAACTAGAACATCGATACTAAATAAAGTAATATTGTGACACATAAAGAAATGTTAATATTTTTTTCTAATTTTACACAGGTTATAAAATCGGTTCAAACTTAAAACCCTGATACACTGTGAACTTCAGAGTAACATAATAAAATCTAAAATAGAACATCGGTACTAAATAAGATATTATTTCTTTATGTTAAATCTTAGTCTGTGCACTTGAAAAAAATGTAAAAATGTACCAACTGGAGCAAAAGTGTTTCTTATTTTTACCCGACTGGGTTCTTAAGTTTTTCGCGCGTATCTTAAAATGGAGTACATAGTTTAGGAGATATGCAAACCCGACTGAAAAAAGAGAGATCCCTAATCAACGCAGACCGAAACAATATTGACAAAACAGACTAGACTATGAGCTGAAAGCCTAAGTGCAAATTATAAATCGCACAAGAATAAATGAGTCCCGTATATAGCTCATAGTATAGTCTGTTTTCTCAATATTGTTTCGATCTTTTTAGTGCGTTGCTTAGGTATCTCTCTTTTTTGCAGTCGGGATTTTTTTTTTTTAATAATAAATTTAATTGTCAAACTCGACTGATATTAATAGCGCCAAAAAGGGCGGTAAGGTAAAGTGCTTCGCCTAGCCCCTAGGGTAAATACGCCACTGGTGTGCGTCAAGTTTGTAACGGCTAAGTAACGGTGTTAAAAGTAATTGATAAATCCGCGCCATACGTCACAATTTGCGTTCAACTCGGCATTATGAAAAAAGACTGCATAGTAATTCAGTGGCGAAGGCTGCTTCTCCTTCATAGGGAAGCCGGAGCCTATATAATAGGTAGGGATTTCTATAAAGATTTGCAAAAGGTAAGTGACAAGGGAAGCCGATAGGAATGGAGTTATAGGAACCCCTCGCCACTGTAGTAATTAGTAACCCAAAGACTATGTGCATACAACCACCACTACCTACGATTACAATTGAGAATGGTGATTCATCAATTCATTGAAATACACCATTCATATATAATACTCCTTTAAGGAAATCTCATTACGTTTATTACACTTCATCATCATTATCATGGTATTTAAGTGTGGCTAGCGGACGTTGGGGGATTAAAAAACTTGTTACTCCTCTGCTTTTGTGTCCATGACCCATGTGCGGCGCGGCGGCAAAAAAAAAAAAAACATCGGGCCCCCTTGTTTGTCTATTCAGTAAAAAGAAAGTCTTATTTTTCTTGTTAGATCATATACAAGAGCATAGAGCCTAAATATGTAAAGAATCTTAGAGCGGGTTTCCCACGATATTTCAAGATCTAAGATCTTTCCTGGATAGATGTCCAGCGAATGAATATATTAAGGCTACCATATTTATTTCATCAAATCGGTTTTATTACCTAATCAGTATTATTTATTGAATCTGTAATACTTTTGGTTCACCGCTCAGGATTTTTCGTGACTGTTGATCTATAGTCTAGAATATAGGTTCTAGAGACCTAGATGCTTCGAACACGTACCTTAACATCAGCTAAAAATTGTAGGTACTTCCGTTCTCTAGATTGTGTTAACAACGCAATTCTCATATTAGCCCTTGAGCCGGATGTCGATGTTGTTATAATTAATTGCAAATATTACGCACGCAATGCTGACCAAATGTTCCTATTGCAGTCTGCACCTATTCTCTCTTTGCTGCACATATTTCTCTGCTTTGATGTTAGGTGTGTAGAGCGAAGTCGCGGTGCAGGCTCACGCGATCCCGTGGCCCGCCAAGGGTGGTATTGAGTACCGCCGAGTTTTTAGTGAGTAGGGACTGCGCCCAATCACTTTTTTTTCGGGCGCAGCAGAGTCTTACATGCTCACGGGTAGGATCCCCATCCCCCCGTGGGATGCTTAAATGCATTTTATCGGCGAAAAAAAAAAGGTGTGTAGACTTGTAGAGCGAGACCACGTGGCACGTACAGTAATCAGTATAACTGTCCAGCAGGTCTAAAAAGGCCGTTTTGGCAATTCATTTTCAATTCTTGTTATGAATTACTGACAGCGATCGTAAAATGGCCACTTGAATTGGAATTCATATTAAGATTTGGATACAATTTATATGCAGAAATTGACTGAAATGCATTCATTTGACAGGTTAACAAGCAGAATTGCTCTAGTGTCAAACAGCAATATACCGATGATATTGCGTAAGTGGCCTTTATAGACCCGCTGTACTAGACTGAGGGTAGGATTGCCAACTTTTTTTACGTGAAATAAAGTATATTAATGTCTGATAAGAATATTAAACAGTATTTTAGAGAAATGAACAGTATTTTATTTATTTAAGGTTTTAAATTTTAATACATATTTTTAGAGATTTTCGTATAACTTATAAATTAACAGCCTTTTTTAAAAACTCATACATTTTTAAAGCCTCACCACAATCATAATAATTAAAATTAAAATAAACGAGCAGCTCATTTTTTATTAAATTAATTATAATAGCTGTTGCTCTATTTCTACACTTTCCACTTTTGGCCAGTCCTCTTTTCAATATAATCTTCTGATATTTGATGCTGAAAACAGTATTTTGTATACTTTATTTTTGTAACAACAGTAAAAAGTATAATATAGTTAAAAACAGTATAATACTGTTTTTAACAGTATAGTTGGCAATCCTAACTGAGGGCCTGTTTTACAATGTACTGTGAAGTGTCAGATAGCTTAACTACAGGTTTTGTCTCTGTCGCTCAGTATTTAGTAAGCATCGACAAAACTTCCGAATAAGCTATTCAACACGTACTAGGTGATTGTGAAACAGGCCCTAAATGATTAGATTTAGCATCAATTACGTGGAGTGTTGTTAAGACCAGGTAGACCAAGCGAAATAGGCATTTAACGCTTCCAAGAGTTGCCCGCAATTGCCGCAAAGCGAGCCGCGCGCCTACGTCGCCGGCGTGAACTTACATGAACCCAAAGTGTTACAGTGTAGTCGTGTCGGCAGTAGGTCATCTTATTTTATTATTTGTATTGAAAAAGATACTAAAATCCACATGTAACTGTTTTAATGCAACACATAGCACACATAATTTGAATAGATATTATAGGTAGGTACCTAAGTAAAAAATGCTTAAATTTTATTCAATTACTAGCTGATGCCCGCGGCTCCGCCCGCGTATGTACAGTAACCCATGGGAATCGTATATGTCCCGCGATAAAAAGTAGCCTATGCCCTTCCCTATGGTCTACTTTATGTCTGTGCCAAATTTCATGATGATCGGTTTAGTAGTTTTTTCGTGAAACAGTAAATAAAGTATCCCACGGGAACCGCACATTTCCCCGCGATAAAAAGTAGCCTTTGTCTTTCCCCGTAGTCTACTTTTCAACTGTGCCAAATTTCATAATAATCGGTTTAGTGGTTTTTACGTGAAACTGTAAATAAAGTATCCCATGGGAACCGTACATTTCCCCGCGATAAAAAAATAGCTTATGTCTTTTCTCAGGCTCTAGAATATCTGTGTACCAAATTTCATTTAGATCGGTTCCATTCGGTTTCCCATTTATAATATTAGTATGGACTAGCTGTTGCCCGCGACTTCGTCCGCGTCAACTGATGGCGCAATAATGCATTAATTTCGACCAAATTTGATCACCATAAAAAAGGTTATAGTGAGTCAATCTTAAAAGATTTTTTTACATCATTTAAAGAGGAATAATTATTTTATACATATTTTTTGGGTAACTTGAGCCGTTTACATAGCGCACGCAACACGCTGTGTTCGATGTGTGCATGGAGACAAGTACCTATCGTTAGCTCGTGTGGTCACTAAAGTACGTGTCGTTTCGTGAGATAAAAATACTGTATCAGGTACATAGGTGCTGACGATTTGATGGTAACTACTTAGGCAGACACTTGCAAAAAATGTATTCCTACTGCCGAGTCCGCACGTTTGCCACTTGCTCCACAACCAAAAACCTACCAAACCTCCACAAACGTTTGACTTTTTGAAAATCCGGATTTCCGAATTTTTCTCCCAAAAATCCGGATTATCCGGATAATTCAGATTTTTTCATTTTTTTTAAATTTTTTGCATATTTTATAAAACTTTAATGTTAATTTTACTACTATGTTGTAGCAAAACTTACTCATTAGTAAAAAAAAGAGTTACTTTTTTATAATTTAATTTAAATAAATTCTTATTTTACGTTGTAAGTATTAGAATTACAATCTGAATAAATAAAAACATAATGAGATTTTATCAAAATTATATACTTAATTATATTTATTTTTTCATTTTTAGAAATATTTTTGATTACGTTTCAAATCCTACAATGTTCAGTTTTATAGTTAGTATATTATTTTAAATAAGGTATGTATATATTGTTATTTACTAAATGTTCCAGCAGAAAGAATTATAAAAAAGTGGAATAGCCTGTGATCTTTTTAACGCTTTTTTTACATATCTACGCCACAGTTCACCACTACCGTTTTCGTAAAGTTCCATTTCTATGTGAAAGTACTAACGTACGAAAATTAATACAGTTTAATAAAACGTAGGAAACTGAAAATCCTTTAAATCGAGATCCGGGGAGTGAAGACAAATCATTTGAAAAATGGGGCTGGATAAATAATTTTGTATGGACGAAATTGGACCACTTTCGAGTTATTGAAATTAAAAACCACCCACCTGTTTGGGTAATAATTAAACATGTAAATGGTGCTTTTAATTCCCTCGGAAACTAACAGAAGTATAATAAGCAATTCTAAGCACAATTTAAAATCTATAACTGTTGTAAGATCTTTATTTTAACATTTTACTTACAAATAAACAGTAACATCTTACTCTTCATTGCACTTTGAAGTTTCCGCTATAAGATGAAAACTACATTACTTAAAAAAAAATAACAGTGGTTTACACAAATCGTTGGTGCTATTTTTGACACCTATATCTTATCTTTAAAATATTATCTAAAAATAATTATTTCTACGCAAAAACAGGAGCGTTGATTTTCATTTAGTTTTGCTACTGACTCGTTAGTTTAGGTTAGTTTAGTTCAATCAAATTAATTTTAATAATAAAAAAAATATTACCTTCATTCATTCGGCAAAACTCTCTCTAATCTTAAACCAACCAGTCAGGTATTATCGACTCCAAAACTTCTTCCTGATATCATAGAGATAAGATTTAGGTATTTGGACTTAGATATTCATTATTTAGAAGATAATTAAATATAGTTAAACCACTACATTTCTTTTTAAGCTGTCATATTAATTTGGCATTCTATGATTGCAGAAATTAAAATTGCAATAATATGTTTCGACTTTCGTTAGTAAGAATTCAATAAATATAAAAATACAAAGTTTTAATTGGGTTTGGATTTGCTTATTATACTTCTTACTACTTGTGCAAGTGAAACTGAAACCATATTCAGTGTTTTTATAAATTGGATCAC
Organism: Glaucopsyche alexis; assembly: GCA_905404095.1. Classification (NCBI taxonomy): domain Eukaryota; kingdom Metazoa; phylum Arthropoda; class Insecta; order Lepidoptera; family Lycaenidae; genus Glaucopsyche; species Glaucopsyche alexis. The sequence continues at coordinate 11,252,250 of FR990048.1, forward strand.
CTATTACTGAACTGCACTACTACTGAAAAAATATAAAATGGTAAGTATCTTAGAAACAGTCCATACATATACATATATAGCGGCCATAATATTTTAGCAGATCTTCATCCCTCGCATCACCATTTAATGGATTGACTATGTTCTACCAAATAACTTGAATAAATGGAAAAATGTGTCAACAATTTCAACAGGACAACAAATAATATCAAATTATCCAAAGGCATTCAAAGTGGTAGAGCCATGCTTCGGCACGAATGGGCCGGCTCGACCGGAGAAATACCACGGGCTCACAGAAAACCGGCGTGAAACAGCGTTTGCGCTGTGTTTCGCCGAGTGAGTGAGTTTACCGGAGGCCCAATCCCCTACCCTATTCCCTTCCCTACCCTCCCCTATTACTATTCCCTCTTAAAAGGCCGGCAACGCACTTGCAGCTCTTCTGATGCTGCGAGTGTCCATGGGCGACGGAAGTTGCTTTCCATCAGGTGACCCGTTTGCTCGTTTGCCCCCTTATTTCATAAAAAAAAATGTATTTAAACTCACGACAAAACATATTGATTTCTTATGTTTACGCGAATATTGTTCATTGTTTTAAACACTTACGGATTTTGTCGCACAACACGAAACACTTACGGAAAACAATCACGACAAAACAATTAAATTTTGGATGTGAAAATACCGAATATTGAATACTAAATTACCATGTTGGCTAAAGAATGTAAGGAATAAAAAATTACAAATCTGGTGACTAAATAATACCACTGAATATTCCAAACTGGCAGACAGATATTATATTAGCGAACAAATAACCATCTTGGCGACAATTTGTGAGTACACATTTAATTTAAGAATAGGTACATATATTTTCCGTAATGTAGGTAACTCAAAAAACATACAAGCAGCAAAACCAGCGCACATAAAAAAACAAAGGAGCGTACAAAATTCCCAATTTTTAATTTTCCTCGACTTTAGGGGGGGTGTAGATATTGTGTAGATTCATTTTGAAATTTAAAAATAACGGTAATTCATTTTTTTGCAAAATTAACATAGGTGTCGTTACCAGGTTTTTGGGGATGCTGGATACGAAAATGACATTCATTTTGAAATTCCAATATGGCGGACATACTTAATTTTATAAAAATAATATGGTTTTCCCTTTGTTGGTTTCTAGGGGTGCTGATTACAAAAAAGTCATCCATTTTAAATTTCCTTAGTAACCCCGCAACCTCAAATTTTCTTCATGATGAAAGAAAAAGAAATTTGAAAATCCTGAATTTTCCAAAATTTCCATAGCTTTATACATCGCTCATAATATCTCAAAGAAGAGAATTGCCATATTTTTTTTCTATAATCACTTCTATCTCAGAAACAGGGCATCTTGAAAAATAATGAAAATTACCTCACCCTTAAAAACCCCGCAACCATATATTTTCTTCATGATGGGGAAAAAGAAATTCGAAAATCCTGAATATTCCAACATTTCTATAGCTTTATGCATCCCCGGTATCTCAATGTAGAGCATTTATATTTTTTTTATAAAATTGATTCTATCTCGGAAACGGTGCATCCTAATGAAAAATAATGAAAATTTCCTCCCCCTTAGAAACCCCGCAACATCATATTTACTTCATGATGGAAGAAAAAAATCTGAAAATCCTAAATTTTCCAAATTTTCTATAGCGTTTTACACCGTTCGTGTCTAAAAGTAGAGCATTATCGTATTTTTTTTTCTATAATGGCTTCTATCTCAGAAACGGTGCATCCTACTTGAAAAATAATGAAAATTACCACCCCCTTAATAACTCCGTAACCATATATTTTCTTCAAGATGAGAGAAAAAGAAATTCGAAAATCCTGAATTTTCCAACATTTCTATAGCTTTATACACTGTTCGTGTCAAAGTAGAACATTGCCATATTTTTTTTCTATAATCGCTTCTATTTTAAAAGCGGAAAAATAATACTATTACTGGAAAAATAATAAAAATTTCCTCCCCCTTAACCCGGAAATCGCATATTTTTTTTCATGAATGCCAAAAAAAGAAATTTGAAAATCCTGAATTTCGAAAAGTTTCTATACCTTACATAGCTGGCACCTCTACAAACTACATGTTAATTTTACGAAGATTGGATAGTCTCCATTTTGGAAAATCCAATTTCATTGGAAGACAATTTTATAATCAGCATATGAAACATGAAAAAAGACATCCATTTTTAATAAAAAAAAATATACGTCATTTTGGAATTTTAAAACGGATTTTATTTTCATATTATTCTGCACCCCCAAAAACCTTGAAAACGATACCCATACCAAAGAAAAAAAACCTCCAATAGTATCCAAAACTGGGATTTTCCGTAGCTTGCAAATTGAATTTTTAGCAGCTATTAATTTATCAATCAAATCTTCATTAGCTACTTACATGGTATAATGGTCACCAACTCATCGTTGCTAATTGGATTAAATTTCGCTACTTTTTATCTGCCGATTTTTGTATTTTTTGTCACTTGAGTGATTTCACCAGTTTGGTAATTTAGTCGCCAACATATTAATTCGCTGCCAAATTCAGCAATACAGTATGCTCACGTGCAGTCACCAACTTATTTTTTGTTCACTCGATTAATTATATCCCTTATTCAAATATTGTACGTCTAGAGTACATACTAATTACAATAATTAAAATATGTAATATTCATAGTAGTAACCAAGATTCGAAAAAATCAAAAATCCGGATTTTTAAATGAAAATCCGGATTTTTAGAATTTTTTGAATTTCGAAGTATCCGGATTGCAACCCCTACTTGCGAGTGACTTGGTGTGTTCTGCAAAGGCAAGCATGACGGATGTTGAGCACGTATCCTTATATTTTATTGTAAATAGAACAGCCTCCGTGGTCTAGTGGTTAGAGCTTGGCTCTCGACTCGGAGGTCGTAGGTTCTAATTTCGATTCCCGCACTGGAACAACAAAAAATGTTGTTTCCAAGTTTGGTTAGGACAATGCAGGCTGATCACCTGATTGTCTGACAAGAAAGATGATCCATGCGTCGGATGGGCAGGTAAAAAGTCGGACCTGCGCCTCATCTCTCGTCAGTCGTGTCGGTTATCCGTCCAACTGGATTACGAGAGTAAAAAAAAAGAGTGCCTTTGTGTACTGCGCACACACTTGGGCACTATAAAAATACTACTGTGTAACTGGCTAGGCTACAATAAAACCAGCCACCGTCACCGAAATCGGCGTGGGGAGTTATTTATTATTATTATTGTAAAAACAGAAATCGAAATAAAAAGAAACGAAAAGTACGGCAAAGAAGATGGTAGATGTTACAAATTCATAAAAACTGTTTACTGGCTTATTCAATAATGTACTAAGGCTACTCCACGCATCAGCTACTTTTTTCTCATAATACACAATAATATGTCTATGGACGCTTCACACCAAGTCTATCTGGTCCCGTGGTAAGTTCTCGAAGAACTTGTGTTACGGGTACCAGACAACAGAAATATATTTAATAATTTTTATATTATACACATATTATTTATTATTTTATATTATATACATATTTAATACACATTCATGACCCAGGAACACAGATTTTTTTTTGTTCCCTCAGCGGGATTCGAACCCGCGACCCCCGGCTTTAGCACCAACACGCTCAACCACTGAGCCACAGAGGTCGTCTCATCTAGCAAAAGCAACGACGTGGCGACGATAATGTTATTGTGTATGGTTATATGTACCTATAACTAGCCGATGCCCGCAACTTCGTTTGCGCCTAACTGACGAAAGCGGAACCCTATTTTTTAAACGGAACCCTAAAATAAAAGTAGCCTATATTAGACCTTATGACATCAGCTATCTGCCAGTGAAAGCCCCGCGAAAATCGGTCCAGCCGTTTCAGAGATTAGCCGGAACAAACAGACAGACAGACCGACAGACAGACAGACCGACAGACAGACAGACAGACGGACAGACATTTTTAAAAATTTGTATTTTATTGTAAGTACTGAATATACTTTCAGATGCATTATGTGAAAAGCTGTTAATTTGATGTTACAAACAGACACTTCATTTTTATTTATCTGTATATAGATTTAGTTCAAAAATAAAAAGAAGCATAAAAAAATACAAAACAAACTTTCCTATAGATTTTTATTGTATAATGTATATTATATTATGTCCATGCCCCGGGAACACAGGAAACTTTTTGTTCCTTCGGCGGGATTCAAACCGGCGACCCCCGGCTTGAGCACTAACACGCTCAATCACTGAGCCACAGAGGTCGTCTCATCTGGCAAAAGAAACGACGCGGCGACGATAAAATGTAACATGTTATTGTGTATGGTTATATGTATAACTAGCTGATGCCCGCAACTTCGTTTGCGCAGATCTAACGAAAGCGGAACCCTATTTTTTTAAACGGAACCCTAAAATAAAAGTAGCCTATGTTAGACCTTATAATATCAGCTATCTGCTAGTGAAAGTCCCGTGAAAAGCGGTCCAGCCGTTTCAGAGATTAGCCGGAACAAACAGACAGACAGACAGACAGACGGACAGACAAAAATTTAAAAAATTGGTATTTTATTATAAGTACCGAGTATACTTTTAGATTCCTTATATGAAAAGCTGTTAATTTGAAGTTACAAACAGACACTTCAATTTTATTTATCTGTATAGATGTATAGAATTAGGTAGTTCAAAAATAAAAAGAAACATAAAAAAATACAAAACAAACTGACTTTCCTTTAGATTTTTATTGTATTATACATATCCATGACCCGGGAACACAGGAAACTTTTTGTTCCTTCGGCGGGATTCAAACCCGCGACCCCCGGCTTGAGCACCAACACGCTCAATCACTGAGCCACAGAGGTCGTATCATCTGGCAAAAGCAATGACGCGGCGACGATAAAATATAACATGTTATTGTGTATGATATGTATAATTTAGTTCAAAAATAAAAAAAAAACAAAACTGACTTTCCTACACTGCGTTAGAAACGAAAGAATTGTTCGATAAATACGCGGGTAAGGCGTGCGCTAGCAAAACTGACATAGGTCTGTCCTCGTCAACGCCTAGCGGGCGACTGTGGGGCGACTCTAGCGGCTTACGCACGCTGCATTTCAATATTAATTTATTGTTAAAATAATTAAACCAACATGCAAAATGTAACCAGAAATTATTCTTTTTTAAGTTATTAGCTTTTCGTAGATATGATTTTTGAAAGTAAAACTATCATGAACTTCATGAACAAAAAGAAAAATATTCAAATTTAGCCTCCTCTTCGGAATTATTTTTGATCGAGTGAAGTTTTCAATACTATGTTTCGAACCACAAATTGTAAAAGAACATTAAGTAAACAACAATGTGTATTTTTTTTGGCTTTTTAAAGTTACTATTTGTTTGTTTATTATCGATTCAAAGTCATGTAAAATTGGGTCTACGCGGCCTTAATGCTTGCCATTTCCAATAGCACCCAAATTAATGTTGATGATAATACTTCCTGGTCCAAGCATTCTCCCCCTTATCATTCTTATCATACTCGTGTGGTTATATTAGAAGCAACAAATCCAGATTTTTTGGGTAATAAGTACCAAAATACTACATAAAATTCTGTTCGCATAACATCGGATTATAACTCAAAATATTCCCTTTGTTTCAGTTAGCGGCCGTGCAGTTAACAAGCGTTGAATGCGTCGTGTAGCGGAAACGGCATATTTGTTATGGAGACACACTTTGAAATTGTATAAACGGTAGTTCGAGATGTGGAAGGTCAGCGTGTTCTTGGCGATCGTCGTATCGGTCAGCGCACTGCTCGAAGGTCCCAATGTTTGCACGAGACAAGAGCCGTAAGTATACATTTTTATCGCGTTCCAAAGTCCTCGCAAAAGCTTAATGGCGGCTGTACACACTCGTCGAGATGCCCCGAGACAGGCCGAGCGCGAGTGTGTACAGAGCGCTCTCGTCTCGTCTCGCTCTCTCGTCCTCGTCTCGGTCGCTCTCGGTGGCTTGTCGGTTTTTTGCGCCCGAGTCAAAGGGTCTCGTTGGCTCTCGCGACTCGCGAGGTAAACGAGAGCAAGCATGTACACTCTCCAGTGTTGCCAACCGTACGATAATTATCGTATTTGTACGATAATTTGAGGTGCGGTACGATAAAAAATAATTACTTAGGTATTATCGTACGATAATTTCACTACTACGTACGATATTTTTTGAATTCATACGATAATTTTGAAAGACATTTTCATTTGATGTAGCTGAAATCAATAATCGTTTGCTAAAAAAGTTCGTAACTACTCGTCTTCGGAAGATGGCACCTCGACACAGGCGAAAAAAGCGATGTTCAAGAAATGTATGAGGCCTGGGCCAGCCCTACGTACAGTATATGTAAATATAGCTACATAATATAGTCACCGTTTCCTATTTTTTATTTTGTTTAATTTCACTTCGTTTCCATGTACATTTAAATTAACTTCGTCAAGGAGAGCAACACAAAGTAAAATAAAACATGGCGAATCAGATCAAAATTAACTAAATAATGTCATTTTGTCAATGACATGACCTTTGACAAAGAAAGACGTAGGGCATTCAAGACATCGTTTCTTCGTAAAACTGTCTACTACGTCAAAAGTCAAGTCAAAACAACTATCATGGCCGCCCTAAAATAGTGTTCTCGCAATAAAAAACTCTTCAAATAATCATTTTTGTACGCATGTACCCTTCTTCAAATTAATTTTTCCGTATTTTATGATATTCCCATATTTTTTTCCTATTTACCTATGTAGTGTACATAGAACTGGCCCAAAATCAAACATGTCTTTTACCGCGAAATCTTAAATAACGTAACGTCAATAACAAAAAGCGAGACAGATATACCTTGGAAGCGTGCAAATCTTAGTCATCTTTCTCTTTTTACAATACGTATTGTAGCTAAGTTAACAGTTCAGTTTTCAGCACATTTTCTCATGAGTGGAGTCATGAGAAATGTTGATTTACACTTTGCAGCAAGTTGATGACCTTGGTTCTTGAAGCATGTGGATGACCCCTATACAGACGCGTATTTAGATTAGAAATTTTGCGCTGCCCCAGGCCAAATAACATATTTTGCCGCCCCGTCAAGCAGAGGCGTACTTTTTTATTATTATTTTTACAGGTTACCATCTAATTATACTTCAAATCCTATATGAAAGATGATACCTATTTTAAAGTTATTTTAGAAAAAAAAAATTAACAGCCTAAAACAGAATGTTGATACTAAGTATATAATATTAGGTATACTCTTTATGTTAAGCGCGTTCAAATTGAGAAAGCGAGCAAATGCTTTTTATTATTTTGCCTGTAAAAATCTGTTTAAAATTTAAATTGTTGTTCTATAGAAAAAAACAATAAAACCAATAGCCTAAAACAGAAAATGCGAACCTATGGCACGCGTGCCAACGAATCCTCGAACCTAATTTTTTGAAGCATGCGATACAATATTTTGGGCACGCCACTGATCACAAAATTGTGCAATTAAGTACGACGAAAAAAGCGTGAAATAGGCATTATATGACAAACCTAACTTAATAGGTTATTTGTCATATTTTTACAACATCAGAAATTACGCAAATTTTACTTTAATTTGAATTACAAAATCATCCTATTTTCAGTCTTTTAGGGTTTAAAGTTTGAATAGATTTTAAATGAATTAAATAGGAAAAAATGTTGCTCGCTCGCTTCGCTCGCTCGCGTTTAACATGAAGAACATATTATATTACTTAGTACCGATGTTCTGTTTTAACTGGTTGATTTTATGGTATTTTGCTGAAATTTCACGTTATTTAGTGTTTTAGTTTAACGTTTGAACAGATTTTAACCTGTAAAATGGAAAAAAATTCTCGCTCGTTTCTCTTACTCGTGTTTGGCTTAGAAACCTATTGTAAAATTCAGTACCGACGTTCAGTTTTAGGAACCACCCCCGGAAAGTAATGTACTTTTAGTCGTTTTATTATCTTGAACCCCCCCCCCCCCCCCCCCCCCCCTCCCGAAAGATAAACATGAATGTACGATAATTGTACGATAATTTTGAGCCCAAAATCCGTTAATTTTGATTGAAAGAGTTGGCATCACTGACACTCTCGTTCATTTAGTTGCTCGCTGACAGTATTTATGAACAGACGTGTTTCACTATGTGGTCTGACGAACGAGAATTACAGTTTTTGGAGTGTTATCAAACAGAACCTGTTTTATGGAACGCGATTGGCCAGAGGGTTACGCCACCAACTCACCAAATTGATTTTCCATAGTACTTTTGAAATAATAAAAATTCTTAAATACAATAAAATACATTAACTTTACATTTGACGACCTCTATGGCTCAGTGGTTCAGCACGTTGGTGCTCTAGCCGAGGTCGCGGGTTCGAATCCCGCCGAAGGAACAAAAAGTTTTTCTGTGTTCCTGGGTCATGGTTGTGTATTAAATATGTGCCCAACAAGCAAAATCAGTACTTGAAGTATTTTCCAACACTGCTTTTTCTTGTGCTTATAAGATACTTATAGTTTACTACATTGCTGGATTTGGGTGCAGTTATAGGAGCATTGTTTTCTTATAACTCTCTTATAATCAACTTATAGAATGTCAATTAGCCCTATAGTATACTTAAGGAAGCGCAATTATTTCTATAATGTTCTGAGACTACTCATTTTTAAGTACAAACACTCTTATTAGTATCTGACATAAATATCTTACTAAAGCAATCTTGTTTGTAATGCTCTAGTAATATACTTAGTTAAGTTATTAGTTATAAGGACATTTTATAAACTTTGGTTATTGCTTGTGATAAAACGAAATATTAAATATGTAAGTATTCTTCATTCTAATTTATAGTAACTGCATAACGTTAACACTCGTAATAATATTATATACGATGTGGGAACTCGACGGGGAAGTCATTTTTATTGTAAATGTGGGCTAAGATTTGATTAATCTTACAACGCGCTTTGAAAACTAGCAGTTATAGTATTTACTGTAAAATAATTTTTCAATGATTTTTACAAACATTCGCCATTTTCTTTAAATACTCTGCGTTGAGTATGTTATAGAACAATTTTAAGTAAATTAGTACTTATATTAGTTTCGATTAAGATACATTTCCTCCATATTTAAACAAGTTTAGGGTTCCTCATGTATTCGGACTACTTACTAATTTTTCAATTTACATTGCTAGAAAACAATTCCATATCTATAATAAACTGATAATAAACTATTTTCTCAGGACAAATTAGAACAGCTAGAAGTATAATGTTTATTATGTGATTGATCAAGTAGCTTATAAGGTTGTTTGATTTTATAACGCTCTTATTAAGCACTATTACATTTAAAAGAGTCTTAAACAAGACAGTAACGAGACTAACTTATAATTATCTTCGATAAGAGTGTTATAACATCATCCTTTCTTACAAAATGCTACTATAAGATTTCAAGACTATTTAATCTTTCTGCAGACAATTATAGGATACATATTCCTATTAGTGGTTTATAAGGTAATCTTGTAGTTAACTATAATATTGAGTAATAAAAACAAATGCTCTTGAGAATATATACGCTTGTGAAATGTTATTATAAGTAAAAAAGTCCTATAACTGTTTTGTAAGTAGTCGTGTAGCAAACTATAAGACTGAGATATAAATCCTAATGCTCTTGAGTATGTTAGAGCTTATCTTATGCTTTTATAAGAGACACAGTCTGCACCAATGCCTTAATAAGAACATTGTAAGAAGAGGTAGACTTATAATCTTTAGTTATAGGATTACTTTGCTTGTTGGGTGTATAATATAATAAAAATCTTAAATATATGTATAGGTTAAAAGTATTAAATATACTTCCCGTTTTCTGGTACCTGTAACACAAGTTCTTCGGATACTTAGCACAGGGCCAGATTGACAATTATATTATTATTATTATTAACTATTCATGAAGTTTTATTATGTATAACCTGTTTCTATTGCGGTGCATAGTAATCATACACCATCTTCTTTTTCTTCGTGGTTTACGAATTTTCTTTTCATAGTAAATGTTTAAAAAATTATAATAGCTCACGGCACAAAGACAAATAGCAGCAGCAATTTCTACGTCCATTGTCGCGTGAGTCTTCAGTTCAAATGTTAGAACAGGCATGCTCTCGACGAGAGTCTTCTCGGCCGAGGCTCTCGGCGAGAGGCTCTCGTCGAGTGTGTACAGCCGCCATAAAAATAAAGAGAGGCAGAGAATCTCCTGCTTGTTGATTAAATATTACTGCTTAAGTGTCTCAAGTCAAAAACCTAACCAAGAGCATGTCAGGACATGTCTAAGGAGGGTTCCGTAACTATAAACGAGTAATATGCTTTTTTTTTAATTACTCCAAAAGTTACTGTCCGATTTGGTTCAAAATAATTTTCCTAAAGAGTTTTTAGCATGATCTATCAGCATGGAAATTTTCAAGTTTCTATCTCCTATAGTTTAAAAATGCTTTGGGGGGGACCAACTTACGAACTACTTTGGAGGCCGATTACTCGAAAATGGTCAACTTTATAAAAAAGTAACGTATGAAACCTTGCCTTTATTTTAAAAGACCTATTCTACGATACCCCACACGATGGGGTAGAGTGAAAAAATATTTTTCATCCCCACTTCACATGTATGGAGAGCCAGAGCCACCCCTGAAATATAAAATTATTATTTTTTTATGATCCCGAAACCGTGATCTATACACAATCTATAACTGCACCAAATTTCATCAATTTATATTCATAATTACAGGAGCTAGAGGCGCGGACAGACAGACAGACGGACAGAGCGAAACTATAAGGGTTCCTTAAGTATTACGGAACCCTAAAAAGTGAGAAAAGAGGAGTATTAGGAAATAGGTTGTTTTTTTTTTTTTTATGAAATAAGGGGGCAAACGAGCAAACGGGTCACCTGATGGAAAGCAACTTCCGTCGCCCATGGACACTCGCAGCATCAGAAGAGCTGCAAGTGCGTTGCCGGCCTTTTAAGAGGGAATAGGGTAATAGGGGAGGGTAGGGAAGGGAATAGGGTAGGGGATTGGGCCTCCGGTAAACTCACTCACTCGGCGAAACACAGCGCAAACGCTGTTTCACGCCGGTTTTCTGTGAGCCCGTGTTATTTCTCCGGTCGAGCCGGCCCATTCATGCCGAAGCATGGCTCTACCACGTAATAATATATACATTTAGTAATAATATAAGGTTGTTCAAAATCAATTACGGATATTTTGGCATATTATGATCTACTGGCTCTACTGCAGTGCTTATGTCCGTATCATCATACTTTACCACACATCATGTACCTACCAGGATTACTAATAACAAACAGGAATGTGGAGCGAGTATTCTAATTTTAATACATACAAGTACTTAGGCTGTAGGTACTCGTAACAGCGCAGATCACTTACGTCTTACAAGTGTGTTTATAAAAGCTGTTGTAACTTGTAATGACTCCGCTTGGATTCCGATGCACTAATCAGTATTGCACTTGTAGGTGTTTGAAGGTGGGTCCACACTTGTGACACGACAAGATAATATTATGTTAGGTACGCTAAGGGGCAGCGCAGACGACAGACTGTTCGTGACGCACTTTTTAGTCTGTGAAAATATAACCTATGAAATTATATAAGTAACGCATACGACGCGCTAAAAGTCCGGCGCACAAAAAATCCGTGTAATTCGTAACACGTGACATAGATGCGTGACAGTACACGGACCACCGACCGTCCACACTGGGCCCGGCTAGTAGACCGTAACTCAGTACATTTTCTTACCGTTTAGTCTGTGTCTAGCAGCTTCTTCCAGTGTTCGGAATGGATTAAAGCGTAACTGCGGCTTGTAACAATTGTTTGCGTAACAAAATACGTCCACACTATCGGTACTGACACGCGTATCTGATACAGTTACGGGATAATGTTCGGTAAAATGTTACAAGTGTCGACGTACCTTAAAAGGTGTGAGTGATGAGTTGATGACATACTTGCGAGTAAGTAGGTACGCGTACTTATAATACCTCGGTGAGCTTACTCGTCACCGTAAGCAAAGAATATATATATTACTAACGTAAAGAACCGTCACTCTACCGATTTACACGACTCACCGCTCGCAGCTGTGTGTGCGTGTCTGGGCGAATGCGGGGGCGGGTGGGGAGTAACTTTTTCCCAGCCTGGACTATGGTTCACGGGGCTGGCAGTTTCGCCGACGCGACAGTGTAATTTCATAAGAAAGACTTGGCTGACGCGGCGTTCATAAAAATATTTTTTGTTTTTTGTTTCACTAGTGATGTAGTCATGCAATAATTTGATTTTATCGATATTTTTAACGAAATATGCTTGGGTTGGGTAAAGTTTGTAGGAGGTTAACCTCGAACGTATATCAAATTTTTATTAAAACCCGTTCAATAGTTATTGCGATAAAGAAAAACAAACGTGCCATTTGCCCGTTTAAGATTCATCCGTCCATCCATACATCCTCATAAACTTTCATATTTATAATAGTAGTAAAATATTAGTAAGGATTTCCGCATAAAATTTTAGATTAAATATTACATGTAGTACTTAATCGCATTTAAATCAGTCGATACCTATCGATATTGTGCGACGATCTTAGTTGTGTTACAACACTTATTGAGTGGTAATAAAAATTTAAAATTGCATTGATATAATTCAAATAGTCTTTATACTACCTACTTAAGAATTAAGTACAAATTAAACCCAATGGCTAAGGACACAAGGTATATTTTTCCAATTTATGGGCCCAATGGCTGAGTACATTTTTGATTAAAAAAATATGGCAATAAGACGTTTGCATGGAGACTATTTTGAATTTTCGTTGTAAATATCAGTATTGTTCAAAAGTTCAAAGCGCACGCACCGTGTACCTAAAATATTAGAAATTTCCTGATCGGTATTAAAATGAGTGGGGTTAATAATTGTAGTTGTATATGGTCGCCGGCCGTATTAACCAAGAAAAAAATTGTGACAAAAGTTCCTTCCGCTTAACCTACCTCGATAATTAATACTTATTTTTTCTAAACTAACCCTTTTTTTTGTCACACGCAGTAGGTACAATAAATAACTGAAACGTGGATTAAAGAAGGTAGGTATGATTTCCCTTTCCATATTAAGTATCTAGCTGCTGCCCGCGGCTTCGCCCGCGTAATAATATTATATTTACGCAGACGTAAAAAAATATTTTAAATTAATTCGATGTCAACCCTAGGCTTAAGTCAACGTATCTGACATTTGTCGGTGCTCGAACTGTCATTTGTAGAGAGTGTCGCCCCTGTGCCGTAAGTACACGTACGTTTAAAAATCGTCGCGCAAGATCGTTGGCGATCTAACCGGTTTGAAACAAGGAAGTAGGATAATTTTGTTTACTATTTTGGGTCTGAAAATTATCTGAATGAGATATTTCCGAATTTATCCGTAAGAACTGATAACCTTATTAAACCTATAAATGTTATAGGTTCACGGAATAACCGAATGCCTATTTTGTTTAGTTATTCCGTATATATAGTGATTTGGTTATTCAGCATAAAATGTACAAATATTAAGAAGACAAAAGTATGAAATTTCAAGTATACAATAACATAGTCAAAATGAAACGTAAGATGGAAAGGTGCTGCTATTGATAACTTCAAGAAAAATATTAATTATCATTTATCCTAAATAACACAGACCATCTTCTATCGACATCGGAATGCATTATGAGCCTTCTGAGCTAGCTTCCACGTGTGTCCCCGATGCGACGTGTCGTCATTACGTTAGTGATAATATATATTCTTTGACGTCGTCGAGCCAAGTTCGAGATCTTGTCGAGTACGCACGTCTGTCACCCCCTTTAGCGAACTTGCCTATCATTTGGCCTATCAGACCTTCGAGTAGGTACACTACGGCCGCTGTATCTTGACGGGTCTGAACATAGGCTCTGCGAGCTTTAGCGCGTACCGTGTACAACTCGTGAAGAAAACTGTTATTGTATTATTTTTATATACCTATGTACTAATAAAATTCCCTAATACAGTTGACCAATTAGTACAAATAAAATAAATACGAAAGCACTTAGAAACAGATATTGCGCAACCTTCTGCACGAAGTTCAGACTCGACAAGATACATCAGCCGTATTGTAGGTACTAGGTAGGTATTTAACATAATATTAAACTTTAAACTTTCCCGAACCGGTGGTAGGCATCAATTCTTGTAACCAATATGGAAATAAAACTTATTTGATTTGATTTTTTAAACCCTGGTACTATGTAGATAGAGTCCGTTTCTACTTTCCTAGTATTTAAAGTCTGTAGGTATTGTCTTTAATCTTCATGTTACTTTGCAAACAGTTTACTTCACAGCAATTACCTTAAGCCGAAAAAAAACAGCGTTGTATGATGACGAAATCATGCATGCGAATTCGTATTGTCTCATCGCATCATCGTTATAGAACTACTCTATATTTTAAGATATTGATATTGTGAGACTTTTAACCTTTGACTGTACATAACAGTGACTCATTTCTTTTATTTCGAAGTTTCAGAATTATTTAATAATATTATTGATTATCATACTAATATTATAAATGTGAAAGTTTGTGAGGATTTTTGATCCCGGAAGGGTACAGTGTTCCCGCAGGATACCCGATAGTATATTTACGTGGGCGGAGCCGCGAGAAACAGCTAGTTTAATAATATTTGTTGTACTGGTCCGCACACACTATCCGGCTCGGCAGCCAGACAATGTCGGTGGGCCACTATCTGGCCTAATACAGCACACGCCACGTTCCTGGTGCGCCGTATATTACGTTCGTGGTTGGACTGTATGAATTTTCTTCGCTTCGATAGCTCTGGGGAATCGATTGAAACGACCATTACACGATTGAAACCCGTTCGTTTATTTTCCCCATACAATATTCCCGTAGTACAGTATTTACACTTCACTATACTGGCACTACTTTCACTTATTTACCATTTTCTTCCTGGGTTTCTTCGAGAGTCTTCTTTCAGACTTATGACTGCTTCTCCGACACAGTCGACTGTTTTTCCGACACAGTGAAGAACCCGGAATTACATAGAACTTAATTCTATCCACAACATTTGTAGTTCATGCTAAATTAAGGGTGTTAAATATTCATTTTAAAGTAGTCATTCAAAATAAATAGAAATACCAGTATTCCCCTGGCTAAAAAAGAAATGGTAGTCAAATAGGTACAAGGTGCTATCATTTTTACAGTGTAGGTCGGTTATCAGTTCTGTGTATAGGTTGTGCGTCCGACTTATATTGTTATTATTGTTCTCTGGTGACAGGATATGACCAGCCCACCAGACATGTAGGATTCCGTTATCCGAGTCAATGAAAGCTAAAGAGTAATTATTAATAATTTCGACGACCTCTGTGGCTGAGTTAGTTGAGCGTGTTAGTGCTCAAGCCGGAGGTCGCGGGTTCAAATCCCGCCGAAGGAACAAAAAGTTTTTCTGTGTTCCTGGGTCATGGATGTGTATTAAATATGTGTATAATATAATAAAAATCTTAAATATGTGTATAGTATAAAAGTATTAAATATATTTCCGTTGTCTGGTACCCGTAACACAAGTTCTTCGAGAACTTACCACGGGATCATATTGACGTGGTGTGAAGCGTCCATAGATATTAAAAAAAAAAAATAATAATATCACAAGTGCCTTAGCTTAGGTATAATCCCGTACCGATACAAAAATGTTTATTTTCATAAACATTTTTGTATCGGTACGGGAGGAGAGGGACACTTGATCATTATGAGAGACTAGATACACTCAATTTACGTAGCCTGCATTGGCAGTACCTACCTACTTTAACAGTGGCTATGTCGGTACTCGGTAGTATACACTATACAATACCAACAAACTTTTCCAAATGAGTAGAATCATAATTAGCAATTTTTAGGTTTCCGTACCTAAAGGGTGAAAAGTGAAAACGGGACTATTACTGTATGTCCGTCTATCTGTTTATAAGGTACACAATACTCATGGTACATTTATTTGGGGAGAATTGATCCCCCTGCATCACGTACCCTGTTTAGCGTTTTATTATGAATATTTCCACAGTAAGGTATTAAAAACAAGAAAAGGCATACAAGAAGAAGTACCATACCATAAAAAGGGCAGTGAAAAATGTTATGGTAAAATTCTTAAATGCTAAAAACCCGAATGCGAATACAATAGCTCCCCACACCGATTTCGGTGACGGTGGTCGGTTTCATTGAAACCAAGCCAGCTACGAAGGTGTTATTTTTTTAGTGCCCAAGTATGTGCGCAGTACACAAGAGCACTCTCTTTACTCTCGTAACCCAACAGGTACCGACTATTTACGTACATGCCCATCCGACGCATGGATCATCTATCTTGTCAGACAATCACCTTGATCAGCCTTCATTGTCCTAACCAAACTTGGAAACAACACGAATACAATAATAGTGGTCTAATAGGCAATAAAGGAAAGTTAAATCAACTTTTCTAAAAACATTAAAGTTGCATAGACAATTATACTATGGATGATTGCGGAGGATCAAGAGGTGTCCTTCTAAATATGGAACGCTTGATTAGTTAGATTAGATTAGATTCTTTAGTTTTAGTAGGTAAATTGGTATATTTTCATTGATAGTCTGTTGTTTGTCGCAAAATCTTGTAGCCAGATAAATTCCACGTAACCTAGTGTAAAAAAAATTAAATAGTACTTGAGGGGCAATTCTGCTAAATAAAACCTGCGTTAATATAATTACAATCAAGTCCCAATACCCTAAAACTCTCAAACGGTGTTTTTAGGAACGTTAAACTAACGATCTGATTGGCCGAAACGTCATAAAATCCGTTTATTGTAACATGACGCTTCACATTTAATTCAATCAAAATAAAATGAAAGTCTAAATACGAGAATTGAGGTTCTGATCTAGGAAAAGTGGATTAAAAATTTAAAACCTTTGGTTTTTTTTTGGGAGGATCAAGTGTCCCCAGTTTTCCCTACATCTAATACAACAGCATCTTAGGTGCCTAAATATATAAATATCCACAATATATACTATACAACAAATTCTCACTAAACATACAAAAAAAAATATTCGTATACCTAGAAGTAAACAATTGATGCCTGTGTGGTCTCGGGCTTGCCTGTGTGGTCTCGGGCTAAAGAATAGGACCACCCCATCTCCTTCCTATGGGTGTCGTAGAAGGCGACTAAAGGATATCAGCCGGATTAGAGGACAAACATCTTCCTCGCCCGCTTGGGCTCCGGTAACCGTTTCATGGCGGTATAACCATGTCTATATTCTGGAATGCTCTAAATGCCACAACTGATAGTGGGCAGCAGCGCTATTAGTGAAAATCATTCCAGTCTGCGGTCACCAACCCGTTCGCCAAGCGTGGTGACTACGGCAAATCCCCCCCTATGCAGCACAACCCAGATTTACGGCCCCCAGTTCCCGGTTGCTGCGCTATTCCTGGCCACGGTACCGGCCACGGTAACGGCGCGGCGGGGGGTGCTAAGAATCCCCGGGCGACGGCAGGGTACCACCTCCGAAAATTAGACTTGGCTACATATAACGGACGCTCTCTACGGCTGAACGAGCACGTTGCTGAGCTGGAAGTAGAGTTAAGTCGTATTAACTGGCACATTGTGGGGTTATCGGAGGTCCGAAAACAGGGTGAGGAGACGATAACTCTCGATTCCGGTCACTTGCTCTACTTCCGAGAAGGACATCAACCATCCCAAGGTGGCGTCGGTTTTATAGTCCACAAATCGCTTAAAGGCAACATTGTAGAAATAGACAGTGTGTCGGCAAGAGTGGCATACCTTGTATTGAAGATTACAAAAAAATACTACCTAAAGGTAATCCAAGTAAAGGGTCGAGGCCATGTATGAAGACATAGCGAAAGCCATGTCTGGTACTAATACATTCTACACTGTTGTTATGGGCGATTTTAACGCTAAAGTGGGAGTACAAGAGAGTGGCGAGTCGAAAGTAGGTCTCTTTGGCTATGGGCACAGAAATTACAGGGGGCAAATGCTAGTAAACTTTCTCGAATCCAAAGGACTTTTTCTGATGAATACCTTCTTTCAGAAAAAGCCCCATAGAAAGTGGACCTGGCGAAGCCCCGATAACGTGACGAGGAATGAGATTGACTTTATTATTTCTGATAAGCGCCATGTATTCAGGGATGTCTCCGTGATTAACAGGTTTAATACCGGAAGTGATCACCGATTGGTAAGAGGCAGCTTGAGTATAAATGTCAGTGTAGAGCGAGCGCATTTAGTAAGGTCAACTCTCAGGCCTACACGGCCCCAGGTCGAAGCAGGCTGCGAAAGCTTTCAGCTAGAACTCCAAAATCGATTCGCCATGTTGGAAACCACGAAGGACATAGACCACACCGCCAACAGTCTAGTTCGTGTCATCTGCGAGGTGGGTTGTAAGTACTTTCGTCCAAAGAGCCATGGACGCAAGTCTATGCTCTCCAGCGAAACTCTGGAGTTGATGAGGAAGAGACGAGAACATATAAATGCCACAAAATTTGAGCGTCAAGTTCTCAATCGGGAGATTAAAAAGCAAATTAGACGCGACACCCGCCGGGCGAATACCCAAGCCATCGAGCAAGCCATAGTGCGAAATAAGGGCTCGAAGATATTTGCTAAGCCCAATAACTCCCGTTGTCACTTGACGAAACTCAATACTGCACAAGGCACTACCGTCACCTCGAAGCCGGAGATCCTCGCTGAAGTCGAAAGGTTCTATGGGGAATTATACACCCAAAAAACAAGCCCACCCCAAACCCATCATGCAGATGACCCACGGGCCAGACTCACGCGCCACCTTACAGATGAGCTTCCTGATGTCGACATGGGTGAGATTAGAATAGCTCTCAGTCAGCTTAATAATAACAAAGCACCGGGAGATGACGGAATAACCACAGAGCTGCTCAAGGCAGGAGGAACACCCGTCTTGACTGAGCTTGTCAAGCTCTTCAATTCCGTCATCCACACTGGCACTACCCCGGAAGCATGGAGCAGGAGCATAGCGGTTTTGTTTTTCAAAAAAGGCGATAACACGCGACTAGAAAACTACCGCCCCATTTCACTCCTGAGCCACGTGTATAAGCTGTCCTCGAGGGTTATATCGAATCGTCTTGCCCAGAAGTTTGACGACTTTCAGTCACCGGTACAGGCCGGGTTTCGCAAAGGCTACAGCACTGTGGACCACATACACACACTAAGGCAAATTATACAGAAGACCGAGGAGTATAATCAGCCTCTCTGCCTAGCGTATGTGGACTATGAAAAAGCCTTCGATACCGTCGAGACCTGGGCTGTGCTGGAATCCATGCAGAGATGTCTCGTCGACTGCCGATATGTCGAGGTGTTGAGATATCTGTACAAGGCCGCAACAATGACCGTCCAAGTACAAGAACAGAGTACAAAACCAATCCAACTGCGTCGAGGAGTAAGACAGGGAGATGTTATCTCTCCAAAACTGTTTAATAACGCGTTGGAGGACGTTTTCAAGACGCTCGATTGGAACGGACGGGGACTGAACATAAACGGCCAATACATCTCACACCTGAGATTCGCAGATGACATAGTCATTATGTCAGACTCTCTGCAGGACCTGGAAGAGATGCTGAACAGCCTAAGCGATTCTTCAAGACGGGTGGGTCTCGGTATGAACCTAAACAAAACTAAAATCATGTATAATGAACACGTTCTCCCGAGACCTGTCGTCGTAAATGGCGCTAGTCTCGAAGTTGTGCAAGAATACGTATATCTTGGCCAAACCATTCAACTCGGGCGGCACAACTTTAAGAAGGAGGTGAGTAGAAGAATACGCTTGGGCTGGGCTGCATTCGGGAAGCTCCGGGACATCTTTGAATCGTCGATCCCACAATCCCTTAAGACCAGGGTCTTTGATCAATGCGTTCTACCGGTAATGACATACGGAGCCGAAACGTGGACACTCACCGTAGGCTTGGTTCATAAGTTTAAGGTTGCTCAGCGTGCGATGGAAACAGCAATGTTAAGGGTATCTCTGGTGGATAAAATACGTAACGACATTATTCGCCAGAGAACTAAAGTCACCGACATTGCTCAACGAATTAGCACGCTGAAGTGGAAGTGGGCCGGCCATGTCTGCAGACGGACAGACAATCGATGGAGCAGACAAGCATTAGAGTGGAGACCACGCTTAGGCAAACGTAGTGTAGGACGTCCTGCGGCACGATGGACCGACGATTTGAAGAAGGTGGCTGGCAGCGGATGGATGAGGGCTGCCCAAGATCGGGAAGGTTGGCGCTCATTGGGGGAGGCCTACGTTCAGCAGTGGACGGCGATAGGCTGATGATGATGATGAAACAATTGATCAAACCATGGATTACCCCTGGCATATAACGCTGTATTAAAAATAGAAATTATATACAAAAAAGGCTACGGAATAATCCAAATGATGAAATACTTAATATAACATAATATAGAAGATATAGAAACTTTTGCAACAATTTAATTAAAAAACTAAAACGTAAATATAACAGAGATCGGTTACACAAAAATGCTAAGAATAGTAAAAATCTTTGGAAAACGATAAATGATATCACTCAGTATAAACCTACAAAAACACCGAATACCCAACTCCTTGAAATTAAACCAACACCTAATGAGTCAGTTAACATGGTAAACAAGTTTTTTGCTAATATTGGAAAAAATCTAGCTCAATCTATTGGTAACTGCAGCGCGAATCAGTCGTTAAGAAATATCCCTACATTTGTAACACACAAACACACTTCTTCGTTTGTCTTGCTAGAAACAGACCCAATTGAGGTGAAGAGGGTCATAATGAGTCTGAAATCTGAAAGTGCGCCTGGCCTTGACAGCATACCTATGACATTCCTGAAGCTTGCTAAGGATACTCTTACACCAATTTTATGCCATCTAGTAAATGTCTGTTTTGATAAAGGTGTATTCCCAAGACGACTTAAAAAGGCTATTATGATACCGGTATTTAAGAATGGGAATAGAGACGACATTAATAACTATAGGCCAATTTCACTTCTTTCTTCAATTTCTAAAATACTAGAGAAACTTATAAACATTAGATTACTCTCCTATTTTGAAAAAAATAATTTATTCTCAAATTCACAATACGGTTTTAGGAATAGCTTGTGGAAACTGAAGACGCTATTGCTGCTCTAACCAAGCACATTGTTGATCAAGTAGATCATAAACAGAAATGCCTAGCTGTTTTCCTTGATTTGAAGAAAGCTTTCGACGCCGTCTCTATTCCCATTCTTATCAAAAAACTAGAAAATAAAAGTATACCTGGAAGGCCCCTAGATTTGTTGTCTAACTATCTTCAAGAGCGAAAGCAAAGGATAAGGATTGGTGAGGTTGTTAGTGAGGACGAGGATATTTGCTATGGGGTTCCACAAGGCAGCGTACTCGGTCCGACCCTGTTTCTCGTCTACATTGACGACCTCTGCAGACTCGAACTCAACAACGCCAAATTCTTCTCCTATGCAGATGATACTGCTATTGTTTTCACTGGCAAATCATGGGAAGAAGTTAAACAAAAGGCTGAAGCTGGGCTCATACTAATTCTGAATGGCGTAATAACAATTCTCTTACCCTCAATGTTACTAAAACCAACTTTATGACTTTTACAAAGTACAATAACACACAGCCCCCCACTAACTACAGTATAAAAATTCACTCATGCAATCGTAATGCTCATGTATGCCTCTGTCCTGAAATCACTAAAGTTAAGACAACCAAGTACTTGGGCATTGATTGATCAGCGACTGTCATGGCATGCACAAATAGAACTGCTGGCGGGTAGAATAAGGAAACTTATCTGGATATTTAAGGGCTTGAGAAATTCCGCTACAAAACCTCTACTAAACCAAATTTATACTTCCTTAGCAGAATCAGTTATAAGCTATTGTATAACCGTTTGGGGGGGAGCCATAAAGAGTAAATTAATAGAAGTGGAAAGGTCTCTCATTAAAGTAATGTACTCTAAACCATACAGATATCCAACTCACCTGCTTTATACTGAATCAAAATTGCTTACGATCAGAAAATTATATACCTTACACACAGTCCTAAAAGTCCATAAACAATTAAATTATAATAATAGCAAATCAACACAGCGAAGAAATAAAAACATTATTAGTAAAGTCACAGTAAGATCTAATTTTGCTGCAAGACAATATGCATCTCAATCCACCCACATTTACAACCTAATTAATAAAAAACAGAATATTTATGGCTTAATCAAATATAAATTGAAAAAGACACTAAATAAATTGCTACTACACTTAAGCTATGACGAAACGGAAGCACTGTTTGATAGGTTATGTTAGGTTTTCCTTAGAATTACTTCATTATCCAAAATTAAGCAGTTTCTATCCAACATGAATATTGCTCATTTATTAACATACACACATATACCGAACCTACAACACGGACACACATTCACCTACAGAAGTACATACGCGCTCGCTTTCTGAATAGTTTTTAATATAAGTAATATTAAAAAATGTAAATAATAAACTTTATATTTCTCCTTGTAATTAAACTATGTACTTCCCAAATTTTATTGTTTTCGGCAGAGCGAGATTCCCCTAACACAGGTAAAACTTTACTTAAAAGGGGGTCTCAAACACTGTTATTATATTGTATTTGAAGTTTCTGAATAAAGATTTTGTATTTTGTATATATTTTTAACATCGAAATGCCAAATATTCCAAATGAAGGAACTGAATAGAACCGGCAAAATAATCCCCAATGTAGGAATTAGGAACCCACGTTCTTTGGCATACTTGTATTGGTAATGTCAATAACTCAATACAATGTGCACAAAGAATGATCAATTTAATGCAACAATTACGGAACCCTTCGAGATTGTTATTACATGAAAGGTCGGTGGACTTTGATTGATTGTTCATATTTCCGAAGGACAATATAACACGTAATAATTATTATTATGCGTATCAATAACTGTATAAGTTATAGACGAATAGAAATTAAAACTCATCCAGGAAGTAATGACTCGTCTTTATTCTTGGTTCTCGTTAAATGCAAGTGGTTTCTATAAAGTTTTTAACAACGTATGTAACACTATTTCTGAGACATGGCGCTGCATTTTGAATATAGCTATGCAAAATTGATATTTATTCACATAGACTAGACTAAAAGATAATAACTCCCCCACCGATCTCGGTGACGGTGGCCGGTTTCATTGAAACCAGGCCAGTTACGCAGGAGTAATTTTTATAGTGCCCAAGTGTGTGCGCAGTACACAAGAGCTTCCTCTCTTCCTTTACTCTCGTAATCCAGTGGACGGATAACCGACACGACTGACGAGAGATGAGGCGCAGGTCCGACTTTTTACATGCCCATCCGACGCATGGATCATCTTTCTTGTCAGACAATCAGGTGATCAGCCTGCATTGTCCTAACCAAACTTGGAAACAACACTTTTTGTTGTTCCAATGCGGGAATCAAACCCACGACCCCCGAGTCGAGAGCTAATGCTCTAACCACTAGACCACGGAGGCTGTCACACTAGAAGATACACGTTTCATTGTTACACAGTTACACAGCGCATGTGCATGTATGATTGATGTCAGATGAAACGTGTATCTTTTTGTATAGTGAATAAAGTTCAATTTTGAATAGCTATCTAAAAATCGCAGCGCCGCGTGGCGTCGCGGTGTGAACTGACCCTTACTCTTATTACCGGTAAAGCTCAGGATGTTGAGACTAAACAAATACATACTATATAGTTTCATGCTTAATGTGTTCTAACTATAGCAAAGAGACAGAATAAAGTTCAATTTTGAATGGCTATCTTAAAAACGTAGCGCCGCGTAGCGTCGCTTATCGTCGCGGTATGAACTGACCCTCAGCTTTACCGGTTATATAAGCGTAATCTTATAACCGGTAAAGCTGAGGATGTTGAGACTGAAAACAAATGACTGTAGAAGAGATTCATGTTGACTGTGTAACTAGGTAAAGCATATAGATTATAGACGGAAGGATTAATCGATTAAATGTAATTTGAGCCGAGATTTCAGACGTTTTGCAGCTCAGGCAGCGAGTGCTATCAGCAATGCTTATCTACATACGACACTAACAGGTCTTTATTTACATTATACGTGGGCTGGTGAATTGGTTCTACTGAATGAACAATCACGAATATGATGCCTTGTTTTGATAACAAATTTTGTTATGAATTTCTAGGAACTCAAACTCACTTAAACTCAATTTTTCATAAATAATATGTATTAGAAAGCTGAGGAGTTTGTTTATTTGTTTGTTTGAACGCACTAATCTCAGAAACTACTGGTTCGAATTGAAAAAATATTTTTGTGTTGGATAGTCCATTTATCTAGGAAAGCTTTAGACTAGGTATATAGCATCACGCTGCGATTAATTGCACCGTCAGTTGACGTGGACAACAGCTAGTCTATACTATCTATAATAATATTATAAATGCAAAAGTGTGTCTGTCTGTCTGTCTGTAAGCTCATCACGCTTTAACCGCTGAACCGATTTTTATGAAATTTGGTATAAGTAGACTTACTTTGGGTTCCAGGAAAGGACATAGGATATTTTGTATCCCGTGTTCCCTCGGGATAATGTATTTACGCGGGCGGAGCCGCGAGCAAAAGCTAGTAGGTCCTACATGATGCCTACGATGATGTTAAGCTACATAAGGGAGCGTTTTACAAAATTAAAATAAATTGGCTGTTTTGCGGTACATTTTGCGATCAAATGAAACGAAATCCTACAAAATTAACAATACATAATAGAGTACCTACTTCTTTATCAAAAAATCGGATAAAAATATTAAAAAAATATGATTTTTAGTATAGCTACAACCATTTTCCAGAACCTCTTCATCCAAAATTTACAAAAAGAGGTCGTGCTTGGGATCATATTTCTGCTCTTAAGTTTTGCTTACTTAAGCTTGTTTTGTTTTTTTTAAATAACCAAATATAGCGTATATAATCACCTTAAATTCGATTAAAAAGTAAACCAAGAATATTAAGAAATAATTTGGAAAAATCTTAAGTCGTCTCAAAATATTCACGTGTTTTGCTATTATGCATGAATCGTTTATTAAAAATAAGGTTTATTTTATTTGGTCACTGCCTGGATTTAATACACAAAAACTTTTTAATATCTTTGCTCTCCATACTCGGGAACCTGTCAAACAACTTGTTGTAAACGCGTCTTAAATAATCCAGTCGGGTAAAAACTATTAATTAGCCGCACACACGTTATATTAATGCCCCAATAAATTTGTCAATCTAATCAATAATAAGCGTTACTACATTATAATTAATTGTTGCATTGTTGTTTAATTGCTATGCAGTTTGGCTGTTTTTTTACGTACTACGTATGATATACCTATCCAAAGTTAAGATGGATTTATCAGAAGAAACATTAAATAATCATTTTAAGGTCATTGTTCCAATAATGTGAAAGTAAGATTGAAAGTTTCAATTGCTTGATTATATTATGAGACCCAGTCTTGTACTCGCGAAAGAAATTTTATATTTTCTTTCGCTGAAATTGAAAAGATTTATGAATATTTTAAGCATGACTATCAAATATCAATAGATCGTATATAATATAGAGATTGTTTTTTTCTGTTTCAGATACGTAACAACGATACGAGTGTCTGAGAATCAAGCGTACCAGAAGAAAGAATATTCGTGGTGTCTCAGCATACCGCCGCGATGTACAAAATACAAGATAGATTTCAAGAAAGTCTTCAAAACTCAGACGCTCGTGAAGCAGCGTCCCGTGGAGACATGCTGCGAGGGCTACGCGCAGGACTCCAAGGGGGAGCAGTGTTTGCCCGTGTGCGTGGAGCCGTGCGTGCACGGGAAGTGCGTGGCGCCCAACACGTGCACGTGTGCGCACGGATACGGGGGACCTGCCTGCGATATATGTGAGTGCGAGTATTGGATTAATATAGTTGGTATATTGCAAATTGTTGCTTGTCCCATTTATTAAATTGAGCCGTATAACTTGCTGTGCCTAGACAATATCTACAATTTTTGTTTAACTAGCTACTTAATGCTTATTTTTTGTATTTATAAACTGAAATTTAATTGTATTATTGTGTTTATTTTATAACTATTCTGAACATGACCCCAGGCGTTGATAGCTAGTTAATACAGGAAAATGTAATTAATGGCATATTTGCTAAGAATAATGAGGAAAAAAATAAAATGAATAAACTTAAACTTAACATAATATTCTTATGAATCATCGCCACTTATTTAGCATGACCAAAAGAAAATCAGTGTTTGGTAATACTAATATACATTTCTAGCCTGCCCCGAGGGTAAATGGGGTCGCAACTGTCAGAACGAATGCCGTTGCATGAACGGCGGTACGTGCGAGCCGCTAACCGGCGAGTGCGCGTGCGCGATGGGTTGGCGCGGCGACGCGTGCGAGCGTGCGTGCGTGGCGGGCACGTTCGGCGACGCCTGCCACCAGAGCTGCCGCTGCCAGAACAACGCTACGTGCGACCCCGTCAGTGGTGCTTGTGACTGCCCCAAAGGATTCACTGGACCATTGTGAGTTCTTTTGTTATAAAATTTATTAGAATAAAGTTAGGTTGCCTATGCCTATTTCAATCTAACTTGCTACAAGTTAGATTGATGCATCTAACTTGTAGCAATATATACCTACAAAAAATACATTTTGTTTTGGTTAATATCGGTCGAGCCGCTACGATATCGAGATTGTGTGTCCTCCTTCAGTATATACCAATTTCCAGATGCGAGGAGGAGTGTCCCAAGGACGACGAGTGCCCAATCAGATGTCGTTGTCAAAACAGCGGCAAATGTAACGCGTTCACGGGCAAATGCGTATGCGCGCCCGGCTGGACTGGGGAAGTCTGTGCTAACACGTACGTATTGTTCTTGCTTATTGTTTTAATTTTACCTATGTCGTATCTTGTAAATCGGTAGATTGTAATTGCTAGCTTCTAAATTGTCGTAGATAGGAAAATTACAATAATATTGATTCGAAATTTATTTTGTTTGCCTGTTTCAAAATTAGGTGTCCATCTGGAAAATGGGGCGAGAACTGCGAGAGAACGTGTGAATGCGCTAACGGTGCTGGCTGCCATCATGTCACCGGAAAATGTCAATGCGAGCCCGGCTTTACTGGGGATAAGGTATTTATATAACTTACTTTATTAGTGCTATAACAACTTCGCTTCATTTAATGATAAGACAAAAGAAAATGAAGATCCACTTGTGAAGAGACTAGTATTTAATAAAAAATAGGGTCAATTGGGATAAAACGTCTTTTCCCAAACACCATCCTGACTATAATAATAATTAAAAAATAGTTGAATATTATAATATTGTTACTGTAATATCGAGTTAATATTTCAGTGCCTGGAGGCGTGCCCGGTGGGTCGGTGGGGCGCGGGGTGTGAGGGGCGGTGCGAGTGCCAGCACGGCGGCGCGTGCTCTCCGCGCGACGGCCGCTGCGACTGCGCGTCGGGCTGGACGGGCACCCGCTGCGAGCGCCGCGCCTGCCCCGACCAGATGTGGGGCCCGCGCTGCGACAAGCCCTGCGAGTGTAACGCTGCCACCACTGATGTGTGAGTGTATCAGTGTATTATGTATAGCAGTCTTTCCCAAAGTGGGCGATAACGCCCCCTTGTGGGCGCTGGAAGTCTAGAGAGGGGCAGTAAGGGGCCCAGAAAAAATTGAGGGGGCGCTGATGTAAGGAGTATTATTATTGCTCAATGTTGACTATTGGTTAATTATGAAGAGATAAAAAAATACTCTCCAGGCGAGACTAATATATTATTGAGGTTTTATGGTGAAAAAAGATGGGGGGCACTACAAAAGAACTGATTTTTAAAGTGGGCGTTAGACGGAATAAGTTTGGGAACCTCTGATGTAGAGCAAAAAGAAACCGGAATATATAAAACCTCGCCATGTTGCGAAACATTCACGAAACTAAATTAAAATATCATTTACGTAAAAAAACTTCCAGATTTTATTGATCACATGTCAATTTTAAAAGTGTCGCGGTGACCGAAAATATTTTTTTCTTCAAAAGTATAACGTTGAAGAAGGTGGCAGGCAGCGGATGGATGAGGGCTGCCCAAGATCGGGATGGTTGGCGCTCATTGGGGTAGGCCTACGTTCAGCAGTGGACGGCGATTGGCTGATGATGTGATGATGTGTGTATAACGTTAAAATATGTTCCAGATGCGACCCGTGGACGGGGACGTGCGAGTGCGCGGCGGGGTGGGCGGGGGAGCTGTGCACGCGCCAGTGCCCGCTGCTGACGTACGGCAAGGGCTGCCGCTCCGCCTGTCGCTGCGAGAACAGCGGACACTGCTCGCCGGTCAACGGTAAAATACTTGGGAGTTATTTAGTAGAATATGGGACGAAAGCGCAACACGATCATGCTAGCGTGAGGTGGTATAGCATAGAATATAAGGTTTAGTAAAATCAATTACGGATACCTCGGGCATATGGGCGAGTTTGCGTTTTGCGGAGAGTAACCCATACATGAGATGATTTTTTTACTTTGATTTTTCTGCCTAAACGTCTTTGCATAAGCAGTGGACCATGGGCCTGAAGTATCCGTAATTGATTTTGGAGATCTTATATAAAGTAAAAGAAATGTTGAGGTAGTACCGTGTTGTGTCAAAGCTAAAGGTGCGTCCACACTTGTAACATTTTACCGAACATTATCCCGTAACTATATCAGAAACGCGTGTAATAAAATACGTCCACACTAACGTACCGATGGTGTGGACGTATTTTGTTACGCGAACAATTGTTATAAGCCGCATTTACGTTTCAATCCATTCCGAACATTGGAAGAAGCTGCTAGACACGGACTAACGGCAAGAAAATGTAGGGAGTTACGGTCTACTAGCCGGGCCTAGTGTGGACAGTGGTCTGTGTACTGTCACGCATCTATGTCACGTGTTACGAGCTGATCCAACGAGAGTCGGTTTTTTTCAAAGCATTTTCGCTATTATCTGCGTGACAGAAGACGTCCACACTTGCATTTATGACACGCGTTGAAGTACGTCCGATGACACAGATAGAGACACGGGGTAGGAGTGGATCACGGCGTGACGTGTCCCGGTCGGTCCCCCGCCCGCACCTCGCCGCCTCGCTTTTCGCTCTTTCTCGCAGCGATGCCATGCTACGCAGTCTAATTCAACCCCTTGCATCTACACTTGTAACATTTCATCGTACATGGTTTGTGACCGTGTCAGCACGACCTATAGACCGTCCACATTTAGCGTAACATGTCTTGTACGATGCCACGTAGTCCGGTCTGTCGTCATGTCACAAGTGTGGCCGCACCCTAAGATATGTTATATGTGTTGTAGGGTCGTGTCTCTGCGCACCGGGGTACCGCGGGCTGCGGTGCGAGGAGCCGTGTCCGGCGCCGCTGTACGGCGACAACTGCGCGGACACTTGCGACTGCCGCAACAACGCCACGTGCTCGCACGAGACCGGCCAGTGCTACTGTAAACCCGGGTGTGTGTTTTTCTTCTACAATAATTAACAGTCGTAAAAACGGCGACAACTGCGCGGACACTTGCGACTATCGCAACAACGCCACGTTCTCGCACGAGACCGGCCAGTGCTACTGTAAACCCGGGTATGTGTTTTTCTACTAAAATTAACAGTCGTAATAATAATAATACTTATATCAAAACCATTCCCGCTACAGTACCGTCTAGACTACGTTTATGGAAAAACTGAAGCTGGTAAATCTTCGGAGCCACATTTATCCACTATGATAGATTCATATCCGATACTAAATTGAAAACTTTGATGATATTTTTTTATTTTACAGTTTTGATGGCTTGAAATGTGATCGGCCGTGTGACGGAAAAACTTATGGATTGATGTGCCGACAGCCTTGCGACTGTGAAAATGGTGCTCCCTGCAATCCTGTTAATGGTATATTTTCAGTATTTATGATAGCGGATAGCAATATTCGAATTTGTCTTGTAATATGCTCACGTCCCTATGAATCTGACACAAAGTTTTGCGCTTACACATTTTGACAAAACATCGTTTTTTACAAAAGTTATGACTATAAAATTAAAAATTTAAAAACCCCCCAACACAAAAAATAAACTCTAAAAACTAACAAAAAATATTTTAAACCTATTATAATTATTATCGTCACATATATTACGTAAGTTCAAATATTTTTATTTTCCAAGCGTCGCGTCGCCTCGTCGGGGGACCGCTAATTAATTATTACGAATTACATTTAGGTACGAGCGGTCTCTTTTTGGAGTAAATTCTTTTGTTGCAACCTACGGCTTTTTCTCACTTAGCGGTTTTTTAAATTTTTAATTTGACTTTTATTTTGTCCTTTTTAAAGAAGGTATAAATAATGGTTAACTAACAATACTTTCAATATCATTTAAGTAACACAGTACCAAACCAAATCGATACGACATATAGAAGGTAGTCAGATCCCCTCATCAACTATTAAAGAACTGATGATCTTCAAATGGCTGATCAGATCATGGTTATCTTACCAGTTACCACGCTCTTTAAATATTGTTGAAGTAACACTATACCAAATTTTGAAACGATCGGACATAAGGAAGTTACTCAGATCCCCTCATCAACTAAACAAGAGCTGATGACCTTCAAACGGCTGAATGGATTTTCATGAAACATAGCTAAGAACATTCTTGATTAAGTCATCAATATTCTTTTTCAGTGCGCTTTCATTCAAGACCCCACTCGAGTATATTTGCAGACATTCGGTTATTCTTCTCCAATTTTCCCCAAAAAAAACCCCCACAACTTTTAAACTGCTCAACCGATTTTCATCAAACATAGCTAAGAACAACAAACTCAAAATCGGTTCATCTGTTCGGGAGCTACGATGCCACAGACACGTTAAACTTATAACACCCCGTCGTTTTTGCGTCGGGGGTTAAAAAGTGACTAGTCTGAGAATAGTATTTACAACTTCATCGCCGTTTTCTATATGCGTACTGTACGCAGGCGCGTGCGTGTGCGCGGCGGGGTACGAGGGCGAGCGGTGCGAGCGCCGCTGCCGCGCGGGTCACTACGGGCCGGGCTGCGCGCTCGCCTGCGACTGCGCGCCCAACGCGCTCGGCTGCCACCACGTCACCGGCGCCTGCGTGTGCGAGCCCAGCTGGAGAGGTCAGTCGCATAGCTCAAACTACTGAACGCACTGCGCAAAATTTGGCTCGCATTTAGCTGCTAACTGTTATATATGCAACCGCCAGAAAAGATGACCCGCAAGTTGCCGTCTGTCCAAAACATTTTTGGACAAGTGGTAACTTTATTAAAATAATGGTTGATTTTAAATTATTTTGCGCAAATAACCTGTTCAGTTAATGTTATCAGTCACCATATATTTTATGGTGTACCGTATTTTACTTATTGGCTGAAAAGTTGTACCGCTAATATTATTAGTTACTACACTAAAATAACAATTTACCTTTACCTGTGCAAAAGGAGAATAGTACTGACTTATTATTTCAAATTGTAGGTCTCGCTAGAAAACTAGGTATGTTGGTCTTCCAATAAAATTTTATGCATGTTGTATGTGTCACTTGGATTGTATTGTATACACAGATATTGTGCACGGTGTAAATGTGAATTTGTTAAATATAATTTTTATTACACTGTGCTTATTAATTGTTATGTCGTCGTTATTAAATGTTCATAAATAATATAATAGTATAGTACATTTAAGTTGTAGAAAAAGGAGATAAATTGTGAATGTGATTAATAATACTCGCAATGTGGGATAATTTGTATTAGTTTAGATTACATTTCTTGTATGGTATGTACACAGTATAACTAATTGGATTGTTTTATTTATAAATTTGTTATTTATTGACCTTAGTTTAGTAAAATTATTTACTGGACGCATATTATATTTGATTACGAATAAAGTAAACAATATTAAAGGATTTCTTGATAAAAAATTGATTAAAACTTAGACCGTTAATTAAAAGAGACCTAAACAACCCGACTGCGTCTAATAGGGAATACCTATGCATGAAAATTTAATTTGCCTGAAATATTTTTTTCCCTGTTCCTTATTGTCGTCACATTATAACTAAAAGGATTTTTTTAAATTTAGTTCTTATTTAAACCGAAAAAAATATATATAAAAAATGCAAAATCAGCCCGGGATATTTAAAATTGCGCGTGTGTGACGTCACACTACACGACGCTGTCTTTCATGACAATGACATGACTGACGTTTATTGAATTCTATGCTCTGACTCATCTATGATTTTAACTGTCAACTGTCTTTTTCGTGTACGATGACGTCACAACCCAAGCCTGCGAAAATGGCGTGTTTAAACCGCGCAAAAATTATAGTGATTTTTAAACATTTTTTCCAGCTTAATGGATAAAATTTGGGATGTGTTATATATATTTTTGGTAATGTTATAACCAGTAGAAACGTTTAAAAAAATAAAAAAAATATTTAATGCATATTTAATGCATATTTAATGAATAATTTTGATGTACCCATGTCGCTCTCACGTTAACAGATTCGTCGAGGTATCAATATCAGATTCGTCTGTTTCGCTGCCCTCAATTCTTTTATACAAAGGAATAGAAAGCGCGGGACGAATGTCAGAGTCGATTTTAGTGCCAATACTTCATCAACAATATGTATGACGCAGGCGTGCGCTGCGAGACGCAGTGCGCGGCGGGCACGTTCGGCGCGACGTGCTCGGAGCGGTGCCCGTGCGTGAACAACTCGTCGTGCGACGCGGCGACGGGCGCGTGCGTGTGCGCCGCGGGCTGGCGTGGCGAGCGCTGCGACGAGCCCTGCCCACGCGGCCGCTACGGCCCCGGCTGCATGCTCGAGTGCCCTGGCACGCCAGGTAAATTACACCCATCATAATGCCTATTAAATAGTAAATACCCTTATTATTGATAAATATAAGTAAACGCGTAACTGCCTAATTATTAGACTAGTGCTGTAACCTCTGAAAATGGTCAAAAATAAAATAAATTTATAGTAGGATGAAACTCATCGGAAAAGGAAGAGAATGTAACAAAAATAAAAGGAAAAATAGTTTACGGGCGATTTGAGGTCCGAAAGGTGAGAAAAAATTACAGTGTATTTAGGACATAAAAAGGTAAGTTTTCAGCAAATTTCGTGAAAAAATTTTTGTTTTTATACAAGATAAAAATAAAAAACCAAAAAATTGGTTATTTGAATTTTTCACATAAATTTTGAGATTATGTGAAAAGAGTGTAAATATAAAAGTTGTAGATCTTTTTATTATCTACAACTTTGCCATTTGAATTTTTTCCATAGGACTTGTAGTTTTGCCGGAAATCGAGGTAAACCGTTTTCTACCCTTAAAAACTCACCCCCTTCACTTCCCGACCTCAAATCGCCCGTAAATTATTTTTCCTTTAATTTAGTTATATTCTCTTCCTTTTCCAATAGGTTTCATCCTACTATAAATTTATTTTGTTTCAAAACCTATCGACACTGGTCTAAATGTCATTTCAAAGTTAATGAAACAGGCAAATGTTATGAAATTCTTGAAAAAAAAAAAAACTTGAAAATATGTAAATGAATCTAAGTAAGATTTTAGCTTATGTTTCGTGTCGCACAAAAAGCTATGGAGAGGGCTATGCTCCGAATCTCAAAGTATGCCCTTCCTCGTGGTCTACTCTATGTGTAAGCCAAATTTCACTATTATCGTTCCAGTAGTTACGGAGCATATTTAATGCAAACAAATCTTTCTTCTTTTACTTCATAATAGCGACAGTATTGTCTGGATTTATAACAAATTCTGTTATTATGATTGTAGACAACACGACTTGTGACCCCGTAACCGGCAACTACAAGTGTCCCAGCGGCTACAAGGGCGTGAACTGCGAGTACCCGTGCCCGCTCGGCACGTACGGACAGGACTGCGAGCAGAAGTGCAACTGCAAAAATGGCGCTGACTGTCATCATGTTACCGGTATGTTAAGACTGCGCCGTGCGTAACTCGCGGGCGCTGTCTGGCTATTTCTCTAGACGTGTGCGTGAACGCACACAACAGTTAGTGTGCGTGTGTTTCTGATGGAACGACCGATCGAAAAAGGACACAACTCATAGTTTTTACATTTTTGAGTATTCAATGATAACACAATATATTTTGTTAATTAAAAATAAGTAATCTATCTATATCTATTACATATAATAAAACAGTAAAAAAACGTATGTCTGTCTGTCTGTTTTTACATGCTAATTCAGAAATACTGGACGGATTCTAATGAAACTTTTTTTGTTATGCAGCTGGGCAACAATAGGGTATAATTGATCTTGGAAAATGGAACACCTGATGCAGAACTAATGGTCCAGCTAAACTATCCATACTAATATTATAAATGGGAATGAGTGTGTATGTTTGTCCGTATTTCACGCAAAAACTACTGAACCGATTAAAATGAAATTTGGTACTCAGATAGCTTCGATAAATACAACACAGATAGTCTAGAGCCTAACAAAGGACATAGGCTACTTTTTATCGCGGGGAAATGTACGGTTCCCGTGGGATACTTTATTTACAGTTTCACCTAAAAACCACCAAACCGATTATCATGAAATTTGGCACAGATATAAAGTAGACCACGAGAAAGGACATAGGCTACTTTTTATCGCGGGACATATACGGTTCCCGTGGGTTACTGCACTTACGCGGGTGGAGCCGCGGGCATCAGCTAGTAAGAAATATAAAAATGACACCTTAACAAAAGTTGTTCAGCCTGATGAGCATTTCTTATTGAGGTATAAAAATCGAAGATTTGGAACACCTGACGAAGACATAAAGTCCACGCGAACGAAGTAGCGGGCATCAGTTAAGTTTTCCATAATAGGGGATCGGACTACATCTAAAATAATTAGCTTCATTAATATACTCAGAAATATATTATAATATATTATAATATATATAAAAAAATATATTATTTTATGTGTAGTTTATTAATTAAATACACCAAAAGGTCCAAAAAAAGTTTTTTTTTTGCTAATTATGGTAACTATGAACTTAAACGCACAAATATCGAAGATATTTACAAATATGTTCCTGCGGCCGCATACTTCATACACTTCAACCCATGAATGACGTCATTCGTGGGCCGACTTTAGTATGGAGCGTTTTCACGAGACTTGCGAAGTTTTGTATATATGTCACCGTTAAATTTTAAAATAACTAACGAGATTGTAAAAATATGTCAAAAGATTCATAACTATATACCTATTTACAATTTAACGAAAAATAATGTGTTAAATTATAGGTAGCATATTCGCGTCGGAAGTCTATCAACATTTTACAATTTAACTAGTTATATTACAATCTAACGGATTTTACAATTTTACGGTGACATATACAAATCACTGTATCTTTGAAAATATTGAATTTTGATATAGGGTTTCTTCTGAGAAGTTACTAATATTTAAGAGTACTATTAATTTATACAATTTAAAAAAAAAGTCCGATCGCCTATTGAATTCAAACGACAGAAATGCGTATTGCGAAAGTAATTTTATTTCCTTCTAGTATAAAGTTAGTTTGTTATAATTGTATCAACGTTATTTTTGTTTTCGTTTCGGTTTTGTTTCTCTAGTTCTGTCATCTAATTTACACTTGATTTCATTTGTATTTCTGTTATTGATTGCTTTTAGAATAAACTCCGGTTTCTTAATTCCCATCTGTCTATCTAATCTTGAATCAATTAGTTCTGGAAGAATACAATTAAAATAGAACTTCTTTAATTCTTCTTCCATATCATTCCAAAGTAGTATATTTTCATTCAATAGCATTTTTTGATGATTCGCCATCTTCATGATCATGATTTCTGAATGAATCCTGAAACAGAATTATATGTAATATAGTATATGGTATATTGTAGTATTTGATAATGTAACAGTATTAGGGTTGTTAGTAGTAGCATAGTGGTATCATCTTTAACGTTTCCACGATGTTTCATACAAACTATAGTTATGCTACAACTAGACAAGGATACATATTATTTAGAAGCTATGTTGAAATAATGATACTCACATACATACTTACACACGGAAAAAAAATCTTACCCTTAACAATTTTTTCAGTGATATTTGTGACAACCCTCACGGTTAGTAAGTACATAGTATTAAAAATTTATCAAATCGTTGAAGGAACAAATAAATCTGTGGTATTAATATCATTAGTGTAGACCGTACTAACCGTGTCAAATGTTTTTTTTCGTGCATACCTACTTACATAGTACGTACATGTAGTCTAAACACATTACACTCCTTATATGGGCAGTCGTGTAAAAACTAGGCTTTCTACGTGGAATCTATTACTGGCAATCCTATTTAGACATTTAGTAAATAGTACTTTATTTTATACATACACGTTATTTATCCATTTTTTCTTGAATCTGGAGCTGCTGAGAGCTTTATAATATCTTTGTTTACGTTTTCTCATTTCACTGCAATAAGAAAATATTGAAAAAAATATCTAGTATAATAGAAGTAATAGTTACTAATAAATATAAAATTCTCAAAAAAAGAATTACCTCAATTTACCGCGGCGCGGCATTTACGAGACGGCGTGCCGATGGTTCGCTCTGCAAAGTGACGTGCGCCCGCCCTGGACACACGGGGCCGACTGAATTGCTGAGCCCGTGCGACGCGTATTTAAATCGACTCGCGGCCGCCATAGTAAAAATGTATGGGGAATTTAAATTTAATTCCCCATACATTAGAATTTAAAATTTGTATCTTATATTGTCTGACAATATTTAAATATTTAAGACGGACAAACTGTAATATACCCTTTCATGTTTTGTTTCATCAAAAAATTATGTTAGATTTTGACTGTTATGATATAAAATATCACTTAACGGCAGCTTATGTTTTTACAGTTTTCGACTAACTTTACGTAATTTTGTAGGCTTAAATATTTATTATTTTCATTTTTTTCCACGGAGTAATTGTTAACATATTCTTAGTCATTGTAACTGTATTTTTTATAAATATATTGAACGAATACTTTTGATTTTATCAACTTAACGGTGAGTGCCTTTTTCGGCATTTTCGCACGGCGCAGTCTTAAGTTTTTTTCAATAACAAGTGTATAAATATGATATCGTAAGTGATAGCGCTCAAATTGCGCTTTTAATTTGCTTGATAAGTAAACAAGAGGCTCAAAAGGATCGTATAAAAAATCTGGTAGTTCTGAGAACGAAATAATAGGGGATCGGACTACATCTAAAATATTTAGATTCATTAATATACTCAGAAATATTGAGGCATTACTACTTATTAAATGTAAAAAAAAATATAATTTTATGTGTAGTTTATTAATTAAATACATCTAAAAAGTCTAAAAAGATACAAAAATATTCATTATGGTAAGTATGAACTTAAACGCACAAATATCGGAGATATTTACAAATATGTTCCTGCGGCCGTATATTTCATACACTCACACGTGGGTACCACTTTAGTATGGAGCGTTTTTACGAGAAGTTTTCAATATTTTCAAAGGTGCACCTTTGATATACTGTTTCTTCTGAGAAGTTACTAATATTTAAGAGTACAATTTATTTATGCAATTTAAAAATGACAGTCCAATCTCCTATTATGTCAAATCCCATACATTTTATTTTTATCTACTATCGTTACTTTGGCTAAAGTCCATGTACTTACGTCAGTAATTAATTAATATATTGTAAGTAAACGATCGTAGGCGAGTGCCAGTGCCTGCCCGGATGGCACGGCTCGGACTGCGGCGCGGCGTGCGCGCGCGGCTGGTGGGGCGCGGGCTGCAGCCAGCCGTGCCGCTGCGCGCGAGACGCCGCCTGCCGCCCCAGCGACGGCTTCTGCCGCTGCCCGCCCGGCTACACCGGCGGATACTGCACGCAGTGTGAGTACACATTATAAACTCTTAATATATTATAACGTACTTTAATTGAAGAGCTCCGTGGCAGCTGGGTAGACCGTTTGATTCGCACTGAAAAGAGTGTAGGTTTGATTCCCAATGAGACTTCTTTAGATCTCAAGTACATTATACGGACGCTCTTACGGTGAAAGAAGACATCGCATATGTCATAATTTAACTTGACATAATTTAATTTGTACCAATAATAGTTAAGCATAATATTAATTTGGCATAGCTTTTTTAGCGTACATTTATGTACGTATTATGATATTTAAGCATACTTTTACAAAGCATAATCATATTTAAGCATAAAGATATAAAAATATTTAAAGACGTTTTGAACGTGATAAAAAGTTCTTACCTAACCTAAATCCATACCAACGATAACGTTCTTATATTAATTATTATTCACGAAATAATTCATGTCCGGTTTTTGTGAGGCCATGTTACCAAACCGAACATATTTTGAACGTGATAAAAAACTTCTAACCTAACCCAAAACTACACAAACGTTATTTCACCCGGATTAACCTATTAACCTTTTATTACATTATGGTTCCCAAATATGCTAAGAAAAAATTATGCCAAAGTATGGTTATGACAAAAAAAGTATTTTTACGATAAAAAAATATGCCTAACGAGTTATGCCGCATTAAATTATGACAAGAAACATTAGTCTAATGGATATAGTATGCCGAGAAACAAGTATGCCAAAGTTATTATGACAAACAAAAAATATCACTATATTCTTTTCTTTTAGTTTGTCCAGAAGGTTACTACGGCGATCATTGTATGGAAGCCTGCAACTGCTCATCCGAAGGCAACTGGGTGTGCGACCCTATTAAGGGCTGCATCTGTCACCGGGGATACATTGGGGAGAACTGCGACATACACGCCAAAGACGCAGTGGTCATAGACCCAGCTCAAAGTAAGTCGTGAGCGCTAAGTTTTAATTTTTTTCGATCGTGATCGTTTTTCGTAGTAACTGTGTATGACTTCGTAGCAGCCGGCAGGGCTTGTGACAGCAGTCACCATTTGACAGTAGTGCATTTCTGACAAGCGGTGATTATGGCGACTGCCTGCGCGCATCACCGCTGCTGTCAATGCCCGCCGCCGCGGCGTTCACCGCGAAATCGAGTCAGCGGTCTAAGTCTATGTCCAGAAAACGCGTAATCATCGCACGTAAGGCTGACGCGCGTGTCGAGGTACTAGGCCCCAATTGAATAAAACATTGCGTTCAGAAGCTACGCGCTTTACGCTTGTAGGTTAACGCGCGTAATTCGACTTTCTGGACAAGGTCTTAGGGCCACTTGCGCCAAAATTAGGTTAAATTTCGATAACTGCGAGTTTGTTAACTCAGGGTTACAGGGTTAAATATTTAACTCTTTTTTGTCTTGCGCCAATGAAAATTAGCCCCGAGTTAACTAACCTTGTGTGTTAGTTCATTTAGTACTGGCAACATTGCGTGTGCTATTTAAAACGAGTATAATACGACATAATTGAGTGGAAGTGACAATTGTATTTGTCTCTTTTGCACTACAGTCTGTCGTATATGAATGTCGCATTATTTTATTTTGACAATGACTTTCCTTTTTGTTTCTTAATAATATACCTACGCCAACGTCAATAATTAGAAGCTGACATTGTAAATTTTCATCAAAACAATAATTTTGTTTACCAATAATAAAACTCAATTTATGAGTAAAAATGGAGAACCTAATGAAGACCTAATTCTACAAAACAAGTAGGTAAATTATAATGAACAAAGTCCATATTATAGACACAAATATGTAGTAAGTTACATATAATATGGTGGAAGCTCACTTTTTATTTTCATTTGCGTAGGTATTTATAATTTATACTTTATTTTTTCTGTAATTCTGTGACTTTATTTTGTCCAACAAGAACATTAGGTACACTATATTATATCTCCAGACGGAATCTTTTTTGGAAACTTTTATCTCGGAGGGAGTTAAAGAGATCAGTGTGTTCATCTACCCTTCTGTTAAAAAAACCCGAACCAATAAATTCGATCAGAAAACATAATATTACTTTCATTTATCATTTTTCAACAACAAATCATAATAATATAACCACAATATAACCTCAAAAATCAATTTTTGTCAATGATATTTGCTTAGATAAGAAATTAACCCCGTGTACGAGCGGAGTCGTACATTAACGCTTGTTTAGTATAACCGCTGACCGTACACTTTTCGAACGTTATAAAACTGTGTTAACATAACTATATTTTAATGACAATAAACACTTTGAACGGGTCATTGCTGTCGTCATTCCTTGAGTTCAGATTTATTTTGGACTTAAGAACATTCAACATCAACATCAACATTCCTGTAGGGAAACACCCCTACATATTGGTCCTTCGAGCCGGATGCACCACAATATGTAGGGGTGTTTCCCTACAGGAATGTTGATGTTGATGTTGAATGTTCTTAAGTCCAAAATAAATCTGAACTCAAGGAATGACGACAGCAATGACCCGTTCAAAGTGTTTATTGTCATTAAAATATAGTTATGTTAACACAGTTTTATAACGTTCGAAAAGTGTACGGTCAGCGGTTATACTAAACAAGCGTTAATGTACGACTCCGCTCGTACATGCTGCCGAAACACAAAAAAAAAGAGAAAAAATTAACAATGTAAATAAAATATGTTAAAAGTTATTAAGTTAAAAATATTTGTAAATAAAGTTAATAAAAGTAAAAAGTATAAAGTTGAATAAAAGTAAAAAGTTTAAAATTAAATAGTTAAATGTCCTATAAGTTCTCTACTATGGCGATGTCTGCCTGTTGACCATGCGTCGCGACCGCTGCGTCGCTGCCCGCGCCGCCGGGGACCCGTCCTCGGTGATGGAGTTCCGCACGCTCGCGCTTTGCATCTCCACGTCCTGCCGTTGGTCTGCGACTCTGTTCCCATGGAGACGCTTTTTTATTCCACGGTACAAGCAGACTAGGCCCAGAATTGTACTGAGTAGGCCTATACATCCATAACTGGTGTAATGGTGCATGTAGTGCGATAAGTTGTGGATGTTCATGTTCTCCTGACTTTTCTTCACTGCTTCGATTTGACTCTGTAGGCTGTTGTAGTTGTAGGTATGTTTCTCAGGAGTAAAAGTAAAGTTCATGATCTTCAGCAAGATGTTCGTCTCCGATTCCGGTATCTGTAGCTCTTGTAAGTTGTTGACATTTAACTCTGTGCGAAATGTTCTTGCAGAATGGATGATGACGTTGTCTCCTTTTAACATGCAGCCCGGCTCCATCCTCAGTATCCCAGTAGAAGTTAATGTTTTTGTCATAATGTTAGTGTCTGGGCAAAAAATGCGCACAGCACACTCCCGACAACAGGTGTACAGCCACGCGTGCCGGCCGTGTAACATGATCCAGTCGTCGCTGCAACCCGATGACACAGTGCCGCAGTTTGTTATGTTTCTATTGTTTATTACGTTCGCCTCACATAACGTTGATAGCTCCTTTGTTGTTTTATATATAGGTAGGTTGAGCCAACATAATAAATTGTTTTCGTTGAACGATATGCAATTCTTATGCACGTCGTTTTCTGTTATAGGCACAATCATGTCCCTTTTGAGGTTTATTGCTGAATACTCAGCTGTCGGTGTTATACGTAATGTAGTTTCATTGTAGATCCTTGGTATAGGTATAACACGATTCAATTCGAAAGGCTCGGTGTTAATAAGAGGCAGCTTGACTTCGAAGATCAAAAAATCCTTCAGTCGTACATGCACTCTTGATAGTTTGTACATTTCTTGTATGCAGTTTTCTTGACTGCTGAGGCAAGGTAGTGTTACGTCGACGGGAATTTGAGCCTTGATGATGTTTAGTAATGTAGATGGATTTCGCATGCTCGTTGGTTATTAGGTTGTTGAGATGAGCCATTTGTTTGCTGATGCTAGCGAACTGATCTACCATAATTTCTTCGTTTCTCTTAATAATGTTGTACTCGCTCTCGATGATCGAAGTGTGTTGCTTGTACAAGCTTAACAGATGTTTCTCGTCTTCTTGTATTTTTTCGATGTCATCGTGGTATTGTGTAGCAAATCGTTCATCCAGTATTCCAAACAGAGAGTTAGCGACGTATCCCACTCCGTCTACTAATCCACGTTTAGCGCGTTTGCCATGTTCCGTTTTTAACAATATGTTATAATGTTGTAGTTCATTAACTTCATGTTGCAGCTGACTCGTCATCGTTTTGAAGGCGGGCTCGTCCTTGCACAAGTCGTTTAGTAGGTCGATGTGATATTGAATATGTTTTGTGGCGAGCCAGTATGTTGTTAAGTTGTAGTAGATGATAATCTTCCATTCATCTTGTATGGTCCGCATGTTTGCCACCTTATCGAAATACAGAGGTTGATTAAGTGGTAAAAGCTTAATACTGCCATCTGTGGTAGGCGTGTTGGTTTCTCCTCTTGTCAGCGAGAGTAGAAACAGAACGCTAAGTAACGTTAGCATAACGTTTCGTCTTGTAAACCTTCTGGGCTTTTGTTTTTTGTTGTTTTCATCCGCTTTTGCTTCAGGTTCCTGTTTTCGTTCTTGTTGCGGTGGCGGAGAGTCTTGTTCAATCGGAAGTAAAATCAGTTTGTTGATGGGACGTTTGATGCTGTCATTGTTCTTTGTTTTCAGCGTGACCACGCGTACGTGACCATCATTCCCGGGGTGAGTTTGTGTAACTCTTCCCATTAGCCAACGAGCGGGAGGAATGTGATCTTCCTTGACAATGACGCAGTCACCGACTTGAATGTCCTTGCTAGCATAGTGCCATTTGCTTCTTGTTTGAAGAGTTTGTAGGTATTCCATTGACCATTTGTTCCAAAAGTCCTTGTGCATTTTTTCCACAAGCTTCCACCTTGTGCCCAAGCTAATGTCTTCTACCTCTTGTGACATGGGAGGGGCAAGAGTTTGGTCTCCTATCAGGAAGTGACCTGGTGTTAAGTACTCGAGATCTTCCGTGCTATCTGTTAAAGCCACTAAGGGCCTGGAGTTGAGGCAAGCCTCGATCTGAGTTAATAGAGTGGAAAACTCTTCGTAAGTTAGCTTCTGTTCCCCAAGAACGCGTCTTAAGTGATGTTTCATGCGCCGAACAGCAGCCTCCCATAGACCACCTGCGGTTGGCCAGGATGGAGCGTTGAAGTGCCACTCCACTCCGTGGTATATCAAGTTGTTTAATACTTCAGTGTTAAAATATTGTTGTACCGCCTTTACATGTTCATGTTGTAAACTTCTTGCTGCGCCGACAAAATTTGTGCCACAGTCGCTGTACATGTGTCTGGGCGTTCCTCGGCGAGCACACAGACGTTTGAAAGCGGCTAAAAATGTTACGGAGCTTAAGTCAGAGACCAGCTCCAGGTGGATGGCTTTTGTAGCCAAGCAAATAAAAATAGCGATGTAACCCTTTGATGTGGATATTCCTCTGCCTTTGTTTGACTTCACATCGACTGGTCCAGCAAAATCTACTCCAGTGTTTGTGAACGGTCGTGATGGTGTGACTCGAGCTTGTGGCAGGTCTGCCATCAGTTGACTTCTGTTTGAGGCCTTGAAGCGTAAACACTTGATGCATCTTAAAAGTTGTCGTTTTACAGCGCTCATTCCCCCAATCATCCAGTATCTCGTTCGTATGTATGTTAACGTTAGCCTTGCTCCGCCGTGTAATGTTATATCGTGGGCCCATTCAATAATTAATGCACTCAACCTGTCGTTGTTAGGCAGTATGATGGGATATTTGCGTTGATAGTTTAAGTTGGAAAGTCCCAGTCGGCCTCCTACACGCAAAATTCCTTCATCATCAATCCATGGATTGAGGCACAACAGCTGACTTTTCCGATGTACTCGACCCATATGTTTTAATTGTTCTATATCCCGTATGTAATATTTCGCTTGCACAGCCTTTATTATTATGTTGTGAGCGCTTCGTATTTCATTCAAGTTTAAATCCAATGTTAATTGTTTGTTGCGACGGTGTCGTAGGTTATGAATGAAACGAGACACCCAAGCTAAAATGCGAGTGATTCTCTCCATAGAGCTATAACGTTTTAGAAGTTCCTCAATAAATGTTGTTTCATTAATTATGTTAGTGACGAAGACCTTTTTCTTTTTCTCTTCCAGATGACATTTGTCTATTTCTATGAGTTGTTCTGTGATGGGTTCTTTCAACCATTTTGGGCCTTCCCACCAAAGAGAGTGCGCCAGAAGTTGAGATGGTAGAAGACCTCTGGATGCGCAGTCTGCGGCATTCTCTCCTGACTTCACGTGTCTCCAAGATGTCGATGGCATGATGCTCAGTATTTCGGCTACGCGGTTAGCAACGAATGCTTTCCACCGTCCTATATCACCTTGTAGCCACCCTAATACGACCATTGAGTCAGTCCATCCATATAATTTTGTTGGTCTTGTCTGTATGTTTGTTGAGTCTATGACTTTTTTCATAAGTCTGGACAACAACAACGCACT
Organism: Glaucopsyche alexis; assembly: GCA_905404095.1. Classification (NCBI taxonomy): domain Eukaryota; kingdom Metazoa; phylum Arthropoda; class Insecta; order Lepidoptera; family Lycaenidae; genus Glaucopsyche; species Glaucopsyche alexis. The sequence continues at coordinate 11,296,732 of FR990048.1, forward strand.
GCATAATTCCAGTCGGGGCAGTGACGTATGTTTACGTAAAGGTGCTAACTTTGTTTTTCCTGCGATCAGCTGTATGACTGTTTGTCCGTTTGTGTCCAGGGATTTACAATATATGACGCAGCCGTATGCCAACTCCGATGCGTCACAGAATCCATGGAGTTCGATGGGCTTGTCTATGTCGCCTATCCATCGTGGAATTTTAATTTTGTTAATGTTGTGTAGATATTGTCTCAATATATCCCATTCTTGATAAATATCTTGAGGAACGTTTTCGTCCCAGGATAAATTATTTTTCCACACCTTTTGGAATATAATTTTTCCCTTGATTGATATAGGAGACAACCAACCAAGGGGATCAAATATTTTTGAGAGATTTGAAAATAGTGTTCGCTTTGTTACAGATCTGGACTTATCGCCCGCCAGTTTTTCGCACGCGAATGTAAACTGATCCGTGCGCGGGTTCCACGATAGTCCAAGTGTTTTGTTTGTTTCAGCATGTTTGAAGTCGTACATGTTTTGGTTAATTAAATCTTCCGAAAAATGTTGTAGGAGCTTGGCGTCGTTACTAGCCCACTTTCGTAACTTAAAGCCGCCACCGAGCAGAAGATTGTATATTTGTTTTTGTTCTTGTATAGCATTTTCCAGGTTGTCATTGCCGCCCAAAAGGTCATTGACATACAGCTGTTTGAACTGCGTGATCGCCTGCGGCTTGGATGCACTTAGATCATGCTCATAGTCATGTTTCATCGGCAGCCTAACTTCATAACGTCCATCAGGCTGTCGGGTTGTTGTTTGTTGGTAGAGTATTTCACAATACTCTTCGGCTGACGTCATGTTTGCGTTGGTTGATGTTATTTCCTCCATCTCCCAGTATTGTGAAATTTCGCTGATGTTGTTAGTGACCGCATAGCAGTTGAAGTTTTTCATGTTGCCGACTAATACCCATCCTAATTTTGTCTGTTGTGCGATCGGAGTATTAGAAGGACCCCTCAAAATTCCATCCATTAATATTTCGGCAAAGATCTTGGCGTCTAATAGCACGTCGATCGGCTTCGAGATGTTATAGTCCGGATCCGCTAAGTTGATGTTTAGTATATGTGGCCAAGATGGCTTCTCGAACGTAAAGTTCGGTAAATTTCCAATTACTTTAGGCATTACTAAAGCATTTGTGATGAAGTTGTAGTCGTCGTAACGCGATGCGCAGACTAGTTGTACGGCTCCGTTGCTTTGTGTTGCGTTTGTACCAACCCCAAATACAGATGAGCTCTGGTTGCATCTCTGTAGTTGTAATCGTTGAGCAGCGGATTCCGTAATCAGGTTGATCTGCGATCCTTGGTCTAAAAGACATCTCATAGTGATGTAGCTTCCATCTCTGGCCTGTACCTTTAATTCGACTGTGGATAGTAATACTTCATCATAATATCCGGACACGTGATTGGATTTTCGGGGCAAAGTATTTGGAGCGGTCATTGTATTTTGCTGCGTTCCATTTGCGTCAGCCAACGCGTCGTGCAAAATTGTATGATGTGCATTGTTGCATATTTTGCACTTGTTTTTCGAAATGCAATTTTCTTTGTGATAAAACAAACAATTTTTGCATAATGTTAATGTTTTGATTGTATTTATTTTTGCATCCGGTGACATGTTCAAAAACCTTTGGCATGATATTAAAACATGATTATTTTTCTTGCATAGTGGGCATATGCGTTCAGCGTACGACTTGTATGTTTTTGCGATCTTGAACCTTAAGTCGCGTATGTTCTCTTTGTTCGTATGTTCATTTTCCTTTGCAGGTGTGGGACTAGGTTTGTTCTGCCGATTTTTCCTGTTCAATGGCTCCAATGCGGTGAATTTACTTTCGAGAATGGAAATTAATTCGTCGAAAGCAGGAAGATCACGTTTGTTTGTTCTGGCATCCATGTATGCCGCGTATGTTTCAGAATCCATCTTCTCTGTGATAATGTGTACGAGAATGGGATCCCACGTTGACGTGTCGACGCCCAGGTTATGTATGGCATGAACGGTCTCCAGACTGACATCATGAAGTCGCTTGATCTCGTAGGCAGTATGTTTTTGCAGCGTCGGCTGGTTCATGAAGGTTTGCATGAGCTTTGTGAAAAGAAGTTGCTTGTTGTTGTATCGATGATTCAGAATCTCCCAGCAAGCGTCATAATTATCAGTCGAAATGTTCAAATGTTGGACGAGCCGCTCGGCCTCGCCCTTGAGTTTTCCCTTGAGGTGTTGCATCTTTTGGCATTTGTTAAGGGAAGGATTGTTATGTATAGCCTCCCGGTAGAGATCCGCGAAGGCTGGCCAATTAGCGTAGTTGCCAGTAAATACTGGTAGTTCCAGATGTGGTGTGGATTCTTGTTGATGTTTAACGTTGTTGAGCTTTCTGTGAAGACACGATTTTGTTTTCTCGTAAATCTCTTCGTGTTCACAGAAAACCTTTTCATATTTCTTGTCAGCCCCTTCCAACAAGTTGTCTATCTGCCAATGTAGTTGGTCGATGGCTCCCCAGCGGAATTGAAGCATCTGTAGTTTGTCTTCAATTTCCCAACGTTCTGATAGCGAGCAGAAGTCAATGTTCTTAACTACTCGAGTCAGGGCTCGGAAGTTTGTTCGCTGCTGACTCAGTAGTTCATCGGTACGCGACGGCGATCCCTTGTTAGTTCCAGATGTTCCAGGTGTAGGCTCATCTGTGACTTCTATCTTCTCGGAGTTGTTGTCGTTTGTTGGTTTAACAACTGGAGTTGTTTGTTGAATCAGTTGAACTCCATTCTTGTAGAGTTGCTCCAGGTGTTGAAAGCGTTTAGTGGTGAAGTATTTGTCGGACTTGTCTTCCTCTAGTTGAAGCAGAGTGTTGTTCGACTGAAACTCTTCCCACAAGTTATTTAGAGTCTCCAATCTCGTTTGAAGATACTCTGATGTTTTTCGAGTAGGAGAATCCTTTTTGAAGTTGGTAATTATCCTCTCGACGGTGTTGATGATATGTTGTTGACGTTCCAGCAAAGCTTCCATGATGATGGCTATTTACTGTACGACGAAAAAGTTAAATGTTGTTGATGTTTACGATAGCTAGTTTAGCTACTCGTAGATGTTAACGTTGTTGTTCACGAAAGCTAGTTTAGCTTTTCGCGGATGTTGAAATGTTGTTCACGAAAGCTAGTTTAGCTTTACGCGGATGTTGAAATGTTGTTTACGAAAGCTAGTTGAGCTTTTCGTAGATGTTGAAGATGTTCACGAAAGCTAGTTGAGCTTTTCGTGGATGTTGAAAATGTTCCTCTCGTCCAATCGTCGAGCTTCCCGTGGACTTTGTGCCAGGTTCCAGTTCAAATCAGGGCTTTGGAAATGCGTCTATACTGTGATCGTAGAGCGCCTTCTCAATCCAACAGGTGAGACCCGCTTCTGGGAGGCCTGTCAGACCGATCGCAAATCACAGCACAAACACAACCCCCGCAGCACTGAGTTTCTCGAAGGACCAATATGTAGGGGTGTTTCCCTACAGGAATGTTGATGTTGATGTTGAATGTTCTTAAGTCCAAAATAAATCTGAACTCAAGGAATGACGACAGCAATGACCCGTTCAAAGTGTTTATTGTCATTAAAATATAGTTATGTTAACACAGTTTTATAACGTTCGAAAAGTGTACGGTCAGCGGTTATACTAAACAAGCGTTAATGTACGACTCCGCTCGTACACCCCGAGTTAGACAATTTAACCTGCCAAAAAGGTAGGGTTAAAATTTTAAATTTTTAACTCTAGGTTATCTCTTAACTCTCGATGGTGCAAGACGAAATGTCAACTTAACTCCAGACTAGGGTTTAACTCTGGGTTTATTTATTTAACTCTGATTGGCGCAAGTGGCCCTTATTGCGTCAACTCTTGACGGCTACAATACTCTTGTTTCGGTTACCAATCACCATAAATACGATTTTAGTACTAACAGAAGTATATAATGTCTCTTATTCTCCCCAATAAATTCAATTACGGATACTTCGGGCACATGATAAACTACTTATGTAAAGACGTTTAGGAAAAAAAAATGTCATACTCAAAGTAAAAAATAATTTCATGACTCTCCGCAAAACGCAAACTCGCCCATATAAAGATTTTTTTTTTCTAGTATGACAATTATTTTTCTGCTTAAACATCTTTACATAACCAATAGATATGCCCAAAATATCCGTAATTGATTTTACCGAACCATAATTAACAAAATATCTAAGTATCTATGTAAGTACTATTTACGCTCGAAAATAGTTTAAGACCTTTTATTTGAGGATATCAAAACAACAGTCACATGTTAGGACTTTGAAGTTTCCGCAACCATAAAAAAATAACTTAAAAAATTTGATTAGGTGGCGGTTCCAATGCTGGTATGGCGGCGGCGCTGGTTCTGGTGCTTGGCGCCTGCGCGGCGGCGGGCGCGCTACTGTTCCTGTACTACCGTCGGCGCGTGCGCAGCCTCAAGCGCGAGATCGCGCACGTGCACTACACCGCCGATCCCGCCTCGCAGCCAGGTACGCACACATAAGCAAATTGATTATCTCAAGCTTTTATTACCTGCTTCTAAAGAAAATTTTAAAATCTAATAGTATTTTGGTTTTTGATATGCGGTTCAACACTTTTAAACAGCGCGTCATAAACGCCTAATGTCTTTTATTAAAAGTAATTTTATACAATATAGCGACCCGCCCCGGCTTCGCACGGGTACAATACTGATACTAATACTGCGGGTACCTTACTCATAGATCTAAACTCCCTCATATGTTACTCATAGATGATAGATATACCCCGCACGCGCGCCCCCGCCTTGGTGACGCCCACTTCGCAACGGGCCGTGCAGCAGAAATCGTAATATTTTAATTTCGCCATAACTTCAAAACCAAACGTCCAATTTTAATTATTCAAAGACCAAATATTATCTACATAAACTGTACTTAGTGATGAAATAATTTATTTTGATAAGGAATAATAGCATGAGTAAAATAAACGCGTTTAAATGTAGTCCAAAAAAAATTCAAGATTTCTTAATAAAAAAATGGTTGTTGTGCCTCACTCGACATAGTTAGGTATAGTGTGTCGCGGACTTTTTTGGAGATATTTATAAGATCTACAATTAATTAGAACATTTTATGGTTCTATCTTTTATAGTTTAGGCAGCGTACGCAAAATAAGTAACTTTTCTGGTTGATTTTTTACACCTTGTGTCCGAAAAACCCAAATATCTTACGGAACCCTATTTTTTTTCCAAAATAAAATTTTGCCTATGTTACTCGTGGGTAATGTAGCTTTCGAATGGTGAAAGAATTTTTGAAATCGGTCCAGTACTTTTTGAGCCTATTCATTACAAACAAACAAACAAACAAACAAACAAACATACAAACAAAGTTTTCCTCTTTATAATATTAGTGTAGATAAATATAAAATAAAGAAGACAACATAAATATAAAGAGATTGTGTGTATTTATGAGTTCAATTCGTGCAGATCAACACTTCGACAATCCGGTGTACGCGTTCCAAGGCTCGACTCGGAGCGACGACTCGACGACGTTGCTCAACAACTCCACGCACATATTCAACAACCTCGGCAACGGCAGCACGAAGCTGAGCAACGCCGCGCTGGAGAAACTCAGGATCACCGCCTCCACCTCTCAAGAGAGTAAGTGTGCATAAAATTAAAGGCTAAATATTTAAAATTATACTACCAATATAATAATAGGGGATCGGACTACATCTAAAATATTTAGTTTCATTAATATACTCAGAAATATTGAGGCATTACTACTTGGTAAATGTAAAAAATATATTATTTTATGTGTAGTTTACTAATTAAATACTTACATCTAAAAATTTAAAAAAAAATGCGAAATTAGTAAACAAAACCTACATCATTAGTTTACTTACATCATATACAAAAACATTCATTATAGTAAGTATGAACTTAAACTCACAAATATCGGAGATATTTACAAATATGTTCTTGCGGTTGTATACTTCATACACTTTAACCTACGAGTGACGTCACTCTTCATACGATTTTAGTATGGAGCGTTTTTGCGAGACTTGCGGAATTGAGTATACAAATCGCTGTATTTTTGAAAATATCTACTTTTGATATACTGTTTCTTCTGAGAAGTTACTCATATTTAAGAGTACAATACGGCCGATGTATCTTGGCGAGTCTGAACTTCGCGCAGAAGTTTGCGCAATAACTGTTTCTAAGTGTTTTCGTATTTATTTTATTTGTACTAATTGGTCAACTGTATTAGGGAAATTTTATTAGTACATAGGTATATAAAAATAATATAATAACAGTTTTCTTCACGAGTTGTACATGCGCTAAAGTTCGCAGAGCCTATGTTCAGACCCGTCAAGATACAGCGGCCGTAGTGTACTATTCGTTTATGCAATAAAAAAAAAGTCCAATTGCCTATTATAATTTATACTAGAGGTCGACTATAAGTCGAAATATAAATATATATTAATTCATAAAATGTTTAAATTTAAACTTTATAAGGGTTATTTTGCCTCTTAGATAGAATAGAATTGTGAGTTGTGACAGATTGACAAACGTCGTGTAAAAAATTCGGTTTACGGACGATAATTTTACATGATAACCTGATCACAAGCTGAACGCTTAGGTCAATCGTGCTTCTCTATCGCTAGTTCCGCGCTCTCGCTTGCACGCTCGGCTCAGGCCGAACGTGACAATATTTCGTGCGTGCAGCAGGCGTCCATCGATTTATAAAATGTTATCTGTCTAAAACTAACTAAAGAACGATAAAATTTGTGAAAATAATGTAGCGTGTTTGTTGTTTATTATTTTATATATTTCTAAGCATTATTAAAAAATATTAGCTTTCTGCGCACCTTTCTCCACATTAATTTACCGGCCAAATTTCATACTCGTCCCGTTGCACAATTCTCATGAAACTGTACTGAAAGTTTTTGCTTCACATATTTAATAATGTAATGATCTCACAACATTCTGAAATTTGGAACGTGGCGCTATAGTAACTGTATTTGACTTATTTAAGTGTACTTACAATTTACATATCCCATCGATTAAATTTTCATATGTTCAATGATAGACAATATGATAATAAAGCCCATTTTTTAAAGCAGATTTTTGTAAATTCTAAAAAAATAACAAAGTACAATTAATTTTAATTCACAATCAGAAAGAGAGCGGTATATCGGCCTGTGATGTCAAGCTACCGCCATCGTGAAACAATGTATAGGGGTAGCAGATTGTTCGTCACAAATCGTTTTGCGAGAAAGAGACGCGCAACAGTTTTTATTTTCTTACAATTTTTAATCGCGTCAACCTAAATATCTATTTCTCTTAGATTTGTGTATCTCTATTTAACAATTTTAATAAATAGTTTATATGTAAAAAATGTGATTTTCGACAATACACAATGCGCCTATTTAATTAATTATATAGCTATTGCCCAAGCTCGAAAAAAATAACATTCTCATTTAATAGTCAAACAAAGTAGTAGAGTTTAAGAGAGAGTGTGAGATACCTTAGTTTGTACTTTTTGAGTATTAATAAGAATATCAGAAGTAACGATACGAATTCTATTCCTTCAGACTACGACCCGTTGTCGTCTTTGAAGAACAAGGACGCCGATCTCACGAATCCCAACCTCTACCACTGCATCGAGGACGACAACAAACTCGACCACGTTTACGACGAAATTAAACACAAGGAGGGATACGGTAAGATCATTTATTTATAATATTTTAAATGACGGCATATGGTAATAACTTTTGTATTTAAAGAAGTCTCAAATATCAACACAAATATATAAAAAAATACACATACTGTCAAGATGTACCTAGTGCAACCATCAACCAAAATTAATGCTAGGAAAGTAACATACATATGTCATTCAAAACTATACTATAAGCAATTTCACTTGGTTGGATTATAATATTAGCTTCTGATTCTTGATGATGAAAATTTGGTTCCGTCGCCATACTAAAGTAAATATGACAGTTTTGTCCAATTTAACGACGAAACTGTTCCTCTTATTTAATCAAAAGGTTGCTAACATCTGGTTATTCTATACATAAAGAGGAAAAGTTTGTATGTTCGTTTGCATTGAATAGGCTCTGAAACTACTGGACCGATTTTTATGATATTTGGCACAGATGTAGAGTAGACCATGAGGAAGGACATAGGCTACTAAACGCGGAAAAATATACGGTTTCAGCGAAATTAACTAGTGCGCGCACGAAGTCGCGGGTATCATAACGATATACGAATATAACACAAGTAGAATACATTAGATATATTTTACAGAGATGGAGTACGATCACCTAAACTACACGCCGCCGGCTAACAAGTGGAAGGCGCACTACCAGCGCATGAACAACGGCGTCCCGGGTGTCCCGGGCGCCCCGCGCACTGACGCCGCCCCCGCCCCGCCCATACCGCCTCTACCGAAAATCGTAGCCAATGACAAGCAAGAATACTCCAATGGGCCCGCAGGTTAGGCTTTTTTTATTAGTACCTTTTTTAGCCCCCGGCGAAAACTGAGAGAGAGGTGTTATAAATTTGACGTATCTGTCTGTTTGTGTCTCTGTATGTGTGTCCGTGGTATTGCAGCTCCTTAACGGATGAACCGATTTTGTTCTAGTCTGTTTTTGTTTGAAACCTGACATGATCGAGAGATTTCCTAGCTATAATTTCATCATCACTGCTTGACAATTCTAAGGTTATTTTAATTACTCGTATGCTTACATGTCAAACGTTCATCGACGAGCCTTGGCACCACGAAGTATAGATACCAGGAGACCGAACGGTATAGGCTTTTCCATAGTATTCATGTACACAATAATAAACCCAGATCTTAGTTCTCTTTTCTGCCACTGGCTGCGCTAGAATTTTGGACGTACCGATGCTACTGTGGCGGACCAATCAGCGCACAGTCCAGAATTGCGTTTGGTACTTCTTTAAAAATGGCGCGCTTACCGGCAAAAATCTGTCCCCTAAATTGAGACCATTATTTTAACATTACGTTCGGACTCCTGGTATTTATACTTCGTGCTTGGCACTTTGATAAACTAAAAGTCAATTAAACTTCCACAGGCTCGACGCACATCGACCTCGACAATGGCCCGTCAAACTCGGACAGTCTCAGCAATGGTCCGAGTGAGCCCGGGCTGAGTACTTCGAGTTTCGAAGTCCCCGGCCTTAGTACTGCGGACTACGGCAGCGCCGCACTCAGTAGCGCGGGTTACGGCAGCGCCGCGGACAGCGTGTCGCCGCCGCCGCCGCCCGCCAGACTAGATGGCGCCTCGGTCGGCCCGGACCAACACTAACTTGAGTATATAAAGGCGTGACTCCTGCTCAAAACATTACACAGAAAACATGAAACAAAAACATTTGTTTTCATACACAAGCTGTCTCCAGCTACAGAAAATGTTTTTGGTCGAAACAAAACATTTTGTGCAGACAAGATCTAAGTTCCGATGAGGAAGACGTATTAGCACTCGCAGTTTTAGTGATTGCAGGTGTAGAATCTAGGAGAAAATACAGGGGTTCTGAAAAGGCCACTGTAGGTGTTTCATAAAAGTATTTTTTTCAACTCATAAATAGCGCCATTTTACGTATTTCTATTGAAAACTGACAAAATTGATGTTTTTTAATTAAGTTAGGCCATGTATTATGAGCGATCACAAAAACAAATATAAAAATCACAACAAGCAAAACTATAACCCTAAAAAACCTGTACCTAGGTGGCATGTGAATGATCTGAACACTTGTTAAGAAATGAAACATTTCTTCCCCTCTCTACCCGCGCGGGAATGTTTTCCGTCCGTCTCCGAAAACAAAAACATAGTATAATCCTACACAAATGTGTATAGCCACGCCCCAATGTTTCGATGTTTTGTGTAATGTTTCGATGAAGGAGACGCGGCTTTATACTGTATATAGCTATTCTCGGTAGCTAAGTTCGCACAATATTGATGCGTTACTTCCAATGACTTTATCATGTTATCATCACTGTTCGTGTCTTTATCGATATATTGTGCATTTAAAATTTTCAAATACAAGGAGGGTGAATCTTTTTGTTGATGAATTATATCAATGTATACCGAGAGTCCGCCCGCCGAAATCATAGGTAAATCTCTTCTCTAAGACGTTCTAAATCATATTTTTGTATGCATTTTGTGGGGTATTGCATTGCTTAGAGGATATTTAGAGTGATCTCCGATTTAGTGTAGGCGCTGTGTTTATTCGAGTGCTACTCGAATCTATAAGATTTGTCTAAACTCGTGACAACTGACATGGTCGCACAACGACAATAAAATTGCGATATTTTAATGTAATGTTAAAACAACTTATACATATCGGCCTGAATATTGAACGTAAACGTAAGTAGGAAGTATTATAAATTATAATAATTAACATTATTTCTAAATTTAACATGTAAAAAGTTAGTATTTATTTTCATATAGATTTGGTAGTTAAATATTATATTTGATGACTTTTCATGAATTAATGATAATAGTAAATTATGATCAATAAGAAGTTAAAAATATTTTATTAATATTTTAAATTAGTAAAATATTGAAATGTTAACATTAAAATGAAAAAAGTAACGTCTACAGAAATTATCATTATGTTAATTAATTATTTGCTATTGCATCAGAATCAAAAAAATTACTGAAACTTTTTATTTACTATCTAAAACCTCTTTTAGCTACCAGCAATTATGAATTATTAATTATTATACAAATTATGAATTATTTTATTGCTTGAATATTGTAAAAGTTGTTTTGTATTAAGATTTATATTATTTTTATTTAATGTGTTCTAATGTAAAGTCGTGTGATTTGAATATTAAAGAAAATGTTATTATAATCCTTTACAAAAAACTGTTTGGTCCGCTCTGAAAGTAGGAAAGTTTCGTACTGAAGTTATTTCATTAATTTAATGAGCTAATTTCGTTCTTAGAATGTAAGGTAGATAGTTTAAAAACGTCGACATGTCAAGTGATCCTCCAATATACTAGAGATGTCACGAATATTCGGCAACTATTCGGTGTTCGGCCTATTCGGCCACTTTTTTTGCTATTCGGTATTCGGCCGAATAATACGTACTATTCGGCGGAATACTGAATACCAAATCATGTAAAAAAGACACGTTATATTACTCAAAATTATGTATATTTATTTCCAAATAACAACAATTTAGTAATTTAAATTGATCAGTGGTAAGTTGTGATGGATAATAACAAGCTTTTCAGCATTTTTTGGTAGCAAACGATTACGCTTTTCATCGTAAATGTTACCAGCCTCAGAAAATAACCTCTCACTATACACGCTAGTCGTCGCCTGCCGCGCCCGCGCCACCGCAACGAGGAAAATAGGTTGCAACTTGTCTTAATCCAGCTAACGCGCTCCCGACAAGTATGTATTTCGTGCCGAATATTCGGCGCTTCGGCCGACAGCGTTGCCGAATATTCGGTATTCGGTATTCGGCCAATTCACTATTCGTGGCATACTCCCAATTTTAGGTATTCTTCTGTACCACAGTCTATCTACTAAAAATCTGTAGAATAAATATTGGAATTCGTAAAAAGTCGACAATACCTTAATTATAAGCCGGTCAATAGAGCATCTAGGAAATAATTTTAAACCTTCATTCGAAACATATTATGTTCTAAATAACGGGACTTTAATTTTTTAAACTTTTATGTGTTCACTATTAACACCTAACCTTGCCTGTGCTTCACCTGTAGTGTTTAAGTGTAATTCTATTCAAATTAATGTGATTTTATAAAATGTACAAAATATATGTTTCATATTTGTAATGCGGGGCACCTGTTACATTCCGTTACACTTTTCTTATGTTTACAGTATCATTTTAAATTTTATACAAATTATACTTTGTACTTCTTAAGTGTTAAATGTATTTTATATAAATTTTATTTATTTATACATAATTTATTTACGAGGTGGCACGCTTATATTTTATGAAAAAAAAAAACATTTTTTAGATAATGAAATTATATCACTCGTTTTAATGAAATAACATTGTAATATTAGGGTTGACAATGTAATTTATGTATAGAGATTTAGTTTAGTAAAATCTAAGTGCTATTTATATTTATACAAACACATCATAAATCACAATAAGTTATACATAAATTGAAAGAATTAACATCGAGCTTTTTTGAAATGAATTAACTATAAAGTATTAAAACTTGCTCAAAAGGTGCCAATATAATAATATATCTTACAGTATATGTAAAATTGGCCAATCCGGCAGCTCAAATATATTAAAACTTTTGTGCTTATATAAATTTTTTTCTAATGCAAGCACTTGACTTAAAATCAATAACATATTTTAAAAATTATTCAAACAAAATCTACAAGATAACAATGTTAGACTGAAATCGCTTATTTCAATTTAATATCAGATACCAATTGACACATATTCATAAATAGAAATATTAACCAAAGTAAAACATGTTAACCAAAGTTTTTGATGTGCGTTTAGCGTATGTAATATATTATGTCAAGCTTTTTCATTTCAGGATATGGTACCATGACTTTCGTATATACCATATAATATGTCATGATTTAGATATTTAACACGTTTAAAGAAAGAGACAGAAAAAGCCGATGTTTACTTATGATCAGGGTTTCTAGTCAAGATGCATTCGATAATTTCGACGGCGAACTTTGAAATCAAAAATGTCTGGTATTTGACATACGTCATCGATAAGTGACATGTCGCTTGCGATGCTATAATATGTCAAATCCCATACATTTTATTGTCGAACTTCGTCGTCGAAATTATCGAATGCATCTTGACTAGAGGCCCAGTTGACGTAACGACGAAATATCTTGCTGAGTTCTATTAATTAGCTCGATTTTCATCGAATTTTCATTTTATTTTTAGTAATATTATAGATTTAAATCTGACATTTAAATATTTTCAATCCGTAAAGTGATTTAATCTAGAATTTGAAATACTCAGAGTTTTAGACGAATAAAGGATTTTTTTACGAAAAAAGAAAATAACAATAATAATGTATGCAACACCACCTACCTAAGTCTATAATTAATACGTCTTTAATCACATTTTATTTAATTTTTTGCATTTTTCTTTTGACAAAATAAAGTTGTTCACGTACCGTACCTACTAAGTATAATACTACATTTACTATATATTTTTATTATTGTTTAGAATGTCATTTATTAGCGTGTAACTTATGTTAATTTTCTTATGAAGTATACAATTAGCGCATTACAGATTAAGCCATCGATCGACTTGCTATATATGACAACTCACTATCAAAGTAGCTGATAATCTGTTATACCAATTTTGGATATTGGCTGTGTTCTGCGGAAAATAGCGCTTGTTAGCGCTTGCTAGCGCTAAAGGAAAAAAAAAAACAGATTATTGGCCAGGACTCGTTTGCTAACTTTAATACTCCTAACCTAACATAATCCGTCATTTTGCTTATTTAACGCCAGTTGTTGCCATTTTGCTTCCTTTTTTTGTTAGCGCTATTTTCCGAGGAACTCGGCCAATGTCACCCGTCTGCCATATCATGTGCGGAAGCAATTTTTGTGATATAAGTGTAATGGGTAAATAAATAAATCTTATAATATATTTTGTAGTTTTATTTTAATTATGCCGAAATCAACTTTTAATACATGTTTAATACACATAATGCAAAGTAAATACAGCGGTGTGTTTGTTCAAGTGTGTGCGAGCGGCGCGCGGTAATTCAATAACGAACGTCAGCTGTTGACTTAATGTTGGAGCAACATTCTGTTTCCCGAATCAGGAAAATATATTTGACGCGATGCAATGGCTGAACATACACTTACTACTGTATTTCTTATAATAAAAAATGGGTTCTCTATACAAAAATAGAGGTACGAAGAAACCAAAAGCAGCATTAAGTACTTACCGTCTTTTAAAATGGATGGCCACTTGTACTCACGCTTACCTACTTATTTGATGTAAGGCTTACTCTAAGCGATAGTCGAGGTCTTTGAGCGTCTTAGGTATAAAATCGGCTCCAGACTTAAGAGCGTCTAAAAGACTTTCTACCGTAAAGATAGGTTACTAGTACATAGTCTCTTCGTGTATTCGCAACTTTTTAAAATGTATTTTTTTATATAAAAGTAACACATATATTACAAAGATAATTAATGTTTAATAGGTAAAAATGGTCACCCTAGTTCACAATACTATCAAAATTGTGACGATTTAAATTGACTAGAGTCATGTACAACTGTTTCAGGTACATCAGGTCAGTATTCGCCATTCGTCAATATAATGGTATTGAAGACCGTAGTGCTCCGTTTTAATTATAGCTATGAAGCTACATTTTGTGTTTCTCGTTATTTCTTTGGTTCTCCAGGTAAGTTGAAATTTGCTTGAGGCTTTCCTACCTACCAATAAAATTTTATACCCCGTCCAGACTACTCGCGAAGTAGGCCGAGGTTGGCCGAATAAGACAGTGTGGGCACGCACTTTGCTTCGCCTTTTCATACTTCGGGTTACTTCGCGGAGCACTTCTTCGGCCTACTTCGGGAGCAGACTGGATGGGGCATAAAATGTTGCAATGCGTATGATGTGGCTACATCATAAAATATGTTACGCTTAGGCCAACTTGCGCTAATCCGGGTTAAAGTTAACCCTGGGTTAAAATCATGTTATCTCCCTCGTTCTTCGTATTTGTGAAAGACAAAGCATGTTATTTTAACCCAAGGTTAACTTTAACCCGTATTGGCGCAAGTGGGCCTTAGGTGCTTAGCACGTATACTATCGGTAATATATGACGTTTTTATTTTTATTATCAGGTTCAAGCGTCCTTCATCGATGATTTTCGTCATGCTGTGCGTCACGTGGAACATGGTTTTGAAAAAATGCTCAGTGATGTCGTCACAGACATGGAGGACACAATACATTGTACTGTAGCAGCCATGGAACACATTTTAATAATTAATGGTATCCTCGACAAGTTATCAGATTACAATAAAAAATGCCCAGATGACTATTCGGAGCTGAAAATGAGAGAAGCACAACACGAAACGCGCATAGAGTCGAGTGATTTTGTTGCAAGAGGTGTCAATAAAAAGCACATTACCTCACAAGAATTGCACAGTTCTATGCAAAATGTTAATAGAACATTAAATATCCTTTCTAGACGAACTAAAGAAGACACAAAGAACAGCTTATCAGATTCATTGCGAAATGAAACAAATCGTTTGTCCGAAGTGAGCGATATGCTGCGAAGAGAGTTGGAGAAAATATTTAGTAATGTCCGCGGTGAGCTCGATAAAATTGACTTCGAACAAAAATCACCGGAGGCTGTTGTCCGAGATGAAATACAATTGTTACAAAAAGCGGAAAAAGATGGCAATACTTCTGAAGTGGAAGAAATTCGGCACGTTGTGGATGATGCTATCAATGTTCTGAAATCAGATGAAAACACCAATTTAGAAAGAAATAACAACGAAATAGACAAAATTGTAAAGGAACTAGAAAACACTGAAAATGGAAGCTTTCAAGATTATAAAGCAAGCGAAGGCCGCCATGCTGAAAAACTGAACAAGGATCACAAATTATCTACAGATGAAAACATATTTACAATAACAGGAAAGAAAGATTTCATCAAACATAGTAAAAACCACGAAAGTGAAGCCTCGAATTACGTGTCTCCGCTGTTTAGCTCGTTTGGCAAAAGCAACGAAAAGGAGACCATCAATGAAGTTATGGATATAGTGAAAGAAAGTCAAGTTGTGAGTTTACTTTTCAAAGACGACCAACCTGGAACAGATCTGTTCGGCAATCCACATTTATTTAATTTTTAATATAATCATGAGTGAGTTTTTAAGAAAATAATTAGTTTTAGTAAACTTGTTAAATAGTGTCAATAAGTTAGGTAAGTAATTGGTATGTAAGTTTTTCAGCGGGTTAAGGATTGAAATGGATTGAGATTCGATTGACTCTACTATTTTAATTAAATGTATTCACTATACTAGCTGTTTCCCGCAGCTCCGCCAGCGCAAATATACTATCGAGTATCCCGCGGGAATTCTGAACTTTTCCGGGATAAAAGTAGCTTATGTTTTAATCCAGAGCCTAAACTACTGCCATTAAAATCCGTTCAGTAGTTTTTGCGTGAAAGAGTAACAAACATTCATCCATCCATCCATCTTCACAAACTTTCACATTTATAATATTAGTAGGATTATTTGATGAAAATCTAAAGCAAACATCAAACTAATAAATAACGTTATGAGATTGTTCTAATTTATGGGTTATACTTTATTTTTATTTCTCTCCCATGGTTTCCAAAAAGTCAGTAATCCTTAAACATTTTGCGTATTAAATTTTTTGCAATTAAATAGTTAATTAACGAGAAATTAAGAGCTTCGTGGCCTAGTGGGTAGACCGCTTGATCTGCACTCGAGATAGTGCAAGTTCGATTCCCAGGTTGTGGCGTGTACCAATATACGAACGCTCTAACGGTGAAGTAAAACATCATGAGGAAAGCCGTACATGGTTGGCCCGAGACTTATTGACCAGTCGTTCCTCTGGACTAGGCTATGTTGTGAGAATGCCGTATGTGCTTGGGCAACCATACGACATTTAAAAATCGACTGTCCCAGGCACTACAGTATTTCAAGAGTGGTTACTTCGCTCGGAGAATACTGTATAAATCATCCAATAGCGGATGAAAATGGCCTAAGTTTTGATTGCGAGTATGATCTCCAGGACCTCAATTCTCGTATTTAAAGTCGACTTTCATTTTACTTTGATTGTATTATACTTAAGTGGAGCGACATATTATCATAAACTTATTTTATGAAGTTTCGACCAATCAAAGCGCTTTTCACGTTGGTTTAACGTTTGATGAGAATACCGTTTGACAGTTTTAGCGTGTCGGGACTTGATTGTAATTGTATTAATGCAGGTTTTATTTAGCAGAATTGAACCTCTGATTAAATATAGATACATATTATATTAGTTATTATTGCAATCATAATCACTATAGAATAAAATAGGCAATTCTATATTATAACATTTTTATTAACAATATAAATAAGTACATTACAAATTATTTAATCTCTACAATTGAGCTGCGCTACTCTACCGCGGTCTGCGAGCAGTCAATGTGCCTCTTACGATACCACCACCCTCAACAACTCACTACATCAGACATGCACACATACATTTATCTATTTATTTCACGTGAATTATTACACAGCTACCCGAGTAGGTACACCGTGACATTTATTTTCCCTTTATTAATTTATGATTACAAAGCCTTTTATAATTTTATTTTAACACATATCTTTTATCTTTATTTTTAATCTTTCATCGGTACACATTACCCAAGTGAATCATATCTACATAAACTCACCGATCATTATTTACTTACGACCACAGACATATACCCAAATATAATTTGTCATTTATAATATTTACGTACATATCTGTGACTTTATTGCATACATTGTAAGATAAACTTAACTTTTCGAATCGTGTAAAACATCGGTTAGCAAATATCTGTATCAGTCTAGTTGACAAAATCTCCTAGACTCTCGATTCGTAAAATTGAGCAATCGTCACGTAAACGTTATATTGTACTTGTTTTCATAAGGGGATGTTCTATAAGTAGTGTTTCGAACCTATAGTTTATTATGTTTTGCCTTATGTAGCGCGAAGTAGGTTCTGTATAAATCACCTTATTTTTTACGAACAAGAAAGTGAAGTAGTAATAAAATAAATATTGTAGTTACCCTGCAAACTTTTTGTACCATAACAATAATGTGATAATTTTTTTATTTTTTACTTTTCTATGCTACAATCTCAGATCAAATAAAAAACAAAGATAGCGCATGGCGTTTGTTTGAAGTGAACCCTAAAAAGCCTACTTCAAGTTTACAAGCGCTCACGCACACTCATGCAAAAAAGTACTTTACTTTTTGTCAGTATTATAGGTTAGTCGTTGCGACGACTCGTTCGATACTGTCGAAAAGAAGTGTACTTTTTTGCTTGTGTGTGCGTGAGCGCATTTGTTTACTTGAAGTAGCGTAGTTTTTTAGGCTTCAGTTCAAACAAACGCCATGCGCTATCTTGGTTTATTATTTGATCTGAGATTGTAGCATAGAAAAGTAAAAAATAAAATTTTTATCACATTATTGTTAAGGAGCAAACAGTTTGCAGGGTAACTGCAGTATGATTAAAATTGAAAGTTGCGCTGGACATACAAGGCATTTCAGTTTACTTATAATATATTAAAAACAGTTCAGTTTCGACGTTGATACAAATTCGTAGATGTTGCAGTAAATAATATACCTATTACATACAGTGTTTCTGGCAATTTACATCTTATTAGTAATAAAATCGTTTCAATGTACATGTTCTATTCTACGACAAGATTTATTAAATAAGTCGAAGAAGACGTCTACATAATATTAAGATTTAAGAAGTAGATATAGTAAGAATATATAATTAGAGATCGTAGGTTTTTTTAATTAGTTTATAATTAAATATTCGATGACCGTGAGATAGTTCAAAGAAAAAAGATAATGTAAAAGCGTTGAAGTTCAGAGAGCAATAATAATAATCATGATTAACCTATTATTAAGTTGTTGAACACAGGCAATTTTATTTTGGTGGTGTTTCACGTTTTTACTATAAACTAGTAAGCTAAATAAGCTAAATCTACTAAGTACCTTTAACTTACCACTTTTAAAAAAATTGCATGAAATGTATGAAATGATTAATGAACCCATTATATGGGTCGTCCACATTACGTCACACAAAATTTCAACTTTTTGAACCCCTCCCCTTTGTCACGCTTTTTTAGGATCCCTTTAACATGTACTGGCACGTTTGGTATGACCCCTCTCCCCATTGTGCTGTGACGTAATATGTGGATGACCCCATACATAGTCAAATGTAGAGCGGGTCTGATTTTAAAAAATGAGTATGTTAATCGTTGAATAATTTTTACCTTGTTCACCCCTACATAAGTTTTATGTTCTGCACTGTATAAATGTCTAATGCCTAATGGGTAATTTTGAAATCATTGCTAATGGGTCGATTTTGGCCGTGCAGCGAGGCGATTGACAAATCGCCTTTTATTTTTGTTGGCAAAATTGCCTAGGTACCTACCCGAATTGCGGCGAAAAACGACCCATGTAAATCTCCCATTACAATGTTCGCTTTTGTTTTATAAAACATAGGTTCTATCATAAATTAACAGGTGACTCTCCTACGAATACACGAGTTGTACCTACGTTTATGTTATGAATACATATTTTAATGATGACAATGAATATACACTTATTACAAATCTTAAAAATATCATTTTTCTTTTTCGGATTTATTACACATTTATCTTAATACATAAACTTATTCGGCTTTAATATCAATGCAATTATCACTATATTTCAGAAATAATTTCTATACAGCGTTAACATGGCGTCAATGAAAAATAATTGAAATAAAGTGGTCCAACATTACTTCTTATTTCCAGAGTGTGTTTTTAGCTAGATGAAGTATGTACGAGTAGCACGATGAATTTTTAAATTATGTAGACAATAAACAGGTAGTGTTCGTTTAAAATTAGTTACACTTGTAGGAGTGTTAACATGTAAATGTTTGCAAAGTACGATGACACTCAAATGCATGACGGGACTTAATTTAAACTACAGTACAGTGACACTACTGTTAATAGGAAAATTGTGCAAGGCTTAAGATGAGACTAGGTGTAATTTATTCTAGTGTGTCGTGGAATAGAACACATGCCGGGCGGGACGGGTGTGCGTATGTTCCGTAATGAATGCGATGGTCGTTCTGTAATTTGTTCGCAAAAAGGTAAAAGCGAAAATGCTCCAGCCTCGTAGACACTCGGGCAGTGATTTTCATAATTGAGCAGCAAGAATAACCCCTCGTATTCTGGGATGATTCCGACAAAGTGTTGATGGCATTTAAAGTAACAAAATTTGTTAAATTATGTACATTGCAAACAAAATGTTCGTTGCGAATATTCTGTTTTAAGTATTTAAGATTATGGAGTATCTATTTTAATGCTAATATTAGGTAATAAAATCAGTTTTATAATATATATTAAGGCAAAAGGGCAGTTCGGGCGGATGTATAACTTGGTTTTGTCCCGAGGGGATTAAACTTACGCGTTCGCCCCAGGCGCGCCATCAAGAACTTTGACTTTGGAGTTATAGTATTTTGCCAATTTGCCCTATTAACTGTATTACGAATAAACAATATTAATTCGTATTACTTGTGCGTCAAACTTTTCTGTAACGTGGTGAATTAATAGTATCAAAATAATTTCTCCAATTGACATATAAAGCCATGTTTAGCAATTTGATCGTCCTAATAGTAACGCGGCGTCTTCAGCAGTATGGTAAACTGGTCGTGTACTATGACCAGTTTTAAGCTGAATAGCTTGTTTAGCATTTTGAATAAAATGCTAAACATGTCTCGATCGTACCATATAAAGGTAGCCTTCCAATGTACGCGACGCGCGACGCTAGACCGTTCCCCGAGGCCGAAGTGGGGTAATGGAGTCACTGATTAGTATGAATTTATGACCGGTGGGCGTGGTCGAGAACCTGATGCGCTGGTCGCGGTTGCGGTCGCGAAGGCTACCTTAAGAACACATTTTCGCGAACAAATTACATCCTTTCGTGGTCATTTGTCCACGTTAGTTGGGCGGCGGGCAGCGCACCAGCGTGGATGTGGCGATCTGGTTGAAGTGCTTGTCGATGGGCACGCGGTCGTCGTACAGCGTGGGCGCCTGCAGGATGATGCCCGCCGTGCCCACGAGTACTGCGAGCGTGAAGATCCACAGGAACAGACGGTCCAGAACCATCGCCACGTACTTCCAGTCTTCTTTTACCTATGCACAAAAAAGTGTTGTAAAAACCCAGTAGGTTATATTTATGATTGTGAAGAGACCTGGCAGATTTTTATAAATATTATTATTTTTCCATAAATATTTCCACCGTAAACGGTACGGTATACGGTGTTAACCCAATTATGCAGTTTTATCGATCGTGTGAATTGTAAATAGTAACGATAATTCACTACGATTTGTCATATATACAATCGATAAAACTATACAGTTCGACGGTCGACTTACACCCTTAAATCGTTACGTAAAAACGTGAGGTGTGTCGCGAGCTTATGTGACTTAGGCAACATTCGCACATTCATTATTAGGTATAAGTGTAAAAGACCTGGAATAATTTTATACTAGATGGTTTCCGTGACACGACAAAATAAACGCTTGGGAATAGTTTGCCGCGATCAAATGTAGTAATTTCCCGTGGTCTCTAGGTATATCTGTGCTCTATTCTATCTATGTGCCGAATTTCATCAAAATTAGTCCAGTAGTTTAGGAACCTATTTAATTTGTGACCTAAGTGTGTAAGGTCAAATTATTCGCTCTCAAGATATTAATAATTATAGGTATCTTACAAAACCCATATTTGATTATACCCATATTCATGGATAAGGTGAGAAATCCTCCGAATGAGGTTTTCCTAGCTTTTAAACAATTCTTGTTTGATCAAATGTCGAGTGGCATAGTAAGGGTACTAAGATCAATAAAACATTCACAAGCGTCCTCTGGCAAACAACGATGGCTTACAAAGGTTTACAAAATAGCTTTTACATTATAAATGGAATGAAACTTTCTGTCTCATTGAAATCATTCCAGATGGTTTGATCTCGCTTCGGTGTTCTTTAAACTACATATTATTTAAGATTCTTCAGGCTCTGTTTATAAAATGGAAAGGTAAAACTTGTTGGGTCAGTTAACATTGCTACGTTAAAAGATACCATAGATATTGATCGATGAGCTCGATAGCGCGTTGGCGCTCACGCCGGAGGTTGCGGGTTCGAATCCCGCCGAAAGAACAAAAATGTCCTGGGTCATGGACGTTATAATAAAGTGTAGATATAATATATTAATTTTTTTAAATACATCATGTCTTTTTAAAAATATTAAGATACTAGATGACGCCCGCAACTCCGTTGCGCCAAAATTCGTTTATCGCGGCGGAACGTACATTTTTCCGGGATAAAAAGTATCCTATGTCCTTTCTCGGGTCTCAAAGTATCCCTATACCAAATTTCATCAAAATCGGTTCAGCGGTTTGGGCGTGAAGAGGTAACAGACAGACAGACAGACAGACAGACAGACACACTTTCGCATTTATAATATTAGTATGGATTGAGTCGAAATATAGAACACTTGAAGGATTCATAAAAATTATAGGCTACACTCAGTACCTTTGTGGAATCCTCCAGCATCCTGGTGTGTTCCGCTATGAAGCGCACGCAGAAGCAGGTCCTGTGCACCTCGGGCGGGCAGGCGGAGTGGCTGAAGCCCGGGGGCTCCGGCACGGGCTCCGGCACCGGCGACAGCGCCTCCTCGCCCGCCTCCGACCCGTGCACCACGCAGCTGCCGCCGAAGCGGTTGCTCTCCGTTATCCTGTATTACATTATTAATATTATACGATCAGATAATCTAATTCATAAGCAGGTAGAGAGTACTCATCATTTATTAATACTATATAATTTATAATAACTCATACAATTATACCTACAGTCGTAAGTTGCATCGTTTACTCTATAGTCTACGCCTCTAAAACATTCTGTTACAAGACTCCCAAATTCCAACAAATGACGAAAATTCGCGAGACGCAAAAAATACTCTTTATCCGTCGCAATAACTTGTTACGTTGGTTAAAATTACAGAGGTCCAATTTTTTATGTTTGTTGTTTTCATAGATAACACAAATTTGTGTTATCTATGAAAACAACCTGCGACATAATTATGTCGCAGGTTGCTCCACTGAAATAAAAACAAAAAATAATCACACAGTTCACCGTACCGATGTTGTTACATAAACATTAGCGATCTTCCAAAATCTTTATTTTCACAGTATCGGCTTTCGCTCGGGGACGTATTCTGTATTATATCGACGAATCTTTGGTACATTAACGCGGCCGAAGGATCGGATGAAATAACATATTTCTTGTTATTACAGCGACCCGAAAATGAGTCATCGAGTCGTGCCTCTATTTTATACGTATTACATATTTATTTTTATTTTAGGGTAGAGGTAGTATTGCTGTTACGTAACCAGTAGCAAGCATAAGACAATGTAATATGTAAATCTATAACCCCTTATAAATTAAAATATGATACGCTAATTCATGTTGCTGTATTTGTTATGATACGTTGCAAAAGCCACTTGAAAGATAAAGACAGAAACATGGATTAACGTAGCCGTGGTGTATCTTTATCAATAAAGGGGTAAAATTTTCTATTCAAACTTAAGCTACCTAAATAGCCATAAATATTAAATATGATTTTTAATGCTTTAGTTGCAAATAGCAACTAAAACATAGATAAAATATTAAATATATACTACTATTATAGGTAAATGTGAAAACTTGTAAGGATGTAGGGACGGATGGATGGATGCTTGTTACTCTTTCACGCAATAACTACTAAACTAAATTTTGTATTGTAGTAGGTGAGGGTCTGGATTTTAACATGCTACTTTTATACCCCGAGAATACCAGTGTTCCATTTGGTACGAAAAAGTAAAGTATTTACGCGGTCGGAGCCTCGAGCAAAAGCCTGTATCAAAATAATTTATTCAATATGCTACAAGGCGTAACAAAAATTTAGTGACGAGGATTATACATGAGGGGCTCTCGAGCTGGAGTGGTGTCAGCGAGTGGCGCGTGTGAGGCAGCGATAATATGAAGTGTGCGCGGTGGAGAGCCGTCGATATTATAAGAGCGATATCTGTTCCAAACCGTCAGACTAAGCTCTTTATTATGCCATCGAATTGATAGATGACGATAATAGAACCTCCCCGAACACGCTCGACTCTAAACCCTTCGTATAATTTGAGCACCGCTTAAATCAAACTTCATTCGAACAAGTATAATTGTATAATTCCTTGAAAAGTGATTAACTTCACAGTAGGGTCAGGGATTGTTCGAAACTTTTTAATGGATTCTTTAAAATCTCTAGTTAACTCCATTTTTCGCTCGACAAAATGATTTTCGAGATAATGGATGTTTCGAGGCTAAGATATTATGCTAAGATGCGAAAACGACGCGATGAAATTCAAATCGGTATTCATTTTTCTTTAAATTACAAAGTATTTGTTAATAGGAATTTCATTATATTATAAGAATAGATTATTATAACTCAGTTACTGGTTTCTATTATCGGAAAATATGTTCTCCATTCCACAATCTATTAACAACAGAAATTTGTTTATGTATATTTTTAGATTCAATGGATCGATCTTTTTTCGATCTATGTAATGTAGAAAGTTATAAACAGTGCAGATAAGGCCTCTTTTAATACGTCTATGAGACAAGTTCTCTACTTACCTAGGGGATGTTCTAGGGTTACCTACCGAAGCTTAGAAATGAGAAATTTATGTTGACGTAAATTCTCGTTGACATTGACAAGCTAAGATAAGGGCCATCCTAATCTTTATCCTAATCATCTAGCCTGTCAATAATGTCAGAATGAAGCGGACTAGTAGGCAAAAAATAAAAAATATTGACACGATTGACAATTATCACGTCATTACGGTAGGTGCTGCGGGCTGATTACCTAACTTCGTTGAACTTCATGAACTGCTTCTTGGTCTTCTTCTTCTTCTTTTTAAAATGGCTCCTGAGTGAACTATAATAATTGTATTGAAATTTGCGTTTTGTTGTGTGTATTAAAGCACCACGTAATTTATAAAAATATAAATATAAAATTGTATACTATTATTTAATTATAAAAACTATAAGGACCTAAAAAGAGCATTTCAAATGAACTGATTTTCATACTTTGAAATACCGCCGACGTTATAATTTAATATTTAAATCAATTTATATAATTTTCTAAAAAGTCCATTTGGAACATTCATACGCAATTTTACCTATTGTCATTTCACTTCAAAATTATTTTTTTAAATTTATAAACATAAATTGGAGTTTTGCCAGAAATATTAAGCGACGTTGTTGTTCTTATATTTCCTCGAAAATTTGTGTTATTATAATTTGGTTCCTAATGTGTAATATTGGTAGAATATTAACCATTAGAATTCATTGACGTGTACAAGTATGGGCAAGTGGTACAAGTGGTGAAGGAGATTGTCTAAATATTTATTTAAAAAAAAACACTTGAGTACCTATAATCACAATTCAAAATCCGTATAATATTCAGACACCACTTAATACACGGTAAACTGTAAAGGCGTTGTAACGGGAGTCGTTTTAGTTGGGCATGCTATATATAATCTGCTTTAAATTTGCTATTGCTCTGGGGCTATGTAGACAAAGTTACATCTGCAAAATCCTTACTTTAAAAGAGGGCGAAAAGAAGGTTGACTGGTAAATTTTTGCGGGCGAGGGGGAGGTGGTGCTTGCAGACTTGCTAGACTTGCTACGCAGAAGTCCTTTAAAATATATTCTTTTAAAAACTTCTTAATCGCGATCATAATAACAGAAATTGACGCGGACGAAGTCGCAGGCAACAGCTAGTTAATTAATATAATAACATATTAATTAATTAAGTAATATAATAACATTTTTTCAGATCTCAAGTACATTATACGGACGCTCTAACGGTGAAGGGAAACATCGTGAGGAAATCCGCACATAGTTGGCCCCAGACGTATTGACCAGTTCATTCCTCTGGACTAGGCTGACTATGTTGTGAGAACGCCGTATGTGCTTAGACAACCATATGGCATTTAAAAAAACCAACTGTCCCAGAGACTACAGTATTTCAAGAGTGGTTACTTCGCTCGGAGAATACTGTCTATATCATCCATTAACGGATGCAAAGGCCTATGTTTTTTTTTACAATAACATGTACAATAAAACAACTTCTTACTGATTTTATAAAATTTTATTAATGTTTTTCATACACAGTAAATATTGAACACTGCTAACCTGATTTTATATTCTAGGTACTGAGTTTTATCTAATGGAATAGATTGTCTCACATACC
The DNA here is from genome assembly GCA_905404095.1 of Glaucopsyche alexis. Lineage (NCBI taxonomy): Eukaryota > Metazoa > Arthropoda > Insecta > Lepidoptera > Lycaenidae > Glaucopsyche > Glaucopsyche alexis. The sequence continues at coordinate 11,322,811 of FR990048.1, forward strand.
TACCTGTATCTACTCTACCATACCATACCTTATCATATATATATAAAAGGCGGACGGAAGGTGAGCTAAGCATTGAGTGAAGCACAAAAATGACGGCGACTTACGTTTGTGTGAGATTAAGGATAATTGCCACTGGCGTATTGGCGGCCTGTCGTCTTACTTTGCTGTGAATGTGCGCGTGCGGCACGTGTCGCTAAGATACGGCCGGCTTGCTTTGATTGCTTCACTATTCATATTACCGAAGCGGTGTCTGCCTTATTTTCTACGTCTATGACCTTACATGAACCTTGCCTTATTGTTGCTTTTTTAATGTTGTCGATTCCTCTACTAAAACTTGACGTCCTCCATCATGTTCTGCTCTCTTACAGGCTGTGCCGGCTGAAGATTGCTGTCCCCACTCAACTCATTGTCATCGATGGAAATACGCGAGTCATTGATTAGGTTATGGAGGACGACACAAGCATTAACTATTTTACCAGCTTTGACTGGGGAGTAGTGCATAATCCTGATAAAAGTTTTAGAATCTGTAGCAACAATATAACAAAAAGCAACACTGACATAAAACTAAATTATATGTTTTTAAAAAAATACACAAACTTCTCTATTTAACTACTTTTAACCGACTGCAACAAACCCAAAAGTGACTTTTCCAATGCATAAGACTAGGACAAATCATTGTATAGCTTATCCACTGTGTAAATATTTTTATTAGTAATAACAACGAAATTTAAAAAAATTAAGATAGCCTCGACATTTGTAAGCAGAAAACGAGTGTATGATGATGAATTATAGCTAATAATGCTTGTGATTAGATTCCCTTGCATAGTAAAAAAACAAGCTTAAAATCTAAGCACAGACAGACTTACACGTAATATTGTGTATATACACGACCGATCAAAGTTAAATAATAACACTTCTCGGAAGTTTATTAGCAAAAGCGGATAAAACTCGAAAAACGTAAGACTCACCATATATTTTAATACATATATGACAGAAAACAACGAGAGTCAATAGCGGTTATTGGCGATTTCGAATTCAAATTTGAATTTGTATTTGCGATCAAGGTGTCATAGCCTCATTCGTGTACTAACAAGAACAAATTTATTAATAATCTGTGCCTTATCCGTCTTCTTTTTGGAAGTGTCGAAGCCGGGAGTACAATAGGCCCCTGTTTTGTTTGACAGTTCTCATTTCATGAACTATGTCATAACGCTTCATGAACTATGTCAAAAGCACTACGTCACACGATTTAATTGGTCGAAAGAGCGTTTCATTCGTTCTATGAAGGACAAAATGGCGGACTATTTAGTTTGACATGACAGTAGGCTTGTCTTTTTTGACATTTTCACTTTTTAAATTGTGTTTTAAAAAGTTCGAACGTCAAAATGAAGCCCATCCCGACTGTCATAATATTAGGTAATAGCCCCGCTGATTTCCAGGCTGGGTGGTTAGGATGGCCCTGAATGTACATAAACAATCAAGTCCATAGACATACCCGGACTGTACATAAGTAGTGTGCGTTAGATCCTCCTTGCTGGGGGACCTCGTGAGGGGAGCTGCGCGGGGCGGTGCGGGCGCGGCGGGGGGCCAGGCGCCGGGCGCGCAGCAATCATCATCAGCGGCCGCCAGCCGGTACGGGTAGAGAGGCCGCGCCGCACCGCCGCAGCGGACCACCACACCGCACGCTGTGTACTTCGACCTGTGAACACTGACACATTGTAGTGTGTATTACTACCGTCTGCCTGGTCTCAGAAAATGACTTTATGTAGGCAATCTTACCTTTCCCTCACATTTAATGCATGATGCATTCCAAAAGAGGTTAGCCTCTTTTGGAATGCACCACTGTCTATTATATTAATAATAATAGAAAATATATAGGTACCTGAATGAACGTCTTTTGTTTCCTATTAATACATACTTGCGTCCTTACAACGCTACTTAGAATCAGATTCAGGCTGAGTTCTGCTCAGAGCAATTATCACAGCATTTAGTTTAAATATTATTTTGGTCCTGTTAGAATACTGTATCCAGAACTTTGAAGAATACTATATAATATATGTATTTTGACAAATTCAAGTTTACGAATCTGTAGATTCAGTCTGTTGACTGCAATGCATAATAAACTTTATTAGTGAAGCCTCATGAATCTATTTGTAAATTAGCGAATAAAATACAGTGTGTGTGGGAATAACTTGGCCTTTAAATTCTAATAAAACACACTAACGACTGTGTTAACGACAAAGACAAATAATAAAATAAATATAAACTTATAAAGAAGGCAAATGTTTTACTTTATACTCTCGACGAAAATCTTTGTTAAGAAGAAGACAAAATATATACTTTTCTGAAATAGTATAAAGGCGTCAATGAAAAATTAAAGCCCTACTGCAATGTCCATTAAATAATAGACCAACATTTCATAGTTCCTTTTGAATTTTCGATCAAAATTAAATTGATATCTTTTGTGAATTGTTTAACTAAGATCTCTATTCAATAAAAGTCAATATCTCGTAAATATTATGTGCTATATTACATTTATTGTAGAGGCTTAAGCCTAAAGAAGCTTTTAGTAGGAGCGACATTTACATAATGGCACGTGACTGTAATGGTTTGCCTATAATTCTACTACTATTATAAATGTAAAAGTTTGTGAGGTTGTATGTATGTCCATACATACATACATTACGTGAAAAAGGCCCAAACATCCATATGTTTGGGCCTTTTTCACGCAAAACTACCGAACTGATTTTGATTTAATTTTGGCAGAAGTTTGAGCTCTGGATTAACACATAGGCTACTTTTTAACCCTGCAAAATAAAGGAGAAAAGCTACTAAAAGTATATAAATATTGAGATAATCTACGAAATGAATTACACTCTACGCAGTGCTACGCCGTAGAGTCTACGTCGTAGACCCTAGACGAAAAGTATTATGCTTCATAATACAGGTTAGTAAATTAGTAGGTATATCTTTTGACGCATCATAAAACATTATAATAATAACATAAATAATACATATGTACTGTACTGATTATATATATCTAAACTTATGAAAGTAACATTTTATAAAAACTAATCGTTAGTTTCATAATGATATTTACCTAGGTAAAAAAATGTTTAAAGGTTAAATAATATGTCACTTGGAGTTTTATATAAGGCACACGACATATATAAAACAAGGAAGTTAAAGGACAACTTTATCGCAAGATGTATGAGTATTTATAAAAAATAAGATAAAATTTTCTTACTCGGTCCCCTCCCGAGAGACTAATCTTTGAAGCGAGTACGAGTTCACTCAGTTTCGATACAAGGACGCTTACCTTAACAAATGGTTTTCGAAAATCGACTTTCAGTGAACGAGTTAGGGCTTATTTTTGTATAAATGAACATTTTCTTATTTAATTGCGACAAGTGAAAGTGGGTCTAATACGACGTCGGGTAATTGCCCTTATATGCCGAGCCGCACAACCGCACGAAAACATTTTATAGTTTACACCGTTCCGTAAGACTCTATACCGGCTTGGTTAACGGCATTTTTAGGGTTCTATGCCATACAAAATTACCAATAAAAGTTACGTGACTTTCTTACCTTTGTATTTAATCAACAGTAATTAGGATAGAGATATATCTACATCAAATACATTCTGAAATCATTGGAGCCTGAAAAATGCTTTGTTTAATCAATTTGGTACTGATTAACAAACTGTAGATAAACAATATGTACATAAATAATAATATTGTCACGTGGGAGAGTAACGCTTCAACACGAATAGGCCGGCTCAACAGGGTAAATACCACGGTCTCACAGAAAACCGGACTGGAGAGTGAAATAACGTGCGTTGTGTTTCGCCGAGTGAGTAAGGTAACCCACCAAGCCCAAGAGGTGTTGGAGATTTTAAGGACTGGGAATGCCAGTCGCAACACCAGAGGTAATGTAACTCCTCCAAACGAGCAATAAAATCTGCTTGCAAAACAAAATATGATAAAAAATACGAAGGTTGTCTTTTTGAGTAAATTGATATCTTTACATTTTCATCTATTATAAATTATTACTATTCCGTATGGCATGGTTTAAATTGGTGAGCGAATACCGCGCGTTCCAAATGTAACGCCTAGAATTTGATCGAGAGGATGTTCGGAATGTCGGTACATTTTGATTTGCTAAGAATTTCAATTGCGGTTTTGGAAAATCAATTATTATCATCACTTCATCACTAGTTTACTTTCAGTTAGAATTTATTTTATCATATTGGACCATGTCAACCGTAGAAAAATTGAAGAAGATTTGGATCGTAGCTGTAAGAAGTGAGTCAATCAAATCTATGTAAATGAAAATCAGAATATTATGTATTCATACAATACTGTTTTCAAACAAGTATCATAGTCAATTATACTAGCTTATTTATTGGTGTTAGACAATAATTATCAGATAATGATTTATAAGATAAAAAAAAACAAAAGCAGCCTATAGGATGAGAGTGATACACAGTTCTTTTCTTTAACAATTTACTCTTTGTCTCCGTAGCGAGAGGTCGGTGTAACAATTGTAAATAATGGAATAGTCAATAATGGAAAAGCACTCCCCGGTCCGTTATATCTTAATGCATCCACGACTCTATTGTTGGCTGAGGACTGAGACAGAATAATGGCGAAAATATATCATGACGATTGTTTGAGATGTTAGTAGGAATTGGGTTTGTAATTAAGTCTGTGATTGATGAACTGTGTGTAAGTAGTTGAATAATATATGAAGGCGTATGCGAATCTATTAGCTCGGTAGAAGCTTACAATTTATTGCAAATTGCTATCTTACTATATTATTATAAATGTGAAAGTTTGTGAGGATGGATGGATGTTTGTTACTCTTTCACGCAAAAACTACTGAACAGATTTCGATGAAATTTGGTAAGTAGTTTAGGCTCTGGATTAAAACATAGACTACTTTTTATCCCGGAAAAGTACAGTATTCCCACGGGATACCCGATTTACGCGTGCGGAGCCGCAGGATACTGCTTGTTACTTAATGTATTATTAGGAAAAATAAGAAATAGTAGAGGTTGCCCGGGTTTTGTAATTCGTTTAAATAGATAAAGTTTGAACTGAATAAGGGTACCTCTAAGATAGAGTGTGTGAGTTATAATTTGTTCTCCTCCCTGACATTTATAAACTATAAGAGATAGATACTTGTAAGTTTCCATGCTAATAGATCACGCTAAAAACTCTTAAGGAAAATTATTTTGAGCTACATTGTACTGTAAATTTAAAAATTATTTTAAGAAACCTACATCAAGTTGATAGTAACGGAACCCTCCTTAGGCATGTCCTGACATGTTCTTGGTTAGGTTTTTTTTTCTAATATTTTTGGAAACTACATAAGTCATGATTCTTTCAAAGTAATCATTAATTAAATCTAATCACTCAATCTTGTAATTGTATCTCTGTTTTCAAGTAATTGATTTTCAATAGACGAAACTTGATCTAATCAATTAAACGAACAACTCTAATCATTTACGATAATTAATATCGCGTACTCGAGACGTGGTGCGAGACGATAAATATGTTTCTCAACCATTTCTCAACAAGTTTAAATTAATTTACATAGGATGTCCGCGATTACAGTCTAAAGTGGTTAAGAAAATTATATTCGTATCGGGGAAAAGTTTGTGTGCGAAGTTTCAACACGAGGGAGGAAAGAGAGGGGAAGGTTTGAGGAGAGGAGAGGAGAGACGACGCGTTCGAGCGCGGGTTGACCTTGTCAGTACTTGTGCGCTGATTACATTTATTTGACTTTACCGGATGTATCTGCGAGTAGTGTTTGAGGAATGCCAATCATTATAATGATTGGCATTAGAAAAATTTGAATTATTGTAAGATGAAAATCATTCGAGATTTCGAAAATTATTTATAATATAATAACGTACCTGATGGATTTTACTACTGGATTTTTTAATACGACTTAAGGCTAAGAAAATTCTTTTCTAAGCGAGAGTTTACTAAACGGAGTTCCGTAAAACTCTACGATAAACGTGTTCTTATACATAAACTAGAATTAGCTAATATCATATTATATGGAGTGACTCAATAGATTTCTAAAATGACATGTCATTCTTATCTCGATAGGTAAGAATGAGTGAATTGTAGAAGCTTAACAAATATGTTTTATCATTAAAAACAGTAATAAGTTGATACTTGACTTAGATGCCTTAGATAAAAGTGTTCCAATATTCATGAACGTGTCAGTTTTTGTCTAGCAAAAAGACATAATACAAGTTATAGTCATACAATAAATAACTATGTAAAATATTTAAAAAAAAAGTGAACACAAATTAAAAACATTATGATAGAAGGTATAGTATGATAGATATTTTATTTTACGACTTTTTTGATAAATTGAACAATTTAATGCTAGTCCATATAAAAGCAATAAAGTGTAACAACCTAATATTGAGTTGGTCGTTATGTGCCGGTAAAATTTAAACGCTCCTAACCGTTTAGATGTAAGATAAATAAATCATTTTCGACGGTTTTAACGACATACCTACGTTGCGTGTTGCTAGTGAATTTTGAATTTTTTTGGTTTTAAGTATAGAATTTAATCAATTTCAAAAGGTTTCTGTGTGACTACATAAGAAGCTTTAAAACTTAAGTCAGAAGCCTTTTTTTGGAAACATATTTTTTCGAATACCGCGTAGACCTTGCGTAGGTGATGCTACGACAGCTACGGCGTTTGCTACAAGAACACTTTTAGCGCTACGAAGCCCAAGCGTTCATAAATAACGCTACATAGTACATAACTCAGTGCAGTCGCCCACCCAGAAGCCCACTTCATACCCACTTTACATTTACAAGTTAGGATCAAACATTTTATTACATAACTTGATGTTGCTCGCGACTTCGTGCGCGCAAAAGGTAATCTCGCGGGAACCGTAAATTTTGCTATGATATAAACTTTCGGAGCTTATTCAATTCAAATAAAGAAAAAAGAAAAAATCAGACAATCAAATTTTTTCTCTTTATAGAAGAGGCAGATAGGCAAACAAATAAAAAACCGGCCAAGTGCGAGTCGGACTTGCGCACCGAGGGTTCCGTACAAATCTACAGTGATTTTGTTACAGCATAAAGGTATTATAGACCTGAGTATTTGATATGAATTTCAATTTAATACCTCTACGCGTTCATGAGGAAAAGTAATAAGCTTAAAATTATTAAAAATATTTTCATTATATTATGACGTAACTAAAATTTTACGGTTTTCGTATTTTTTTCTTTATCTGTGCTATAAGACGTTGCTTCGTACCAAATTTCAAGATTCTGAGTTCACGGAAAGTACCGGTTTTAAGTTTATGAGTGTCGAAAATTTGTGGCATTAACGGCTGTATAGGTATATTTTTTTTACACAGCTCCAAGGGACAGTATTTGATATAAATTCCAGTTTGATACCTCCACGCGTTCCTGAGAAAAAGGGTCTTGACAGACATTCGGACGGACAACAAAGTGATCCTATAAGGGTTTCATTTTTTTCCTTTCGAGGTACGGAAGCCTAAAAAAGTATCTGTTTGTAATTTTAAATTAACAGCTTTTCATTTTATATATGTTAAAATAATATATACAATTACAATTAAAAAGTCTATTTTAAAATTTTTGTCTGTCCATCTGTCTGTCTGTTTGTTCCGGCTTATCTTTGAAACGGCTGGGCCAATTTTTACGGGACTTTGGATTTTCACTGGTAGATAGCTGATGTTGTAAGGTATAACATAGTGTATTTTACCTTAGGGTTCCGTTTAAAATAATAGGGTTCCATTTTGGTTAGTTCTACGCAAACGGAGTGGCGGGTGCCAGCTAATTATTATTTAATAACAAGCACTCACTGTACCTACAGCAAACGTACTTTACGTACTTCGAAGCTCGGGCAAACTCATAACGAAGTAAACTCGACGAGGTGCGAGCTGTTTACAAATATTTATTAATAAAGAAATATTTATAAAAGTATGCTTTGGAAGTATCTTTGGAATAGGTTTAGATTTATGGCGGGTCCGAAATAACAGAGACTACGGCTGGGGAAACATAAATCAATTTAGAAGTAACATTTTGCTCTTGATATTGGATACACCACCCGGTCAAGGGTGAGTCGAATCATATATAGAGCTTTAGAGAAAATTTCTATCTATATCACAGCTAATCTATTTCTTAAACAATTTTAAATAATGTATTTAATTACGCAAGAGCGTTGGATAAATCCATTGTTATCTATATCTATTATTATAGAAATAGCGAATATAGAGTAACGGTTTCAAATAGTAATAGTGGATATAAACTGACTTAACTGGACCGTTACTACTTTGCCACGAACTCCACTAGTAACAATAAATTTTGTACTGATATAAATAGCTTTGATAAACGTGTACTATACGCATATATAACAGCCTCCGTAGTCTAGTGGTTAGAGCATTGGCTCTTGACTCGGAGGTCGTGGGTTCGATTTCCACATTGGAACAACAAAAAAATGTTGTTTCCAAGTTTGGTTAGGACAATGCAGGCTGATTACCTGATTGTCTGACAAGAAAGATGATCCATGCGTCGGATGGGCACATGCCCTTTTTACATTTCCCCACGATAAAAAATAGCCTATTGTCCTTTCCCGTGGTCTACTTTATATTTGTGCCAAATTTTATGATAATCAGTTTTGTAGCTTTTACGTGAAATTGTAAATAAAGTATCCCGCGGGAACCATACATTTCCCCGCGATAAAAAGTAGCCTATATCCTTTCCCGTGGTCTACTTTATATTTGTGCCAAATTTCATGACAATCGGCTTAGTAGTTTAACGCGAATCTGTAAATAAAGCATCCCACGGGAACCGTACATTTCCCCGCGATAAAAAGTAACCTATGTCCTTTTTCAGGCTCTAGACTATCTGTGTACGAAATTTCATTTAAATCGGTTCAGTAGTTTTGGTTCATGAAAGACGAACAAACAGACAGACACACACACTTTCCCATTTATAATATTAAGGCCTATTCAAACCGAAGCGGTATCCGCTACCGCCGTGGGTAGCGGTATACCGATGGCTACGTGATTATCGCCTTTAATCGCGTTCATTATTAGCGCGTTAATCGCGTACCCATCGGGATACCGCTACCCACGGCGGTAGCGGATACCGCTCCGGTTTGAATAGGCCTTTAGTATGGATACTTCTAATGAACTAACTTTATCCTTAAAGGTGAGGGCTGATCCTAGGAGTAGTGGTGGTCGACGCTTTTTCGATCAACGAAACGAGACCGTTTATTGTTCTTCGTAAACTAGTTGAAAAAACAGTTTTTTTTTCGACTAGTTTACGTGTTCGTGAGCGGTGGAAATGAACTTCCCTTCATACTTTTCCCAGGCTTACAAATTGCATATCCGTTAACATTTACGTTAAGTTTTAACCTTGAATCCTTGACCTACGCAAATCGCATTCCAATCAAGACTGTTTGATTGTCATCATGTCATAGGTAAAGTTCAAAGATTTATTTATTTCAGAATTTGTCATTAGAATTGCGTCTTGTTAGCTTACTTTATAGTTCATTTTATTAAAACACCGCCCACTCAACGAATGTAATTATTACATAGACTAGAGCACGTCGTCGGTTGTGAAGAACAGAGATAGACGTTTGCTCGTGCTGAGTCGTCGTGCCCCGCGCCCGTCCGTCGATCGTATCGTCGCGTCGCGAGCGCGACGAACGGTCTCTGTAGCACGCACCGTTCCGGCATCAGTGCCGTAAATAGCCTTTTCTGCGCCCTGTGCGAGCTTCTATAATTACGCCCTTGTTTTTTTTTAGAAATTATAGGTACCCTTGAATATGATCTAGAGCAATGCTATGTATAGGCCTACTTTAGTTAATTCAGGGTAATAAAATAAAGCACAAGGAAGTTGGTGGATCAATTATCTAATATTTTGGAAGAAACACAAATACAAATACGCTCGTACGCTGCCAAAAAAATGAGCGCGATATTTCATCTAATTTAATAGACGTTTTTGTTTATATGTACTGGCATGTAGGTACATAAGTGTAGGAATCGAGCTCTAAGGGCGCAGCGGGAACTTATAAGGAGCAAACCGAAAAAATAATAGTCCTGCAGCCCCGGATCTTCAATTTTTTTAGGCGGGGCAAAAACTGGACATTGCCGCCCACACCCACTTATATAGTAACTATACATCAGTGGCGTAGATAGCCTTAGCCCAATATTTAAAAATATTTAGTGGGCCCCTTAGCCCAAGAGTAGAAGTCCATAAAAGGGAATGGCGAGCGAGCAACGCGAGCGAGCCGAAATTTTCGAATATTTTCATTCTGGAAGGCTCCAAACTTTGAAATTTAGTTATGTAGGTAATATTATGTTAACTAAATTTGAATATCCGTATCTACGGGTTTTCACTTTTCACACGTTGAAAATTATTAGCTGAAATTAATATTTGTATTAAAATCATTGAATTGAGCGGGCCACATAGTATTAAAAATTAGCTGTTGCCCGCGGCTCCACCCAGTAAATATAGTATTCCTCGGGAACACTGTACTTTTTCGGGATAAAAAGTAACCTATATTTTAATCCAGAGCCTAAACGACTATCAAACCAAATTTCATCGTAATCTGTTCAGTTTGCTTGAAAGAGGAACAAACATCCATCCATCCATACATCCTCACAAACTTTCACATTTATAATATTAGTGGGACCGGTTCCAACTTATTAAAACATTATAATATTATTAATTAATCTGCAAAACTTACAGTAAAATATAGATACTACATCTAAGCAATAGCGAGCGAGCGAAACGAGCGAGCCGAAATTTTTTCGTAATTTTTAGTTCTGGAAACCTCGAAATTCGGAAAAAAATTAGGTACTGGTCATTAAATTAACAGCGGAGTAATACGAGAGTAACACGTACTGTAGCTCGGGGGCACGCACTGCATGCGTGTTACTCTACGCCTACGATACAGCGGTAGCTACGCCCCTGATATCAGCGTGTAACAAAACTAGGTGATAATACTTTAGGATGTGTATAGGTCCCCCATATAGAGTTGGGTGTGAAAGTAGCAGCGCTGAAAGATCAAAATTTTTTTTGTGATTTGTATGGGCAAGCGCCCCAGCGTCATGAGTTTGTTCATACAAATCACAAAAAAAATGTGCTCTTTCAGAGCTGCCACTTTCGCAGTGAACTCTTTATAAGGAACACATACATACCCTAAAGTATTATCACTATGTTTTATTATATTACACCTTGTATATGGAATGTTATTATATTACACCTTGTAATACGTAAATATAGTATTTAATTTATATATCTTCGATTTAATTTTGCGTAATGAATAAAATTATAATACCACCTACTGGCATATCGACAGTTGTGCCCAATGTAGATTTCTAAAAACAGTATGAAGAGGTTTGTTTTTAATGGATTATTGTAAAAAAATCCATTAAAAATAACACATTAAAAAGTATATATCCTTTTGTGCGTAGAATACAAAAAATTTCAAAGATTTTTTAATTATCTAACGAAATATTCGTATGTAAAGTGTGAATCCACTCCCTGAACATGCTGCCCGGGGCATGGGTCCCGACTAGGTCCCCCCCCTAGATCCGGGGGTTGGTCCTGCCTGGTCTGGCCATTCTTGCGCCCCCCAGAGTCTACGCCCTGTGCCTGGGCACCGGTGGCACCGCCCTATTTACGGCACTGTCCGGCATATGGCAACCGTTCACGCATAGACTAGTTTATCAGTAGGCGCTAAACTAGTTTACCCGTTCATGACAAATAAACAGTGTAATAAAACAGTTCGTTCATTCAACGCCCATCCCCACCTAGGAGATCTGCCTGTGTGTAGGACGTGTGTCTCACCTGTTAGTGTCGAACTTGTACTGCGGCCGCTTCATGAACAGCAGACGCGGCAGGATGTGTATGAACACTCGCTTCACCCACGGCGACATGCGGTGCGTCTGCGGCGAGCGGAAGTGCACGTTCAGCACCACCACCGTCACGCAGATACTGCACACATACACAGTTACGGTAGCTATACACGCAATGACAGGTTTGCCTAAACAGTAACACCCACATCTATTGACTAATAATATCACACAACTTTTTCAAACACACTTTTCCACTTTATTTAGATTTTTACAATAATTTATATATAAACACGACCAGTTTCGAATTTCGATTAACTCATCATCAGACAACTGATGATGAGTTAATCGACACCCAACCGAAGTCGAATCGAAACAAAGAACCAACAGTACATTCAATCAGTTATATCTATTGACTAGACCACGCAAGTATATGTAGGTACTTCGCGTGTATCGCGGCGGGGCAGCGTGCGGCGACGGCTTGTGAATCGTTTACTCGGGGACGGGGAGTTATAATCTCTAAATCGCTCTTGTGACGTCACAGCAGGGAGAAAAGTAATGGCACGTTTGGTTTGTATACAAACGATTATACTTCCGTGGTCTAGTCAATAGATGCTGTGGTTACACCTGTCAGGTAAGCTTAAGCTGAGTAGTATCGGAACCTGCACAGTTGTGCAACATACACGCTCCAGTTGTGTAAAACTCAACTGTACAGGCAAACCTGTCAGGTATACCATTGTGTATGGCGAGCATTAGGACCACAGAACACATAATACTCGCGGAGAAGAAGGTCGACTTCATACAAAAAAATTGGGACCAAATAGCGCCTCTAGTGAGCTGCACCCTCAAACTTTTAACCGCCTTCCAACAAAGGAGGACTATATATTTGATTATATGAATATGGCGGGAAATTAAAGATACGTAATTAAAGTTATATTTTACATTCCAACAAAACCGAGCAACCGCCTCCACGAACAAATCTTAACTACTAGGTACATCACAAAATGTTCGTGAGCCCTTATATACATACGTCTAGTGTTTTCGATAGCGCGATCTAGAAGCAGCATAGTGTCATCTGTTGTGGTTTTTAAGTAACTTTTATGTAATATTAACCATGTAAGACAGAGAGCGATATATTGAAATATAACCATTCTTGTCGCACCGAAATGCCCCCTTTTTGGTCCAAGGTCATTCATACAGAGTCGACCACCCCTGATTAGGACTGATTATTGTACAAACAGGCGACCGATGACCGTGACCGAGGTCTGAAAGTGCGACACTATTTTCACGAGTAAGAACTGCGTCGCGCAACTTAAAATGTATGAAGTGTGGAACGGTGGTACCCCACAACAACAGTCACCAGTTTGCGCCAATAGTTAAACAATAATACTACGCTCACTACAATTTTATTTACTAAATGTTTAATGGACTACAATCAATGTATGATTAATAAAAAGAGGTATATTCATTGTTACAACCTTCAAGCTTCATATTCAATAATAATGCAAATCTAGTTAGCGTAACCGACGAGCATGTATATTGTTTAAAGTATCATGAGTTCAGATACTATTAAATCCATAAAAGTATATTATGTTTGAAGGCTAGTCTCTGTGCAATATTATGGAATGTTTTAGTTAAATTATATCCTTTCCGTGTAAGATATGCCCCTGACGTATTCGATAACAGCATAATATCACTAATCAGGGGTTGCCATTTCAAGGTGATAAAAGTAACGACGACTTTTATTTTCGTATACGATCATAAACGTAAATCCCGGTTTTTGATGAGTCAAATAAAAATGTCCACGTATATTAATTGTACGAAATTATACCTAACAAAGTTGTATTTTGTATAACAAAACAACTCGCTGGAATTCGCGCATTAAATTCCGTTGATACATGTTCTACAAATAACGTTTGAACAGTGACAAATGATAGGACAGCTAACCGTAGTTTTGCCGTAGTTGAGTGTAAACAATGCTGCATTTTATTGGCATCGAAGTAGCGAGTAGCGACATCATAATGTACCTACATACATATACGTACTTATATAAACTACGTGCGACTATAAATTAATGTGTTTTAATGATGCGCGCAACATTTACTGTAGATATCCAAAGAGAAATAAATTAAACAGTAAAAATGAATGGATAAGCTGTAAGCAATACTTTTTTTATTAAATATTACACATTACACAACAGTTTAACTCATAAAAATACAAAGGATAAATTTTGTGTGATAGGTTAGGGTTTTAGGAAAACTTTGACTTATGTCATCTTGCTCGCTAAAACTCGAGAACGGCTGGACCGAATTGGCTAATTTTGGTCTTGAAATAATTGTGGAAGTTCAGGGAAGGTTTAATTATATACTCGTAATATCGGAAGCGGCTGCAAGTATTACCATATAATTTAGTAAAAAGCATTTTAATAAAAAAAATGATATTAGATCTCGAAATATAATAATATCTAATTACGCGACAAAAGGAAACACATTTCATGTTAAATCTTTTTGCGTTGTTTGTCATAGACGTACGAGTATACGAGTTTAAAGAACCCAACATTTATATCAGTATTCTTGAATATTGATTTGAATTTAAAAAAAAAATACCTATATTATAGATGAGGCATTTGAGGCATAAATTGTCTTCAGTTAAATGGCCCCACATTTAGGATTTTGGGGCCATTTTGACATTTGAAGTATGGTGAAAACAAGATGACTGACATTTGAAGTATGATGAAAATCAAGATGGCGTAACTTTATCTTGTATGATGATTTGTTCTGTCAAATGTACGTCATAGCCCGGTCAGACGAATATATTTATTTTTATTTCGTTTTGTTTTAAAATTTTTGATTAATTCTTATTTATTATAACGTCCTACTAAAACTGCGAGCAAAGCTCGGTCTCCCAGGTACTAATTTATTTATACTTCCTATAAGTTAGTGTTCTGTTACGAAGTGTGTTAGAATTTCTTGGTCGTGGTACTTAATCAAGATTTATGGAGTTAATCCTGTGCTAAGGGCGAAGTTATGTTGGAATAAGACCCCTGTGTAAGCAATATTATACCATTACTGGTTACGTCGCCACGACAATCTATGTGCCGAATTAATTTCGCTTTCAGTAAATATACATAAAACGCACATTTTACTACTTCGTAATGAAATTGCGTTAACCTATTAATGTTATTGTGGTAAAAGACACGAAAATATTTCAACACTCCACGTTCCCTATAGCTAAT
The DNA here is from genome assembly GCA_905404095.1 of Glaucopsyche alexis. Lineage (NCBI taxonomy): Eukaryota > Metazoa > Arthropoda > Insecta > Lepidoptera > Lycaenidae > Glaucopsyche > Glaucopsyche alexis. Next base: position 11,337,918 of record FR990048.1, read on the forward strand.
TAAATTTTTTTTGCAGTATAAATTCTAAGAAGATTAAATCCGTGGTTTAATCAGTTTAGGTTAGTGGTTTTTATAAACACAACACAAAAAAACTAGGTTATGCTAAGCTTCAACAGCATCATTTAATTCTATAATTAGTTATCAGCCCCATTACGTACCTGTCCTTAATCTATATTATAAGTGTAACTTTTGCAAATTTATAACAATATTAAATAACAACTAGCTTTTGCACGCGACTTCGTCCGCGTAGAACCTTATTGCAATATTGAGGGATGAACTTCGAAAAGTCCTACGTTATGATAACTGTCTGTGTGCCACGATTCAACGCAATCTGCCCAGTATTGATATTTAGTGTAATATCAATAACTGGGCGGATTGCGAAAACTATACATACTTTATACCCCTATAGTGGACGAATTAAAAAAACTACGTTCTCTATCATTTGTATTTATTAACTTGGATATTAAATTTCAAGAAAATCGGGCGCATTTTAAATATTTTTTATTATTCAACCCTTATTTTACGCCCTCGGCGAGTGAATTCCAATAAAGCTCGAAAAACGTATTCAAACAAGAATCACAATTTTCCATACAAACGTTTAACCCCTATTTAATTTCTTTACGGATAGAATTTTTTAAATCCCTTAAGCCGGGTAGTCATTAGCGAGCTGTAACCATAACATGCGTGATACAGTACGAGGTTTTAGTGTGCACGCTTGTTACAGTTTAAGGTAGCCTTTCGAACCGAGCGTCAGTGACGCAGCGGCACTGAATTGTATGGGACGGCGACAGTGATGTGTATCGCCACTGTCGCCGTCCCATACAATTCAATGCCGCGGCGTCACTGACGCTCGCTTCGAAAGGCTACCTTTAAGGTAGGCTTTAGGCTCACGACGTCGCCGGAACTAGGCGAACCACGTACACACTATATTTTTGGTTACAGTTACGTGCAACGTTACGGGTTCAGAAATGAGTACGTTTGTACACTTCGGCTCGCTGCAAACCGCACGCGTACCGCTCGCAGCAGGTTAGCGAACCATGTTTTTTGGTAACAGTGCATGCAACGGTTACGGTTACAGCTCGCTAATGAGTACCCGGCTTTAGTGTGCGTCAACGTTACAAATTAAAACAACTGTCCAAAAGACTTTGATTTTGGGCCAGTTCCATGTACACTACATAGGTAAATAGGGAAAAATTATGGGAATATCATAAAAATACGAAAAAATTAATTTGAAGAAGGGTACATGCGTACAAAAATGATTATTTAAAGAGTTTTTTATTGCGAGAACACTATTTTTAGGGCGGCCATGACAGTTGTTTTGACTTGACTTTTGACGTAGTAGACAGTTTTACGAAGAGACGACGTCTTGAATGCCATACGTCTTTCTTTGTCAAAAGTCATGTCATTGACAAAATGACATTATTTAGTTAATTTTGATCTGATCCGCCATGTTTTATTTTACTTTGTGTTGCTCTCCTTGACGAAGTTAATTTAAATGTACATGGAAACGACGTGAAATTAAACAAAATAAAGAATAGGAAACGGTTACTATATTATGTAGCTATATTTACATATACTGTACGTAGGGCTGGCCCAGGTCTCATATATTTCTTGAACATCGCTTTTCACGTTTCTAATAGTACATAGGTTGCACTAAAAGTATCGGAAATGGAATATTTCCACTGTTCCTGTCATATTAAAATCTTTTTAATGATCCTCAAATGCTGTATACAACATCGTATCAGGTGACGAATCCTGGATATACGCGTACGAACCCGAAACAAAAAACCAGTCACGAGTTTGGGTGTTCGAAAATGAGTTAAAGCCAACAAAAATTGTTGGTTCACGGAGTGTTGCAAAAAAAAAATGGTGGCCACGTATGTCTCCAAAACCGGCCATGTCGCGACTTATTCCTCTTGAGGGACAAAGAACGGTTAATTCAGAATGGTATGCTAACATTTGTTTGCCACAGGTCGTTTCTGAACTCTGTAAAGAGAACTGCAACCGCCGCATCATCCTCCATCACGACAATGCGAGTTCTCACACGGCGCACAGAACAAAAGAGTTTTTAGAGCAAGAAATCATAGAATTATTAGACCATCCACCATACAGCCCCGACCTAAGCCCTAATGATTTCTATACTCTCCCTAAAATAAAGAATAAATTGCGTGGTCAGAGATTTTCATCACCTGAAGAAGCTGTGGACGCCTACAAAACGGCCATTTTGGAGACCCCAACTTCCGAATGGAATGGTTGCTTCAATGATTGGTTCCATCGTATGAAAAAATGTGTCAAATTTCGCGGAGAATACTTCGAAAATCAATAAATACATTTTTAAACAGTAATGTTGTGTCACTTCCTTGATTCCCGAAATTTTCAGTGCCGCCCTCGTATTAACGGTTACGGCTGTGCATGTCAGTGAGTCAGTGGGGTCATCTATTTTCACATATTATATAGATAGAATGTAGACGTGTGCCCATACATAATACAAATAATATTAGTGTTTGTAAAAGAAATCTATTTACGATCATTATGAAATGAAAATATTTTGAAAGAAAGTCATGCGTCACATACTGTCGTAATGCAACAATTTACCAATTATGAAGCTGCCAAGTATGTAAATTGCACACAAACTCGACACAACAAACAGAGATCGACAGCTAAATTAACATCTCAAAAGGATCCCTACACTTAATATTTCAGCTGGAATAAAACCAATATCCATTAATGAATTTTACATACCCCGTGCGTACGTGCCTTACTTATCGCAAATGGTGTTGAGAGATTTACTTCACGACTATTTATATTTATTTAGTTCCTTGTTTTGGGCTCTTCCGAAGTGACGTATGAGGGTTATTTGAAATAGCTATTAGTATTATTTAGTTACTTATATGTCCATCTTACTACAGCTATTATAAATGTGAAAGTTTGTGAGGATGGACGGATGGATGTTCGTTACTCTTTCACGCAAAAACTGCTAAACAGATTTGGATGAAATTTGGTATTGTAGTACTTTTATCCCAAAAACGTAGTGTTCTTACTGTATTTAGCTTATATTTTGTATTATTTAACGATACTGTATTTAGCTTGTTAACAATATATACGAACTTATAACCCTACTAGCTTCTGCCCGCGGCTCCACACGCGAAACTAAAGTATTCCGCGGGATAAAAAGTAGCCTATGTTTTAATCTAGAGCCTAAACTACTATCATTCCAAATTTCATCTAAATCTGTACAGTAGTTTTTGCGTGAAAGACTAACAAACATCTATTCATCCATCCATCCATTCATCCTTACAAACTTTCACTTTTATAATAGTAGTGGGATACAACTTCCCTACTTTCTATTCATAAACATAATGCGACAAAAATAGTGTCCACTATAAGATTAACATTGGTCATTGTTCTTTAATATTTATGTCTAAATTTTAATTTTTAGCGTGTATTACTGAAATACAATAGCAATATCGTACCTTATAGAAACTAATATCATGGCGAAGATGAGATACTTCCCCAGCAGAGGCACCACGAGCGAGGTGGGCGGAATGATCTCCACTACCAGCAAGAAGAACACGTGGAGACTAATGAGGATCGATATGGACAGCGTCACCTGAGTAACAAAAAAAAAATATTTATTAAACATTTACTAAATGTTGCCTGTGAATTGCATGCGCACTTAATAATAAAATCTGTAACCCCGCAGGATAGGCATAATATGATGTATGTATTTAAAGTCGCTTTATAAATTAGGTAGTAGTTGCTAATCACCCTTTTCTATTAAAATTTATAAAGCGACTTTAAATACATCCTATTATGCCTATCCTATCCTATAATACACTTCATAAATTTATTTATACATTTTGAGTAACTAAAATGTATTCAATATAAAATTATTGAAATAATTATTATAAGTTTATACCTTTAAAAGTCATCCTGTAGGTTAGATTTTTTTTGTTTATTCTCGTTATAGAAAATTTTATATAAAGTAGATACGTAAGTCCTCATTTTATTTTTAATATGTTTAGTATGAGCACAAGTAAGTCTCTGTAATTTACAAATAAATATGACTTCAATTTGTATTGATATCGTTTTTAGAGGACACGTATTTCTATAAAATACGATCCAATTGTATAATAAAAATCTTATCGTTCAGAACAGATTTGGGTCTGAGATTTGTAAAGAAATAACGTTTACGGCCTCCGTATTTCTTTAGCGACGCATTATGAAAACGTATATCGGTGCTTCGATTTTAATTTTATTGGAATTTCGTGAATATGTAATGGAAGTTAGGTCAACACTGTAGTCTAAGCGGGATTTTCATGGGTAGATTTTCGCCAAGCAGCGGGTCGTTTGACAAATTGCCTTGTCATTTTTGTTGCACAAAATTACCTTGCGACCAGCCAAATTTTCAACACAGTCATTTGATAATCGTGCGGCCAAATTTGACCCAGGTAAATCCCGCATTATATGTAAACTTTGTTTGTCATAGTTAATGTACTAACTATAGTATGTGAATAATCAAGCGACGTATTAACGTGGCTTGATTATTCACACTATGTCATGAATATTATGAACACGTAAGGTGCTGCATGTAAATCATATCTGTATTAACTGTCAAGCTCTATGAATTGAATTTAAAAAGCTTTATACTAATATTCATAATTAAATCAAGAGTAAAATAATAACAATAATGGATGCTTCGCACCCCGTCAATCTGTTCCCGTGGTAAGTATCCAAAGAATACGGGACAATGGGAAGTATATTGAATACTTTTATATTATACATATATTTAATACACATCAAAGACCCAGGAATACAGAAAAACTTTTTGATCCTTCGGCGGGATTTGACCCACGACCCACGACCCCCGCCTTGACCACCAACACGGTCAACCACTGAGTCACAGAGGTCGACGATATACCTAGACAATGACGTACAGAGCCGAGAGGGTCATCATTACATATTAAAGTGTTTTACCTTTACCATACAGCGTAAGAACATTACGGTAATAAAATAACTAATATGCTGGTACTATTGAATAAATGATTACCTTTTCGCCGCTATCCGAGGGTAAGTAGAACGTGAGCACGGTGAGGAAGGAAATGCCCATGCACGGGATGATGATGTTGACGGTGTAAAATAGAGTTTTCCGCCGCATGGTGATGTTGAACGTTATATCCAGGTATGGCTCGTCGCAGCACGTGTAAAACTTCTCGTTCCTGAACAATATTGCATTATTTTTACTACAAATTCTGTATAACTATTTCCTATATCGAGACTCGCTAACGATGCACTTGTGCTTCCATTCTCTTTTAAGTCCCAGTGGTAAAAAATATTTTAAAAATGACTGAAATAGTGTCTTTCGTGATAATAATAAAAATTTTCGTGGCGAAGTTTCTTAAAATTTTCAACTGCTGAATATATGAAGTCAAAAAATGGAGACGGGTAATAATGTCGAGTTTTCTGATGAAAAATTTATGACTCCTAAGCTAGACTTAGATTATCAGCCACCTGCCTCCTTACCCCCTTACGAGGGGTCATTTTTCGCACACTGTCTGAGTAATATTGGCAATAAAACTTACGGTCTAGCGTGAAATAGAACTTTCAAACCCGTATCAATCAACTTTGTCCACCCATTTCATAAGTTGCTAAGAACGACGTAAATCATAAATTCTGTCTTTATTATTATTATTCCCGACAGATGTGGTCGGCATATACCTAACTATAGTTTTGATTATTTTGATCTTTTGTTGTGCGAGAAATATAGGGCATTATATAGGTCGTGAGTATAAAATGCATGAAAGATTACTTCACTCAGTAGCTAGGCTATAAAAATATTGCAGCTTTATTATATGCACCAGTTAACGAGAACAGATAAAGCGCTACATATCATTTTTATATACTTACTTAAACATACTTTAGTATTTTATATTTAAATTTGTTCTGTACAAATGAAGTTAAAATATACAATACTTTGTATATTTATTATATACACATCATATTATTGTTAACTACAGTAAGCAAATTGTTTGACATAATTTGTTTTATGTAATTTCAGGGCAATCACGAGTACCTACTGCAAAACACAAATATATAGTTAAAATGGTACAAGTTTACATTCAAACTTTTGACTTGACGGCTAATTTATAGAGTAGCGACGGGTTAGGTAAATATACAACAAGTAGGTTAATTATTGTAATAATTTAGTCTTAGACGAGTAACATATTCTAAACATAACATTATACTTTAAATTATTAATGTTGAGTATACCGGTGTCTACTGTCATTGGGTTATATTAAAAAGGTACTTCAAAGTCTATCGCGAGAAAAAGCAAACACTTTTTCAAGTGACAACTGACTACCTTTGCAGTGCTCTTATTAAAAAGCTACGCTCGAACTGCTTTGGGGCGTTAAAATGTTTGTAGAAACAACGTTTCCTTTCCTTAATTTAGGAGTTTAACTAGCATAAGTATCATAAAGATTATTGGTGTAGGAGCTAATTATTAAACGCTACGAGGGGAAATTTTTATATTCCCGGAAAAGGTTAAAAATAAATAAACTGTTTTTAATTTTCAGAATATTTTATATTTATCTAAAAGACGAATGCATTTTTAAGATTTTTCAAATAATTCCTATAGTCATAGCCTCATAAAAATGTTTTGTCTTTCTCTTGAAAAAACGTCGTGTTTTCCTACCTGGTCTTTTTATCGGTAGATTTTTTTGACACAGCTCGTTTTCTATTTTTTGGGCTATATAATAATAGCTAGTACTCTAATTTAGACTAAAAGATAGGTGGTTTAAAATATCAAAGCCAACTTCATACAATGTAGCCAACGCAACGCGGCTCATTTGAACGGAGAACGTTGTCAAGCAGAAAAACTTTCGCCGTTTTTCAGAGATTTTTTTTTATGAATTACGTTCTTATTTGTTTTAAGCATCTTGACTAGTATTTAATATTTAAAAACACCTTTGTCTCTGTACTTAATCCATGTGCAAATTTAGAATTGAGACTCAAAAGACCGGTTTCATAGGGACTCATGGCACTGAGCTCTTTTTATGCCACCAAAACATTGTTAACTTCAGTCAAAATAATTTGACTGAAGTTAACAATAAGTCAAGTTTCGTTTTCAGAAACAATCCAACTCAAAACACTATCATTATTCGTTACCAAAGAAGTCCATTGCCGCGCGCGAACACTTTTGGGCACTGTTTTTTACCCAACTACAGCGAAGCCAAAAGAAAGGGTAATTACTTAGGCAGTCTATATTTGTGAAACGTATGTATGTATGTTTGTCTCATTTTAGCACGTAAATTATGGATCCGATTTTAATAAATAAGGTGTTAACAGATTTGTAATAATGGTTTGGGTAACATAGACTAAACTATAATTTGCGTCGAGTTTAATTTTTAAATTTTGATTTGCTGTATAGAGAATTGCCGATCCCGATTATGTTCCTTGATAGACTATAGTTGGGGGACTAGTAATATATAGTATAATAATGAACCATTCTACCCCCTCATTAACCCCCTCATTCCGTGGATACAAAAACGTAAAATAAAATGAAACTCGATGTTTGTTACTTAATTAAACAATATTATCAGAGAAACTGATTATATGTGGGTACAACAAAAAGAGCAAGATTTAATCAAATAGTATTTACCACGTTTAAAAATGTAATTTTATGTGTATTTTATACAAATCTATCGTCAAAGCGTAAAATTCTTTCTTTGTAGAGTAAAAATGTCGCATATAATAAAATCAATAGCATACCTGACTGCTGGTACCTCCAGTATGTCCCATTCCACCGACATGTAGAACTCAGAGAGGTCTACGCCAACTGATACTATGTTGCTGCCAGCCTGTTCATCCATATGCCTCAGGTCCACCTGTGTACATGACCTTACATGATATTACAAAATACTTGGCAAAAAAAACTAATTTTCTTTAAAATCCTGACGTTTAATATCTGTATTCAAAATTAGCTATGTCGACTACTGCATCGATAAAAGCCTAATGTTAAAAATGAAACACTTAAATCGAACACCAATACCACAAATACAGACAAATATGCAAACGATTTTAGTATGGTTTTTAATATTTGCGTTAGTTTATCCTTTTAGTATTTTGCGTTTAGTTAAAAGCTTTATCTCTACGTGAGTCGAGCAAAAATAGATTATTCCGGATAATTGAAAGCGAATGGAATTATTTATTTTTGCTCAACTCGTTTTTTATGTTATTTATGTGGGATATTCGAGAATACCCCTTTTAACTTCTGTCTTTAGATCGATCCATGCACCCTGTCACACAATGTGAGTTGTTAGATTATTAAGGCTGAAAGTAATAAAAATATATTAATCGGTTCGTTAGCTGCTCTTTATTAAGTTAGGACATCGCCACACAGTGTGCCGAGTGCCGCGTAAACTTTGGACGGTTACCTTTTAGTTATGACACTTCGATATAACGAGAGAACAACAATATTGGATCATGCGAAGTATCCACGCGGAAAAACAACACCTATACAATTAAACGTCGCTATGGAAACGACGATGTACGATATTAGTTCAGGATGTTATGGAGGCGAGCCATTTCTCCCAAAGTAAGGTCGTGCTTAAAACGCCAAGTGATGGAATACGGTGGCACTGGCTCCGTCGCGCCTGTTCACTCAGCGGAGTTCTCTGGTAGATCCGCGTCCTCGGCGGGTCTCACTGAGCACTTTATGCCAACAACGTCCCACACGGTACCTAAACACTACCACAATCATCACACACTCGATACAAGCTGAATGGACAGAGCACGGAATTGATGGCATAAAGCGCCATAAGTCTTGTGTGCGTCACGGGCATGCAAGTTCCAGCTAGATCTTTTTACATAGACAATTGCCAATTGTATCTCACTCAAAATTGTGTGCTCTAAGGTCTCTATGTTTTGTCTGAGTTGGATCGTTACTGTTTAGTTTTGTATGATTTAAACACCATGCATTGTTTAGCAACACCAATTCACGCAGCCACTAAATGTCGCTAGGAGGGAAAGGTATAAAATATGCAATAGAATGACTGTGATGGTCAAAGTGTGTCGAGCCGAGGAGTGTAGACATTTAACATTTAATATTATCGTGCTGTGCTTATTGTTCGCGTGTCTGTATCGTGTCAAGCTGTATATGGGGCCGCAGGTCTACGGCTCGGACCGCCGTGATCAGGAATGCAATTAGTCAAGGCGAAGCTGGAATCATGCAGTGTACACTGATATAATCGGAAGCATGCAGCGAGCTAATGTGTGATTATGTTTGTGTATGAGTGTGTCGGGCGCGAACGGAGCCAGGGGAACGGTTAGTTGGTTGAGGCCAATTAATGTAGGTACATATTTTATTGTATTTTTTTATATAATCTTGATTAAATTATGGAATAAGATATTATATTAATTATGAAATTTAGGACTCAACCAGCCTAGGATATTCGGAAAAGGAATGTAGTAGTGAGGTTGCATCCCATATCACCTGACATTTAAAATTTTATACCTTTCCGTGTCGAGCGAGGAAGGCCGATTGAACTAAGTGGACCGGTCGTGGATATCTGGAGCATTCGTGGACACGCACGTTGACATACTGCTACTCCACATAATAACATCATCATCGCAATACTTGCAACATGTCAGAGCCAAAGGTGCGAGCGGCCGGTGGGAGCGCGCGCCGAAATAACGCGCGCTCGTCGCCAGCAGGGCTAGCACCTTTGCGGACAGTCAATATGTAAAAGTGAGTAACAAACCACAATGACAGAAAAGTAATAGTAATTACGACGAATTACGTTCGAGCCAACAAGCTACTGCATGGACATCGGCCAGGGCGGCGGGCCCTACGGCTACTGCCCGCGCGCGCGGCGCAAGCGGCCAACAGCGGGGCGTCACCTTGAAGCCGTCATATGTCCAGCTGCCTAACTTAAGCACACAGGTTTGCACGTCGTAAGGAAAGAACTCGACGTCGATAGAGCAGGAGGACTTATACACGGCGGGCGGCTGCCACACCACCATGCCGTTGTAGTAGACCGTGGCCTTGGTCATCAGCGTCACCTCGTAGTTGCCATCTGCGCTGTGGACAAACAGAGCGGTTAGCGCGCGCGTCGGCCGCTTTGGACAATTACCTTGAATCCGTCGTACGTCCAGCTACCAAATTTAAGAACGCACGTCTGCTCGTCGAACGGGAAATATTCCACGTCTATTTCGCAGGAGGACTTGTAAATGGCCGGCGGCTTCCATTCCACCAGCCCCTGGTGGTAGATGGTGGCCTTGGTTGCCAAAGTTACCTCGAAGTTGCCGTCGGCACTGCAATGTTAACAGTTATTACAAATCCCCAACCGGTTGCCCGGCTCGCAGTATCTTTATTTTACTTTTTTACATGCTTTCAATTTCTGCCCAATTTCTTTTTAATAACGTAAGCTTGCCTCTCTAACAGGCTATGGAGTTTTATCAGCAAAATACCTAATAGTTGTATGCTGTAGATTCTACAGTGTAAAGTTATTATATTCAAAAACTACCTACGCAATTTAGTGAAACACCTTTCCCTTCGAACAATCAGTAAATATTTAACTAGTTATGGCCATTCGGAACCACAATTCAGGGGAAAAATTGTTTTCCGAAGAGATTAGGACGAAAAGGTGCGCATTAGTCAAGAAACACGACGGGGGTTCGGGAAGGACGTGAAATGAGTTCCGGCAACGGCTCATTAATCAAAGTCGGCGCTTGGAAGCTGTCCAAGACATGGCTCCATAATTACTTTCTATGTAGCACTTATTTGAATTTACGCAATTCCTCAAGAATATTTATTAGACTTGCTTCATTTTTCTACTCGAATTTTATTAAGTGTTTTAAGTTTGCTAATTATTAATTGCTTAAAATCTCACTGTATATTTTAAAGAATATTAACAATATTATCTATCTACCATTAAATAAAAACATCTGTTAGCAGCATAATATTGATCAGCTTAAGCCCTTCAGATAGGCAGGATAAACCAAGCGCGAAATTATGATATTTTCACAACGTTAATCCATAAACGATCGATATGAATAATACGATTGTGGGGTGGAAAATAAATGATATACGTTGCTGAATCTTACTATGAATATATTCAATTAGTATTTAATAACTTTGCTATCTCAGATTTCTGAAGCTACATAAATTGTACATTGCTTTATAGTATTATAAAGCTTTGTGTACAATTTCTCTAACATAAAAAGATTGTAAATATTTCAGATTTGTTTCAGCTAATTAACAAAAAAAAATTGAAATGTTCTGGCTTATGTCACAGCGAGAAAATGTGTTTGCTACATCCAAACTTGTTATCTTGTCTTTCTCAATAATTTTTATTTAGCCTAATTACAGAAATATGAAAAGCAGCGTACAAGTGTGTGTGTATTGTTTATTAATTTATTGATTTATTATACTTTATGTACACAGCAAAGTACAGAGGCGGGCTTAATACCTGGTGGCATTTTTTACCAGCCAACCTTTGGATGATGCAGAGACAGGGTGAGGTAGATGCATATTAAAAGGTAAGATAGATCTAGACATTTGAGTACCTATCTATAAATATTAAATACAATTATAAAGTTACATATTGTACTAGTAATAAAATATGCTAATACTAAATACAACTTAATATAATATATAAATATAACTTGAGATTTAATTTAAGGTAATGAACGTGAAGTAACATTTAAATGATCAGTATTGTTATGCTATACGGTGCACAACTTTTTTTAGAAACTTTCACTTGAATTAGACGACTATGATGAATGATCAATATGTAGATCACATCAATGAAAGAGGCCACTTGACCTTAGGGAAACATAATTAAGCCGCAAAATACCAGATGGCAATCAAAACAGCCACTTCGCTGTCAATGCATCGCGACTCGTACGAGTGCCCTCACCGCTCGAGATGAAACCGAGCGCGAATTAAATGTGCGAGTATGCGAAATGACGTCGTGGCCGTTATAGGTAACTTTACTTTTACTGAGTGCGCTAATAATAAGTATCGAGTAATTTGATGACCACTGTAGCTCAGTGGTTAGCGCGTTGGTACTCAAGCCGGCGCTACTACTACTACTTCCCGTTGTCTAGTACCTGTAACACAAGTTCTTCGGATACTTAGCACGAGGCCAGATTGTGGTACTGTGAAGCGTTCATAGATATTATTATTATTATAATTATTAATTTAAAGACTGAAATATCAATGGTTTCATTATCATTTTAATTTACTTTTTCAATAATAACGATTTTAACACTTTTGGACTTTACAAATGCTTTTAATACTGTTGACCACGATATTCTCCTACAATATATGACCTCTCTTAATTTTTCCCCTACCGTGATTGCATGGTTCCGTAGTTATTTAAGTAATCGTCTTCAACGTGTTGCGGTGGAAGATGTCGTATCTGAGTGGTCTACAGTCACGGCTGGTGTCCCTCAGTGCGGTGTCCTATCACCTTTACTGTTTAGCGTTTTCATTAATAGCATCGCCAAAAACATCGTCTCCTGCTCTCACATGTATGCTGATGACTTGCAGATCTATCTCCACGCATCACTTAATGACTTACCGTCGGCTATTGCACGAACTAATGAAGATTTAGAAAGTATATGTGCTTGGAGTAAATCTCATGGATTAGTCATCAATCCTACGAAATCCCAAACGATTATCATCGGCAGTCCAAGGTTGTTGACAAGGGTTCGATTACAGGATCTTTGCCCAGTAATGATCGATGGAAACAATATCCCATTCTCACAATCGGTTAAAAATCTTGGAATTCACCTTGATTCAACACTATCTTGGTCTAAGCACATTGGTGAGATCGGTAGGAGAGTTTTTGGTGCGTGGAGTGCTCTGAGGCGCTTGCAGAATTATCTGCCGATTCCGACCAAAATTCTGCTTGCCGAATCGCTTATCCTTCCTATATTGGATTACGCTGACATATGTTTCACAAATATCTCAGAAGAGCAGCTAAATAAACTTGAGCGTCTCCAAAACCTTTGTATCAGATTTATTTTCGGTTTACGAAAATATGATCACGTCTCCGAATTTCGTACCAAACTCAAGTGGCTGCCAATCCGACTTCGGAGGAATGCTTATATTCTGTCCCACCTGTATGGTATACTGTATGACCCCAAGACGCCACCCTACTTAAAGGAAAGGTTTAAATTTTTGGACGACAGTGTAAAATCTTTTCGAAATTCTAACATATCATTAAAACCCCCTACGCGAAATACAAAATTTTTTGACTCTTCGTTTACAGCTCGTACAGTCAGCCTGTGGAACAAATTACCAATTTCATTGAGACGCGCTCAATCCTTGCACGTATTTAAAAAAGGAGTCAAGGAACATCTTTTGTCACAATAATATTGTGATTTTTACTAGTCCATAATTTGCATGTATTATTTCTAATTTTATTATTAGTATTTATTTATTTATACTGTAGTGATATGTAAGTATTTGTGTATGTATGTATTAATAAATATTATAAAGTAGTGTACCTTAATTGTATATATATATTAAAATAAGTAATATGATACCTTAAAGTATAATATGTATTAAAATAATTTTCTCTTTGCTAGTCTATAAAGTCACCTACCAGTTTATTACATTTAAGTAAACGTGTCATGATTATAAAGGTTGTCTGGCAGAAATCGCTTGTAGCGATAAGACCGCCTTTTGTGCTTATTTATGTTTAGTTTTTCTATGTTCTGTGTGTCATGTTTGTTTTTGGTGCAATAAAGAGTTTTCATTCATTAATTCATTTCATTCATAATAAAGGTAATTATATTATGGAAATATCCCCTCAAATCACTTTATATCTTTGCGTAAAACATGTTATAATAGGTACTTTGCGTAATTCATAAGATATAATAGTTATTACTCAGGCGAGAGGCGATATTGTTTTAAACTATGTGATGATTACTTACTTAATCAAATGGTGATAAAACCCTTACTTAGTACCTAATAATAATAATAACTCCTCACACCGATTTCGGTGACGGTGGCTGGTTTCATTGAAACCGCCAGTTACGTAGGAGTAATTTTATAGTGCCTAAGTATTTGCGCCGTACACAAGAGCACTACTCGTTCTTTACCCTCATAATCCAGTGGAACGGATAACCGACACGACTGACGAGAGATCAAGCGCAGGTCCGACTTTTTACATGCCCATTGGACGCATGGATCATCTTTCTTGTCAGACAATCAGGTGATCAGCCTTCATTGTCCTAACCAAACTTGGAAACAGCATTTTTTGTTGTTCCAATGCGGGAATCGAACCCACGACCTCCGAGTCGAGAGCCAATGCTCTAACCACTAGACCACGGAGGCTGTTACTTAGTACTTAGTAAGTACATCGTTTGCCACTAAAAACTACGTAGTAAAAATATTGAAAGCTCTCTCATAATATAAATAAAATATGGAAAGCGTTAAACTTATCGAACGAACAGGAAAGTTCAGTTGAAACTGCTGAAGCGAGTAAAAAAGGAATATTGCGGTGGAATAAATTATGTTTGTAGTTCAATTGTATACCGAAACTATAATGACTACAACGACTTGATGCGAACGATCAACGGCTATAAAGACCAGCTGGGCCAGGACCAGGGGCTTTTAGTCAAGATGTATTCGATAATTTCAACAGCGAAGTTCGAAAACAAAATGTTTTGGATTTGATTTAAGGCCTTGCAAGCGACATGTGACTTAGCGATGACTTATGTTAAATTTCATACACTTTTTATTTCGAACTTCGTCGTCAAAATTATCGAATGCATCTTGACTAAAGGCCCTGGTCCTCAAAATCCCCAATCCCCCTTGGGCCTCCGGTATCCCCACTCACTCAGTGAAACACAGTACAAACGTTATTTCACGTCGGTTTTCTGTGCCGTGCCGTGCCGTGGTATTTATCCGGTCGATCCGGCCCATACAAATGATACCGGTATCCGGTACGAACCGGAGCATGGTTCCCACGCCAATTCTGTTGTAAAGATGTCTATACAGTGTACTGTGAGTTACGTATTATTAAAAATTAATTAATAACAACTAAAGGTATATCAGGGATACTCATCCCAACTTACCTGTCCGGTAGTTGTGGTATAGTATACGGGTATGCGACCCCGGCTCCCTAGCTATTACCGTCCTATCCCGTGCCCTCCTGGGCGGTAATATCCTACATTCCTATTTCCCACTCTAACTTACCAATCTTCCTTTCCACACCACCTATCCTTCCCTTTCCGTATTCCTACCCTCTCCACCAATCCGTGGGAACGCAATGGATAATCATAAAAATAATTTAATTATCCAAAATGGCGGCGATGCGGTTCGCCACCCATCACGTCTCGTTTTCGCGGAGGCGAAAAGTGGCCCATGGAGAGCCGCTTCGCTACGTTGAATGTAAGAGGAGGAATGGATGGTATGAATGAATGTGGACGAAGCGAAACAAGTGTGTAAGGATCGTAGCAAGTGGAAAGAAGTGGTCTCTGCCTACCCCTACGGGAAAGAGGCGGTCTCTGCCTACCCCTATGGGAAAGTTTATATGAATGAATGAATTATGTGTATGATTTTAGATTTTACCTACTTTTTCCAGGTACAATCCTACTAAATGTTTGGATGGATGGGTGGATGGATTGATGTATGGATGTTTGTTACTCTTTCACGCAAAAGCTACTGAATGGATTTCGATGAAATTTGGTATGGTAGTAGTTTAGGCTCTGGATTAAAACATAGGATACTTTTTATCTCGAAAAAACACAGTGTTCCCGAGGGATACTGTATTTACGCGGGCGGAACCGCAGGCAACAGCTTGACTTAGTGACTTCGATATAAAATTCAAGTGTAAGATACGCTGTGCACATTCAGAATGTATACCTAACTTGTAAGCAAGATTTACTTGGATACAGACAAGTTTTGGTCTTGCGCGTAACTTGTATCAAAATATCTACTTGTAGGTCAAGTGAGCGTCTATAGCTTATTTATGATTTCATTCACGTAGGACCGTTTTGCATAAATCTATATTATTAACTCTGTTATTGTGTTTGTAACGCACCCCGGCTGCAGACGTGACTCGGGTCCAAACAAAAACGATAATTGCAACTTGACAATGTCTTCGGTTTTCCAATTATAAGGACAAACCAAACGGTTTATCACAATTATAATATACGTATTACTGTTTTCCACGGCTCCGGCCGCGTACATTATACGTATCCCACGAGAATACTGTACTTTTTCGGGATAAAATGTATCCTGTGTTTTTATCTAGAGCTTAAACTACCATAGTTTAAAATATATAGTTAAAATACCATAGCTATTACCATACCAAATTTCATCGAAATCCGTTCAGGTAGTTATTGTGTGAAAAAGTAACATACATCCATTCTTCCATCCATATAGCTTATGCCACTCACAAATAACGTAGCCTTCTATTGGTAAAATAATTTTCTAGATCGGTTCAGTAGATCCAGAGATTACCGCCTACAACCTTACAAACGTTACCTCTTTATAGAAGAAAAACTATCACCTCTTTATTAATATAATTAATACTTTCCGTGTTAGAATTAATTAAATGATTAAAAAAAATCTATTTCTATAATTGCCAGCCTCAGTAATCGTTCAGATGCTATATAATTGAATTTAAATTAAATGTTTTAACATTTTAATTACACGATTCATGAATATATTTTTGGCAAACTTGTCAGAGTGCAAGGAGTTTTATCATTCAAACAAATTTATTTTATACTTATACGAGAGGATACAAGTTTTTCAAATACATAATGTCGGTAGAGCCGGATCAATAGCGCATTGGAGTGAAGATAACAATAATGGAACGGCTGCTCGAGTGGGATTGAAAGTATAATGTCATCTTCCGATAAACCCGTTATATTTTACGTTTGAATGTATATTTTATTGGAATTTGTATCTGAGGTTGCTAGTTTCTATAGGAATATAACAAACTAGATATTGCACGCGACTTCGTGCGCGCAAAAGGAAATGCCGCGGTAAACGTACATTTTGTCGCGATAAAAAGTAACGTATGTCCTTTCCCGTGGTCTAATCTATATCTGTACCAAAATTTTATCAAAATCGGTCCAGTAGTTTCGGAGCCTATTCAATGCAAACAAACAAACTAACAAACTTTTCATCTTTATTATATTAGTATATATAAAGATAAACAGTTATTTTATAACTGTAAGTGTAAGTTAGTTGTATAACTTATGATTGTTATTACGTTGACAGAAAATACTTTAGTCTAGACTTTAATTTTTAGATTTGGTGCGTTATGTTAAGTGTTATTAGCTATAACAGCCGCAGTTTTTGCTTGCTATTACCTTTTTTAGATTTAATCGAAATCTTGGTAGATAAGTACTTGTATAAGCTTAGAAGCTTTGATATCACATATTTAAATATTATATTATCAAAAGTAAAACCTACATTTATTAACATCCTATTATAGCATATCCACCTACTTACATTAGGTACTGTGTTAAATTTTTGCTGACGATGCATTGGTAGCAGAATTTGCTAATTTGACCAAACACAGTACCTAATGTGTTACGAATAACACTTTTAAACCATAGTTTGTTATTTGCATAACAAACAAAAAATGATTAAGCTATAACAAGTTAACGAAAACGAGTTAAGTATGGTTGAAGAGATAACTTCGAGATAATGAGTCATAGTTGGAAACTTTCGTCTTCGATGCAACTTCACTAACAATGGGCTACTTAATACATAAAGCTATGATAATATTATACACTTAGTGTCTGTCGTTGTCTTACAAACTTTGCAGTTAACGACTTGCAAAATTCTGTATCACTTTTCTCAAACCATGTTAGCCTTTAATTCCTTTTTAGTGAGTTTGTAAACAAAGCCAAAACTCAAGGATGTGTAGCTTGCAGTAACACTTGCAGCGCAGAAGTCGAAACTAATTCACAAATAAGTACGGTCGAAGACAGATCTGGTAAACCTTCCGGTAAAACTTTTCGATCTAATTTCTTGGTAATAAGGTTCAAAAGTCGTAAACTGGATCCGTCATTGAGTGTACATGATACAACACATTTACTTACATTGTATCATGTATGTTTTGAGCTATTCTTAGTTAGTCTAAGTACACTAATTTTAACATGAAATCTCGTAAAAACACGTTTAAAGAATAATATTTTTTATGACTGCATAATATGCAGTATTATTAAATATTCAAATAAAAATAAATAGTGAATTTCCAGAAAGATGCACGCAGTAACTTTTATGAAATATAGCGGAAAATTATTAAAGCTTACAAAACAAAGGTCGAATATCAATTAGACCCGCGTAATTTCAGAACCAATGTTTTATAATTAAGCGCCCGTCAAAAAAATCTCACAATTGTTCAGATCACGAGACCGAAGCTCCAGGAGTCAGGACATACATCTCGCCTACTCCCCCTTAGGGTCAAATCAAACCGAAATGGCAGCGGAGCGGCCAGCAGAATAACTGTCATAATATAATTTTAAACTTTATCTTTATGTCCATAAAACACAAATTCGCTTGAGACAACCACCGCTGCTCACGGCCGCTGACGGCCGCTACCGGCCGCCGGCGGCCGCGGGACGTCTCCATTTTCTAAGCGATAATATGTACTATAGTATTGAAGATAAAGCTTAAAATTGTATGACAGTTATGCTGCTTGCCGCTCCACTGCCATTTCGGTGTGAATTGACCCTTAACCTCACTTACCACGTGTCTATGAATTTGTCGTTGAACGTTGTCTACATTTGATTGTGTTTGTACTAAACTCTGAAAGTTCTGTCAAAATATTCACTTAAATTTTCGAATGCTAACTAGCCGGAAAGAAAAAGAAATACATACTCTAAATTAAAACATACATACATACATATAATCACGCCTCTTTCCCGTAGGGGTAGGCAGAGACCACTTCTTTCCATTTGCTACGATCCTAAATTAAAATGTCCTAGTTATCAGCTTAAATTATGACAAACAGCCAACAAGCAGCACGGAAAGTGAAAACAAGCATAAAGGCTCAGTCTGTCTCGCCTAGGCTGGCTATATGCGAGAATCATTTTACCGTCTGTGGTTTATCGCTGTAAACTGTACGGAAAACTCAATTATTGGAAGTCTAAATATGTGGTACCAAACGTAACGCACTTACTAAGACCCAAAAGATATTGGGTATTTTTGTCCGCATTTTAAAAAAGTCGCGATCACTAACCAAAATACTATTTGTACAATTTTCACTCATATTTTATTTTTTGTAATTATTTTATTACTTATCCATGGAGAAGTAGAAATAATCAGTATATTGTTAATCATATAATATCTGCATGTATCCGACCTATGCCTTTTAATCCAAATACTTTTTACATATAATTTTATCTTTCGGCACCGTAGATAATTGATGCATATTAGAATGTCCTTTCCAATAAAGGTAACACTATTATGCATGGACTCCGTACAAATAACACAGACACTATGAAAAACGAGGTATTCGGTCGGTATACACTTATACAGCCTATATACGAGACATTTCAGCCTTTTTTTTACCTTGTGTCGTTTATAACATTCCTTTGGATCTGGGCCTCTAGTCAAAATGCATTCGATAATTACGATGGCGAAGTTCGAAAACTAAATGTATGGGATTTAACATAAGCCATCGCAGCGATATGTCACTAAGCGATGAATTATGTCAAACCACATACATTTTTGTTTTCGAACTTCGCCATCGAATTGATGCATTCGATAATTTCGAATTATCTGGGTCTCTAGTCAAGACGAGAGACCCAGATACACATTAGCACTCGTGGCTCAAGACAATATAATATTCATACATACTGGAAGACTCGAGACACTCTTACTTATTGTATAGTACAATGTCGGGCCGCCATATGTGGTCGGACGGCACATGCAGCATATGCACGCCGCCGTACTCGCGCGGCTCCCAGCGCAGCTTGTAGTCATACCACGATTGTTCCACCCACAGGTTCGTTGTCATAATCTGATTCTTTAAATTCTGAAACAAAGTATCAGAGATGTAGGTAAAGTTGGAATATCTATACTTAATATTATAAATGCGAGAGTGTGTCTGTCTGTCTGTCTGTTACCTCTTCACGCTTTAACCGCTAAACCAATGTTGATGAAATTTGGTACAGACATACTTTGAGTCCTGGGAAAGGACATAGGATTTTTATCCCGAAAAAGTACAGTGTTCCCGAGGGATACTGTATTTACGCGGGTGGAGTCGCTGGCAACAGCTAGTTTACTATAAATATAATGTTTGGGTAGATTATGTTATGAAAATGTTATTTGATTTGGAAAATTTAAATGTATAAACTTAGAGAAGTTTACCAACAGCAATGCTTGCGTAATATTAACATTAGGTCTCTTGCAATATAAGTCCTTAAAAAATCGTTTAGCTTTTTAAATATTGCTGGATGTTCGTAAACCTTCGATAAGACACCTTAAGACGTTCAATAAATTGTACTACAGTTACCTGTAGTAGTACTTTATCGCTCACTTCGGCAATAGAAATTGCTTATTTTGGTAAATCCGACAAAATACTACGAACGTCAGCTAGCCAACGCTAATATGATTAGAGTTTGGCAAATATAAATCCAATGCCTAGTTTAGATTTATTTATAGTGTTTTTTATTTGGAAAACTTAATTGTGTTAGCTTTGCTGCTGTATTTCAAAGAATTACTAAATTAGATGTTTTTAAACCGTAGTGAGTTCTACATAGCTGAAGTTACAAAATATGCAAACTGTAACTGCAACATAGCACTTATATAAGTATTGTAATGAATTCGGCTCGTACTTTGTTGTTTGTTGAAAATTACTTGGTGTAATAAATGTAATAATTGGAAATTTGAAAAAAATAAATAAAGTTTAAAAAAACTAAAAAAACACGCTTTTAAAGAATATCGAACTAAAAAGTTGAAAATAATTTTAAAATTTTAAAAAATAAACTCAAAACAGTAGTATATAAAAAATACTAGTATAATTGAGGGAAAAGCGTGGGGCGCTTTGTGCCATAATTTTCGTATATCGAGCTAATAAACCTAATATATTATAATAAAATGTGTCACATCACGATACTTGCTACATGAGAACAATGGCAAAAACAGTGATATAGCCCATCCGTAAGGGCCCCATACATGATCCGGTCTGCCTTCAGTTCGGCCTGAACGGATGCAAAATCGTATCGTCTGTGTGCAAAATTTCGAGATCGATGCGATCGGCCGTACGGACTGAAGCGATTCGTTCCAGTGTTGCCAGCTCTGATTTTGTGAAACTACTAAACACGTATTGAATTCTACTAAAAAGTTCTAAAAAACTACTAAAGAAGCTACTTAGGAATTCCTGAAGCCCCCCAAAAACTATTGCATTTTAGGTTTTGTTATATTAATTTTTTTTCATTCATTGAATTTTACTATAAATTTTACCATTAAATTAAAATATACTAGAAAATATTACGTATATAGTAATTAAACGGGTAGTTTTAAGAAAATTACGGACGAATGTAGTATTATGATAGGTTTTTTTTGTGTTTAACCTAGGCCATTTTGCATATGATTACTGTCTGGCTCTTTCCTACTTAAACACTACTAATAACTAAATTTCTACCAAGGAGGGAATAAAATACTCAATTTAGTAAAATTTTGTAAAATAACTAAGTTGGCAACATTAATTCTGGCCTGACCGAGCGGCCTGAACGCGCGGCCTGTCCTGACCGTGTGTGGACAAATCGCTTCAGTTCTTGCCCGAGCCGCGGCCGTGCGGGCGTGTATCGAGTACAAGCGTTGTATGAGTTTCCGCGGTGTTTAAATACAAAATTGATAAACACGACCGTAGCGCGCGGCAAACCAGAATGAACTGATGCGACTGTTCCGTGTGTGGGCCCGAATCAGGTCAGGCCGAACTGATGTAAATTGGGTTGGATGCGATTTTTTCCGTGTGTGTGCTCGAATCCGTTCAGGCCGAACTGACGTCAGTTCTAACTGAAACGATCGGCCTCTCGTCTGTGGGGACCTTTAGTTTTGAAATCATTGCAGTGCTCACAGTGAGGCGAGAAAGCTGTTGAACGCGACAGCCCTAGTTACGTTCTAAGAATATTTCCTCCTTTACACCACTGCACTGTAATGGTTATTTTAAATGTAAATTTAGTCATGTCAAGAATCAAGATACAAACGATGCATGGAATGCAGTAACAAGAAAGAGAAAAATATAGCAAATGATAACATTGGTTACTATTTGTGAAGTCAGTCATATGAAAGTCCGTTTGTACTTACGTAATAGGTTGGGGAAAAAGTCTTTTCGCATTATAGTATGTATGAACTTGTCATAAAATATCTTGGGCTATACCAATTGTATCTGGCTTATTTTGGTATCATTAAAAAGTTTTAATTTTACAGAAGACAATTCCAAATTCAAATTAGGTAAATTTGAGATTTTCATTTGTTTTTCTTATTGTTAAAATGAGTGATTCTTATGAAGAATTTCGATACATTTTAAAATTTTATAACAAAAAAGGTAAAAATGCAACACAAGCCGCGAAAAAAATTTGTGATGTTTATGGACCTAATGCAGTATCTGTGAGAGTAGCGCAAATTTGGTTTAAGCGTTTTCAATCCGGAAATTTTGATATCAAAGATGCACGTCGCTCTGGTCGCCCTGTTACGGACAAAACTGTTGCCATTTTTGAAAAAGTGGAGCAAGATCGGCATATTAGTAGTTACGATGTAGCTGAAGAACTGGGGATTGACCACAAAACAGTTTTGGCGCATTTGAAAAAAGCTGGGTACACAAAAAAGCTCGATATTTGGGTGCCTCATGAGCTCACTGAAAGAAACCTAATGAACCGTGTACTCATTTGTGATTCTTTATTACGACGTAATGAAACCGAACCATTTTTGAAGAAGCTGATAACTGGTGATGAAAAGTGGATCACGTACGACAAGAACGTGCGAAAAAGATCGTGGTCAAAGGCCGGTCAGGCTTCACAGACTGTGGCGAAACCCGGGTTAACTCGCAACAAGGTGATGCTGTGTGTGTGGTGGGATTGGAAGGGCATTATTCATTATGAGCTGTTACCGCCAGGCAGGACCATCAATTCTGAACTGTACTGCGAACAACTGATGAGATTAAAGCAAGAAGTTGAGAGAAAGCGGCCGGAATTAATCAACAGAAGGGGTGTGGTATTTCACCATGATAACGCTAGACCTCACACATCTTTAGCCACTCAGAAAAAAATACGGGAGTTTGGCTGGGAGGTGTTAATGCATCCGCCGTATAGTCCTGACCTTGCACCTTCAGATTTCCACCTGTTTCGGTCGCTGCAGAATTCCTTAGGCAGTGTCAGGTTGACATCACAAGAGGACTGCCAAAACCACTTGTCGCAGTTTTTTCATCAGAAGCCCCAAAAATTTTATAGCAATGGGATCATGTACCTACCAACAAGATGGCAAAAAGTTATCGAACAAAATGGCACCTATATACTTTAGTCACTTGTAAATAAACTTTATAAAAAAACCTTTTGAATTTTTATATAAAATGCGAAGAAACTTTTTCCCCAACCTAATATGTCCGAAATTTATTTATTTAGAAGGGAAAAAGGAAAAAAGGAACGTTATTATAGACTTTATAGATTAAGATGAGCGAATAGAATATATGTAAATTAGAATATCTATACTAATATTATAAATGCGAAAGTGTGTCTGTCTCTCTGTTACCTCTTCACGCTTTAACCGCTGAACCGATTTTTATGATATTTGGTATAGACATACTTTGGGTCCCGGGGGATATTTTTTAAATATTTGAATTGCCATGCAGATTGTGTTTTTACATAATTTTCGTAATGAATCCAGCCATGTGACATGTTCAAGTCCGCCGTAATTGTAAATGCTAGTTGGCGCTGTCATCGCGCACCTAGCGAATACCACAACTACCGGACAGGTAAGTTGGGATGAGTATCCCATGACATACTAATTATAAACAATTAAAAATTGATAAAATGTAAAAAAAAGTCGCGTGATTTCAAACACGCCACGATCGGTTATCATAGCTGTGACGTCATATTGTTAAAGCTATTTAATGAAAAGTCAAGAAAATGACTATAAGTTTGAATTTCGAACGTCAATACATCGCCAGTTGCGATATCCTAGTGAAAACACATTTACATAACTTTGAAGACTCAAGACGTCACACGCGCCCGGGTTTCTTCGAGAGCTGTCGGCGTGTCTTCAGTAGGTACTGGATTCAAAAATTAATTTTTATTTCGATATAACTTTTAAATTATTGCGAAAAATAAAAATAGAAAATAGTTTTGATATAAAACTTATATGTATTTGATCTTTGCATATCATTCAAATACCATATTATAATAATTTCTAAAAATTAAATATTTGCTATACATTTTTAAGGCCGTTAAGCCAATATCTAAATACTGAGTACCGTTCAACATCTATTTAAAGGCAGTTAAAGTAAAGGATGGTTTTACAATTGTCAAATTAAGGTGGAGTGCAATAAGCAAACAAAGAATCCACAGTTATAATAAAAGTTTTCTTTGTAATAGTAAAAAGAACAAAGAATAAATTCAGCAACAAAAGGCTTCTGAGTGCGCCAGTACAACATTCCTACCGCTGGCTTTCGGTTTTGTTGTTTTATTTTATTGAAACGATAAAACAAATTTATAATGGCTTGTGTTACTGTCTACACTATTGACTATCTCATGCGTGTATCTAACACAACTGTGTTAGATATACGCAGGTACATATTAGGTAGTAATTTTATTGGATTAATTCAATGTAATGTGTTCTTAATCTCGATTTATTTTGGCAAGTAAACAACAAAATATATTCTTGTTTTTTGTGAATTTTAAGGTCTGCACTCTCATAAATACTAATCGGTATTACATATACGTCATTACGTGTAATGCGGGATTTACACGAGTGACTTATGGCCCGTTTCAACAACATATCTACCAGTAACTATTTGTTAAAAACATCAAATTTGTATCGCAAAAAACCGGCAAATGATTGAAACGGGCCGTAAAGCCGCACAATCTTTGCCGCACGGCATCGACCGTGTAATACCTTATACACACTATAAGTGCTCAGTTCGGTAGACAAGTTTGGTATGAGTGCGTGCGTTGATTTGGATGGTCTAGTATGAAGATGTAATACTGTATACGCCTACTGTGACTGTACAATTTTGCCGTTGCGGTGTGCCTATACACCAAATTTGACTGTCGAATAGCAATTTATGCACCCTAATGCTTAAATAGCTATTCAACTGTCAAATTTGCGATTTAGACCGTCGATTGTCACCGTGAGACGAAAATCGTGCAGCTTTATCACCCGTGTATATCCCGCATTAAGAAGGAATATGTGTCGACTGACGTGTAATGAAAACACTGTCATGTCTCTCGCAGACGTGCCGCTTGCGGAGTGTCGTTCTTGATAACACGTTTTACTGATTTACATGAAACAGATCGGAATACTAAGCGCTCAGAAGTTGAACCCTCGTGTATTGTAATTACCTCTCCCGCCTATTCATTACTAAGATATGGATTAACCTTAAATTGTATCCTTACTGTAAGTTTGTAAGAATGTATATCCATACATTCTTCCTACATCCTATACACATCCGTGTATAGGATGTTTGTTACTCTTTCACACAATAACTACTTAACAGTTTTTTTATGAAATTTGGTAGATACGGTAGCAGTTTAGACTCTGGATGAACACGTAGGCTATGTATTGCAGCAAAATGTACGGTTTCCGCGAGAATTTTTATTGCGCGTGCTAAATTGCGTGCAAAATAAGCATAAAATATTATTCTCTAACGATATTATGAAACGACGAAATCGATTAAATTTCGAGGTACTATCTCATAATATAATGTTGCTTGTTTTAGTTGTATGTATACTATCTCTTACGTTCACAATTTTTTTAATCCATTATACCATAATATACAAAGTATCGAAAACTTCTAAAATTAAAAGCAATGTTTGCAACTTAACATTTAAAATTGCACACGCTGATTCTACATTTACCAACATTTGCATTGCTTCGATATTTGCAACCTTTGCAACGAAAAGTTCTTATTAGCTTAAACTGTTCCGATGCTGGTCAAAGGGTTTCCATAATAATGTGAAGAGTTGTTAAAAATACTGTAAAAGTTATGGTCCTAAATAGGTATAATAATTTTTCAAGCCTCGTTCTTTCCTTTTTTGTATGATATTAGTCAAATAAGATGGCTGCATAAAATATACGAGGAACAAACAAGCAATAGCAGTAAAGCAAGTGAATTAAATAAACCTACGTGTATTTTAAGAATGGTGGAGTCAGCCAAAACGTGTTACATGTTACATAGCCAAAGTTTAGTGCGCTCGACCTGGAAAACTGCATTTCACTAATTGGCGCACCCAGGTTTTATTGTAGTGTTTTGAATTATTTATTTATCTGTGACTTAATTATTTTGCAACCTAGCAGTTAATGTTTGAATAAAATATCGACAAAAATAAAATTCATTTATGCAATTCTCTATAATCACTGAAAAAGAAGAAATATAATATGGTTTGCTTTATCTTTCACTCATATGAGTTTTCACTAAAGGTAGTTATATACTCAAAGGTTTGATGTTTTGCGAGACTGATAACTATTTTCTGCTCCGGTTATAGAGATCCATTCATATATAATTTTCTTCTAAGGCTTAAATACATTTGGCATTGATATATTATATATTTTACCCTTATGCAGAGCCTCGTGGCCTAGTGGGTAGACCGTTTGACTCGCACTCGAGAGAGTGCAGGTTCGATTTCCAGGTTATGGCGTGTACCAGTGAGACTTTTTCAGATCTCAAGTACATTATACGGACGGACGCTCTAGCGGTGAAGGAAAACATCGTGAGGAAATCGCGAGGAACAGACCACATTGACCAGTCGTTCTTCTGGACTAGGCTGACTGTGTTATGAGAATATCGTTTGTGCTCGGGCAACCATACGACGTTTAAAAACCGACAATCCCAGGCACTACAGTATTTCAAGAGTGGTTACTTTGTTCGGAGAATACTGTATAAATCATTCAATAACGGATGAAAAGGCCTAAGTTTTTAAGTTTTATGCATTTGCCAGGTTGGAGAAAAAGAGCCGTAGCCAGTTTATCTTTTAACTGATTCCAAAAGCTATTACAAAACTTGAAATTCAGCTTTTGTTGAGTATAAGTGAATATCGTTTCGCCCGGAGCCGCGGACGTGCGCGGGGAGCCAACTCAATGTGTTTAACGGTTACGTTTACCAAATACGTTAACACTGCGAATTGATGTATTGGGAGTTTTTAAAGTTTACTGGCACTTTTGATAATAATTAGTAATAACTTTTTAAATGAATACACGAGTACATTTAATTATAGTATTTTGTGTAAAGGTAGATACAGCTACGTTTGTTAGAGAATTCCCAATCCTACTATCCTACTAAGATTATAAATGTAAAAGTTTGTGAGTATGGATGGATGTTTTTGTTACTGTTTCACGCAAAAACTACTAAACGGATTTCAATGAAATTTGGTACGGTAGTAATTTAGACTCTGGACATAAAACAGGCTACTGTTATCCCGAAACTGCTTATTATTCTTGTGGGATGCTATTTACGCGGGCTAGTATTGATTTAAAAACTTGTTGGAGTATTTAAACTACTAAAAAATATACAAAAACTACATGAAATCACAACTACATCTTATTTTTTATGTAATGGTTAAACGTCTTTACTGCATAAAAACAATAAAAAGCAAAATTTATTTATCTAAAATTTATCTTAAAGACAAATCTGGGCAAGGATCACTTTTTGGAAGTCCATTCGACAGCGTCTAGGGAATTCAAACGACCTTAGGACAATCACATTATATGAAATGGAACTTTTAGAATTGGATGGGCGTTCGAAGTCAGAAACTAAAGTAGGTATCACAAGTACTTACATTCTTCGTTTCAGATTGAAGATATTGAAATAGCTGACATAAGAATGAAGAGTTCCACAAAAGAATATTGGAGTCAAAGTTGCATGGAATCATTTTGTCCTATATCATAGCCCGAGACAAAACTTGAACATAACAAAGCACTCTCGAGCTTCGAAAACGTAGCGAAGTAAAAAATTCTCTGTATTTTTTAACATAAGAAACTATTAGAGATCACTTGCTATTTTTTTTTTTGTGAAGAATTACTACATTTAAAGCTTTAATTCAAGGTTAAAATATTGAAAATTAAAATGGTCGAAGTTTATCTTCACTTCCGGTTTACTATACGCAAAAAAAATCAAATAAAGAATTCGATAAAAAAATTAAAAATTTCAACTTTTTAGCTATATAAGAAACAATACTTATTGTTCTTTGTTACAAATTATTGATGAAAATATTAAGCATCCAAAAATAACAGAGTTCACTTTTAGTAATTTTTTAAAGGTCATGACTCAGCAATAAAGTATGATACGAAAAAAAAAATTGTGTGTAGGTACACATCTACGTCACCTAGGCGTATAACTGACCAAAGTATAAACAAAATTCACGACCCCACTTTTTTTGGTTGTCCGCTTGACGTGAAATGCCCCATAAGATTAAATTAACTTATGCGTAATTTATTGTTACAAATGTGTATTATGAATTATATCTATAATATTTAATTTAAAATTGTAGGCCTTTCTTATGTTAGATACACGTTTTCTTTGCCTCAAACAATTAGAAGACAATACGTTATATTTCTGGCACCCTTCTAATTAGCAGGACTTTGTCTAATGGAAACGTTTTTCGTGAAGGTAAAGATAAATATTGGGAGTAAAGAAAACATTACGGAGGCAGGTGGCGCGGGGTAGCGGAGGAAGGGGGGGTCGGAAATAGGGGTAAGACGCACGTGTCTAATATCACGACAGATTGATGACAGAGCATAGGAGATTGTGGATAAACACATTATGTAAAATAACAAATGCGGGAAGAGTGACAGGTATGTGAATCGTCGTTTATACAAATTACGAGTATAGCGACATTTTAGACGCCCAGTGGTAAAGGACACTACGTATTAGATGTTCCATAAAAATATAGATGTTGCCCGCAACTTCATGCGCGCAAAAGTAAATTTCGCAGAAACCGTACATTTTTTCGCGATAAAAAGTAGCCTATGTCCTTCCCCGTGGTCTATTCTACATCTGTGCTAAATTTCATGAAAATAGGTCTAATAGTTTCGGAGCCTATTCGATGCATACAAACAAACTTTTACACTTTATTATATTAGTATAATATACTAGTTTCAAGCGTTTATATATTCTATGTGCATTTTTACAGTAGAATTTGTTGTTGAAAAGGCACAAGCTAAGTTTTACGTGCAGCCGTCCTACAACTCCAGTTGTAAACTATACCACAGAAGTTATGTTTTCCAGAGAAACCTTTGTGTTATCAGTTGTGTATATTCGATAACAGAAGTAATCGGGCGCTTTCGTTACATAAGCATGTTGCATAACGCGGTTCCATGCGTGAAGTTTAGGTCATGGATTTTGCTGCATGTTACTTTCGCAGCGGTGCGTTGTCATGTGCATCGCTGCGAAAGTAAACATGAATGTGGTCATAAAGAGTTAGAAAATACAAAATTTCGAAAAAATGATTAAAATTATTGTAAAACCTATATTTCTTGTGATTTAAAAGTGGAAATAGTTTTTTGGAGAAGTTATTTAGGTTGGAGAAGCTTACGTATTCCCCACGTAGAAAATTAAGGTATTAGTGGATATAGAGCGGTTATAATTTCATTACACGCGCACGGACTTATCTCAAATTCATGCGGGGTGGGTAAGGCGGGCGGTGCGCGGGGAGGGGTAGTTCCCTGTTTTAACTTCACCTTAACCTTTAATATAATTTACGTTTAGTTTAGTTAGGTTAGGTGATATTACTATATAATCCTTTGCTGTATACACGCACTTTGTGTTTTTTTAATGTCAATATTATATTTTGATCTTAAACATAGTTTACAGTTTTTACTTTGAATGTATATTTTTACTATAATATTTACTCTTCTTAGCTATAGTTTTAATACAAGGGTTAAGTTTTTGGAACGAAAGTTCCTATGGGGCGTTGCGGAGGGGTCCCCTAGTCGTGTTGCCGTAACGTTAAAAATAGCGTAAGATTTTTACGTATAGTCTATGTATGATGATTGATGACTATACAGTATCTAATGTATAGTCTACGTGATGAATGTTATCATTATTTTAAATTTTTATAAATAAAATAAAGGTAAAGATAATGTTTTTTTCTTATCGATAAAAAAATCATAATAAAAAATTTATACTCTAATAGAACTTGAAATTAATATTTTATAAAGGAATTTCATTCCTATCTGATGTCCTACGACACCACATGGTTATTTTATATCGTCATTAATATGTAATTTAAACTCGTTTATAGAGTTCAGTAGAAGTAATTTGAAAAACACCTTATTGCGCATTGATAATTACGGATCCCTCCTTAGACATGTCCTGATATACTCTTGGTTAGGTTTTTTAGCTTTATAAAGTGAAGACAGTTTGGAAGTATTGAAAGATAAGAGAGCGAGTAGATAAAAAATACCGACGTTGGCTGTACAGAGAATTAACTTCTTGCGGAACGACAAAGGTTTCACGACAAAAACTCACCAAGGGAAAATGTCGAACGATAAATTAAATAGAAGAGACAAAAGCTCCATCCAGCAGATGTAAGAAAAACAAATAAATATTTTATAGGAAATTTGGCAAAAAATTACTTATTATTATAAAAAAAATATAAAGTGTAGTAATTTCTTAAGTATATTGAATAAAAAGGTATACTAATTGTTAAAATAAAAACAATAAAACAAACAATTTAGTATAGACTATCTGTAGAGGCACGCATTAATTACCTTTATAGGTACAATATTTACAAGAAAAAATAGCAACATTCGATTAAACGAACGTAACATTAACTTATTACTCAATCGACTATGCACGTAACTTTTGTATCAGTACAAAAAGAGATTTGTGTTTGAAAAAGGAATTTCTGTAATTGTGCTGTATACGCAATGCTACGCCGCGCTACACCGCTACGAGAATCTCGTAGTCAGCCTACGTAGCTCTACGCCGGTCTACGAGCTTTTAACGCAACGAGTAATGCTATCTACAGACACACGAATTTGGTACGGAGCGTACAGCGAACCATATCCGGAGACCAAATTCGGTGTCGCTACACACGCACGGATTTGGTACGGTGCAGTGGACCGTGAAGCTCGACACTCGTGTGTTCGATTTTATGCTCTATTACATTAGCACAGAGTTCTATTTACAATGCTGTTTTTAAACGACGACGAGGATTCCCGCAATTCATTGATAACGGGTAGTGATACCAACACTTTAAAAAATATTTCTCCCCAAATGTTACCCCTGATTACTTATACCATTGACAGGTCTAAGAGATAATAAGCTAGAAAGAAAGGTAAGAAAGGTGTTTAACATAAAGACTTACGCGTGAATAACATAAAACTAACTTGTCTTAATCTGATTTCACTCTCAATACATTTTCATATCCCTGGCTATATACACACATTAAAATAATTTTTAGTATTACATACAAATTGATTCATAAGGAGTAAACTCTAAACATCCTGTCCCCTAGTAAACCCCCGTAGATATTTTCCCTAATTTTAGGGGGTACGTCCCTAAGTTGGCAACACTGATACCGTTGTACGGCCTAACCGCCGGACTGCTCTACACACGCACGAATTTGGTACGGAGCAGACCAGATCCGATGCGGACAGCGGCGAACTCTTCGCCTTCTTCTGGCGTACTCTTCGCCTTCTTCTTATGTTCGCCGGACTGCCCTACACACGCTCGGATCTGGTACGGAGCGTACCAGATCCGCTGTACGCTCCGTACCAAATTCGTGTGTCTGTAGACACAATAATGAATAACTAGTAGAAACGCAACTCACGGCCCATAACATATTATATGCACGGCATACCTCACATTGTATAATGATGTAATTACGGGTCTATACTTCTATATTAATATTATAAGAGGAAAGATTTGATTGTTTGCATTGAATATACTTAGACTCCGAAACTACTTTTTTTATGAAATTTGGCACAGATATTGATTAAGACCACGAGGAAGGACAGTCTTTTATGCGGAAAAATGTAAGATTCCCACAGGATCTAAAGGTGCGGCCGTGTCATCGCAAGATCTTAAGTATTTAAGCGGGTGAACTATCTTTTCTCGAAGCATTTCGAGGCTTTTTCGTACCCCCATATTTCCGTTTGTAATAAAGCTAGCGATCTGATTTCAACTGTCGCACACAACATCTATAATATAAGTACTAACAACTACTATTCTACAAACTTGCATAGTAATTGTTGAGTAACAATGATCCGTGGCTCAGAGATTAGCGCGTTGGCGCTAATGCCTGAATCCCGCCAGGGAACAAAAAAATTTCCTGTGTTCCTGGGCCATGGATGTGTATTAAGTTTGTGTATTATATAATAAAAATCTTAAATATATGTATAGTATAAAAGTATTAAATATATTTCCGTTGTCTGGTAACCGTAACACAAGTCCTTCGAGAACTTACCACGAGATCAGATTGACCTGGTGTTAATGCATCCATAGATATTATATTATAATACAAAAGTGTTATCTAATCCCGTGACAAAAACACGGTGAACAATACACGACAGTTTTTTCACATTCGCTACGCGTTGATAAGAATCCTTGAGCTTAGCCGTTGTCAGTGATTGTACCACAGAGTAGTATATATGTCACCGTAAAATTGTAAAAACCGTTAGATTGTAATAAAACTAGTGAAATTGTAAAATGTTGATAGACTTCCGACGCGAATATGCTGCCTTTAATTTCACACATTATTTTTCGTTCGATAATAAATATGTAGTTTTTAATCTTTCGACATATTTTTACAATCTCGTTAGTTATACAATCTAACGGTTTTTACAATTTTACGGTGACATATTACGTGTACAGAGAATCAGCTTTCATAGAACGATCCAAATTTTAAATTATGACGTCCCTACTCCCTTTCAACGGCCTACAACTTTTCCACACAGACGAAGACACACCGTATCCTTGTATTAATGCAATCAAATCGATAGTTAACTATGTAGCTGTTTGTCTATTTCTCTTCCTTTAACTTGTGATTGTACTACGGTCTACAGAGTTCACAATACATTTATACATCTATTATTTTTAATGAATATATAAAAGGCAAAGCTGATTGACTGATGTATCAACCTTAAGGCCTCACAGGCCAAACCCTTATAGTCCAGTAGGAATCGGCGCATGAGTACCGAAAACTATTCCACTTCAATTCTTTTATGCGATCCTCTTCAAATTGCCCTCCTAATGATATAAATGCATGTTGCCATGGCGCAACCCGGTGCCATATTGTTTAAACCGAAATTGTTTAAACAATTGCAAGGAATTGTTATTTTTCAACCGGACAATTTTTTTTATATTCTTTATTAAAATACCAATAAAAAAGGTCCATGACTTTTAACGATAAGGTTAATATTTTTAAAGATATGAATTTTTAAAGGTTCGAAAAATCTCAAATTTGGGTACTTTCGACCCATGAAAAATATATTTAAAAAAAACATAATGTCTAAGACAGTGGTCCCCAACCTTTTTTTTACGCGGGCCACAAACCCGTTGTACTCCTGGTGTCGCGGGCCGCAACCAAAATTTTTTAGGGGCAAAAAAAAGAGATGTTTGATTTTGGGCCAGCTCTATGTACATCACAGGTAAATAGGAAAAATATAAGGGAATTTCATAAAAATACAAAAAAAGTAATTTGAAGAAGGGTACGTGCGTACAAAAATAATTATTTGAAGAGTTTTTTAATGCGAGAAGCCTATTTTAGGGCGTCATTGACAGTTGTTTTGACTTGATTTTGACGTAGTTGATAGTTTTAGGAAGAGACATCTTCTTGAGTGTCATACGTCTTTCTTTGTGAAAAGTCATGTCATTATCAAAATGATACAGTCTGACAAGGATCTTTTGGCACGTGGACAAAATCAGAACTAACATCGCCGTCTTGTAAAATGTCACTTTTAATATTATGTATTGTTTTGTAGTTGCGACACTTACCTTTTGGCATGTGGATAAAATCAGTACTAACATCGCCGTCTTGTAAAATTTCACTTTTAGTAATAAGTATTGTTCTTATTTGCGACACTCACGCCCCCATCCAAGTGCCAAAAGATCCTTGTACGACTGTATTCTTTGGTTAATTCTGATCTAATTCGCCATGTTTTATTTTACGTTGTGTTGCTCTCCTTGACGGATTTATTTTAAATGTGCATTGAAACGAAGTGAAATAAAATAAAGGATAGGAAACAGTTACTATATTATGTAGCTATACTATTTACATATAGTGTACATAGGGCTGGCCCACGCCTCATACATTTCTAGAACATCTCTTCTAACGATTTAATAATAGAATAACACAAGGTAGTTAAAAGAGTGAAACTAAACATTTAAGATGAGCTAACGACACAAACTAAAATAAAATAACAAATATGTATTATAATAATTATGTTCACTCAGTGAGATTTTTGGAATTGTGAACGCTTTTTCACAACTTTATCTAACGGTTACAGATTTCACGCGGGCCGCAAATAAAGGCCCGGCGGGCCGCATGCGGCCCGCGGGCCGCGGGTTGGGGATAGCGGGTCTAAGTAATATATTTTTTTTAATTCTCTATATAATTGTTAATAATATTGTTAAAAGAGATTTAAAAAAAATTCATTGTTTATATCTTTTTTTTTAATTGTTAATTCCGCGCGCTCTCAAGTATGCGTCACTTACCTTTAAGTATAGTTATATATGTATACGTATCAGGCTTCGGATTTTTCACTACATCGTCTTTAGTTTCACAAAAAATGCATGGTAAGGTATCATCAGAATATTTTCTTTTCTTGGGAACAACTAAAAACGACATGACACTCACATTTATTGTAACGAAAAATCATAAAAACTAAAAATATAATTATTATATTCTGATGATATGACCATGTATTTTTTGTGAAACTGAAGACGATGTAGTGAAAAATCCGAAGCCTGATACATATACATATATAACTGTACTTAAAGGTAAGCGACGCATACTTGTGAGCGCGCGGAATTAACAATTAAAAAAAAGATATAAACAATGAAATTTTTTTAAATCTCTTTTAACAATATTATTAACAATTGTAATAGAGAATTAAAAAAATATATTACTTGGACAATATGTTTTTTTTAATATATTTTTCATGGGTCGAAAGTACCCAAATTTGAGATTTTTCGAACCTTTAAAATTCATATCTTTAAAAATATTAACCTTATCGTTAAAAGTTATAGGACCTTTTTTATTGGTATTTTAATAAAGAATATAAAAAAAATTGTCCGGTTGAAAAATAACAATTCCTTGCAATTGTATAAACAATTTCGGTTTAAACAATATGGCACCGGGTTGCGCCATGGCAACATGCATTTATATCATTAGGAGGGCAATTTGAAGAGGATCGCATAAAAAAATTGAGGTGGAATAGTTTTCGGTGCTCATGCGCCGATTCCTACTGGACTATAAGGGCTATAAATTTTAAATTTTGTACACGTATTCCTCGTATAACGTAGGCATCGACTAAGAAAGGATTTTTAAAACTTCAACCCCCAAGGGGGTGAAATAGGGTATGAAAGTTTGAAACCTAACTTCAAGCGGGCGAAGCTGCGGGAAATTAACGCTAGTACAATATATTATTATTCATTACCAGGCATTTTCCTTAAAGGATAAATTAATATTAACGTGTGGTTTTAACTGTATTAAGCCGTATTATTTGACGCCTTTGCGATTTGAACGTGCCCTGTATTAGCTTAATGCGATAATGCTCTTTATTAAGACAGCTTTCCATTAAAATGCAAATGGGATCCAAATATCCAAATAAAACGCTAATAAACATAAGCCTTATTAATTACTAGATGTTGCCTGCGAATTCGTGCGAGTAAAAAAAACCTGTAAATTTCCAGCGATAAAATGTAGCCTATGTCCGTCATAGTGGTCTATCTGTGCAAAATTTCATCAAAATTGCTGTAGTGGTTTCTGAGCCTTTTCAATGCAAACAAACATACAAACAAATCTTCACAGTCACAGTTTTTGTTAACTCCTTCGAAACGGCTTGAACATTTTTATTAAACTCTGCAAGTGTATTCAGTAGGTATGAGAAAAGGTTGCAAGTTATTTTTACACCCCTGTATAAAAAAGCTGCCTACCCCAATTTATTTTTACATTTATGTAATTTTTATTAGGTGTAGGACGTAGCTGAAGGTAGCAGGTGTAGATGTAGGTAGTAGGTGTCAAACTCAAACACAAAAATTTTATTTCAATGTAGGTTATAATATAACGCTTATAGAATTGTCTTACATGATGCCTACCACCGGTTCCGAAACTAGCCCGGCGAGAAGAACCGGCGTAAGAAACTCGCACGGGGCCACCTTTTAGCAAAAAGATGGGAAAATAGTTCTTTTCAAAAAATATTTTTACAATGTTGTAAATTGATTAATTTACAACATTGTAAAAATATATTTTATATTATGACTAATGTTTTAATCTATATAACATTAGTCATAAGTACATAGACATACTTATGTACATAAAAGCAGCCTTGCATGGGGCCATCTTATTCCCAAGGTGTGTAATCGTTAATGAAATCACTGACTTTATAATAAGCTTTAACACACAAAGTTCTTTAACAGCTTTTTTAATTTTTTTTTTAATTTGTGGATTGTAGATGAAGGTGTTGGTGTAGAAACTGTTCTAAAACAGTATGTAGGTTGTTACTAATTTATTTCAGTTCATAGTTAAGACGGAACAACATCTGTCGGGGAGAGCTAGTATTAGTATAGATTACAAGTATTTTAACTAATTATCAACATTATTAACATTGGAATAAATAAATCGTAACCAATTATATTTTAATTTATTCGCTAGTTATATTTGTTTACATTTTAACGACAAATCGTTGTGCTTATAATCAACGTTTGCTTAACGCTCTTTTCACTTGTTTACATAAAATGCGGAGCCATACTGTCTAGCTAAGTGTGGTTCTCGGCAACTGAAGGTTTTAGACGTATTAACTTGCGGTACGTTAATTTCTTAATTTTTGCGGTACGTTAATTTAGATTTAATAATCTAACACGTGATAAGTATTTCTTATCACAGTTTTTTACTAGACGCATAGCTAGATGGCTATTTCATTTTTTAGTTTTAAGACAAGCCAAAGAATTGGCTAAACCGACCACTGCTTTTATTGAGCAGAGTCATTATTCTGACAACTATACAGTCAGCAGCTTGGAATATGTTCCAAATAATTTAAATTAGTTTCTAAGACAACAGAGGCTCACTCTAGCAATGTGATAATCAATAATATAAATTATTTAAATGTATTACCTATCTTACCTACCAAAAATGTTAACAAAAAATGTAATTTCAATGTAAACCTGGTGCACCAAAATTTGCAAGGAATGGTAGGTAAAGAATTAGAAATTGAGTTGTTTGTTAATGAATATAACATTGATATTATGTGTATATCAGAACATTGGTTTAGAAAACATGAATTAATATTTAACTTTTGTGGTCATCAGGTAGCTAGTTCGTTCAGTCGAGAGAATGCCATTAGAGGTGGTTCTTTAATATTAATTAATAAAAAAATTAAATTTAAAGAACGTAAAGATATTATAAGACTCTCTACTGAACGAATAATTGAGGTAGCCTGTATTGAGTTGAGCCATCTTATTATTGTAAGCGTATACAGGCCTCCATCAGGTTTATACGATTCTTTTGAACAAATCATGGAAGAAATGTTGACAAAAATATGTGCATCTAACAAGAAGATTATTGTATGTGGTGATTTCAACATTAATTTATTAGACTCAAACTCCACCACTGTTAGATTCACATCATTGTTAAAATCGTATAACCTCAGTAATTTATTTTATGAACCGACAAGGATATGTGATACAGCAGCTACTTGTATTGATAATATATTCACTAATATTACTCCTTATAAAAAAGAAATAATTAATGCGCTTAGCTTAGCTTATTTAGAGGTAATTTAGTTTCAAATATTCAACAGTTAGATGGGTTTAATAGCTCAGATGAAGCGTTTCATAAACTATTTAAAATAATAAGAACCCAGTATAACTCTGTATTTACTTCTAAAACGGTCAATTTAAATAACAGAAAAAGTAATTTTAAAACCTGGGCAACTGCAGGAGTTATAATAAGTAAACAGCGATTATATGATTTGTATAACGAAAAGACATTTAATAGGAGTGAATCTTTCAAACTGTATGTCAAGCAATATTCAAAAAATTTTAAAAAAGTATGTCAAGCAGCGAAGGCACTTCACATAAAAGAAAAAATAATGAACGCTAAAAATAAAGTGAAAACCACTTGGAAGATAATTGCAGATGAGACTGGAAGAGGTAAAGGCAGTCGTAACTCTAAATTTGAACTACTAATAATAAAAAACTATTAATAATAAAAAGGTAAATTCTGACCTAGAGGTTGCGACAATCATCGAAAATTTTTTTGCTGACATTCCGGTCTCAACTACAAAAAATTTAAATTCTTCACCTGCAGTTGCTGAAAAAATACTCAGAGAAAATGTCAAGGAATGTGATGTCAATTTTAATTTTAAAGAAATTGACTCCAGAGATATTATTAACACCTTCAAATTACTCAATATTAAAAATACTACCGATCTCTGGGGTATGTCTATAAAAGTTATAAAATCAATAATTGACATCATTGCCCCCTATCTAGCCTTAGTTTTCAATAATTGTATAAAGAATGGTGTGTTCCCTGACCTAATGAAGCATAGCAAGGTGATGCCTCTTTTTAAGGCTGGGAATAAGTCTGACCCAGCAAATTATAGACCAATATCTATACTACCGACTTTCAGTAAAATTTTCGAGAAAATAATCTTAAATCAATTGCTAGCCCACTTTAACATAAATAATTTATTACATAGTAACCAATTCGGGTTTACTAAAGGTCGGTCCACAACAGACGCAGGCATCAGTCTTCTATGCAGCATATTTGGGGCATGGGAGGGATCGCATGATGCACTTGGTGTCTTTTGTGATCTCTCCAAGGCTTTCGACTGTGTCGAGCATGCTACGTTGGTCAAAAAATTATACCATTATGGTATAAGGGACACGGCACTTAAACTTTTAGATTTTTATCTTAAAAATAGAACGCAGAGAGTAGAAGTAAATTCTACAAGGTCTACTGGGACCAAAATAGAATTAGGTGTGCCACAAGGGTCAATTTTAGGCCCGTTTCTTTTTCTCATCTATATAATTGACCTTCCTTATCTAGTTAAAGATAAGCATGAGATAGTACTCTTTGCCGATGACACTTCACTAATTTTTAATGTGAAGCGACGACAGTCAAATTATGACGAGGTAAATAGTGCTCTCTCAAAAATGGTACATTGGTTTAATGTTAATAATTTACTTTTAAATTCAAATAAAACGAAATGTTTAAAGTTTAGCCTCCCAAATGTTAGGCAGGCACAAACCAATATACTATTAAATGATGAGAAAATGAACTTAGTGGACACCACTGTATTTCTAGGAATAACACTAGATTGTAAATTACAGTGGGTCCCCATATTGCAAATCTGGCAGATAAGCTCAGTTCTGCAGCATATGCAGTCAAAAAAATTAGAGAAATTACCGATGAGGATACAGCGCGGCTAGTTTATTTTAGTTATTTTCATAGTATAATGTCATATGGCATTCTTCTTTGGGGAAACGCTGCGGACATTAATACAATATTTGTGCTACAGAAGCGAGCTATACGTTCTATTTATAAGATGTCATGTTTTGAATCTCTGAGAGAAAAATTTAAAGAAATAGGTATTCTGACCGTTGCTTCTCAATACATTTTGGACAATGTGTTGTATGTCAGAAAGAATTTAACGAAATTTAAAAAGAAAAGTGACACACATTGTAGGAATACTAGAAATAGGAACAAGTTAGAAATACCAGTGATCAGACTTAGTAAAGTAAGTAAATCTTTTAAAGGTCAATGTATACGCCTTTACAATAGAATCCCAGAAAACGTTCAAAATCTTTCCATTAATAAATTTAAAAAAGCTGTTAAAGAAAGTTTGTGTGCTAAAGCTTATTATAAAGTCAGTGATTTCACTAACGATTGCACACCTTGGGAATAAGATGGCCCCATGCAAGGCTGCTTTTATGTACTTAAGTATGTTCTATGTACTTATGAGTAATGTTATATAGATTAAGTTACAACATTGTAAAATATTTTTTGAAAAGAACAATTTTCCCATCCTTTTGCTAAAAGGTGGCCCCGTGCGAGTTTCTTACGCCGGTTCTTCTCGCCGGGCTAGTTTCCGAACCGGTGGTAGGCATCATGTAGGACAATTCTATAAGTGTTATATTATAACCTACATGGAAATAAAAAATTTGAGTTTGAGTTTAATAACACCTACCGTACTTTGCATGGTCACGTTCACTTCATAAGGGAATTTATTTATGTAACTGTGCTGCAAAAGCTATGTAAAATAACAGAAAAGAGTAAGGTATTATAATACCTCGTAGGTAGATATTTTTTCAATACTTATATTACTATATTTCATTACTTATGTACTATATTTATATACATATTTTTTAAAAGAAAATTACAAGTCACTTCACTAAGCTTCCATACGCACAAAAACATCCTTATCATCAAAGGACAGTGAAAATCCTCGTGAAAACGTACAGAGCTCTTACGTAAACAAAATCAGAATACAGCCCGATAAGAATGGACATTTCGACGGCAGATATGAATACATAAAAAGGCATCAGATAACCCTGGATGAGAGCTTTTACACGGCATTTGTAATACGGGCCCCGTAAAAAGTGGGTCGGGCTGCTTTGATTCGTGACTATTTGAATTTCAAATGCGGCGCGCAAGTGCAGCCGACTGCACTCTATATAGGTCAGGCGGCTGGCGGGATACTCACGACATCGATGAGCTGGCTGAGCTTGAGCTTGATGCAGACGCGCAGCACGTCCGTGGTGTTGACGACGGGCCGCACCAGCTTGTTGTAGTTGGACAGCAGGTCATCGTACAGGCGCTTGGCGTCGGGGTTGCCGGCGGCGGCGGCGTGCAGCAGGCAGCAGCCCGCCAGCCACAGCAGCGCGCCCATCAGCGAGGCATCCTCACACACCGCGACCGAGCCCGGGCGCGGCGCGGACCCGACTGCCGCCCGCCCCCACCGTCCCCCACCGTCCCCCAGCCGCCCCCGCGACACGCCGCGACCCCCGCCCTACCGAAGAATCGTCACTCGATGCGAAAATTTTGCATTTTGATTGTGTTTTCTCTAATTATCGCCTGCCGCCCTGTGCTCGCTGCATACATTTTGTTTTTGCTCTTCATTTTGCTTCTTCGACAAAAGCAGACCCGGCAAGGAACGCTTCTAATTGCCTTACACTTTAGGTCGAGATGTAAAAAGTTTTAAATTGCTAAAATATGTCAATATTAGAATTTTAGCATTAGGTAATATACTACGTATTTTTTAATATTTTTTATGATCAATGTAAAACCTTTAGTTTACTTTTAAGCAGATATTTCTAATCAAGATTTTTCAATTTAATGACTCAACTGAATTTATAAGAATATCACGATACTCAACCGTTTACCGAACGCACAGATACAGCAATAGCGGGTCGGAGATTGATGAGATAAAATCTCCTAAGTCATAACATTATCATTGAGGAAAATGAAACGTCTCATTTGAAAAATATAACAAAAATCTCGTATTTCGCAAATAAGTGGTACCTCAGCATTATTATTATTACGTAAGAGTTGATACTAGGCTTAATACACTAAAATAAATTATTCAAAATATTAAGGTTTATTGAATTTGATAAAAGGATAACATAAGATTATATAGAGAACCAGAAGTTAATATAAAATTATCTTAATTTTACTCAGTACAATGTTTTTCAATAAAGCTCGATATCATGAAATTACTGGCTTAAATCTTTACTTTGTTGATCAAAATATTAAACCATTATAACGAAAGCTTTTGATCTTAAAGTTGATCTAGTTATTAAATTTGAAATATCTGTCAAAAGTTATAAGACGTTCTCGGCGAAATAACTTTGGAACGCCTGCCGCAATACGGAGTGCTCGCTAAAAGTAAAAAGGGTCGCTAGGGTAACAAGCCGGGCCGCAATCCGACGGACAAGTCCCGAAACTAAATCTTGATCTGATTTCGGACGAATCCCCAAGCGCTGTAATTTGTCACATATGAAAAGGCATCTCTCGTATAATATTTTTTGTGTTCATTAAATTTCAACAACTTTGAGGCTCTACTCTCTTTGAATGAACAAAAACTCGGCTAACTGCCAAATACATTAGTGTCTTAAGTAACCATTAATCGCAATAGATTTGTAATGATGAGATCGTGGCCTATTTGTTGCGGAATTTTGTTTTCATTTTTTTTTTTGGGAATAAGTAGTAGCGAAGTCATTATACAAACTGTTCCATAAAGACTCCTACCAAATCTTCCTGTCATTATGGAATAGCTAATCTATACTAATATTATAAAGGAAATATTTGTATTTTTGAATTTCACCATTAGAATGCTAAATTACTCCCATGACTTATAGGCTATATTTATTACTAGAAAAAAAAGGGACAGCTGCTAAAACTTCAATGATATCACAAAAGGTGTGTTGTAGATTGTAGGTTCACCTACAACCTACACCTACACCAGACTCTTCAGGCTGTCTTGTGGATTTGGGACTGTGGGTATAGGTGTAAGTTACAGTGTAGGTTGTAGGTAGTACCTAG
The DNA here is from genome assembly GCA_905404095.1 of Glaucopsyche alexis. Classification (NCBI taxonomy): domain Eukaryota; kingdom Metazoa; phylum Arthropoda; class Insecta; order Lepidoptera; family Lycaenidae; genus Glaucopsyche; species Glaucopsyche alexis. Next base: position 11,380,824 of record FR990048.1, read on the forward strand.
GTATATGTGTAGTTGTTGGTATACCTAAATATTTTAGTTATAAGTAGATTGCAGGTATTTTATTTATTCCAGTTCATAGTTAAGACAGCACGTTTGTCGGGTCAGCCAGTAGGTATAAAACATAGTCATACAATTTGACTTTGGTATCAAGTACCCATCCAATAGGCCATATTTTTGTTATACTAAAAACAGTTTTTTATAAAAAAAAATATCTTTGGCCGTTTTCACACCACGTCAATCTGGTCCCGTGTTAAGTTCTAGAGGAACTCGTGTTACGGGTACCAGACAAAATATATTTAATACTTTTTATACGATACCTTATATTTAAGATTTTTACTATTTAAGACACATATTTAATACCTACACATCCATGACCCAGGAACACAAAAATCTTTTTTTCTCTGGCGGGATTCGAACCCACGACCTCCGGCTTGAGCGCCAAAGCCACAGCTATCGTCCAACGGTCCCTCCACCAATTTCTATCACGGTGTTAAGTTACATATCACCCGTAACTTCCGGTAACATTAGAAACACTGGTGACCCACACCGTCAGTGTCTCCCGTTATCACCATCTCTGAAACACGAATCAAAATAAATGGGTAGGCTGTTTTAAAGATTTCAACTTTTAATTTAAATATGTACTTCTACCTAAGTTACGCTGTAGGTTTAACGGAGCAGAGAAGTATAAAAATAAAAGTTTTTTTTTAAACTAATACCAAGTATTTTCTCTTTTCACGCAGCGCTGTGGTGTGAACCTGAAAGAAAACATGTAATATTCAAAGAGAAACAATATCTTTATATTAGTATTTTTTGGGTATTTTTACTTGCATATGCTCATACATTTTGTAAGTACTTGTATATTTTTTACCTCGTAAGTTTCTTATATATTTTTCATGTTTGTGTTATTCTAGTCTATTAGTATATCTTAGCTATTTCACATATTTATACTCTTCTAATACATATCAACTTTAACACAATGTAACTTTAGATCTTAAGACGGGTAAATTAGTAAATATGTATTTTAAGTGACACATATTTTGATAATTTATTATTAAGTCGAAAACATCATCGTCTTGAGCGTCTCTTCAGAGAATAAAAAAATAAAGAAAGAAAAAGTTATAGTGAACTTGTTTTTTTGAATCGGTCTCTTATAGAACTTACGTCCGACAGCAAATAACAAAAGTGAAATAATTGATTTTGATTTGATTGATTTGATTTGATTTGAATTGATTTTGATTTGATTGATTTGATTTGATAAAATTTGGTACAGATGTATATTAGACCACAAGGAAGGACATAGACTACTTTTATCGCGGCAAAATATACGAATTTCCTTTCGCGCGCATGAAGTCGCGTGCAACATCAGTTATTATATAATCTTAGGACTAGAAAATTTACTGACAATATTTTATGGCAATTAGTGTACTTTTCAATAAACTTTATACTTAAAAAAAATCGAATCTTTCAAAGCCCTAGATTAAAATAACATAAATGTAACATATACAATGTCTATAAGTATCCTCACAGTCACTCCTGGTGGACAACTGTAGGGATCCGGGCGGGAAATAAAGTATTCATTAAAATCACTTGTTAACTTATTACAATATTAAAGTAATTCACAAACAAAATTATAAACTCAACTAATAAGATACTTAATAAAATCTAACACAGTACAGTTTTTTAGCACGTGTGAACTCTGAGGCGATCGTGACAAAAAAACCCCATTCCTAAATATGTATACAGTTTAACCACACGCTTTATACAGTTTTAAAGTAGATTTTGTACACGTCACCACTGTTTACTAAATAGTAACTATGTATGACGTCACTATGACGTTGTGTTTTATTCCCAATTTACTGATAATAACCGCATGCGACATATGATCATCATTATTATCACGGACAAAGAACTTAGTTGGTTCTGGGAAATAACTTGCAATGTCTATACTTGCCAATGTGTCTACAGTAAGAGAGAGATATAACTGATTGAATGTACTGTTGGTTCTTGGTGGAAATTAATGTTCATAATAATATCATACAACTTTTTATACACACGTTTCCACTTTATTCAGATTTTTACAATAATTTATATATATAAACACGACCGGTTACGATTAACTCAGGTGTAAATTGAAGGTAGATTCAACCGGTCGTGTTTATAGAGGTTTATATTATATAAATTATTGTAAAAATCTGAATAAAGTGGAAAAGTGTGTATAAAAAGTTGTGTGATATTATTATGAAGAGAGAGATAGTAATAATAATAATAATTAATCAATGCTGTAACTTGTATCTAACCCGTTCCGTCGGTCCGTTGTTTTATCCGTTTTTTTTGCAATCAAGGCTTTGCCTATTAGGCTCTGAAACTAGGATACCTACATTGAATAATAATTTCGGATTTGATCATTTTTCGCGTCTGTATAATCGATAAAGTGTAGCAAGTTTGTGAGGATGTATGGATGTATGGATGGATGTTTGTTACTCCGTTACGCAAAAACTACTGAATGGTTTTTGATGAATGATACTGAATGGTTTTTGATGAAATTTGATATGGTAGTAGTTTAGGCACTGGATTGAAACATAGGCTACTTTTTATCCCGAAAAAATACAGGATTCCCGAGGGACACTATATGTACTCTGGCAGAGCCGCGGGCAACAGCTAGTATTATATATTTTGCGATAAGCTGATTCGCAACCCAAAATTGTATAATCTTTTCCAAAAATTACTCAATCAAATTGAAAGGGATCAAATATTTGCTCTTTTACCACTTAAATTTAATGAATTTCGTAATTATTTAGTTAAATCGAGATTAAAAATGATACGCTAGTTTATTTTAAATTAATCGGTTTGTTGTTGTCGTCCAATAATATACACTGCAGGCTGTAGCACTCACATTTAAAAATGTTTTTACACAACGCAATAATTCCCGGCAAACTGGGTATTGCTGTTTAAGGTTCCGTAGTACTCAAGGAACCCTTAAAGTTTCTATCTGTCTGCCTCCATAGCGAATTAATATGTATAGATTTCAGTTTTGGCATCATAAAATAATTTTATATTTTAGGGGTGGCTGTAAAAAATTGTGAAGTGCGGATGGAAAATATTTTTTCATTCTATCCCATCATGTGGGGTATAGTTGAGTAGGTATTTCTAAATAAAGTCAATGTTTGATACATGACTTTTTTACAAAGTCAACCATTTTCGAGTAATTGGCCTCCAAAGTAGATTATATGTTGGTTGGCATTTCTAAACTGTAAGAGATATATCTTGTAAGTTTCCATGCTGATAGATCATGCTAAAAACTTTTTAGGAAAAATATTTTGAGCGCAATCGGACAATAGGATTTCTTCAAGTTACTTTTGAAGTAACTTGAAGAAATCCTTTTGCACGTTGGTAGCTACAGATCCCTCCTTAGATATATTCTGACATGCTCTTGGTTAGGTAAGTGTAAATAAGGCTTTAACTAAAGAGTCCTTAATATTTTAGTCATAACACCGTGAAGAACTTGCGACGACTACCGACAACCTTGGTAACCAGGCATTAGACCAATAATTGTTGTCGACAGCAATAAGTTAAATGTTTTAAATATTTATTTATAAATATTATTAAATATTTAAAAGGAAAAAAAGGATGGACGTCCAGAGATCTATATGGTGATTGGTCAAACGAGTAGTAAACGACTCTACATAAAGGCACTGTTTTACCTTATAGAGGGCTCAACCCAAAGATACACCATCTTTTAGATATTTTAACAATAGCGCCATTTTGTAAGTGAAGCAAGAATCTCGATGAAACTTAATTTGATTTACCATTTCACCATGAAAACAATAGTAAAAACTTAACTACACGTAAAAAAGGAACATTTACTTATACAATTTCAAAGATAAACTAATGCAAAGTGCGGGTACTGTTATGAAATATAAATAAAATTCTCCAAAGCAATGCAATATAAAACTACAGCACATACGGATATTAATAGGGTTTTTAAGATTAAAGTCATATCGGGCATACGTATCATAATATCGACGAACAATACTAGCCCTCCATCGCGACCACAAACACCCGCGGGCATCCATTTATTGAATGAAAGCTTCCATTTTGTTCTACTAGTGATATGCTTTAAAAGCTTTCTATAAGAGCAATGGAAGAATTTATTATACATCATAAATGGGAAAAAAATGGAAAGACTGTCGATTAATACATTTTTTTATAAAAAACTATAACCCGACTATTTACATACAAATTATATAATTATAGCATAATATGTCACCCGGGCTATTATTGCGAATATTATTTTTACACCTCATTTATTAAAATTGCACCAGTAGTTTAGGCACTACGGTGAAACAAACATACATATATACATAAACTGCCAAAACTATTACCCTTTTGATCTCGCTTCCGATAGACGTGAATTCTAAAACAAAGTACCATTTATTTACATCTTTCTTTGGGACGCTAATCGGATCATAAATATGGTAGCTTCTTTTGCATTTTTTTGGTGGTTATTGTTTCCTTTCATCGAGTTTCAAATAACCGCGATGCTAAAATTTTTGCCTCAACAATTTAAAAAATAAATACATAACTTACAATTGAATGATAGTTATATAAGTTAGAGTCATAATAGCGGACTGGTTGAGCAAAGATTTGGGTTAAATATAGACGCTTCAGTGAATCAGAAAGACATATATTGGTCGGCACTCGGCGGACAGAGCTACATTTATTTTCTATTATATTATTCTGAAATCAATTTAACTTTCATTTGTATCAATGCTCAAGAATAAAAATAGTTTCGACTCGGTTTTCTCGTCCGAATAATTGTTCTTTGAACAATTTCATGATTAAATGTTACAACGATTAGCAAAAGTAATATAACGTTTAATTTAATTTTGAAACGGTCTTTAGAGGCTGGAGATTGACTGTGAAAATATAGGAAGAAAAAAAAGTAACAGTTACTACCTAGTATGAAAATAAGCTTGTCTTCCACAGTTCACTGTTTCTAGAGTAGTTTTTAAGTTCATCATATTATTGGATGTCAAGATCAACCATTCAAACCAAAAAATATATTTTTGAAGTTCAATTGCAGGTCATATATTTTCTTTATTACCTACATTTGCTACCAAAGAAGTTTTACCAAAGAAGTAAAATTGGAAGTTATTTTTTAAATATTATTTTCCTTTTAATTAGGCTTCCATACCTACGTCGTTTTTTACTACTATTACGATTTTTACGTCAGCGCTATAGTGGCTACTTCTCAAATTATTTCATGAAGCGCTTTTCATGATTTTCATTTCAAGATCCACAAGATGGCCACACTTTGTCGTTCTACAGAAGATAAAATAGCGCGCTCTATCTGTGTGTATGTGTACTAAAATATACTCAAATACTCTCTTCACTATTGCTGTATAGATACTGGAAAATGCCGAGAGATGGCGCTTCTTTATGATTTTCACTTGATTATTACGTATCAGTTATAGGTGTCCCAGAAGTCGACGTCGTCCCTACGAAGGCTGATAGACCAGCTCATGACTCACCAGAATATCGTAATATGACCTTAGTCAAAAATCTTTAGTTTTCGAGATATTGGCACTTTTAATAATTTCTTAAAAATTACACCTCATCTCAGTTTTTAGACTGCCGCAACTACAATTTCCCGTATTGTGGGATATAAATTTGTATTGCGGAATCCTGACCAGATCTGCTATTGACCACAAAAAATACACCACACTAACCTGGGTGTATTTTTTGTTCAGTATGAAAGTTAGGAGAAAAAGTTTTTGAACTACAAAGTTCAAACTCTATTAGCTTTGTTTATAACCGTGGTCAATAGCAGATCTGGTCAGGATTCCGCAATACAAATTTATATCCCACAATACGGGAAATTGTAGTTGCGGCAGTCTAAAAACTGACATGAGGTGTAATTTTTAAGAAATTATTAAAAGTGCCAATATCTCGAAAACTAAAGATTTTTTACTAAGGTCATATAACGAAATTCTGGTGAGTCATGAGCTGGTCTATCAGCCTTCGAAGGGACGACGTCGACTTCTGGGACATCCTGTATAGTAGTTTTTATTTTTCCCGTGAACGAAGCAAGGCAGCTCGCTGTACAGCTCCAACCCGCGCCACGATGAAATTTGACATACCTACTACTCAGGGATCCAAGCCAGACCTCTCCCAGTGGCTACGCTGTTGATTATTTTCATTATTATTTACTAGCTTTTCTCTTCTCTAGGATCCTATTTGAGATGAAAATGAAAAAGATAAAGTTAACCTTTATAACTTTAGATCGTCTTTGTAGGTATGCCACAACAATCAACACTATTATCGTTTAAATCACGTTTAAAAATGAATGCTTACAGCTAAATTGTTTATTTTATGCGTCTGTTTTGCTATAAATCCGGGTATGGATACAAATTACACCAATAAAGGCTTATTTAAGGCTTATTTTTAAAATATAGGTAGGTTTCGTTTAAGTGGTCACATTTCGACAATGTTTCGTTGGGTGCCATTAACGGTATAAGCACCATTCATACGACTGCCTTACATTGCGAGGATTTTACTGAATTGCATATTTTGTATCAGACCAAAACCGTGTTCGGAGCTTAGGAGAGGTAATAGCGCCTCTTATAAACGCGGATAAGGGTGGTTATATGCGGATATTTTCCTGTATACTTCCATTTTATTTTATGTTCATCATCACATTGTATCAACATGCTGAAATGACAAAACGTGAAAACACGTTAAATCATACAGGAATTAATACTACATTCCATACTAGATAATAATTAATAGATACTTACTACTGTACTGTATATTATGTATTTGGTTTATAATGTATTCCGTACTTAGAATATTTATTTCTTAAAGAGACATGCGTATTTAAATAAATGATCCATCTACTTTGCAGACCTTTCGAGAACCTGTGATTACTTATTATGTATACTTAGGTAAGTAACTACATAGCTAGAACTAGAAAGTATCCAATGACCGTGTCCACGAAATGTATAAGCCATGTTTTCGTTTATTATTAGTTATTATTCTTATTTCAATTATGAGTTATTATTAAACCCGCTCTACACTTCGCGCGCCACACTGCAAAAAACTCGTGAACGCGAAGGGTGGAGCCGATTTGCACTTTTCGCGTAATATTTCACATCTTTTTCGCGGACCTTTCGCAGTGTCGTGGGCAACTAGCGCGCGAATTGTGAAACGGGCTTTAAAGTAACCTTTTCTTCAATTCACTCTCTCTATGATTTAAACCCTTAGACCCGAAATGAAAAGGATCAAATAAGTAACAAATAAAAATGAAAGTCACATAAAAGGAGTCAATACGGGCCGTCTGAGCCGCCCACTGAAGGTATTTTAGGGTCCTGTGGGTTCGAAAGAAAGAATTTCACGAATTGCTAATGTACATTAGATGTGATGTGATGTAGATGATCGTGTACTTAATACTTACTTAAATTAATCAGGCACACTAAATAGTGCAAACTTTTTGAGAAGATTAAAAAAACACCTAACCGTGTTCAGTAAAATGTTAAAAGAAAACATCTCAGAGAACATAATATTCATAGTTACTTGAACGTTTTGCCTTTTGGATTAAAAAATTTCGTACCCCTTAACGAAATAATAATGTTATAAAAATACTTAGTTAAATAAAAATAAACAAAAAAAAATGCATCTATTGAATCCCTATTGTCTTTTAATTAACAACCGCATAAATTTGAAAATGTTATTTTTAAAGTTTTTCAAAAACATACTTTTTGTACGATTAACATCTAGTCGCCTTATTCGTATCACTTGTAGCCATAGTCATACTTGAAACATAGATTTAAGTTAACACTTAATAAATTTAATAAATACTAAATATTGTACCAGAAATCATTGTATCACAGGTCTTCTAAGCTTAAAACTAAAACCTTTGGCATAACCCAAAAGAAATCTACCGTATAAGTATACCTATATGATAATAATTAAATAAGAATTATAATTAGATATTAATAAAGAAAAAAGGTAAGGATCACATTCTTGTTCTAAAAAAATTAACAAATAAGTAAGTCATTTTTTTTACTTACAAAAATTTTAATTTATACCGTGTAAAAACTTGCTTTGTAATTATTCACCACTTCACAAAGCCGGTCGGCCGTACACTTGTTTACGTTTAATCGCTCGACCAAGTTCCTCAGATTGACACCACTCAACAGCGAAATTTATAAATATTACACGAGATATTGCCGGGGTACGACTTAGGTCGTGGTACATCTTAAGCAACCTTCCCCTAAGAAATATGGACGTCTATGTTACTTATCATAATATACTTTAAGCGAGACAATCTTGTAAATTCTTGTATATATATAATCGTAATCTCGGCAACAGCTGCAATTGTTTATATGAAATTTAGTATGGAAGGAGTTTTGGGGGAGAAAAATCGGTCTAGCTAGGTTTTCCCTTAATAAATCAATAATTTCGATTCTGATAAGTCAGTCATCAGTGTAATTGGAAACTTGGTATGCGTATGTATAATTTTGCGTTGTTCAGTTTGGAATGTGGTAGGTTCTAATTCCGGTCAGATAAATGTTTTTGTGATTCTTTGTATTTTTTTAATTTACTAGAACTCCGCTCGGTAAATCAGGTACTTAGTATTAAATATTAATTACTAGCTTTTGCCCGCGGCTTCGCCCGCCTGAAATAGTGTTCTTGGAGAAAAAACTTGTTCAGCAAATAACTTTACTCACTACTATATATTTACTTCTGTATACAATATTGATTATTTTTAAACAAAAACTTTAACCGACTTCCAAAATAAAAATACACAAAAAAGTATGAAATAAAATTTATTTTCTAAATAATTCCCTTTATAAATTCAGCTAAAATTATAACTATATCTCTACTCAAGTTTCTTTATTTTGAAATCGTACCAGCTGAAACAGTATCCTACAATATTTTATAGAATTCAAGTTCAAAAGTGATGTTCAAGAAATGTATGAGGCCTGGGCCAGCCCTATGTACAGTATATGTAAATATAGCTACATAATATAGTAACCGTTTCCTATTCTTTATTTTGTTTAATTTCACTTCGTTTCCATGTACATTTAAATTAACTTCGTCAAGGAGAGCAACACAAAGTAAAATAAAACATGGCGGATCAGATCAGAATTAACTAAAGAATGTCATTTTGTCAATGACATTCAAGACGACGTCTCTTCGCAAAAATTGTCTACTACGTCAAACTCAAGTCAAAACAACTGTCATGGCCGCCATAAAAATAGTGTTCTCGCAATAAAAAACTCTTCAAATAATCATTTTTGTACGCATGTACCCTTCTTCAAATTTATTTTCTCATATTTTTATGATATTCCCATATTTTTTTCCTATTTACCTATGTAGTGTAGGTACATAGAACTGGCCCAAAATCAAACATCTATTTTGCTGGTACCTACTTCAAAATTAAGAAGATTGAGTAGAGAAATAGTTAAAATTTTAGCTGAATTTATAAAATAAGTTTTATTTCATACTTTTTTGTGTATTTTTACTTTGGAAGTCGATTTAATTTTTTGTTTAAAGTGATATTTGTTAAATAATAATTATTATATTTTAAGACCGTTAATAAACGATCGAATGTATAAATGAATACGCGCCAAGCTTCTATTAGGTATTGTAAATTTGTAAATAAGAGGATGATGATGATTATTGTAAGTCACAAAGTGGCATATAAGTACTTGCAGTTCTTAAAACAATGTTGAAATTTCCAAACGCGTATCTTTAATGACTGAGGAGTTCTGTTCAGTGCTTTTGGATCCAGGGTGAAAAATATTATTTTTTGGTAGCATATGCTTGGACTATTTCAGTAAAGGTCTTTTTGGTCAGTAAAGGTTACTATATGTGTCCATATAAATTTCAAGGAGTTCCCTCGATTCCCATGGATCGCATCATCAGGTTTCCACTTTAGAGACTAAAGAACCAATTTCGAATATTATTTTCGAATATTTTACAACAACAAAACAATTTTGCAAATAGGTCCATAAATGGCAGAGTAATGTTGTAAGATATCCGTGTCGTCGGTATAAAATATTATGAGAAGTACCTTTTATACCATCATAATGTGATGATTTATGGTGCGATAATGGTGATTATGATTACTCTAATTGACATAGTGGCATATGCTTGCAGTTCTTTAAACAACGCCGAAATCCCCATACATGTATCTATAAGGAGTCAGGAGATCTGTTCTGTACTTTTGGATCCAGGGTATACCTTGGAGCAAAATCTTAGTTTTTGGTAGCATATAATTAGACTACTTCAGAAAAACCAGAAATTACCATATGTGTCCATAGAAATTTCGAGGAGTTCCCTCGATTCCTCATGGATCCTATCAGGTCACCACTTTAGTAAAAACGGGACCAACCCTTTACATCAAAAAAAGTATTTCGAAAATCGGTCGACAGAAGGAGGAGTAATCGTTAAACATACTACAAAACATACATCCGAACGTATAACCGCCTCCTTTTTTGGAAGTCGGTTAAAAATGTTTATGTAACGTACCGAATGGGTAAGAACAGGAATTTATCATACAGACGCGTCGGCGCTTCATATATTATTATATTAAAAGGATGAGAATATTAATATTTTATAAAGAGGAAACTATAATTAGGCTACTTTTTGTAGGCCGTTCCTCGCAGGAACCGTACATTTTTCGCTTTCCTTTAGCGCGCACGAAGTGGTGGGAAATATCAAAAGAAGAATATTGAATATGGCCACAGAATACATAATAGTATTATACCACGTAATATGGCAGGAAATTTAAGATACGTAAATAAAAAAAACTAATTAAACGTCGAAACGTTATTATATATTTCAACAATACTGATCAATTACTTCCATAGAAAAATCTTAAGTACTGCTGTACAAAATATTCGTGAGCCTTCATATACATACATCCCGCGTTTTCAATAGCGCGATGTAGAACGCGAGTGCCCGCACCACACCGCAACACTATGTCCGTTATGTTAAATCTGTAATATCTTCTAAAATATTCATTTAAATTACATGCTCTATTGGGCCATATTGATCTACGTTAAATGTACAATGTATTTAAGGTATTAAATTGGATAAGGAATAATGCTGTATTGCTTAAAATCGCTTCGCAAATAAGCTATTAAATTTAAATCAAAGTAAAAGATAAAAAAATGGTTATTGTGAGTTATCCCTAAGAGATAGACATATGTCATCGAGGACTTTTTTGTAGGTTTTTTACAGATGAACAAAACTGTAGTACATTATTTTGATCTATCTCGTAGAGTTTAGCCAGCGTTTTCAATGTAAGCGCAAAAAAAATGTAATTATTTACGACATCACATTAGAGACCTCAAAAATAACAGTACCTAATTCTCCAATATTTAATGGATGTTATTATACATATAAACCTAAAAAAACCGCATCAAAATCCGTTGCGTAGTTTAAAAGATTTAAGCATACATAGCCCATAGGGATATAATGACAGAGAAAGCGACTTTGTTTTATACTATGTAGTGAAGGTAACCAACTACACAATACCTGATAATAATTTTCCTGGTTTGATTCTTTCATACTTCTAAGTTTTCATATTTCGGAATCCTATTATAATTATATCTATTAAATAATATTATTGTCTTTGAGGACGAAACAAAATGGTGTAAGGCATAATTATCGATAAATATATAAGGCTTCCAATAAGCCAGCTATTTCAATTGAAAAGAAAATTTTGCCTGCTGATAATAAATTCAAAAGAATAACAATATTCTTTTGAATTTATTATCAGCAGGCAAAATTTTCTTTAACTTAAGTTTGGTTTAAATTTATATTTTGCTTAGCTTCGTAAGCAAATTAAAATGAGTAGGAAAATTTATTATCTTTGGCGATTATTTACTATTATATCTGATAATTTCATTTCAAACCTAGGCCAGTGAAACAAACCAAGATTTTCGTCGCATATAACTGGAAATTACAATTTTACCTAAAATACGAGCAAAATCAAAGTTTTATTTTTTTAGTAAATGATATTAACTAAAGCGCCTTACTCATCCAGCACCAGCGGCTGTCATTAGTGTCAATAGTGTCAATGATTTTATAATTTTTGACTAGTTCAAGCTTCAAGGTTGCGGTCTTGAATACGCTGGCTGGACGGTGAGTATACCGCTTTACTCTATGCATTTGATCCAAAGATTTGATCAGTGCTAAGATTTTATGTTGACCCTGAGCAACGACGGAGCAGTTTATGTCATATTGTCATTTGATGTAGCCGCTTATAGTCGTTCATATTCGTCTTAGTAATTTAATAAGCGATGCTTCGATGGGCATTGGACAAGGTCATTAATCAACCTAATAAGTAGCTTTATTAGTGGCTAATACAAAGGATTTTGTTAAAAGCATCCACTTTAATCCAATTTAAGAATGTTACAAAGTGGTCCCCGAGGTACGGCCAGTGGAACTCCATATTTTTTCCATTAACTGAATGTATGAGGCTCTGTAATGCCAACGCCAATGTCGAGTGGGTTTCATAGGAATTACACGTCTTCGGATAGCAGAGTGCAGTTATGAAAACAATATTTCTATACATCTTTTCTTTGGTAGTACTAATGAGAATATTATGCGGAAAGTTTCAAACGAATTTTAAGAGCGACGAATTCAACAAGCCGATGACGAAAAATCCAATTATCTGGCGAGAGAAGCGACAAATTGAAGTTTTTAACGGCACCGAAAGATCGGATGGAGACAAAAATGAGACAATCAATATTACGGCGAATAAGACACATAAAGAAGAATTAGTAGAGAACTTTAGGAGGTTGTGGCATATCGACGCGTGGCAGGAGCTAGGGTACTTCTCCGACGACTACTTGTATCTGATAAACGAGCACTGGCTACAGTTCCCGCCGCCTAGTGAGAAGTACCAGCGGCTTTTGGGAGGCATCTACATATTCTTCTCCACAGTCGGTTGCTGGGGCAACGTCATCGTACTCATGATGTATTTAAGGTGAGTACAATAAAGCTATGTAAGCAAATAATACGAGCACACCCGAAATACTGTGACGTAAACACGGAAACTGTGATTGTATTTGTGTGGTGTTTTGTGTGACGTCACGCGTTCCCCATTCGCAAACGCAATGTTTTAGTCAGTTTCTAAATAAAAGACGCGGGAATGTGTGCCATCGCTCGAGTCGGAATACTTCAATATATTTGATTAGTTCTAAGATAAGGGATAAAAGAGGAAATAATCTATACAGAACAATACACTTTCACACGTCACTGTAAGTTTATTGTCAGCTATTTGTCCGCAATTTATAAGAAGTAACTTTATAGACAGATTCCCCCTATTAATAAAAATATTGACACCACGGATACGTTAATCTGTGTTATTATATTTGTCTGATACGTTGGAAAAGTCACTTGACAGACATAGACGGCAACAAGGATTAGGGTATCCGTGGTGTAAATATGTTTAAAATGTATACTTATAAGTTATTAAAAATATAATATATTCTTTGCCCAAAACAAATTCTCTCTCATTATCATTCAGCTGGTTCTCATTTATTCGACCACGATTTAAAGTCCATTGGTATGAAAACTTTATTATCTGAATCACCAAAATTGTGTATTTACCGAAATGTTAAAAATTATTTCAGATATTTATTACTCAGTGTTCACTTAAATATTAAATATTAGTGATACATTTTCTAACATCCTCATATCTGTAACGATCTCGGGAAAGTTTAAACTAAAATTATAAAATATTAGTGATAAATTTTGTAACATTCTCATATCTGTAACGATCTCGTGAAAGTTTAAACTAAAATAGTGATAAATCGTAGACTTTGACCACAGCGACGGTTTTTCATACAATGCGTCGGGATTTTGGTCGCGTCCGGAGCCTTTTGTGTTCGGTCGCTACGGGAGCTGCCATTTACATACAGAGCACGCGTGATTGCTATTCACTCAGGGGAACAAAATTATGTGCGCATTAAATAATGGATTGGTCTATAATAATTCAGTCATTTAGTAGTTTTACCTGGAAAGTTTTCCGGGAGTTTTGCAAATTGGCAATTTTATAGGTTTTTATGTGCTGTTTTCGAATACCAACTTTTCCACCTCGTATTTTTGCCGCTCGCGCCGCCATATTGGAAAAATGTCGCCTAAAAGCAGTGTTAAAGTTAATAGAATCAGGCGTTACTTTGCGGAAATCCATAACACAAAAGACATTTTTTTGGGCCAGTTCTATGTACACTACATAGGTAAATAGGAAAAAAATATGGGAATATCATAAAAATACGAAAAAATTAATTTGAAGAAGGGTACATGCGTACAAAAATGATTATTTGAAGAGTTTTTTTATTGCGAGAACACTATTTTTACGGCGGCCATGACAATTGTTTTGACTTGACTTTTGACGTAGTAGACAGTTTTACGAAGAGACGACGTCTTGAATGCCATACGTCTTTCTTTGTCAAAAGTCATGTCATTGACAAAATGACATTATTTAGTTAATTTTGATCTGATCCACCATGTTTTATTTTACTTTGTGTTGCTCTCCTTGACGAAGTTAATTTAAATGTACATGGAAACGAAGTGAAATTAAACAAAATAAAGAATAGGAAACGGTTACTATATTATGTAGCTATATTTACATATACTGTACGTAGGGCTGGCCCAGGCCTCATACATTTCTTGAACATCGCTTTTAATAAATATTGTTATTTTTAGCAATCTTCCGCCAAATAATACCCACAACCTGCAAGCAAATGTGTGAGTGCACGCATTGGAGTGCGTTACGCATGCTTATGCGTGCACTCACACATTTGCTTGCAGGTTGTGGGTATTATTTGGCGGAAGATTGCTAAAAATAACAATATTTATTAAATTTATAAAAGCAGTGTTTTGGCAATATCTCCTTTCCGATTCATTTTACGATAAAAACCGTTATATACAAAATGAAAGTACAGACAATTACCTACAATTTATGTATTAACCTTTTTTTCCATAAAGTCAATAGTTTTGGCAAAAAACATCACCTACCTTAACGTGAGTACTTTGAAGATAACAACGCGACGGCGTGGATAAATGAACAAACAGACAGTTTAAAAGTTTACACTGAAACTTTATGACAGCAACTTAACTCATGTAAACTATTGAACTCCTAAAATTATCCTAAATGGATTTTACCCGTTTCATCGTTGAAAGAGGATCAAAATTAAGTCTATCATAATATGACTCATTTGTTCAGATAGTGTGTTGGTATAATTCAGTAATATTTATTTTTTAGTTAATAAATAGGTTATGGCCTGTTTAAATTTAGATGAAATAGGTACCTACAAAGTATAGAAATACCAAAATTTAGTTTTGAATACAATTTCAATAACGAACGATTAAAATAATTTTTAAACTATGAACAATGGGGTTGGGGATTTTAAGGACCGGGAACGCAAGTCGCATCACCAGAGGAGTTGCAAATGTAACTTCTCTGGTGTTGCGAGTGTCCATGAGCGGCGGTAATCACTTACCATCAGGCGATCCGTCTGTTCGTTTCCTGGCCCATTTCATTAAAAAAAAAAACTACAATAGTTTGGCAAATCCAAAAAGTGCACACCTCACACGCGTTTTATGCTATAATTAGGAAACCGTAAGATGAAATATTCTATCAAAAAATGTTGATCAATATCTTTAAAACATTCAGAGTTTAAAATAACGCCAAGCAAAAGGGCTCATCCTTAGAATAAATGGAAACCTTTAAAAAAGATTCAACTCATTTCGTTGCCCATATTTTTCTTAATCGATGGAACAAACAGACGCACAGAGCACAGACAAACTACGGACAGCGTTTTTTTTTAATTATTATTTCATTTTCTATCACATAATTAAATAAGTAAAAAAACAGTCTACAGTCATGTTTGAAGTTCCTAGTTGTAAAAACATCAATTTTTCTATAAGTTTATTATTTCATTTCGGGTATTTCAACAGATTTATGTTGTGAACTTGTCACAACGCGGCCTTTCGAGAGTAGAACATAACCGAGGCGTGCAAAAGTGAAACTCGATAATAACAAACTATAAAGCTTAAAGTCTTAAAAGTGTTTACCACTTTTTAAAGCTTTACCAAAATTTCTCTTGTGCGAGGTCACGATCCGGTGAACATTGAAATGTATCAATAGCATTGAGTGGCCGCCAATTCTGCGGTATATTCAAAAATAGTTTTATTCATATTTTACGGCCGGTGCTTCTATTTTCAGGTCGTTGACATACATTTTTTGTTAAATTTTGTAGACTGAAATGTTGATTTAGTTGCCACATTTATCTCAATTGAATTGCATGTTTAGTTCGTGTCACCAAGTCTATCCGAGATAAACTCCAAAAATACTATACTATAACTATGTCGAAAGTGGTCCAACATGATGATGGTATTTATACTGAGTCATCATATTTTCAACAAGAAATACAAAACAATAAAAGGGGTAATTTCATGAGATTATTGTTGTTTTGAATATATATATCACGTTAATGGATTCATTATAAAAACTTACCATAATACCAGAGGTTTCACAAGATCTCCTCAGTACCTATTTTGCGTCTAAAATATAACTTATACCTTTTCACCAATTAAAAGTTAACTAGAATTCCTAATTAACTAGCTCAAAGGTTAAAAAGGAGTGGCCATGCTAATTTAAAACTTTATCAGTTTTTTTCTTCGCATGAATGAACGATTAGCTTTTTATAATGGGATTGTGAACTTAAGGAAAGGACCAAGCTCCAAAACAAAATGATTTACACTATAACTGGTATGCACATTGTAGTTAGATTATTTTGTGCGTAGCATTATCTTCAAGTCAATAAATAACCGTTTCCACGACACCTCGACAGAGTCACGATTTCAACTGCCAGTAAGACTTATGGTAGTTCTCAATTAATATTCATAACTTTTAGTAGATGGTAGCGTCTTACCTACTAGGTCTTATACCATCTTACACATTTTTTTTTTTTCTCCAAGTCGCCTGCAGCTGGAGGGCCTATCCCAAAGTTTTTAGCGCGACAAGCCACCGGCCACTTGCGGCCTTCATCTGCCTGCCGAAACGACGATGACGGTAGAAATCATAGTAGTATTCTATACCTTGTACAGTCTAGGACAGATCCGGTGTACCACTTTTCGACCTTATTACCAGCAATAAGGTTCAAAAGTGATACACTGGTTATGTCGGCGACCGTACTTAAGGCGCTCTTACCCTAGAAATACGCTTCTTTCAAAAATTTTTTGAGACGAATGGATACATTTTAGTGCAGCAAAAAAATATATGTTAATTTTGATAATATTTGCTAGGGGACCTTCGTTTTCAAAACACGTTATCTGTACATTTTCTCGATAAAAAAAATCATAAAGTAACCATTAAAATAGAAATTCTTGGAGTTGTAACTGTACTATTTGTGAACAAAAATGAGAAAATTATTTTCAGTTTCGTAAAACATAATAAAAGGAAGGGAATTGTCGTTTTGATTTTTCGATTGGAATAAGATATTTGTTAGGATTAATTTATTTCAATAATAAATAATTCGGACGAGTCGAATGAAACATCGCGAAATGGCGACCTGTCATTCCTTCTCTTTCATATCCATGGAATAAGACAGTACCGGCTTAGGCCTCTTGCTAATAAGACGTATGTCAAATTTTTCCCCTTTTTTCTGCTCAAAAATCATTCGAATTTAATGTTGAAAGTCCGTTCAAATTTATTTTACCCCCGACTTGACCTTTATGTCGTCTGCATAAAGGTCAAGTCGGGGGTAAATATTAGTTTTTCTTTCATCGTGTAATACTAATAAGATATGCGTAATTTCGCTAACTGACGTAAGGCGCTCAGTAGCCCTTTGGCTTTTTGCGTTGTCCAACGTTGACCAATAATTGGTCTCGGGTTCGAATCCCTGTCAAACATTTTTTTTTTCTTTTTCTTTTTCTCGCACTATAAAACTCCGAGCAATGCCTGTTCTCCCAGTAATCAAAGTATATTGTTAGTTATGTACTTATTTTATTATAAGTTACTTTAAGTTGTTGTAAATATTAGTGTAGATTATATTATAAAAAATATGAAAAGATTGTATTCGATGAATGTCCAAATTTTTAGTCCAAAGTTTTAAGATGGAGGTACAAAAACTCTTTATAAGTAGGTACTAGGGAGACCGAGCTTTGGTCGTAGTTTTAGTACAACGATAAAAATTAATAAAAAATAAATAAAACAATATTAAAGAAAAACAAAGACATTATAAGATTCACAAAAATAATATTTATCTTACCGGAATTTGAACTTACCACCAAAAATCAAACGTCGTCGGTACGCAAACCGAGCTGCCAGTCAGACTGACGTAAAATAACCGAAATTATTGATATAATTTATTACACGACGAAAGAAAAAACATATTTGATTCAAAATTGACAACATTGATTGACAACAGAATAACAGAATAAGTAAATATATATATATATATATATATATATATATATATACCTAAATATTATTCTGTTGGTTTGTAAAGTTTATACATATAATTATATCAATTATTATAATCAATTCTAATTCTAATCACCATGAGCAGATATTAGGAACATGTATTCAGTAATCTACGTTTATTTTTTACTAGCTTTTGCCCGCAACTTCGTCCGCGTAAAGTTCGGTTTCCATACAAAATTTTAACCCCTTTGTTACACCCGTAGGGGGCGAATTTTCAAAAATCCTTTCTTAGCGGATGCCTACGTCATTACAACTATCTGTATGCCAAATTTTAGCAACATCTGTTCAGTAGTTTCGGTTGTGCTTTGATAGATGAGTCAGTCAGGTTTGCCTTTTATATATTTAGACTAGGTGTTGCCCGCAACTTCATGCGCGCAAAAGAAAATCTCGATGGAACCGTACATTTTTCGGCAATAAAAAGTATGCCTATGTGCTTCCCCATTGTCTATTCTATATCGGTCCTAAATTTCATCAAAATCGTTCCAGTAGTTTCGAACCCTATTCAATGCAAACATACAAACAAATAAACCTTCTCTCTGTATTATATTAGTAATATATTAAATAAAACAATATTTACAATTAATATGATGTAGCCGAAGAGACTATTTGGTTAAACCACAAATGTCAGAAACTAGGTATTTGAAATTGTATTTTTTGTTTGCTGTCAGATAGCCGAAGTTTCGAAGGGAATATTTGATATTGAATTTTATTGTGTATTTATGTATTGTATAAAATCAGTCGATAAAATTTAGCTTTGTGCTACGCGAACGAAGTTGCGGTCAAAAGCAAGTTTAGATTTTGTAACCGCTGAAAAATGCGAAATATATAAAATTTTGAAATGTCGTCCTAGGAAGAAACGTCAACGTGTGTAATGTCATAATGTGTATTGTGTAATGTGTTACATGTTGTAGTGCGTATTCCGCAGTACTTCGACCGCATATTATAATAATACTAGCTATCCCGGCAAACTTCGTACCGCCTTAGAATTAAATTTGTTAACGTACTGACTACTGACAGCAGCGCCACCTACCAGGTCCAATTGCAAATCTAAACCATTCTCGAATCAACCTGAAGACACACAAAATTTTTCATTAAAATCGGTCCAGCCGTTTAGGAGTTCAGTGACTTAATTAAGCTTTTTTTTAAGATTTTTTTTACCCTTTAACTACTTACTAAAAAGCTTAACTTTATCAAATCGCAATGGCTAAATTTGGCACAAAATTATGAATTAGACTTCTTTTAATTGACCTAGACAGAAAATAGACATTTTGAAATATATTAAATTGTAATGAGATTTGAACCTAGACGCTACGCTTTGCTTTAGGCGGGCAAAATGCCGCTAGGCTATGAAGCACATTACGATTTTATCGAAATTACGCTTTTGTACATTATAGACACATCACTTTGACGTAATTCGCATGAAGCCCCCCGCAGTAACGGGAGCGGCACGTCACCCACTCATCTCCTTCACCCCCTCGAATACTTCATAGTTGACTACTCACAGCGCCTTAAGCAAATTTTTCTGTATTTTAAGCACAAATCAGTGTAATAAAAATTTCGAGTCACTCTATAGCGATTTACGGCTACACTGTTAGAACTGACACTGACACTGACAAAGTTAGAAAACAAAACCGGCCAATTGCGAGTCGGACTCGTGCACGCAGGGTTCCATACGTATTTTATAAGTTTACTAGCTTTTGCCCGCGACTTCGTTCGCGTGGAGTTCGGTTTCTACTCAATATTTTAACTCCCTTTTCACCCTCTTAAGGACCTAATTTTCAAAAAATTTTCTTAGCGGATGCCTATGTTATTACAACTATCTGTATGCAAAATTTCAGCGAAATCCGTTCAGTAGTTTCGGCTGTGCGTTGATAGATGAGTCAGTCAGGTTTGCCTTTTATATATGTTATTGATTGTACTGTAGGTTCTTGGTGGAAATTCATGTTTCACAGTAATAACACACAATACTTCTTGCACTATTTCCACTTTAATAAGTATTTTACATTAATTTTAATATATCACACGACCGACACCTGATGATGACGTTGTCGAAACCGGTCGTGTAATATATTAAATACTTATTAAAGTGGAAATAGTGCAAGAAGTATTGTGTGTTATTACTGTTGCCTTTTATATATTTAGATTTATTATTTCGTTATTTTTGTATGAGGTTTCCAAGTAAGCACATTTTACAAGTTACTAGTTAGGCATATATAACTCCTAAAGTAACACAGTTATATAAGCCGTTATAGTTTTCCTTTAAAGTTCATCACATAAGAACTACCATTATGATTTTATTCAAATTTTTCGAGCCACCCGTTTAGCTTTCAGAGATGGACGCGCTAATTAACCAAAAAAATGCGAATTAAAGTTGAATATCCCGCAAACGGATACACAAATTAAAAAAAAACGTTTTATCCTCTCAATGTCTTTAAAAGACTTATCTAATGATACCCTATACTATGGGGTAAACGCGAGAAACAAAATCATCCTCACTTTAGGTACCTACTTACCCAAAAATTTTTTTTTTTCATGATTTAATTTTAGTACTTTGTCGCCGTAGCAAATACACATATCTATGGAAACTTTCTAGTAGCCGAAGACGGGACGGACGGACATGAAAAAACCATAAGGGTTCCGAGACGTGAACTACGGAACCCTAAAAATTCAATTCACGAGCGGTCTTGCGTATTCCTTATTTTTAATCGGAACAATGAGTGTTACAATTGTGCAAAAAAAGTAATTGTAGAGTTGCGATCTCGCAAAGGCAATTAAAAGGTAGATACTAGGTAGTAATAATAACTTAATATAATAATACTACGGGTATTATGCAGTAACTTTATGCAGTCGGAAAAAAGTGATGATGAAATCTTGTGATTAATTTTGCTACTACGAGAATAACCATTGAGAACAGGCTGCTACATTAAAAAAGACTCCTTATAGACTATTTACAGCAAAAAAAATTAATTAATTAATTAATTCAATTAATTAAAAATAAAAGAATCACAAAAATATTCGTTTGACCGGGATTCGAACCTGAGACACCAATTTGCTAACAACACAAAAATAAAAACGCACACCAAACCGTTACCAGATATAAATATAGTCAAAAATATTGATATTATATTGTTTGTTTCGCGGTGAAAGAAAATATTGTATAATATGATTTCTCCATGATAACGAATGCATGGTTTTTAGACCTAGCTAGATCGATTTTTCTACCACAAAACCCCCTGCATACTAAATATGGAAATACTTGCAACCCTTTCTGAGATTCTGATTAAATATAATATACAAGAATTACCCCCTTACTAATAAACGCTGTTTAAGCTTTGAATAGTTAGTTATACAGTGTTTTGTCTCCTTCTATCGAATTAAACATGTCACTTGTGTGACGTGAACAAAACTCTGTATAACTATTCAAAGCTTATACAGCGTTTATAAGTAATGGGGTTAAAGTATAAGATTTATAGTTTTTCTACCTAACCGGGGCTTTAAATGAATAGCAATAACGTATTATCAGCAAATCGAATTTTCTTTATATAACTGATTGAATGTACTGTTGGTTCTTGGTGGAAATTCATGTTCATAATGAACTTCATTCGGAAATTCATGTTCGTGATTGATCATTGCTAAATGATCAATCATGTCTTTCGAATTCTATTTTATTGGACATCTAGTTTTATTTATATTTATATTATTAATTAAATTTAACCTTAATAATTAATTCAGTGACATCATATTTTAATTTAATTTATTTATTTTATTGACAATTTAATTTTAATTTATTCTGTTGACATAATATTTACCCTATTTATATTCCGATATTAATGTTTGTGACGAAAGTTTAATGTGACAAAATATTGTACCTATTTAATTTTATACTCTGACATTTGCATTATGATTCTGTTTTAGGACATTGTATTAGGGAATATGCATAAAATATAAAAATAGCTTAAAATATAATAATATGATACTAGACAAAAAAGATACTAAGCGGTCAAAGTTTGTAATCTATCTCTTTCTAGCAAAACGAAATTTAGTATGAACTTGCTATGAAAGTCGTGTTATGTGACGTCACGATACACGTCGGATCTCTCTGTCTAATAGACCACTTTAAACGTTCATATCTTCGTTATTATTAATGATATCAAAAAACTGATTTTACCATACGGTTTACGAAACAAGATAGATCTATATAAATAAATAAAAAAATACGTGCATATTCCCTAATATTAGGATAACAATTATTGATATGGTATAATTTAGTATATATTTGCCCAAAATATAAAAATGTTTCATGAAGCGGGCAACATTAATCTGCACAATTTTTTGAATTATTTTTTAACTACCTACTTATGTTGAATCTACCTTCAATTTACACCTGATGATGAGTTAATCGAAACCGGTCGTGTTTATATTTAATTATTGTAAAAATCTAAATAAAGTGGATAAGTGTGTATAAAAAGTTGTGTTATATTATTATTACGAATTTTCTTTGTTTTATGAAGTTGTAAACAATACGCAACCCCCATCAAGCGCTAGATAGAGACACATTGCGGGACATTGGCCCGATGACGTTATCAGTGATAAGTTATCACTGGAGTTTTCCGCCCTGCACCCTTCCGAACCGGGAAATGAAAATAATTGCTTTAAATATTTTGCAACATTTTCGCAATGTTTTTCTTTAAACTTTACATTTAATGAAGCCTACAACTCTTCTGAAGGTTAAGTTACTTTTATTTTTAACATAAAACGATCTTCATGGTTAGTGCTTCGATGCGATGGAATAATTTGAGAACAAAGCAGCAATTGAATTTTATTGATATTTATGAGATTTTTCACTCCAGGTTTTAATGTATGTAATGATGCACTGATAGGATATTGAATGACGTCAAGACTTAATTTACCCATTAAATGCATTTACACTTTGCTAATAATTATTATTTAATTATGTTATTAAAACTTTAGTATCAGTTTTATTTAATATTATATTATAATATTCAATTTTAAATATTAGGTACTATTCTCCACGGCCATAAGTGATCATTTTATTATATCAACAATTATTCGATAAAAGACATTAGGTTTTTTATTGTATAAATGTTTACCTATTGTACCTACTCTTAAAATATACCTATGATTAAGTTCTCTGAAGAAACAGTGTATAAAAAGTTTTGCCGGCACTCCCGGAGCGCAACCCACAACGGGTGCCGGCAGAAGTGAAAACTAGAACATTAAATTGGAAAAACCGCCATCTAAGTTAAGAGACACGAACTATAGTAGATTGTTAGCCTAGGGTTGAAAGGAATCAATTCCCGAGCCCGATGCCCGAGCGCAGCGAGGGCGGCTATAGTCCGAGTAGAAATTCATTCTTTTACCCGTGACATACACTCTATTTTTCATTTAGAATATGAGGAAAATAAAACTAGTTGTTTATCTAAACTATTTATTGATAATAATATATTAGTAATTTAGTATCCCGGCACTTTGTGTTGACTTTTTAATTTTTAAATATGGAACTTGCCGCTCGCCGCGGCACTCGCGGCTTATTCCGCTCAAAGAAGTTTGCGCTAAATTCACACTGGCTGTTTAGAAAGTCATGTCATTTTTAATAATTTTTTTTACATAAATCTCTTCTCAGCTGACAGCAGTTCTATTTTTGAAGTTTTGAAAATATATACAAATTCATTCCGGCCCGAGGGTCGCAATGAATTTGTATGAGTTCTTCCCTCCCTAATCCCTATGAAAGGAAAGTAGCGTTTTCCACCCAATAATCAGATCAAAACAACACTACTTTCCGAGTATGAGAAATGAAATAGTAGATTATTAGCCTAGGGTTGAAAGGAATCAATTTCCGAGGTAGTTAGACGCCCAAGCGCAGCGAGGGCGGCTATAGTACGAGTAGGAATTCATTATTTTACCCGTGGCATACACTCTACTTTTCATTTAGAATATGAAGAAAATAAAACTAGTTGTTTGTCTAAACTATTTATTGATAATAATTTATTAGTCATTTAATATCCCGGTAATTTGTGTTGACTTTTTAATTTTTAAATATGGAACTTGCCGCTCGCCGCGGCACTCGCGGCTTATTCCGCTCAAAGAAGTTTGCGCTAAATTCACACTGGCTGTTTAGAAAGTCATGTAATTTTTAATAGTTTTTGTTTACCTACATAAAACTCTTCACAGCTGACAGCAGTTCTATTTTTGAAGTTTTGAAGATATATACAAATTCATTCCGGCCCGAGGGCCGCAATGAATTTGTATGAGTTTTTCCCTCCCTATGAAAGGAAAGTAGCGTTTTCCACCCAGTAATCAGATCAAAACAACACTACTTTCCGAGTATGAGAAATGAAAAAATAGTTTCATGCTCGTGTAAGGGAACTAAGAAAAACCACCATCTATATTAAAATATACGAACTAAAATAGTTTCATGATGTGCTCGCGTAAGGGAACTTACAGCAAACAGTTACAAGTTGCATCTTACGAATTTTCGATCAGGTCACGTGTCCTGACGCGAGTTTAACATTTTTTACCCATTCCAAGTAAGGTGTATAACGCCGCTAAATAAGTTTTCAATTCAAGAATAATTTTTTAATAGGTAGTAGGTACTACAGCGAAGTCTTGTGAAAACGCTCCATACAAAAGTCGTACATAACTGTGACGTCACGATTAGGTAAAAGAGTAAGAAATATAAGGCCGCAGGAACATATTTATGAATATCTCCAAAATTGATGCGTTTCATTTATTAGTTTAATATTTCAAATAAACTAATGTAGGTAGTAGGTTTTCTTAACACTTTAGCAAAAAATACCTCACGTATATTTATGAGTATATAAAAAAAGAGAGCTCCGTGGCCTAGTGGGTAGACCGTCTGGTTCGCACTCGAGAGAGTGCAGGTTCAAATCCCAGGTTGTGGCGTGTACCAATGAGACTTTTTCAGATCTCAAGTACATTATACGGACGCTCTACTTTACAAACTCTCTCTATTTTACAAACCCTTGCAATTTTATTTCAATTGAAATATGGTATATGGGATAAATATATTCACCTAAATGCCGGAGTAGGCAATGCCCATCTTTAATATGTTGAATATTGAGAAATGAGATACACATTACTAGCCTAGCTAACCTAATAGAAGTTCAATAAGTATAATATAATTATTCAGAAAATACTCGCTCTCGGTTCTACTTAAAATTGAAAAAGTCACAATTTATTATAATGGCATGAAAATTAACTCAGCTACAAGGTAAATTGTAAGAGGATAGTTTATATTCTAGTCAAACTCAAACCTAAAATTCCTTAATTTTACTTGTGTAACTTTGCGTTACAAAAGCCTAAAATTTACATTGTATCACTCGGCCCTGAAGCTATTTATATAATAATAATATTTATGGACGTTTTACACCACGTCAATCTGGCCCCGTGCTAAGTATCCGAAGAACTTGTATTACAGGTACCAGACAACGGGAAGCATGTTTAATACTTTTATATTATACTCATATTTAAGATTTTTATTCTATTATACACATATTTAATACACATCCATGACCCAGGAGCACAGAAAAACTTTTTGTTCCTTCGGCGGGATTCGAACCCGCGACCCAGCTTGCGCACCAATGCGCTGAACTACTGAGCCACAGAGGTCGTCTATAACATCTAATTGTTTAATATGTAAATATTAAATAGAATAACATGAATTTTATAAGAACGAGATGAAAATCAATTTTAAATTCGCTTAAAACGATTTTTCAAAATCATAATATAAAATTTTGTTACTATACTATAACTACATACTTCATGTACTCGCATATTTAGGTTACTATTTTATTACAAAATCCCTACAATTTATACCTACCCCATACTCCGTCATAATTACTACGGCTCAGGTGGAAAGTTATTTAATATCACACCGTACGAATAATCCTCACGAATCTCTTTGTTAATATCGTATTATACGAAAAGTTGCATAATGAATTTGTTTTATAATTATATACGAGATCAGAGGCGGAGGATTCGTGAAATACAACATTCTAGTGACGGGAGCGTCGGGAGCGGTCGTGTCTCACTGACTTACACGCGCGATAGTACGGGACTATGACGAACTTACAGACGAATATTATAGTTTTATTACTAGTGGTAGTGAACTGTGGTGTGAACGATCATCTCAGCGACAATCGTGTGGATATTATGCCATCGCAAGAGATCGAAAAACGATTCGCTTATAACACACTAATCCAACATATCAATTATACATGCTACAATATGAAATTATGGAAGAGGCGGCGAAGAGAAAAATTCGATAAAGTGCGAATCAAAAGAAGTCCCGTAGAGTTCGAATCGGAGGAAAAGTTCGATACGGAGCCTAATACCAAGGAGTCCGTGTATGTAAAGTTTAAAAGAAAATGGCCGGTGTACTTGTGGAAGCGCTACGGTATGTTCAGCGAAGACTACATCCTGACTATCAACGAGCACTGGCTGAGCTGGCCGCCGCCCGCGCCCGCGCTGCACTACAGCCTGGCAGGTGTCTACATCGCCCTAGCAGTGGTCGGCTGCACCGGCAACGTCGTTGTCATATTGATGTATCTTAGGTGAGGATTGCTAATATGATTTACTAGATGTTGTCCGCGATAAGAGCATTCGTGCGCGCAATCAAGAGATCCCTCGGGAACCGTACATTTTGCCACGATAAAGTAGCCTATGTCCTTCTCCGTGGTCTACTCTATATGTGTGACAAATTTCATGATGATTGGTTAAGTAGTTTTTACATGAAAGAGAATGAAACAAACTCACGTACACATTTGTTAGTAATATGAAGGATAAGGATTGTAAGTATCGCGTAGACAGCTACGATCTCGGCGTAGACGGGCTACAAATGGAACAACCTGTACGCACAGGCTTGTGGCCGGCCGGGGTAACTCAAAATATGTCTAATATTTTACATTTTTCAACAATTATTTAGCGGGAGCGATCGGTCGCGGTTGTTTGTGTAATTCACATAGGTCGTTTCAGCCCACCGGCGCCGAACCACAGCGCAGATATACAGTCTAAATGAAAGTTATTTATTTACAGAAAAAGTACACTATATTTATACAGTTTTCGAAAATGTCTCAAATTAAAGGAATTCTGAAAAACCTAACCAAAAGCCAGGACATATCTAAAAAGGGTTCCGTAACCATCAACGCGCAATAGGTTTAAGTTATATATCAATAATTTCGACTGCAATGTAGTCTGATTTGCAGTTTAGTTAAATTTTGTGTTGTTCGGAAATTCGGAATGTGGTGGAATCGAAACTTCGAAATATATCATAACGGGGGTAAGATATTTCTGGTTTCAAACCCACCCGGTATAATATTTTTGTGGTTTTCTTAAAATCCGCTAGAGCACCGAGCAAAGCTCGGTGACCCAGGTACTTTACTTTTCAAGAAATAATTTGATTTCTTCAAACTGTCAACTAGAACTCATTACGAGCTTTTCCCATTTCCTATTAACCGGGAACTACAAAAACAAAAGAAGTAGATGATATATTATAAACATTTTGTAACCTTATATTATAAACATAGTTAAATGCCTAATTTATACTGTTAATTAACATAGCATGCATATGCAAAAAATAATGTTTTATAAGCTTACAGAATAGTTTCTGATATTAGCGTTAGCCCATGAAATATTAACAAAACTTATAGAAATACCTTACTTTTATTTAAATTTAACACGTTTTAATAATTTTGGGCTACGTGTAATATTTCAGCACGTCATATCATCAAAACTTTCGACGACTTATCACATTAGTAATCAATACAATCTTAAACCTGTCGTGATTGTGTTTTAATCATTTCTATTTACGAAGCTGTTTGTGTTTACTTAAATAACAAGGAAGGACAATAATTTTTGACATTCAATAACTTTGAGTCACTGTCCTTAGTTAAGGTTATAATAGAACCGCTGAACTTTTGTTGTTGTCATTAAATAGCTATGCGTTTTACTATATAATTATGAATAATTCCCAAAGAGTAAAATGTCATAACTCTTATAAATAAATGTTTATTTTCTAAGGCCGTAGTCCATGACCTAGTGTAGCACTTACGTTATGTTTATTGCAACCTTCAATACAAGGGAGTGACAATTTACATTAAAAATCATGAAAGTTTTGGATGGACATAAGAATTTTCTAATGTTGTTTTAGTGCATTGACCTTCTGAAAATGGCTTACTAAGAATAATCCAGCGTTGTTGCTACATTAGAAACTCTACAGAAACTCTACATTAGAAATCTAGCAATGTTACTGTTTGTAACAACACTTCAGATTCCATTACTTTTATACCATTACGTTCCTTACTTCCTGGAATCTAAAACACATACTTACCGATTCACCCTCTGCATTATAAATTATGAATCACCTTCAAAGAGAGTATGTGTAAATATACTTATCTACTGCCAACGCCTCACACCTTTAGGAGGAACTATCGGAGGCGCAGCCAGTCAGAAAGATGAGTGAATTTTGTCGCGAAATAATTAAACATTTAGTTTTTTTAATATAACGCATTTTTTAAAATATGATTTATTCACAAAGTTGGCAAATATACAAACGAACTCTTATATTTTTTTGTAATCCCGCAATGCCCGCACTAAATAAAATAAAAAGCGTTTGAAAATTCACAAACGCAAAAGTTTAACAGTATAATTATTGTAAGTTAATCTTTACCAATATTTTTGTTTTCATCTAGCTCGCGGTGATTATGTATTTATTGAGCGAAGTATTTATCACCGTACGTAACATTTCTCGTTTGGAATTCGACAAATTTCTCGCGGGAATGTCTTTAAAACAGATACATTTAACACTTGTACAAAACTAATTCGATGTCTCTGTATCATTCGTATCTACTGTTTATTTTCTAAACTGTTTAAAACATAATATAACTAATGTAATATGTTAAATAGTTCCTGTGTTTTTTTAGTTTCATTCATAAGATTTACTAAGAATTTGATGATGGGTAAGTATATTATCTTTGTCGTTGTAAATAGTATAAAACACTTGAGCAACATTTTGCTAAAAAGTATAGTATTCTTAGCATTGTTGCCTTTTCATAATATAAATTGTCGGGAATTCTGTAAAAATAAGGGGACGCGAGTTGCTGTGAACAAAGCATCAGTCTTTTTTATGTAAAATTAATAATAAATAATAAATCCTTCTTTTTCGAACTTATATTTTTATGGACAATTCAAAGAATTTTCGATATTTCAAGGTACATTCAATATTAACTTGAATACACTGAATAAGCACCGGCACGAAAACTTTTTCTCCCAGCCAGCAACCAGCAGATACAGATTTTGCCTCCCAGTTCAACATTTCAATACAAGCAAAGATTGGTAAAATATAACTAATATAATAAATTGTAGGAAGTATTAATTGTAGGATTGTAAGTATCGCGTAGACAGCTACGATCTCGGCGTAGATGGGCTACAAGCGCAACAACATATAGCCTGCCGGGGCAACTAAAAATATGTCTAATATCTTACATTCTTTAACAATTATTTAGCAATCGGTCGAGGTTGTTTGTGTAATTCACATAGGTCGTTTCCGTCCACCGGCGCTGAACCACAGCGCAAATATACACTATACAGTATATTAAATGGAAGTTATGTATTTAGAGAAAAAGTACACTATATTTATACAGTTTTCAATAGTATCACAAATTAAAGGAATTCAGAAAAACCTAACCAAGAGCATTTTTATCTTTAGGGGTTACCCTGATAATTTCGCTCAGTCCGCCTGTCTATCCGTCTGTCTATATGTCTGTCTGTCTGTACGTCTGTCTGTTTGTCGGTTGCCTTTGCTCACTTTTGTAATCATGAATATAAATTGACGATATTCAGTGCAGTTATAGATTGCGAATAGATTTTACTTTCGCGTCATAAATAAATAATAATAATTTTATATTTTAGTAGTGGCTCTCCATACGTGAGGTGGCAGTTAAGATTTTTTTCATTCTGTTCCATCGTGTGGGGTATCGTCAAATAGGTCTTTTGGTGAACCATTTTAAGTATTCAGCCTACAAATTAGTTTACAAGTTCTCCCTCTGGCATTTCTAAACTATGAGAGTTGAACTTGAAATTTTCAATACTGATAGGTCATTCATAAATACTCTTTAGGTAAATTATTTTTAACGAAATTGGACAAGTTTTGAAATAATTTAAAAGAAAACCCTATTGCGTTGATAGTAACGGAAACCCCTTTAGATATGCCCTAGCAAGTTCAACTCTCATAGTTTAGAAATGCCAGAGGGAGAACTTGTAAACTAATTTGTAGGCTGAATACTTAAAATGGTTCACCAAAAGACCTATTTGACGATACCCCACACGATGGAACAGAATGAAAAAAATCTTAACTGCCACCTCACGTATGGGGAGCCACTACTAAAATATAAAATTATTATTATTTATTTATGACGCGAAAGTAAAATCTATTCGCAATCTATAACTGCACTGAATATCGTCAATTTATATTCATGATTACAAAAGGCGACCGACAAACAGACAGACGTACAGACAGACAGACATATAGACAGACGGATAGACAGGCGGACTGAGCGAAATTATCAGGGTAACCCCTAAAGATAAAAATTATTAGAGTAAGTATAAGTTAGAAAAAAATCGTATACCTACTTGACTAATAATATTTTAAAAAATAATAGTTTTTGAAAATCTATAGAGTATTAAAAGTCGGTTGAAAATCTAGTTTTAATGGTAGTAATCTCTATTTATCACGTATATAATTCACACAATATAATTTACCCAAGTATATAAATAAGTAAATAAATCTATATTTTAGTCCAACCATAGTCTGTTCTATATGAATAGAAACCTAACTTTGACGCTAGTCTCCAGAGATCGAGTTAGTTAAACATGACTTGCTTATAGCAAATCCTTAACGAACTTATATATTGTCTTACCTATATTTAATAATAATAATAATATCTATTGATGCTTTCACACCACGTCAATCTGGTCTCGTGGTAAGTTCTTGAAGAACTTGTGTTACACCTACCAGACAACGGAAATATATTGGTTACTTTTATACTATACATAATGTGCATGTATTTATATTTTTACTATATTATATACATAGTTAATAAACATCCATGACCCAGGAACACAGAAAACTTGGTAAATATTTACAAGTGGGGCTCCACCTAGAAACGACTGCAATTTTTTTTTATTGCATATTTTCATTATAAAACAGTCTGTTATGCAATATTAAGGTGGCGGAAGACCAAAAAAAATGTAAAAAAAAAGTTTTTAACGTGATAAAAAAGTTCTTACCTAACCTAACCCAAACTACACACAGGTTATTTCACGCCAGGTTTTTGTGAGGCCGTGTTACCGCCCCGAAGATGTTTTTAACGTGATAAAAAAGTTCTAACCTAACCTAACCCAAAACTACACACAGGTTATTTCACCCCGGGTTCTTGAGAGGCCGTGTTACCGCCCCGAAGATGTTTTTAACGTGATAAAAAAGTTCTAACCTAACCTAACCCAAAACTACACACAGGTTATTTCACGCCAGGTTTCTGTGAGGCCGTGTTACCGCCCCGAAGATGTTTTTAACGTGATAAAAAAGTTCTAACCTAATCTAACCCAAACTACACACAGGTTATTTCACGCCAGGTTTCTGTGAGGCCGTGTTACCGCCCGAAGATGTTTTTAACGTAATAAAAAAGTTCTCACCTAACCTAACCCAAAACTACACAAACATTATTTTATGCTGGGTATTTTTGAGGTTGACATGTTTTTTTATAAAAAAAAAATTACATTATTTTTTTGTCTTCCGCCACCTTAATATTGCATAACAGACTGTTTTATAATGAAAATATGCAATAAAAAAAATTTGCAGTCGTTTCAAGGTGGAGCCCTACTTGTGAACAATTACCGAAAACTTTTTGTTCCTTCGGCAGGATTCGAACCCTCGACCTCTGGCTTGAGCGCCGCGCTGCCAAAGCGCTAATCAATGAGCCACAGAGGTCGTCAAATATTACCTTTTGCTTCGAACGTATAGCAAAATTAATAATAAAATACTGTATTGATATTGTAAACATACAATGATTAATAATAATAGATGTTGTTTATTTGAACTCGTATAATTTCCTGCTACGAGCAACGAGCGTTAACAACGGATATATTATGAAGAAATTATAATGGCTGATTTCACAAATGACATTGATCGCGGTTAGTATAAGCAAAACTCGCTTTACGCGTATAAACGAGTTTAAAAATCCAAATTGCACTACACTAACATCAGATAAACACGTCTCTAGCTAAGCCGAGTTTAAGTTTTGAACTCCAGATCTCTGGATTTTACTGGAACGCGTTCAAGAGCTGTCATGTACGAAATGACAGTTGTGGTGAGTGTATTTTAACTATCATTATTAATTTGTGTATAATATCGCATCAGGGCCTCTAGTTAAGATGCATTCGATAATTTCAATGAAAACAAAATGTATAGGATTTGACACAATTAAGGCATCGCAAGCGACATGTCACTTAACGATGACGTATGTCAAATCCCATACATTTTTGTTTTCGAACTTCGCCATCGAAATTATCGAATGCATCTTGACTAGAGGTCCTGGGTAACTCTCACAAATAGAAAATTAAAAAAACTATTTTATGTAAAGATATTATTTTAAAGGGTTCTTCATTATGGTCGGTTGAACTTTGACTGAGCAAAGCCGCTATAGATATTGTAAAGCTATGGCTGTAAATTTTGGCACAAAGACATACTTAGTTATCACAATTTCCCGTAGAACGCTGCACGCTTTAAAAATGCGTCAAACTCAGCGATCTATTCGCCAAACGTTCCGTGCGATACATCTCAGGCTGGGACTATATGCAACGGAATCCGGTAGGCCGTAGAGAAGTATGAGCACTGAAAATAGAACTCTGTGCTAATACATTAAAGTTGAAAATGGAAGTTTCGAGTGTCGAGCTGTCATATATGACATTGACATTTGACTCGACACTCGGATGTTCGATTTTCAACTCTATTGTTTTAGTGCAGAGATCTATTTCAATGCTCAGAATTTTTCACGGCCTTCCGGATTCCGGTGCCATATAGTCCCGGCCTTAGTTGCGTCCGTGGCGTTTTAAAAAAGAAATAGTGGCCTAGGACAGATAGTTATGGAACTCACAAACATATTAGGTATAACAGTGTTTGCAACAGGACGATAAATTAATTGATTGAATGAGATGTTCGTAGTCGTGCGGTGGCGTCAAAAATTATACAGATATAGGTGGCGTCATCAACTGATCACCAAAACTGTATGATTAACGACACGGCTCGATTACTGTCTGAGGTTTCGAGGTTTCACGTAGGCCACGTGATTCCTCTAGTCTACTCAGGTAAACCATAGTGTTGCTGCCCTAAATGCAAACATAACTCGGGTACTTCCTTAATGTGAGCACCATTTTATATGAAGACTAGCTTTTGCTCGCGACTTCGTCCGAGGAGTTTGGTTTCTATACAAAATTTTAACCCATTATTTACCCCCTTAGGGGGTGAATTTTCAAAGATCATTTCTTAGCGGATGCCTACGTCATTACTTACATCTATCTGTTTGCCAAATTTCAGCAAAATCAATTCAGTAGTTTCGGCTGTGCGTTGATAGATGAGTCAGTCAGGTAACAGGTTTGCCTTTTATATATTTAGATGTCGTCAAAAATTGGTTTACAACAAAGTCGTGGCGACTAAACGCGCTCCGTAAAAACTGAATTTTATAAAACATTTATTAAATCGCTCCTAAATGATATATAAGACTGTATAAGACTCTGATCTACTTATAGATTTCTAGTACAGAGACATTACTTTTCAGCTCAGTTATTTTCATTTCCAACTGATACTATAAATTTCGATGCAAAGAAGACGTAGGTAGTTAATTATTAAATAAACAATAATATTCGCACGTCATATAAATGTGTATTGTGTACCTAATAAGAACACACTGCTGTTGACAGCTTGAAGTTATGACTGTAGCAGACTCATAGTCCACAGGTGTTTCAGAAGTGCCAATCATATGTTTCAATCATTTTGCTTACGTAATATTGTTCAATATGGTATGGTTGTACTGTTTACGGTTCGGTAAGCCGGTGTACCACTTGTCAAACTTATTACTATGAGTAGAATCTTAATCGTAGAGCTAAATAATGATTTAATATTCAATTTATAGTTACTAAGCTAAATAATATTTATCAACTAGAAATTAACATACAGAAGCACTCTCTACAAATGACAACTCGAGTATCGGCCATGTTGACGTAAGCCTAAGGTTGACTCACATGTGTAAATTAATTACGAGAATTTGGGTTCTGAGCATGACTGAAAGCTGATGAAGAATTGCTATATTCTTTACAAGAAATAATTCTACTGCTTCATAAAAACTGTCAACTATTAGAATTCATTACGCGTCTTTCCAATTTTCTACTAACCGGGAATTACAAATACAAAAGAAGTAGACGATATAATATGTACACTAACGGCATTTTGTACACGTTATATAAACATAGTTAAATGGCTCATTTATACTGTTAACATCGCAGGTATGCAAAAAATCATGATGTTTTTATAAGGTTACAGAAAAGCCACTGATATTCGCGTTAGCCCATGAAATATTCAAAACTTAAAGAATTACCTAGTAGTATTTAAATTCATCACGTTTCTTTTTTATATCACGGCAAAATATTTTGAGCTACGATTAATATTTCAGCACATATCGTGAAACCGATTTCGTAAGCTGAGAGCATTCTTAAAATATTATATTTGAATTTCGCTTGTTAAAGCAGAAAAGAATTGTTCTTAGGTGTTACTTTTATGTTTTGCTTATATCTGCATCTTGATAGGTCAGCTATTTCACTTGATATAAAAAAGGCCAAAGAATTATTACATAAAAAGATTCTACTCTAAAGGCAAAACTTTTAAGAATTCCTATTTGTTTTTGACGCCTTTTGCTCATCAAAACTTCCGACGACTTATCGGCTATCGCATTAGTAATCAATACAATCTTAAACCTCTCGTGATTGTACTTTAATCATTTCTATTTATAAACTGTTGGTGTTTACTTAAATAACAAGGAAGGACAATAATTTTTGACATTTAATAAATTTGAGTCACTGTCTTTAATCAAGGTTAGAAACTTAGAAACGCTGAACTTTCGTTGTTATTGTCACTAAAGAACCGTGTTTTACTAATTTTTAATTAATTTACAAAGATTAAAATGTCACAACTCTTATATATAAATGTATATGTATAGGTGTACCAGAATCTCATGGCAAATAGGGAAATAAAATTTTGTAGTGTGCAATACTGGGGAAATTGGATTAAACGATCTTGATACTGGTTAATATTTAATTATGTCTTTAGTATTATTGAACATGAATTATAATAAGACTGTATGAAGAATGTTCGGTGTATAATATAGAAAACTAGCTTTTGCCCGCGGCTTTGCCCGCGTGGAATAGTGTTCTTGGAGAAAAAACTACTTCGGCGAATAATTCTCTACCTACTTAGTTACTTACAGCAATATACTACTGATACAATATTGAACATGTTTTTAGGTTTGCCCAATGCAAATTGTTAAAAATGGGACCCTATCACCTCGATACGATATGCGCGATCACTTGATAATATACTTACATAATAAGTATTATATTTATCGCACTTGAATATAAATTTTACCATAATCTTATAATATATTAAAGACTAAATACTTAAAGACTATTATTTTAAAAACTCGCATCAAAATCCGTTGCGTAGTTTTAAAGATTTAAGCATACATAGGGACAGACAAAAAAGGGACTTCGTTTTATACTATGTAATATAATGACATTTCATGAAAAATAAATCAATCGTGAATTACTTTATATACTTATTTATTACGAATAACATACAATTAAATTGGCAACAGTTTATTTAATGTTGGAATTTCCTTCCGAACTGTATAGAACTCGTTTACTTTATTCCTAATCAACTATAAATCGAAACTGTCTTATGTTGATTTTCTTTTTTCCTCCTCTCCTCCTTTTACCAGGCATGGAAAACAAACCATCATTCAATGTGCCATCAGCTACGATTCACCGTATAGTAATACTGGAA
This sequence comes from Glaucopsyche alexis, assembly GCA_905404095.1. Lineage (NCBI taxonomy): Eukaryota > Metazoa > Arthropoda > Insecta > Lepidoptera > Lycaenidae > Glaucopsyche > Glaucopsyche alexis. Next base: position 11,417,483 of record FR990048.1, read on the forward strand.
ATACCTTTAAAGAAGTCACAATAATTACCTAAGAAAATATAAAAAAACTAAAAGTATCAAAACAACTCACTCTAACTTACCGGTCAACTCTACCACGAACTTTAAATTATAAGATTGAGTTCGATTTACACCTTCTTCTTTCTGTATTTTACTATAGACATAGAAAACAATATTTCTCGCTTGAGATCGAATTGCCTTTTTGGATATTTTCACAAAAACAACAAATTCCAAGAACATAATCACAAAATTTTAGCAGCGGTTGACAGATCACGTACTTTGATTTGACGGGTCATACTTAACATTGCCATATGAAAATCACATTTTTTATTTTTTTTTAAAATGCCATCAGATTCTGGTAGACCTATACCTATTTTCTAAGGCCGTAGTCCATGACCTAGTGTAGCAGTTACATTATGTTAACCTTCAATACAAGGGAATATTAGTGACAATTCACATTGAAAATCATAAAAGTTTTGGACGGAAATAAGAATTTAGTAATGTTATTTTAGTGCATTGACCTTCTGAAAATGGCTTACTAAGAATAATCCAGCGTTGCTGCTACATTAGAAACTGTTTGACCTAGCAAAGTCACTGTTTGTAACAACACTTCAGATTCCATTACTTTTATACTATTACGTTCTTTACTTCCTATAATCCAAAACACATCCTTACCGATTCACCCTCTGTATTATAAATATATTATGAATATATTATGAAACCTTCAAAGAGAGTATGTAAATATACTTATCTACTGCCAACGCCTCACACCTTTAGGAGCAACCGTCGGAGGCGCAGCCAGCATTAAATATGAGTAAATGGGCCGGCTGGTCCATGTGGATGACCCATAATATCTCGACCTGAGACGCATTAGGTCTGATGTGGAATATCACAAGTTTAGAGGAGAGCCAAAAGAAAAATATTGACAAAATCGGGTCAACACTTTTGTTTATTATCGAATAGGCTAACAAAAATAGTATAATGTTTTAGATAAGTCATGTACCTTTGTATCAGTACAGTAATAAAACCAGTCACAGTTAAATAATAATATTTTTTAATCAAAAACTAATTTTTTGGTGACATTCAACCTTATGCTTGTACAGAGTTTATTCAAAGACGAATGTTTTTAATTCTATTTACTAATCCAACTTTATGCCTGCAATTTTTTGCTAAATTCAATGCGTATTGTAAGCTTTTTTAAAACATGCAACATTATGTTTGACCAAAACTAGAAATTTTGTTATGTCCGATCTTGTTATATTATGTCTATTTAAGAGGCATTTAAATTAATTATTATTAAGTACATACATAAGGTCGTAGTTAATTAAATAAAATTAAAAAAATAATAAAAACTCAAACATTATGACTTTCAAACTTATGTTATAAACTAAAAAAATGGAAACATTATTAAAATTAATCTACGAGTATACTATCTATACTTCTATACTAAAATAATAAACAAGAAAAATTTTGTTTGTATTGAATAGGCTCCGAAACTACTGAACCGATTTTGATGAAAATTGGCACTGATGTAGAGTAGACCATGAGGAAGGATACTGTTTATCGCGGAAAAATGTACGGTTTTACTTAATTGTTTTACTTAATTTGTTTAATTTTGTTTTTCCATTTGGTTCAGTGTCAATAAGCACTGGTCGAAGGGGCATTTTTGTATGGAGCCCGTCCCCACTACTGTAGCACTACAAGACAAACATCGAATAAAAGGGCTAAAAAGTGTGTCATTTTATTGTATGACGAAAAATCTCTTAAAGCCATGGGAGAACAAAGTTAATGAGGGTTAAAGGTTAAAAAAAAGTTTAAGAAATCATCCTTTATTATTGCATCATTTGATAGTGTTGCTAATAAGAAACAATTATTATTTGGAAGTAATGGTATACAGCAAACTTCATAAAAGTGTTATATTTTCATAAACAGCCTCATATTTTGAAGAAATGTATGGAGTAATAATAAAATGCTAAAAATAAGCTCTTTCCTTAATTATTTCGCACATAATTCTGGAATTTTTTTCTTAATTGCATGGTGTGGTTTTTTATAATTTCTTACTTACTCATTTCTTACTTCATATCGAATGGTGCAATAATACAAAATGTACCTATTTGTTTCCTAATTTGCGGGTTCGAATCCTGACCTGGAAAATTGGTTTGTGTAAAATCTAATGATGCGGATAAAACTATTACATTAAAATACATATAATTAAATAGCAAAAAATAGTAAAAAAATTTTAGAAAAAAATCAACAGCCTAAAACGGAACTTTAATACTAACATGTTCTATATGTATTGTGTTTATGTTAAATGCGTTCAAGCTGAGAAAGCGAGCGAATATTTTTACGCTTTAGCCTGTTAAAATCTTTTTATACTTTAAGCCCTGAAAGAATGTTGTAGGTACTTTAAAAAAAAACTATAAAATCTATAATAGCCTAAGGATCGCGAACCTATGGCACGCGTGCCATCGAATCCTCGAACGTATAGCATGCGACACAATATTTATACGTCACTGATCACAAAATTTTGTAATTATGTACTACGAAAAAGTGTGAAATAGGTATTATACTGTATAGATATATAATTAGAGATGTGATAAACGGCTTAAAATAAAAAGTTAACTTATCCGTTATTAAATATTCAAAAGCAGTTTTTGTTAACTGCTTAGTTGCTTAATATCAATTTAATAGTGAAAAATACTTATTAAATTGAGTGTTCATTAAATTTTTCTTTTATTTTATTTGTTAACATTTAAAAACATAATTTTTTCTACTTTCGAAGTTTTTAATCCATAAATTACTGTTCAAATTTCTACGCCTAGTCGTCATTTTTATATACAACAGTACTTACGACAAAAACTTAATACTAAAACACTACACGAAAGGTTTATATTACGTCCATATGGACCATTATTATATTTATTAAAAGTTCACGATAAACCACCAAAACACCACTATTACGATTAAAATACGAATTATTGCGTAACGTAATATAACGTGTTTTCGTCAACCCGCAAAGCGCACTGCGCAACTAACAAAAAGCGACTAAACATGAAAAAATATTTAAGTTATAAGTACAAAAAATAACCTGTTTATTAAAACTTTAAATAAGCGATGAGCTACATTAAAGAATTTTCACTCTTATTGCGCTGTCATAAGAACTATTTTTCTTTGCTCATACCACACTTATGGCTTAATGACTATAAACGTTAAATAAGTGATGAGCTACATTAAAGAATTTTCACTCTTATTGCGCTGTCATAAGAACTATTTTTCTTTGCTCATACCACACTTATGGCTTAATGACTATAAACGATATAAACGATAAGAATAAGTGTTAAATGCTTAAATTTATAAACGAATTTTCAACTTATTTTTTAAAGCACGCTTTTTTAAACGCTTTGCGTTTAAACGGCCATCTCTATATATAATATTAAAAAGAGGGTATTATATGACAAACCTAACATAATAAGTTATTTGTCATATATTTTGAAACATCAGAAATGACACTAATTTTACTTTAAATTACAAAATGATCCTATTTTCAGTATTAGGGTTTAAAATTTGAACAGATTTAACCTATTAAATAGGAAAAAAAATTATTTAGTAGCGATGTTTTAGCCGGTTCATTTTATGATATTTTTCCGAAGTTCACCGTTATTCAGTGTTTAAGTTTAACGATTAAATAGATTTTAACAATGGAATGGGAAAAATTGCTCGCTCGCTTTGCGGAGCTTTTCTTCGCTTTGCAAATACGAGTATTTGGCTTACAGAACATATTACTATAAAATTTAGTACCGACGTTTTTAGGCTTTTGATATTTGTATTTTTCGAATTACACAGTCTTTCCGGGTAGACACTGTGAAGTGCTTTAAAGGTTAAACAGAAAAAGACGAAAAAAAATGGGCACCCATTATTCTAATGTATATTATAAAATGACCCTATTTCCACAGTCTTTTAGAGTTTAAAGTTTGAACAGATTTAACCTCTTAAATAGGAAAAAAATTTGCTCGCTCGCTTCGCTTGCTCGCGGTTAACATAAACGCCATTATACTTTTTATTACCGATGTTCTGTTTTAGCCGGTTGATTTCATGGTATTTTTTCGAAGTTCACCGATATTCAGTGCTTATATTTTAGTTTAACGTTTGAACAGATTTGAACCTTTGAACCTGTAAAATAGGAAAAAAAAATTTGCTCGCTCGCTTCGCTCGCTCGTTTTTGGCTTAAAAAACGTATTATAAAATTTTGTACTGACGTTTAGTCTTAGACTATAGATATTTATGTTTTTCCGAATTACACAGTCTTTCAGGGTTAAAAGCTTAAACAGGTAAAAACGATTCTTATGTGCTCAGGGCCTGTAATAGATTAAAGACAGCATTGGTTATTTAATGTACTTGTAGTCATTTTATTTACCCCCCCCCCTCCCCCCAGAAACTAAAACCTGGCTACGCCCATGATGAGTACATTTGTCGCGAAATAATAGTTAAACATTTAGTTTTTTTAATAAAACGCAATTCAAAATGTATGATTTGTTCACAAAGTTGACAATTATATAATATCACACGGGAGTACCGTATTTTTTCGGGATAAAAAGAAGCCTATGTTTTAATCCAGAGCCTAAACTACTACCGCCTCAAATTTCATCACGATCCGTTCAGTAGTTCCATCAGTAGTTCATTCATTCAGAAGTTCAGTAGTATCATCCATACATAATCCATCCTCATGAACTTTCACATTTATAATAGGAGTAGGATGCAATGTATCTAATCACTGAATAAAATGAAAAGCGTTTGAAAATTTAGAAACGCAATAGGCAATCGGACAAATTTTTTTTTATTGCATAAATGAATAGTACTCTTAAATATGAGTAACTTCTCAGAAGAAACCGTATATCAAAAGTCAATATTTTTTAAGGTACAGCGATTTTTATACAAAATTTCGCGAGCCTCATAAAAACGCTCCATACTAAAATCGCCACACAAATGACGTCACTATTGGATTAAAGTGTATTAAGTAGGTATAAAGTATACGGCCGCAGGAATATATTTGTAAATATCTCCGATATTTGTGCGAAGTTCATACTTACCATAATGAATGTTTTTGTATATGATGTGAGTAAACTAATGATGTAGGTTTTGTTTACCAATTTCGCAAAAAAAAAAATTTTTTTTTGGTATAGACTCGCGAAATTTTGTATACAAATCGCTGTACCTTTGAAAATATTGACTTTTGATATACGGTTTCTTCTGAGAAGTTATTCATATTTAAGAGTACTACTCATTTATGCAATAAAAAAATCAGTCCGCTTGCCTATTGTTTTGCAGTACAATTATTGTAAGTTATAAAACCGTCTTTGATATTGGGTCATGGCAATTAGCATTACCAATATTTTTGTTTGCGTCTGGCGTGCATCTCGTGGTGATTATGTATTTATTGAGCAAAGAATTTATCACTGTAACTTTCTTGTCTGGAATTCGACGAATTTGTCGCAGGAATGTCTTAAAAATAGAATCATTTAGCACTTGTTACAGGTACAAACCTAATTCGTAACATAAACATTTACTTGAAATAATAAGTATGTTAAATAGTTTATTTGTTCTTTTTAGAGTTACCTATTCATAGAATGTACTAAGGAAAATGATAGGTATATCCTTGTCGCTGTAAATTCTTATAAGCGTTTGAGCAACATTTGCTATAAAATAGGTATAGAAACTAAGTTCCTTTTCAGCATTGTTAGCTTTTCATAATATAAATTGTCGGGAAGCCTGTAAAATTATGGGGACGCGAGTTGCCACGCACAAAGCATCAGTCTTTATTATGTAAAATTGAATCATAAATCCTTCTTTTTCGAGCTTTTATTTTTATTGCGAATTCAGAGAATTATAATAAAGCCCTCGATCCTCGAATCATCAATATTTCAAAACATGCTTAAATGTACTTGTTAACTCAACCACACTGTGAATGCAAGGCACCCGCAAAAAACAAGCAGATGTCGCCTCCCAGTTCAACATTGCAACACAAGCAAAGATTGGTAAAACTGACACAGGCGAGGCGTGCATAAAAGCCGGCTTCCCCTATGTAAATTACTTTAAATCTATTATTTAATACATAATATTTAAAATACGGAAATAAGTTCGTCACATAGTGTTAGCGAAATTTTTTGGATGTATTGGGCGCAAAAAATTGTTTTGGATTAGTACCGTATTTAAAAAAATTATATACTATATACCCGACTTTTATGCACACCTCTCCTGTGGTAAAACATCCTACTAATATTATAAAAGTGAAAGTTTGTGAGGATGGATGGATGGATGGACGTTTGTTACTCTTTCACGAAAAAACTACTGAACGGATTTCATTGAAATTTGGTATGGTAGTAGATGGATATGGCTCTGGATTAAAACATATACTACTTTTTATCCCGAAAAAGTACAGTGTTCCCGAGGAATGATACACTTACGGGGCGGAGCCGCGGGCAACAGCTAGTAACTTTATATAAGTTATGTCTATCACCTAAATAAAGCATTAATTTATAAAATCATATTAATTTTAAGTCTGAGGCCTGAGCAAAGTTGAGTCGCGGGTACTCAGCTATTGCAGAAATAGGCAATCTTATGAAGTTTCTATTAAAACGATAAATTCTGGAATGGAAGCCAGCCAAATATAAATTGACGATTGTATGTATACACTAGCGACCCGCCCCGGCTTCGCACGGGTACAATGTACATATCTGTATAATCTATGGGTACAATACTGATACTAATACTGCGCCTACCTCATAGATCTAAACTCCCCTCCCGCACGCACACCCCCGCCTTGGTGACGCCTACTTCGCATCGGGCCGTGGAGCAGAAATCGTAATATTTTAATTTCGCCATAACTTCAAAACCAAACGTCCAATTTTAATCATTCAAAGACCAAATATTACCTACATAAACTGTACTTAGTGATAAAATAATTTATTTTGATAAGGATTAATAGCACAAGTAAAATAAACGCGTTTAAATGTAGTCCAAAAAAAAAACAAGATTTCTAAAAAAAAAATTGTTGTTGTGCCTCACTCGACATAGGTATAGTGTGTATAGTGTGTCGCGGACTTTTTTGTAGATATTTATAAGATCTACAATTAATTAGAACATTTTATCGTTCTATCTTTTATAGTTTTGGCAGTGTACGCAAAATAAGTAACTTTTCTGGTTGATTTTTTACACCTTGTGTCCGAAAACCCCAAATATCTTACGGAGCCCTATTTTTTTCCAAAATAAAATTTAGCCTATGTTACTCGTGGATAATGTAAGAATTTTTGAAATCGGTCCAGTACATTTTGAGCCTATTCATTACAACCAAACAAACAAACAAACAAATATTAGAGTCCGACCGAAACTGGTTTTCCGGCCGAAACCGAAACTGAAACTGAATATTCGGCCGTGGCTTCAGTTTCGGCCGAAACCGAAACCGAAACTCACGTGGTCAAGTAGAAAATTCCTTAAAATGCTGAAATTTGGTGCATTTTATCCATTATTCTGCATTAATTAGGACATGAAATGGAAACAATATTTTTCTCTTTGCGACATTTTAGTCTGAAACAATTAAAAATAAATATAAAACTGTAATAATAACCCTCATACAGCAAAACTATATCGATAGGTCATCGGAATGAAAAACAAATATTGAATTAAGTTTACCTATACAACGTACCTAATTTAAGAAAATTTCTCTTTTTACATGTGACTTGATTTGTAAGTAACAACAAAACAAAGTTACTAACTCAATATTTAACTATATAAATCATTCAAGTACATAAACGAAACAAAAACTTACATGTAATCAGTTCCATCAAAACAACCTCTAAAGAATGTTTGCGTCCGGCGATAACGTACTGATTAAGTTGTGTTGCTACAGAGCTATCCGAACGGCGCACGACAATTCCCGAACAGGGCCGCCAGCGTCCGCCAAAGCGTTGCCACAAGAAACGAAGTTAGGCGAGCGTGCACGATAACTTCCGAAATCAGTTTCGGTTTCGGCAGAAGTTTCGGCTACTTTTGGCCGAAACTCGGCCGAAACCGAAACCGAATGTGAACTTTCGGTCGGACACTAACAAATATACAAACAAAGTTTTCCTCTTTATAATATTAGTGTAGATAAAATTTTACAATACATGGATACAAGTCCCAAGTAAAAAATTACTTTATGCCATTGCCAATTCATTAAAGCTGTTTCAAACAATAGAGCTAGAATAGAGTACTATCATATGTTTCATAGTCATACAGATGTTTTAAAAAATTATTTGTATAAATAGCAAATGCCATGTGACAAAAACTAACACATTCAGTTCCAAAACACAAACTTTATGAATAGGAGCGTAAAAATAGTATTCCCGATAATACGCGCTCATCTCGCCCGTAAGCTGCTCAAATAAGATTACCAGATGACGTGATTAAATTATTATCACGTAGCTAATTGCTGTATTAATGGATTCCCACTAAATATACATACATCGGCGTGGGGCTTAGCTCTCTAATAAATACGACTTGCTGAGCAATTAGTAGCGAGTATTTGACAAGGTATTAGCGAGCAGCCGTTTTCTCGATTTTCAACTAAATGAAGTTCGTACTAGAAAGTATTTGACTAGATCTCTTCAGTTAAAACTTGAATGGAGTAGGAGGATAATACGTGTTTACCTAAATAGGTATGCCAAGTAAATTTTCACAAATTACTTTTATTATTCAAACGCAAGTTTAAAACTAAATTCAACCAAGTAAAACCTTCAAGTTGAAACAAGCGAAATTAATATGTAATTCAGGTCAGAAAATGTAAATGTGTAAACTTAATTGAAAATGTGATCATTTATATAGATAGGTATGTACATATGCCGCCGTAGTCTTAAACATAGTTACTGCTTATGTTTTGTTTTCTTTTTTATGTCCTCAATTAAGCAAGTAGGCACCTAAATTATTGCAACGCTTACGTTTCTCAATTGATTATTAAAAAGGATTAATGTTTAATAAATTCTATCAATTAAAGTAATTATAAAAGAAGAAAAAAATAAGTAAATAATTTAAGTAGTAATTCCCGCAATAATATTTTAATGAAACATTTATTTCTGTTTGTAGGTAAATACATTATGCAAAGTTAGTAGGTACCTACTTAGTGGAGAATTTTCAATTATTTTACGAGCATTCACTTTATTTAAATACCTAGTTATTTAAATAAACGCTAACAGAAATATTACTTGTATAATTGCCTCATTGTATGCACATTTTAATAAAGACTTGGAATCTTATTATAGAATGTAAAACAAATATTATTCTGTCTGAAATAACATTTAACAATAGTTTAACAAATCTCTCTCTAGTAACTAAAATCCCGATTAGTAAAAGTTTTATGTAGTCTAGTGTCGTACATCTGAATGTCAGACAGTAATACTTTTCTAGTAATAAAATGAAATTAATTATGACTACTTATAATTTTTATAAAATCTATAGCCCGACTACGTAAATTGAAATATAGCCTATGTTACCCGGGCTATTATTACGAATCTATTGACACTAATCGAACCAATAGTATAGGCGCTACGGTGGATTAAACATACATAAGTAGGTAGGGTGACACCCCCAATTGCTAGCACTGTACCAAATTATCAGCACCCCCGAACAAATAGTAGAATTATTATAAGCTTCTCACTAATTAATTTTTGTGTCCATTTAATAAAAACACTAAATTATTTTTTCTGGAATCTACTGCCAGCGACACCACACTTAAAAATATAAAGTATTTTCCTCTGTAATAAATTAGTAGTCGAGGTTTTATAATTTGACCATTCTTTTAAAGTGCTGATAATTGGTACTCTCACCCTACATAGACCGCCTTTCCTTTTGGCTTCACCGTAGTCGAGTAAAAAACATGTAAAAAAGCAAAAAGCAACAATGTCAAACAAACAAGTTTTCATTGCTCAGTGTTTAATAAATGATAGTGCTCTTAACAGTGGCGGCTGTGTTCACGGTAGATTAACTTTATTACATGCACCAAGAGCTGCGTGGGCAGACATTACACTAGTGCAGGATTTGCAACGTGATGCTGTACTTTTATTTATTTACTTCGTGCCTTTATTGAACAAAGGTTCATTAATCTTCCGTATCTTAAATAAAGTCTTCGTTTGTTTATTATAAAAGTCCGTGCCTCATAGCAAGTAGTAATCTAGCATAATCATTATATTTGTACATATAGGTGTAGTCAGTTACTCAGACCAAATAAAAATGTTTCTACTTGTTACTCCAGAACCCCAATATTATACTTTAAACGAGTTATTCTTGTAAATATTATAATATATTCAGTCTCGAAAACGACTGCAAGTATTTTAATGCAATGCAGGGAGGTTGGGGTAACTAAAATCCGTATAGTAGTTTTTTCGTAAAAAAGGCACAAACATCCATCCATACATACGTACATACATACATCCTCACAAACTTACATATTTAGGCTCATTGGGTTTAATAGTCGTACAAGCTTTAATTAGTAGAATCGACCTACAACAGGCACTCGTCAAGCTTTATTCAATACTATGTTGCCTGCGACTTTGCACAGAAATAAAATGTTTAATCGCAGGTATATTGTTTTTATAAATTAATAATAAGATGTTGTTTTTTGCGTGAAAAAGCTATAAATATAATAAATAAAATTAGGTCTCCTAAAATCAATTACGGATACTCTAGGCACATGATCCACCGCTTATGTAAAGATGTTTAGGCAGAAAAATAACTGTCACGCTCAAATTAAAAAAGTCATCAGTCTCACTCTCCGCAAAACGCAACTCGCCCATATTTAAAAGAATTTTTTTTTGCGAGTATAACATTTATTTTTCTCCCTAAACGTCTTTACTTAAGCAGTAGATCATATGGCCAAAGTATTCGTAATTGATTTTACCAAACCTTATATATCGTCTACATCTTTACAACATTCTCTTAAACTTTTGAATTTATAATATTACTATTTACTACCTAAGATATCCAACCAAATGTTTACATAAACAAGCCACATCGAATTTAGGACAATCCCATTTCACGGAGACCCATATTATTTTTACTTTCACAATTGAATTTATTTGGAGCAAAAAATAGCATAGATTTATTCACTGCTTTTCCTCCATTTATTGCTCCACTGACCAAACAAATCAAAAAGTCTGATTTATTACAAGAGGATACCGAATCATTATTTCTTATATAACAACTGTTTGCCCTTTGTTATGACTTGCTCTGCGACACCCAAATGCATGTTCAAGAAATTACCGTGACTATTTTTAACTACCTATATAATTATTATATTATTTACATTATCTACAATCTACATAAATAACAAGACCAAAGCCTAATTTACTACGTAACAAAATTACAGGACCTTTTTCAATTAGGACAATAATTAGTCCCTGCTGCTTTAAGTATTTAAAATTAATAACGTAATTAAGGACAAGGTATTTTCTCAAATAAAGGATTCAATGCATTAGTTTTTTCTGAATTGTGCTTAGTTATTACTTATCCCTTAATAAAATGTTTTATTTTGATGACTAAAACTTCTTTCAGGCTACCTACTAAAACGTTACGTTTTTACCTTAGCTCCTAAATGTTTCCGTTCATTGATTCGACTACTCGTAGTCTATAGTCTAGACAACTTAGTAAACTCTTCCAGATTAATTTCAAATTTCTCATAATTGCGGCGATCCCAACTTCAACCAACTTCAATCTGCGTAGCCTAATCTGTAAATATCCAAACTTTTTGGGGTTGAGGTATAGTCACAGATTAAAGAGGAACAGGTGTTTTGTGTTTTATAATTTATGTCACATGAGATTGTGATGTGTGTTACTGATTGGTGTTGGTTGTTATAAATATATTGGTTGTTATATTTGTATTTAATGCATGTTAAAATGAAATACAAATAATGTTAAAATATTTTTAAAAAATTGGTTATATATTGCGTGCATGAAAAATAATAGAATAAATCAAAAAAACTTTATCCTACGGATAATAGGTGCAGTAAAATCATATTGCTAATGGCCTACGGCAATCTATATCTTTATATGGAAATGACAGATGATGTATGAAAAACTATTTTGTAGGTGTCTAACTTCATTATAAGAGCGACTACGGCCTATTCAATAGTAAATATAAAAGCCCCTTGAGCCACATACGTGATAGTAGAGGTTTAATGCCGGGTTGTGTTGTTTAGCAATTAGACTTTCTCAATAACCTTATACTGACGCTAGACTTAGTTTCATTATTTACTCTAATCTTCTGACAACCCTGACAACATTTGGATGGTTTCCCAAGCTTCTATGAAAGCTGTCTCTCTGTATAACTGTACTCTGCAGTAAGATACTCCTTAAGGTCTTCATGGTTATCGCGCTAACTTAGATACTTACTTTGATTAACTCACCTTTATGACCTTTGCTTTTATAGAAACATTTATAGGCGCTACCATAGGGGCTTTTTCGCTTAAGTGCACTTGCACAAGTTTGATAGTTTACGTAGAGAATGGTACTAGGTAGGTAGTAGGTACGTACTAGGTACGTACTAGATCGCTACGCAAGATAGCTCTATATAATTTTGTGACTTTTATAAAAAATATAGAATGCATACATTATTACTTTTAAACTGTACTAGTTTTACGAGAATTGTGCGAACGGAGGAGTATGATATTTGGCACAGTTAAAGTTTATTAAGAAATACATAAAATTAATAATAAGAACAACAACACACGCTAGCTCAGATTATTCACACACACTGCCATGCATTTTTTAATATTTTTTTACACGTTGATGTTTGTCAGTCTGTCACAAATCACATCATTTACATTTTTTTTCTACCTAAGAGGCAAAAGAACCCTTGTAAATTATTATAGTCAAATTTCGTCCACAGGGTGATCTCTAGTATAATAAACATATCATGTTATACTGGCATGCTTTATAAATTGTATATAGGTGCTTAGATATAGGTACCTAAATATACAAAGAATTAGGACTAGGTAAGTAATATCGTGAACTTTGCAAAAATATATAATGTCAAGAGTCACGACATACCTACTTGATACGAGCAAGCTCTCTGAATAAGTTACTTGTAAGTTAAATTGAGTTTTTTGAAAGTAAAAGTAAATATTATCGAACTATTTCTCTAGAGATTCATGATCACTATTAGCAATATGTGTACCGACTTACCGGATTGCGACTGCTACGCATAGACGTAGGAAAAAAGGCGAAACGTAGGAATTGTTTACTACGAACAATTCACTACGTTAAACTAAACGTTAAACGTTTACTACTACGTACTACTTAATCATCAATTGCTAGTTTGATATCCCTTAAATTTCAAGTTCCATATTTTTTACGCATACCCTCTGAAAATGTTCGTATTGACCCAATATAGTCTATAAAAAAATATTAGCCTAATCGATAAACGATAACCCGTGCCGACTTGCGATTTTAATTTTCCCACGCAAGTTACAAGGGGACAACCGTATGACCTGCACTAAATGTTTCATTTGTCGTTTTATTCGTGGTTTTGTGGGATTTCTTGACGCAATTGTTTATTGCGTAGGTACCTAAAGATGTATGTAAAATTCAAGAGTGAAGAGTGGTAAAAATACTGCCTTACCACCAAATAAATGGTGTAAAATCAACACATAATCGTCAAGTTTTGGCAGTCCTATTTGGTGAAGTGCCGTAGCCTGTAAGGCATAAAAATTGTAAAATCTCGGAATCCAGGGCCAGTCAATGAATCTGTATAACGAGTGACTGCATTATTAAAAGCTCAAATAAATGACATACGGACGGACATACAGATAGACAGGACTAATCTATAAGGGTTCCGTTTTTTGCCATTTGGCTAAATGGCAATGGCAGTAAATAAAAAAGTCAGATCTCGATTACAACAACAACTCTTTGTGACATGCAAAAATTTTAACTCTGCCTATAATTTATGAATTTGACGACATCTGTGGCTCAGTGGTTAACGCATCGGCGCTCAAGCTGGAGGTCGCGATTTCGAATCCCGCCGAAGGAGCAAAAACTTTTCAGTGTTCCTGGGTCATGGATATACATACATACATACATACATATAATCACGCCTTCTTCCCGTAAATGGGTAGGCAGAGACCACTTTTTGCCACTTGCTACGATCCCCACATACTCGCTTCGCCTCGTTCACCTTCATTCTTACCATCCATTGCTCCTCTTACATTCAACGTAGCGAAGCGGCTCTCCATGATCCGCTTTTCACCTCCGCGAAAAACGAGACGTGATGGGTGGTGAACCACATCACCGCCATTTTGGATAATTAAATTATTTTTATGATTATCCGTTGCGTTTCCACGGATTTGTGGAGAGGGTAGGAATAGGGAAAGGGGAGGATAGGTGGTGTGGAAAGGAAGATTGGTAAGTTAGAGTGGGGAAAAAGGAAATGTAGGATATTACCGCCCAGGAGGGCAAGGATAGGACAGTAATAGCTAGGGAAGCCGGGGTCGCGTACCCGTATACTATACCACAACTACCGGACAGGTAAGTTGGGATGAGTATCCCATGTCATAATCATAATCAAATCATGGATATCGTGTATTAAATATGTGTTTAATATAATTCAAATCTTAATTATATGTAATAGTATGGATATTATAAAAGTATCAAAATATATACTACCCGTTGTCATGTCCCCATAAAACAAGTTCTTCGGATATTACCACAGAGTCAGATTAACGTGGCGTGAAGCGTCCATAGATATTATATTATTATTATATTTCCAAGATTTCTGTCTCTAGTAAGTAGTACGAGTAACATGTAATAATTAAAAGTTGAAAATCTCCTTTGTCTTGTTAGCTTTAATCTCAAAACAGATGATCAAACGAATTTTCATTGTCCCTTTTGCAACGTTCAAGCTTGCGTTTGATCTTACAGTACCTCCTTACTTTTATCATCCATACACTCGATACATTCACACAAGAGCGGAAACTCTATCTTCAGTTCGCTTGTTTATATCCTGTCGTTTTTACATACTACAGCTTTATTTCATATATATAGTTGTGGTCATTAATTTAGAAACGATATCTTTTTAGGGTTCCATACCTCGAAAGGAAAAAACAGAACCCGCTTTGTTGTCCCTTGATGACCCTTTTTCTCGGATGGAGGTATCAAGCTGGAATTTCTATTACTCAGGTCTACTGTCTCTTGGAGCTGTGAAAAACTCAAACTTCTAAGCAAACGCAATCAAAATATACGGCCGTTTATGCCGCAAATTTTTAACACTCGCAAGGGAATCAAAACCAAGGATACTTCCCGTGTACGCAGATTCTTGAAATTTGGTACGAAGCAACGTCTAAAATAGCACAGATAAAGGAAAAATTGCGAAAACTGTAAATTTTTTGTTACATCATAATATAATAAGAATATTTTAATACTTTTAAACCTACTACCCCTACTATGACTCGATTGTCGTGATGGGTGAACTTTTATTTTAAATATACCTACAGGTTTGTACGGAACCCTCGGTGCGCGAGTCCGACTCACACTTAGCCGGTTTTATTTATTGAATTCTATTTTTGAAATTTTTGACGACCTCTGCGGCTCAGTGGTTGAGCGTGTTGTTGCTCGAGTCGCAGGTTCGAATCCCGCCGAAGGAACAAAAAGTTTTTCTGTGTTCCTGGGTCATGGATGTGTATTAAATATGTATCATAAAAATCTTAAATATAGTATACAAGTATTATGTAAATATATTTCCGTTGGCTGGTACATCATTAGTTTACTTACATCATAACAAAGACGTTCATTATGGTCAGTGTGAACTTAAACGCACAAATATCGGAGATATTTACAAATATATTCCTGCAGCCGTATACTTCATACACTTTAACCCACGTGTGACGTCATTTGTGGGTACGACATTAGTATGGAGCGTTTTCACGAGACTTGCGAATTTTTTTATACAAATAGCTGTACCTTTGAAAATATTGACTTTTGATATCTGTTTCTTCTGAGAAGTTATTCATATTTATGAATACTATTTATTATGCAACTAAAAAAGTCAGTCCGATCCCCTATTACGTACTGTATTTGTGGTTGACATATTATTATTGGTTCCCTATTTTTTCGCATAAAATCATATGTCATAATTTTACTTGGCATAATTTCATTTGACCTAATAGTAGTTTCGCATAATATTCATTTGTCATAACTTTCTTAGCATAATTTTTTTTCGCATAATTACTAAAAGCATAATAATTGTTAGGCATACTTATTGTAAGGCATATATTTTTTTACGCATAATATTCATTAAGAATAATATTTTTATGCATAATATTAAAAAGCATAAATATATTTACGCATAATGATATTTAAGCATAATATTATATTGACGCATACATCTTTGTAGCATTTTTTTTTTTCACATACTAATGAATGATAAATTCTACTGGGTATGCGAGTTAAGACGAAATAAGAATTATAATTGTAATTTTCGACTGATTACGAAATTAAACTCGGACAAAAAACACGAACTGCTATCTAAGAACATGCCAAGCTAATTATTTTAAACATGTTAGCGGCTTACGGGTGGCCCAAGGGCCACCCCGCCGCAACTTAACCTACTGTTACACATGTTATACTAGGTATATGAGTGTAATACTTGCTTTTAATGTTTCATAAATATGCGTTTAATTATCTTAACCGTGTTTTCATTATGTCGTTCCATTTTATGCATATTTATGCCTTGTGACAGAATGCCTTGAATTTATTATGACAAAAAATATGCCTAACGAGTTTATGCCGAAAAACAATTATGCCAAAGTATTATTATGACAAGAAAAAATATGCCTTACGAGTTATGCCTTATTAAATTAGGACAAACAATATTAGTCTAAATGATATTTATGTCTAATGATGTAGTATGCCAAGAAACCATTATGCCAAAGTATTATTATGCGTAGTAAAATTATGCCAAGTGAGGTATGCCAAATGAAATTATGACAAATAAAATTATGCGAAAGAAGAGGATCCCATTATTATTAAAGAAATCATTCAACAAAACAATACAGACTAATATCTAATGTTGTTAGTTGTGTTTGTCCCCACAATTACCTACATAAATGTGTTGTTACATTCCTGCCTTGGCATAACTGGAACAACAATGTCATGTTAATAAATTAAAAATTGTTATTTCACTCCACGGAATTTGATAGCAAAATAGTGCATACATAATACCTATCCAACAAGTAACATAATAGTTTACAAAATATTTTTATAACAACACTCCACCCTCACGTTATAAGCTTTTTAATATAATATATCTAAAAACTTAGGCCTTTGTATCCGTTAATGGATGATTTATACAGTATTCTCCGAGCGAAGTAACCACTCTTGAAATACTGTAGTGCCTGGGACAGTTGGTTTTTAAATGTCGTATGGTTGCCCAAGCACATACGGCATTCTCACAACATAGTCAGCCTAGTCAGAGGAATGAACTAGTCAATACGTCTGGGGCCAACTATGTGCGGGTTTCCTCACGATGTTTTCCTTCACCGTTAGAGCGTCCGTATAATGTACTTGAGATCTGAAAAAGTCTCATTGGTACACGCCACAACCTGGGATTCGAACTGTTATACGGGATTACTATTTTCCCTTTTTAAAAAAAGATTTATTACAATTAACTGAAATAGTACTTCAATAAAACAAAGAAATTAGAATTGAGACAACTGTCGCGGTCTGGAGTCAGAGATGGAGTGCCCTGAAGGGGTCTGGACTGAAGCGTAGGACGATAGGAGATATGCGGGATCAGCAAAGTCGGAAAGCTAGGGTGAGCATGATAGGGTACAGATGCGGGATATAACACCTCCCCGGGGTAGACTAAACTTCGGGGTCGAAGTTTATGGAAAATGAAATAAAGGAAATTAAACATGGATTCTAAGGCTGGGAGTAGGAATAGGTTTAGGTTTAGCTTTGTCTTTAGATAGGTCTTGAAGAGGAATGGAAGGAGGAGAGGAGCCAGAAGAAGAAGCAGAAGAAGATTCATCTTGGGTTTCCTGTGTTGGAGATGGATTGACGGAAAGAGTTTGGGAAAATCGTGGAAGAATATAAGGATGGCGACAGTTGTACCTTTTTATTAAAACTAAACATTTAAAAACACAAAATACAAAAATAATCAAAGAAATAACTATAAAAGTGGAAGAATAATGTGCTTCATATTTAATGAAGCTGTGTTGATTAATGATTTTGTCAGTTTCTTTTGTTAATGATTTCAATTTTAATATATTTCCATTACTAATCGTGTCTAGATCGAAATTTTGTAAATCTATAGTATGAAACTCACTATTCTCTCCATTATTTATCTTAAAATTACAACACGAATCATTTATTATATTGACATTAGAAAATATCTTATTTACTCTAAATTTCACAGCTTGAGATTTAGGTATTAATTTTGTATGTTTAGAATAACCAATACAATTATTGGGTACATAAACAATTCCTGTACCTATTACATTTAGATCAACATTTGTTTTGTTACGACATTCAATTAACACTTTAGTGTAAATGGATTGTACAAATATCCATTTATTGTTCGAGATAGATTTCCAAATATCGATTTGGCCGTTAACACTTTCGGTTTTGCACTGCACTGGTAGAGCTTTTATGGTATTCACTAGTAATTCACTTTCACAACTCGGATGCTCGCTGATGGAGAAGATCGTGGTCACGTCGCAGATATAGGTTCGGGCATTCATCGCTTTGCATTCCCGTAGTGAGTCTAAGTTACAATATGCACTTTTGTCATTGGTCATTGCAATATATTTACTACTAGGTACAACATAAGTATAATAACTAGGTTTAGATACATCATGTGGTGTCGGAAGAGCAATATTATGATATAGATTATATTCTTTTAAGGATACAAGAGGAATTCTAAGGATAAACACAACTTTATCGCTAACACTATAACTAAATACACTAGAGACATTAATGAGAGTAAACATTTCATTTAATTCTAGATTTACAGGTAATTTCGCATCAACAGGTAAGTGACGAAAGTTATCGACAAGCTCCTGGTATAAATGACTAGGCGGTAATATAGCTGGATGTAGTATATTCTGGCTACTAAACATAATTGCATTAACAATATCCTCCATTTGAAATGATAAAGTTATAATACTTGCTTCTAGACTATTTAATATAGTAATCATATTAGTTTTCATTATTAAGCTTTTAGACATCGTAGATATATTATTTATTTTGTTAGAGAGGTTGTCGATAGCTTCATTAAGGTTGTCTTCATTAATTTTTATTTTTCTTAAAGTAACGTTAATATTTGTTAAAGTAGTAGTTGTTATGAGAATATTATCTTTGATTAATGAAGCCAACTCTTTTTGATTTGATTGTACATTTCGTATAGCTTCATCGTATTTGATGGCGTCATTTTCATCAAGAGTACCAAAAATGGTTTTAAAAGCAGAGCCTACACCACCAAACCATGCAGATCTACGGAATCTGTGATCAATTAAATGTGATATGGAATTATAATCTTTTACCAATTCGTCATTTCTAATGGTAAGTGGTTGTAATACATTATGACATTCTAGGGTATCGTCAAATTCTATTTCTACTTTGTTGCATAAAAATCGTAATGTGCCAAGAATTGAATTTATATTGGTTATATGCGATTGAAAATGCGATATATCTACTGGAGTGACAACATCTAAATAATCTGAACATATTTTTAATTGTCCTATTGGATCAAGGTAAATTCCCGGACTCGAATTTATTTGTTGAATAGAGTCTTGAGCCGCTAAGGCTGAAATGCTGAAATAGAAAGAAATTTACTTAAAATTATTTTACTTTAACTATTTTTACTATAAAGATTGAACCGATGCCGGTTTGATTTGATCAATATGATGTTTAACATGTCTACGGTTAATAAGCAGAGAAACAGTATTATAGCCATGAACTTTAACAATTTTGTATGGACCTTTCCATTGAGGGGATAAGGCCTTCCTTAAGCGTAAATGATTTTTTAAATAAACCAAATCTCCAACCTTATAAGACACGGGTCTCGTTTTGTTATCATAATAGGTTTTTGAATTTTGTTTTGACTTAATGATGTTCTCAATCGCTTTCTCCCGAGCATGCTTTAATCGATGTTGTAACATCCTGACATATTCTGGATACGTGGCGTCATTGATGTTTGAATTATAAACTGAATCTGGAAGATACGGCTTATGGCCAAATACGAGTTCGTAAGGTGTGAATTTTGTAGTGGTATGAACAGCCGTATTATAAGATAGCATAGCTGTGTATACATATCGGGACCAATTATCTTGATTTTCATTTACGAAGGATTTGAGATACTCCTTGAGTGTAGAGTGACTACGCTCAAGTGCTCCTTGAGTTTGAGGATGGTAAGGAGTTGACCAGATTTGTTTTATTTTCAGAAAGTTGCAAGTCTTTTTGAATAAATCAGCAGTAAAATTTGTTCCTTGATCGGTAAGTATTGTTTTTGGGATTCCGAATAGCGAGATAAAATGAAGCAGACATTCGCTGGTTTCTTCAGCTGTTATTGTTCTAATGGGATACGCGACTGAATATTTTGTAAGATCGTCCTGTAGAGTCATAATAAATTTGATTTTTGCGGTGCCTACTTCCGGTAAGGGTCCCACAATGTCAAGAGATATGCGTTGAAACGGTGCGGTAGAAGTTGTAGTAATTTGCATCGGTGCTCTATTTATTTGTCTGAAAGCTTTGTTTTCTTGACAAAGAGTGCATGATTTAACGTAATGTTCGACGTCAGCACGCATACGTTTCCAATAATACTTTTCTTTTATTCTGTCATACATTCTATTTGCTCCTAGATGACCGGAAATAGGTAAATCATGGTTATCTTTTAATATCTTTTTAATTTCGCTTAATGACGGATACATAATGTTATTATGATATATGTGTAATTGAATATTTGTGGAGTCAAAAAGATATCCTATTATATTATATATTTTAACAAAAGAGAACTTATCAAATGGACTTTTAAAATCAGTTATAGCGACTTGATGTGATGTAGGGTAAGACATAATTATTTGATCTCGTGTATACTTCAGCGCTTTGAATAAGTCTGGATAAGTGCATTCATCAAAATGATTCACCTTAAAATATAAAAAGAGATAAATTTTATCTTCGATGACTAAAGGGTTAAAAGTATACAATTCTCTTTCCATTTTCAGAAATTCCTCGACAATAGGATTTGAACAACTGCTTAACAAATCTTGCACATATGGTACCGACTCGTCTAAGTCTATTGAAGTAGGTACAATTAATAGTTTTTGCGATGATTTTAGAAGAGTTTCATTGTGTTCATGGATTATGGTATTGTAAGATCTAGTAGGTGATTTTAAGAATTTAGAATAATTTTCATCGACGACAGGTAAGTTAGACGTAGGAGATTCCAGTGGTATTGAAGATTCTGGTTCGGGGTAAGTAGATACGTTTTCATCAATGTTATCAGGAATAGGAATATCAACAGGTATAGAAGATTCCGGTTGTGCTGAAGTTCCTGGCTCAGGGTGAGTATTTACATTTTTATTATTAGAATCAGTGTAGGGAATAGGATTTTCAGTGTCTGTTACAGGTTGAACCACTTGTTCTTCGACAACGGGAAGTTCGTGATCAGTCATAGGTAAGTAATCTAGTATGTCATGTTGGAATTCTGGAAAATCGATGTTAAAATCAATTGGAGACATAGATAAGTCACGCGCGTCGTTATTTGCGTCAGCAGGCGATGTTGGATTCGGTGGAGTACATAATAGCTGGGAATCATTATTAGGATTGGTAAGTTCTGTATTTTCAGGATAAATCGGATTAACTGGGTACCTTGAGAGTGCGTCAGCCGCTGAATTAAGTTTGCCTTTTCTGTAAATAATTTCATATTCGAATTCTTCTAATTTTAACCTCCATCTTTGCAGTTTACTACTAGGATCCTTGTGATTAAATAACCATTTTAATGGTCTATGGTCTGTGACTATTTGAAATTTACGTCCGTAAAGGTAAGGTCTAAATGTTTTGCAGCCAAAAAGTATGGCGAGCAATTCTTTTTCGGTAGTACTGTAATTACATTCACTTTTGTTTAAGATGCGAGATGCAAAAGCTACTGGTTGATCTTTACCAATTTGTCCTTGTGATAGGACAGCACCTACTGCATAATTTGACGCATCACAAGTAAGTATAAAAGGTTGTGTGAAATCAGGATAAGCTAGGAGAGGAGCGGTTGTTAGTTTGGACTTTAATGTTTCAAATGCTAATTGTTGTTGGTTCTCCCAGTTAAATGGAACATCCTTTTTTAGTAAATTAGTAAGAGGCTTGGAAATAGTAGAGAATTCAGGGATGAATCGGCGATAATAGGAAACTAACCCTAAGAACGATTTTATGTCTTTAGGGCACTTGGGAATAGGAAAATTTGTAACAGCTTTGACTTTGTCAGGATTTGGTTTCACGCCTTTTTCAGTTATTACATGTCCTAAGTAGCCTACCTCTCGTCTCAGGAATTCACATTTGTCTGGTTGAAGTTTTAGGTTAAATTTACGCAGTCTTTGAAAAATAGAAGTCAAATTTAAAATATGTGAGTCTAAGTCATAAGAATAGGTTACTATGTCGTCGAGAAATACATAACAGCGGATACCCTGAAGTCCAGTTAATGCTGTGTTCATTAGCCTCTGGAAAGTGGCTGGGGCGTTTTTAAGCCCGAAAGGCATTCTAAGAAATTGGTAGTGTCCTTCTGGGACGTTAAAAGCGGTTTTTGATTTATCGGACTCATTTAAGGGAATTTGATGGAACCCGGAGGTTAAATCCAGTGTAGAAAAATATTTGCTATTGCCTAGTTGATCAAGTATTTCTGTAATTTGGGGAAGTGGATAAGTATCACCTATTGTTACGTCGTTGAGTTTACGATAGTCGATCACGACTCTCCACTTCTGTTCGTTAGATGCGTCTAATTTTTTTGGAACCACCCATATGGGTGAAGACCATGGTGAATCAGAGGGTTCAATGATATTTTGTTCTAGCATTTTTTCAATTTGTTTACGAACTTCGGCCTTGTGGATTTCAGGGAATCGGTAAGACTTAGTATGTATTGGTATATCAGAAGTCGTTTTGATTTCGTGTTTCAGGGCATTAGTATGTGTCAAGCTTTCGTCAGGTAAGTGAAAAATGTCAGAGAAAGTTGCACAGAGATTAAAGAGAGCAGATTTTTCTTCGTTATTTAAGTGTGATACTCTAAGTTGATTAAGAACTCGGGTCGTCCGTCTTAAATTATCCGTAGGTTGTGTTCTATCAATTTTATTTACAGAAACAGTGGGGTTTTTGTCAAAGTCTCTTATATCAAATGGTGTCAATTTTAATTTTAAATTCGAGTTGACTGTAGCTGATTCTTCGGAAGTATTAACTATTGTTATATTAATGCGATTATTTGATTTGACTTTTACTAAGCAGTTTGCTACTAATAAATTATTTGAAATGTGCTGGTCTAAAATTAATCCTTCTTTAATTTCGGGGTTTATGACGGAACATTCAACGACGGTTTCACTTCTAGCAG
This sequence comes from Glaucopsyche alexis, assembly GCA_905404095.1. Lineage (NCBI taxonomy): Eukaryota > Metazoa > Arthropoda > Insecta > Lepidoptera > Lycaenidae > Glaucopsyche > Glaucopsyche alexis. The sequence goes on from FR990048.1 coordinate 11,441,079, forward strand.
GAATAATGTAGGCTGGATCTCGGAAGTATAGTGGAAGAGACATTTTTGTGAATAACAATAAATTTTTATTATAATCGATTTTGCAGTTATTAGAATTTAGCATGTCCGACCCTATTATGCCATCGTATGGTAAGTGTATATTTTCAATAACATGGAATTGGTGAGTAATACCGGATTTAGCTAATTTGATTTTAAGATTAAAATGTCCCAGAGTTTGTATGGAATCGACTGAGGAATCTATTCCTTTTAAATTAATAAATTCTTTAGTGAGTTTAGGGAAATTGGTTAGGCAAGATTTTTTTAATAGGCTTACAGAGGATCCAGAGTCTACTAATAAGGTAAGTGGGAATTCTGAAACAGGGGAGTCAACCAGGACATATGGTAAGAGTGTTTTTGTAGGATCGTTAACTATCTCAAAAATATTTGATTTGGATTCAGAGGATTTAGGATTAATAGATACAGTGGAATTTGGATTTGACACAGTGGATTTTGAACACGATACAGTGGATTTTGAACTCGATACAGTGGATTTTGAACTCGATACAGTGGGTTTTGAACACGATACAGTGGATTTTAAACTCGATACAGTGGGTTTTGAACACGATACAGTGGATTTTGAACTCGATACAGTGGGTTTTGAATACGATACAGTGGATTTTGAACTCGATACAGTGGGTTTTGAATACGATACAGTGGATTTTGAACTCGATACAGTGGGTTTTGAATACGATACAGTGGATTTTGAACTCGATACAGTGGGTTTTGAATACGATACAGTGGATTTTGAACTCGATACAGTGGGTTTATGCAACTTGCCCATGTAGCGGGGTTGCGTAGATTTAGTAATTGCACCACTTGTGCGTTGATTTAGTAAGGTGTCGATTTTAGATTGAACTTGTCCCGCACGACACCGGGACGAGACTTTAATTAGTTTTTTGGGACGTCGTCTACGGTATCATAACCTTCTTCGGCATTAATTTGTTCACGAGGATTTTCGTCGTTAAAGGATGTAAAATTAACTCGTTGGTAATTTGGTCTATTAAAATTTTGATTTCTATTATTATTGTACTCCCGTTTCCTACACTCATCTATCGTGTGACCAATATTCTTACAATAACGGCAAACCGGGGGTGAGTTAGTGCCACTCTGATTTTGAACGCGGTTGCTATTATTATTATTGTACCGCATATTGGGATTTGGGAAGCGATTATTATAATTATTAGAATTTTGATTTTGAAATCGGCGGTTGGCGTTAAAACTAGGCCTGGAAGAAAGCGATTTAGGTTGGGGATTTTGTTTGTATAAAAATTGCTGAATTTTCTCTTCGGAAATGGCTATATTTATTGCTTCGTTTAATGTTTTAGGTGACTTGCACCTCACTACGTTTGATATACGAGGTACAAGTCCCATTTGAAAATGATGGAGAGCTAGCTCTTCCATTGCTGCAGTGCGACCTATCATTTCTCTATTTTTGCTACCGTGTGCAATTGAAATTTCTGTTAATAATTGTGACAAACATGTTTCGACTCTTAGGGAATATTGACTAACAGATTCGTTTATTTGCTGTTTGCATTCTTGCAAGTCTGTTAACAAATGTGCGTAGTGTTTCCGTTCACTAAATTGTATTTTAAGAAAATCTTTTAGTTATGACCAGTTTACAAATTCTTTTATTGAACAGGTCGTTTGGGCTCTACCCTGTAATTGACATAGGATATATTTAAAAACGGTATCTTTTTGTTGTTCGGAAGCTAAATCGTGGGCGTTACTGCAGTTAACAAGAAAAGAATTCAACGATTCCCTAGCGCCATCGTAGGGTTTTATGAATTTAAGTAAGGTAGAGAGATCTAACTCTACTTTTGGCGAAGTAGTGGTCTGCGTTTTCTTTTTGGACCTGGTGACAGGCCCAGGTTGAGAGGATGGGACTGTTTCGTCCTCGGGTTCGTTTATATTTACTTCAAATTTAGGACTAGGCGCTCTAGATTCCGACATTTTAACTTTATACAAAACACTTCAAATAATAAAGATACAAAAACACAAAAGAAATTGCAATGACCAAAGTAGAATAAATGAACGACTCACAGGAATGCGGCGATAAGGGCTTGTATAAACATCCGTGCGGCGTGCGGTCGGCGTCGGCTGCTGGACTTCGTGGAACTCGGCGCGCTGGACCCGGCGAAATTGATGTACCGAACAGGAACTCGGGAACCGCGGATTCGTTACACTTTCGATTTGTTGAATATTGGAATTCGATTTAGGTATTGTTCGTGAGGCGTACCCGGGATTATCTTTTAAAATCCCCTTGAGCTGCCACCAATTTGTTATACGGGATTACTATTTTCCCTTTTTAAAAAAAGATTTATTACAATTAACTGAAATAGTACTTCAATAAAACAAAGAAATTAGAATTGAGACAACTGTCGCGGTCTGGAGTCAGAGATGGAGTGCCCTGAAGGGGTCTGGACTGAAGCGTAGGACGATAGGAGATATGCGGGATCAGCAAAGTCGGAAAGCTAGGGTGAGCATGATAGGGTACAGATGCGGGATATAACAGAACCTGCACTCTCTCGAGTGCGAACCAAACGGTCTACCCACTAGGCTACGTATATCTATGGTATATTTTAATATAATATATCTATGGTTAGGGTTTTGCCGGGAAAGTCAATTAGCAATTTTGTGTTCCTGTATTATTTTTCTAAATTCGTGTTAATTCGGTTTTTAATGTGTTATAGTGGTGGATAATTATAGGAATGATTTCTTTTACCCGACTGCACCAAAAAGAGGGTTATGTTTTTCGAGAGCATGTTTGTATGTATGTATAATTGTTTGGCACGCTAGATAGGTAGGTAGGTAGGCTAGATAGGTTTTAGCTTGAGAGGTGTCGTTGGATTCGTATATTTACTGTAAGTGACACTGGGTACATCCCTCTTTTTAATATAATACATCTATGGGTAGGTACAATCAATGTAAGAAGATTATTTGACGCAGTCGGGTGTTTTATCCGAGTTCCAAAATAAGGAGGCGGTTATACTACATGAGTTCTATAAATATAGTTTTATTAGGATTTTTTTTGGGCTGGTACCGACTTCAAAATAATGAAGATTGAGTACAGAAATAGTTAAAATTTTAGCTGAGTTTAAAAGGGAAATTATTTAGAAAAGAAGATTTATTTCATACTTTTTTGTGCATTTATTTCTTTAGAAGTTGGTTTTAATTTATTTGTTTAAAAAAAATACCTAATTATTTTTTAATTAATGGTATAATAGGCTACTTGACTCATATTTAATTTCATACATTGAAGGAGTTAGTCCTTTAGTACTTGGCTTAGGAAAACGTATTCTAGCGATATAGTAGATTAAAAACTTAAGATTGGTGAATAAAGTTGATTTAAAAATATGATTTTTGTTTTTTATATTCCTACAAACCTCACACATGATGTAAATACCTCAAAATAACTTCCGGAAAGGATGCGACGACACAAACACAGTAAACACCTCTTTTTAATATTATATATCTATGGTAAACACATATAATGTAGTGAAACGGAACGAGTTAAATTTAATTAAATAAAGTAAGTTAAATTATAAGTTCATGACATCTTATACATTCATTATTTATGTATTTTGTTTCCTCTAAATTCTAATTCCATGCTAAATTGAATTAGCTCAAAATGGTTTCCTGTATTCTTTTCTTTGTACGTTCTGAAATTCTTAACTTTATATTCATATATTTTACATTTATGTTACAACGTCGAACGGAACGTCACACCGCCATTTTGAATGAGCGGACTATACCACAGATTACAAATAGTATTAGTATGACGTCTAAGCACAGATAAAAATCTATCAATCAGCATGGCGAATAGTGTTTTCGGCGGTTTTTAAAATGTGTATTTTAAAATATATTTTTTGTAGGTTTTTAGGTTTAAAAATAATGGAATATTACTTTTTTTTTGTGTAATGGAACAATTATGAAGCGTTTAAGACATAAATAAAAACAAGGTGAAGCAGCCTATTATGTATCATGCAATAAATAAGTATTATAATAATTTAACATGTGGTTCCAGCACAATATGTAAAAAGAATTAGATGTTTTTTAAGTTCGTATGTCTAAATGTGAATGTCCGGCATTATGGACATTATGATGCCATTAGAATGAAATTCAGATGCCATAATATGCATGTTTTTAGGGTTTTGTAGCTCGAAAGGAAAAATTATTGAACCCATAAAAGATCACTTTGTTGTCCGTTCGTCTATCTGTCATCTGTCAAGACCCTTTGTTTCGGTAACAGGTGGAGGTATCGAGTTGAAATTAAAACCGTATACTCAGATCTATGGTCCTTTGCCGCTATGAAAAATCAGACTATTAAATTAACATAAAAATATACCGTTTTGCTACAAGAAAATGCATATTTCTATACTCTAGAAGTCTAGAGGTTTAGGAATCAAAATTCGTAGGGTACTATGAAATCGACCTAGAACTATGAAATTTGGCAAGTAAAATTATTATATATTATCAAACAAGAAACCGCTTACAGATTTTTTCTTGTAGGTACTACAAGTGTAGGAAAAAATCGGAAACTGCACATCTTATATTTTAAACGAGACAATCGTTTAATTTCGACTCTAATATGTCAGTCCGATTGACAGTTTGGTATGCGTATGTATAATTTTTGCTTTGTTGGGAAATTCGGAATATGGTGGGTTCGAATCTCGGTCAGATAAATATTTTTGTGATTCTTTTTTTTATTTATCAGAACTCCGAGCATAGCTGTAAATCATAGACTCACGTGTGACTGTAAATTATAGAAATATCCACTTAGCACCTTTATCTAACATAACACATTGAATGTCCCTAGGGTCTCGTAATAGACCATTACGACGTTCGTACTAGTAGGTAATATTATAACGTTTATTTTGTTCTGTAAATATTTCTTGATGGAAATAGCAAAAGGAAAATGGGAAATAAAGTCCCCAACATCCCACAGATTTGAAATAGCATGACATTTAAAAGATCTATTAGAGTAGATTTTTACTATGGGAACATGTGGAGACTTGGTTTTATATACATGCTGAATTGTTATCCAAATATCCGAAACTATAAGGAATAGCGAAAAATGAGAAAGGAGTTGCGAGCCCGATTTTGATAAAAACTGAAACTGATAAATCAATTTGCCTAGCTAGGAATCGAATCGATAAATTTTGTGAATTTGATGCTAATAAAAAACAAATTCAGGAAAGTATTGACATAGGGCAGGCATGACCAACCTTTTCAAGATTGCGTGCCAGTTTTTATTTTGGCAAAACCCTAACGGGCCGCACACCGTTAAAAATTAACAATTCGTCCACAAAACCCCAAAAATAAATGTCTTTAAACATTACTTAATAGAAAGGCGCAGGAGTATACGAAGACTTTAAAAAGGCGCGCAAAAATATTAAAAAATAATAAATATCAGTGTTACACGAGCGTATTACACGAGTACATAGCTACAACGTTCGGCCGCCAGACGAATATCGGCTTTAGGTACCTGCCGTTGTAGACAGACCCTATCCCGATTAGATGGTTCCAGATAAATCCGAGCCATAATAAATGCCGACCACTCGATTACCGAGTCGACTGCTAAATTAGCTCAGGGCCCGCATAGCATAGGCCCGCGGGCCGCAGTGGGAACTAAAACTGGTACTTTCTGGTTTTTTCTGGGTCCCAATGAACCTTGTACAATGTCGCACGTAGTGTTAGGTATTTGAATAAGTACGAATGTGAATACTTTTCTATGTAAATTGTAGTTGCTTACTTCCTAAGCAACTACAAAAATGTGCCCATATAACAAACGTTTGTCTACGTATTTTTATTTAGAATAATACTCGTATACCTACTATTAAAATAAAATAAAATAATTATTTTTCTTAATTTTTTATATAAGTTTCACAAATGTCAAAAATATAAATGAATCTAAATATTAAAATAAGTTAAAACTTATTTTAATATTTAGATTTCCGAAAACTGCCGGCGTATTTTTGGATATTATTTGTATTCGTATATTGATATTTTCAAGCATCGTCAATATTATCACTAATTGACTGCGGAAAATATATCTTGTTATTTTGTATCCAAGTCTCCAAATCCATTTTAATATCATTTTTATATAAATTATCCTCAGCCAATACTGGTTTTGTCTCCGGAATGGGCATTTTTCCTTTAATTTTTTTAAAGGAATGGAACTCCGTTTTTTTATTTTTAGAAATTTTAATTTTTTCTAGAAGAGCCCGCAAACAGTCAACTTTCCCCTCTGTAAAAAGTACAAACGTTTTATGTAAGTTAAACCATTTTTTACAACAACTTTATATTTTACAGATATAATAATAATAATAATAATTAATCAGTAAAAATACCTAATTCATTAGATATAGATACCTATGTTTTACATATTTTATTTTATTACCTGAGTTCCCTTTGGATACTACACCAGATATTAAAGTATTAGCCACGTCATCAACGTCATCAGAACTAGCAAAAACTAGGGAGAAATATATAGTGAAAATTAAAAGTATAAAAACCACTTTACCGGTATACATGTTTATACGTAAACTCAAGTATAAAATTTGTCTTTAGTGAAAAGGGAGAATGCAGGCAAGTAGGTAATCACCTAAAATTATACCTTGATAAGAGAACAATAACAAGTAATTTATGCATCAATAAACATTTATCTATGTTAACAGGTACCTACTAAAACCAGTAACAATCGAAATCTAAAAGTGAACTAAACTACTGAAAACTAAAAAACTTTAGTAATAATAATCTATGGACGCTTCACACCACATCAATCTGGTCCCGTGGTAAGTTCTCGAAAAACTTGTGTTACGGGTACCAGACAACGGGAATATAGATATTTAATACTTTTATATTATACACATATTTAAGATTTTTATTTTTTTATACACATACTAGCTGACCCGGCCACGCGTTGCTGTGGCTAAAGTTTTTGTTATATTACATTATAGTAAACAATCTAAGAGGAACGATAAGAGAACATCAGTCACGGAGTCCACTATGCTTTTTCACACAGATGGTATTCGTAAAAAAATATGGTGATCTCCTTATTTGACTTTCTACTACTATAACCCTTTAGTACAATTAAATTATTTACGAACAAAGACGAAAATGTTGATGTTGGTATACAAATTCACAGGATTGAGATTTGAAGGGGAAGTACGTTGAACACAATTAATTAAAATGTTCTTACACTTGATATTAAGCAGAAATCAATACAAAATAAAAATTTATCAGATTTATTATTTCCATTTAATTTTATAACAAATAAGTATATTACAGTATAATACAGTAAATAACATGTGTCGCTTAAACTCATGAATGAGGTAGGCAAGGCAGACAGTCTTAAACTTTTAAATTAATATCTATTTTTTTGAATTATAAATACTTTCAATTTCAATTTAATTTAACACCAATCGGTGCACAATGTTTTTGGTTAACCTGTCTTTAGCTAACACAAATAGATTCGACAGTTTCCCAACACGTGAACACGCAACATATAGTTGCCCATGAGAAAAACATGGATTTTCCAAATCTAAACCACAAATGGACATTGTTTGACCTTGAGATTTATTTATAGACATGGCGAAAGCTAAACGAATTGGAAACTGTAGCCTTTTGAAGGGTATGGTAGAATCTGATGGTATCATCGGAATACGTGGCAGCAGGACCACTTTTCCTTTAAACTTCCCAGCCAAAATGGTTGCTTCAAGAATGTTTCCGGTGATCTTTTTGATGACCAAACGCTTTCGTTCACTACAAAATAAATTTAATTAATTTTATAGCGTCAACAACACGTGGTAATTATGCTGTTAAAATGTAGCTTATATGACACGTTCATAGATTTACCATAGCAGCGCCATCTATTGATTACTTACTCAACCCAGTCGAAAGGTATCGACATCTGTTAGAATCATTTGGAGTTAACAGATAATTGTGACTGTCAAATAATAACAGACAAATAATTAGCAATAAATTAAAATTGCGACTATAATTTGAGATTTAAACTATCCTATCTCTCAAGTTGGATCGAACTGCACATGGTGTGCGAATTTTATTATAATCGGTTAAGTGGTTTAGGAGTCCATTGAGGACAAACATTGTGACACGAGATTTATATATATTAATAAGATTAAGATTTAGTACACATACATGACCCAGGAACACAGAAAAACTTTTTGTTTCTTCGGCGGGACTCGAACCTGTGCTTGAGTACCAACACGCTCAACCACTGAGCCACAGAGGTCGTCTGTTGTTTCACTCGAAGAAGACGCAGCGCAGGTCAGATTCCGGCTTGTGGTAGTGTAGTATGTAGACTCTTTTATTCATAACGAGCATAAGGTTTTGCAAATAAGCGTGTAAACCTTTTCGTTACTATTATAATGCTCTCGTGTCGGCTTTGAATACTGCCAATTCCAGTAAATATTTGCTCTCGAAAATCTCAATTACCTACCCGAAATCCTACTTCACGTTTTACTATAGAAAACTTCAACTCCACCAAATTGGCTTATTTACCTACATATCTTTGACGACCTCTGTGGCTCAGTTGGTTGAGCGTGTTGGTGCTCAAGCTGGAGGTCGCGGGTTCAAATCCCGCCGAAGGAACAAAAAGTTTTTCTGTGTTCCTGGTCATGGATGTGTATTAAATATGTGTATAATATAATAAAAATCTTGAATATGTGTATAGTATAAAAGTATTAAATATATTTCCGTTGTCTGGTACCCGTAACACAAGTTCTTCGAGAACTTATCATGGGATCAGATTGACGTGGTGTGAAGCGTCCATAGATATTATTTATTATATTATCTTTAACTGTAGGAGAGCCACAGTTTAAGATATGTAGGTAAATAAGCCTTTAATCTTAAACTGTGGGAGAGCCACCTTCGGCATGAATGGGCCAGCTCGACCGGGTAAATACCACGACCTCACAGAAAACCGGCGTGAAATAACGCTTGCGTTGTGTTTCACCGAGTGAGTGAGGTTACCGGAGGCCCATGGGGGGATTGGAGATTTTAAGGACCAGGAACGCAAGTCGCAACACCAGAGGAGTTACAAGTGTAAGTGTATAAGTCACCGTAAAATTATAAAAACCGTTATATTGTAATATTACTAGAGATATTATACTTAATATGCTGACAGATTGTCAAATACAAATTTCCCCATACAATTGCACGCATTATTTTTCGTTATATTGTAATATTTACGTGCCGATTGGTTATACGGTATGTGCCCCGCGCCGCCATATTTGTTTACTTTTTCATATTAATAATTGGGTGAATCAAGAGTTTTGCCGGGAAAGTCAATCAGCAATGTTGTGTTTCTGTATTAGGTATTTTTCTAAATTTGTGTTAATTCGGTTTTTAATGTGTTATAGTGGTGGAATATTAACCATTAATTATTCGTTGAGGTGCATTAGTGTGGAAAAGTGATACATTCTACAAAATGCGTGCTAAATTGGGTTTCCCGCCAAAACTCCCTAGGAAGTTTCAGTAAAGCGTCTACCACTTTACTGAATCGACTGACTTGACTAATTGACTACCCTGACTACTTATTTGGACTTTGACTAGACTTTGGACTTGACGATTTAGAAATAAGACAAAGAAATACCTCAAACGACAGACGAGGCAGTATGGTCTAAGACCTTAGCCTGTTCCATTTCGGGACGAATTAAACAAAAAAAAAATGGGTGAATCAACTTTTACGAGGCCAATTTGAAAGAGGTTTCAAAAAAGTTTTAAAAATTATTATTTTGTCAAATTACTGATTATTAATGTGACAGTGGCGTACGGATAATTGATTAAATTAATTTATTCTAATATCAACAGCGAGAATGCTATTGTGTGAGTTAACCACATTTTGTTGTTCATACAGTCGGAAATTCTTTTACAAGCCTTTAAATTTAATTAAATGAATTTAATTATTTTTTTATTTTTTAGCCTTTTAATTCTTTTTACCTTAACTAACAGTTGTTTTATATTATTTAAAGTTTTATGGCCTTTAATTAATATTTGAAATTAAAATTCTGAAATATGTGTTTTCAATACTAACTTTAAAAAAATGTAATTAGTAATTTTATTTAAGCTTTAAAACTTTTAAGATTTTAGAATTACTATTTCAACTTAAGATTTTAAATTAAAAAAAATGGTAATGAATATGCTTTTAATCACAGACACAACTTGATATGACAATTTACAAAATTGAGAAATAATAATGGAAGCTCCGCTAACATTTGGTTAACAGTCGGGCCATTTTATAATCAATCCTCCCCTCCTCTCCTCTCCTCTCCACTCCACTCCCCCCGCCAGTCCGCCTCTGACACACCTCTCCTCAACCAACTACCGCACCCCTTCGCTCCTTCCGTTACAGTCGGCCATCCTGTAACAATTGCGCCGCAATTATCACAGAGAAAAAAAACATTACCTAGCTCTCTAATAAATCGATCAGATCATCTCTATCAACTATTTCCTCATCACTACTGGTATCGCTATACTGTGGGGCACTGCGATATGGTCTTATAGAGTCGGCAGCTACAATGCCTGTAAACTTTTTATACCCTCTCATTCCTTTTATGCTTTGAATTTCATACCGCCCGTTAGGTAATACCTTTTGCACAACATATGGCCCCGAGTATAGTGCTTGTAGTTTTGTATTGACATTTTTTACCTCACCACCAGTAGGTGCCTGCTTCCATAAGACCAAATCGCCCTTAACGAACTTTCTTTCAGGTTTATGACGTCTATCGTAATTTCTTTTCATAACCTCACTACGATGCTTTAGCCCACGAGAGACGATTTCTCGTTTTTCTTGGACAGAAGGGGCGGCTTCATTGCGTTCGTCTGACAAATTAGGCATAAGTCTACTACGATAACTAAATAAAATTTCAAAAGGATGATAACCGAAGCTTTCATTAATAGTATTATTAATTCCCCATACAACGTCTGGTAAGCGTTCAGTCCACATATTAGGATATTTTATTCGCGTACGCATAGCGTCAAGCAGAGTTCTGTTGTATCGCTCTACTTGGCCATTAGCACGAGGGCACGCTATGGCATTTACTGTGTGACGAAAATTGTACTGTACCGAGAATTCTTTAAAAACCCTACTAGTGAATGCTAAATTCTATCGCTATCAGATATTATCCTCTTTGGGTAACCAAATAAACTAAACAGACAAGAACAGCAACAGACAACAGAACAGAGTTAATGGTTCTCGTAGGGCGTGCAATCAAAAACTTTGATAAGGAGTCAACTATCATGAGTATATATACTGGTATCCTTTCGGTGACCTACTGAAGGGACCTAAATGATCAATATAAACAGTATCCATCGGCGACGATGGTTTGGGAATTGGATGTAATTCCCCAGCAGGTTTACTCACCTTTTCCGTATGCGCACTCTAAACATGAATTTATGTATTTCTTAATAAAACGTGTCATTTTTGGGAACCAATAATCTGCTTTGATTAATTCATCGCACCGCTTAACATTTTTGCATTAATTTCCAACGGGCAAAGGAGGGAACTACAAGTTTTTCTCCGTTTAAAGTTTTCTTATATAACTGATCATTTTTAATTTTATAATTATTAATTACATCGTTGCAAGCACTACCCTCTCTTATTTATTTAATAATATTGTTAAGTTTTTCGTCTTGCAATTGCACTGTTAAATACCAATCCTCATTCGAAATTTGGAGTAAATTATGTTGATCATAATCATCGTCAGTAACGCATGTAGGATTTCGACTTAGAGCATCAACATGTCTCATTCTATCACCTGGCCTATATTCTATTTCTATATCGTACTCCTGAATGATTAACCACCACCGTGCTTCAGTAACAATTTTGACTGGCTTGCCCAAAACATAAACACGAAAGCGCTTAAGGGACGCCAAAACAGCTAATGTCTCTGTCTAAATTATTTGGTTGCTTAAATTTCGAAACTGCCCCTATTTTATAATCACCTGGTTTTATACCTTCGCTACTAATCTCATGTCCTAATTATTATTTTTAAACAAAAAATTAAACCGACTTCCAAAGTAAAAATACACAAAAAAGTATGAAATAAAACTTAATCTCTAAATAATTCCCCTTTCAAATTCGGCTGAAATTTTTACTATTTCTCTACTCAATCTTATTAATTTTGAAATCGGCACCAGCCCAAACAATATTCTACAATATTTTATACAACTTACGTTCATATTTGCTGGTACCGACTTCAAAATTAATAAGATTGAGTAGAGAAATAGTAAAAATTTCAGCCGAATTTGAAAGGGGAATTATTTAGAGATTAAGTTTTATTTCATACTTTTTTGTGTATTTTTACTTTGGAAGTCGGTTTAATTTTTTGTTTAAAAATAATAATTTCACCCTTTTTAGTGATATATTTTGTTAAGTTATTAATACGTCTTAAGAACGTCTAAACTAAACGATCGAATGTATAATTAAATACTCGCCAAGCTTCCATTAGGTATTGCTATTAAGATGATGATGATGATTACTGTAACTTATAAAGTGGCATATGCTTGCAGTTCTTTAAACAATGCACATCTTTAAAGACTGAGGAGTTCTGTACAGTGCTTTTGGATCCAGGGTATACCTAGGTACAATATCTTATTTTTTTTGTAGTATATGCTTGTGTTACTTCAGTAAAAGTCAAAATCACTATATGTGTGGATATAAATTTTGAGGAGTTCCCTCGATTCCTCATGGCTCGCATCATCAGGTTTCCACTTTAGTGACTAAAGGACTAATTTCGAATTAAACCCTTTACAACAACAAAAGAATTTTGCAAATAGGTTCATAAACGGCAGAGTAATAATCAATGATCTCAGTGTTAGTGTAAAATACTATGAGAAATACCTTTTATATCATCATAATCTGATGATGTATGGTATGATAGTGGTGATGATGATGATGATTACTCTAACTGACAAGGTGGCATATGCTTGCAGTTCTTTAAACGACGCCGAAATCCCCAAACATGTATCTATAAGGAGTCAGGAGTTCTATTCTGTACTTTTGGATCCAGGGTATACCTTGGAGCAAAATCTTACTTTTTGGTAGCATATGCTTGAACTACTTCAGAAAAAGTCAAAATCACCATATGTGTCCATATAAATTTCGAGGAGTTCCCTCGATTCCTCATGGATCCCATCATCAGGTCACCACTTTGATATCAAAAGGACCAATTTGGGATTACACCCTATACATCACAGAAAAAATTTTGAAAATCGGTCCACAGGCGGCGGAGTAATCGTTGAACATACAAAAAAAATAAAAAATAAAAAATATATACAGCCGAACGTATAACCGCCTCCTTTTTTGGGAAGTCGGTTAAAAATAAAACGCTTGACTTTAAAAATGAACATTTCCGCACATTTAGTTTCATCTGAAACTGTCGTAATTTACATAATACTGTTTCTAATAATTTTAAACCACCAGAAACGTCAGCTGTCGATAGTAAAATGTCATCCATTAAAACAAATATTTTCATCACTACCCACCATGCGTACTAATTTTTGAATAACCCGCATAAAAACCGCGGGTGCATTCGCAAGACCAAAAGGTACCCTCAAAAATTCATATAAACCGTCCGGTGTTACAAAGGCGGTTTTATTTATAGAATCTGGATGTATTTTAATATGATGGTACCCGGAAAATAAGTCTAAGTTTGTGAATATTTTCTTATTGGCCAGTTTTGACAATTGGTCATCTATATGTGGAAGAGGGAAACGTTCCTTAACAGTTATCGCGTTTAATGACCTATAATCGTCGCACAAACGATAATCGCCATTTTTCTTTCGGACTAAAATTATTGGCGAAGCATATTCAGATGACGATTCTCTAATAATATTTCCCTCCAGCATCTCATTAATTTTATTACCTACTACTTCCCTTTCCATATGAGCTAAACGGTAAGGTTTTCTATTTATAGGTATATCACTAGTTAATTTAATTTCCATTTGTCCTAAATCTGTAACCCCAATATCTTTGACAGAACTAGCAAAACAATCTGAATATTTGGATAAGAGTTGAAATAAATTATTTTTATCTTTGTTACACATATTACCCACGTCTATATCGTCACGTTTTTCACCACCTATAGTACCCTCATCGCTGCTACTCGTTAAAAAAATATTTTTACTCACCTCTGTCACAACGTCGCACCTCTACGCTCTGGTAATCGTCTCATCCTTTTTCCAAACTATTGGTCCAGTCCCGATATTACAGACTTTGATGTATCCGTTGCCTTCTTGTAATACTCCACGTCCAACAGCATATACGACTCCACTCTAGGTTTTGTGCTCAAGTTCCCAGCAGGTGGATTGGCTACGTACACATTTACAAGGCTACTTCCGATCGGAACTTCAGTATCCTCGGCTACTTAAACTCAAATTGCTCTTTGTTACTTGCGTTATTTGATAGTTATCCACGGCAGACAAAATTCCCTCATATAAGTCGTCGGGACTCGAACACTGATATGCCTGAGCGTTAGCGTGCAATTCGTGTGGCAATCCTCTAATAATGCACGAAACAGCAGCCTTATCACTAACTTGACATCTGTAACACATGGCTAGTTTCTCCTAAAAATACTTAGTCATAGATTCATTAGGTAATTTCTTACAGTTCATTAATTCCTCCAACAAACTAGCATAATCATGGTGACGAGGAAAAGCTTTTGTGAGAAGATTTTTCCACTCACCACATACGAATCTAAGCGGTTAAACCACACATGCGCTTGACCTTGTAATTAAGATTGAAGGTGAAATGATTTTACTTCTTCAGACCAATCATAAATATTTCCTAATTGATCGATTTTCTATAACCAATTTTGCACATTCATATCACGATTTTCAGGATCAAAATCAGGAATTAATTTATCCGTGTGGAGAAATTTGTCTACCCTCGAATTATTGTTATTTTGAAATTTACTCATAACTTCACCAATCTTTTGCGTTACAATATTATCTACATCTGGGGTCGAGGACGGATTATCATTATCGGTACTCACGTGCTCATTACCTTTCCTTTTCTTAGAATATGCATTTCCAAAATTATTACGCCGGAAACGCTTCATCTTCTTAGCACGTGGTGAATATACGAGTATACCACTTCTGAGTTTTTACAAGCCTTTAATTAATATTTGAAATTAAAATTCTGAAATATGAGTTTCCAATACTAACTTTAAAAAAATGTAATTAGTAATTTTATTTAAGCGTTAAAACTTTTAAGATTTTAGAATTACTATTTCAACTTAATAAGATTTTAAATTAAAAAAAATGGTCTTCATTACCATTTTTTTCTTTTAATCACAGACACAACTTGATATGACAATTTACAAAATTGAGAAATAATAATGGACGCTCCGCTAACAGTCGGGCCATTTTATAATCAATCCTCCCCTCCTCTCCTCTCCTCTCCACTCCACTCCCCCCGCCAGTCCGCCTCTGACACACCTCTCCTCAACCAACTACCGCACCCCTTCGCTCCTTCCCAGGGCCGGATCTACCTAAGGGCTACTTGGGCTGCAGCCCAGGGCCCCGAGGTTACACGGGGCCCCCAGACCCCGCTAAAAACAATAGGCGATAATTTGAATTTAAAAAATGGTTGTCTGTAAAGTCGGTTTACGGGCGATATTTTTACGTGATATTGTCATAAGAAAACATTGTAAAAAAATTGTATACTTCTATGAATTGAGTTATTAATCGGAAAATACGTGTGAAAGGATGTTTTCATGCTGATTTTCATTATTATTTTTAAGGTATTAAAAATGAATATTATTTATTGAAACTATTCGGTTATTTTATACATATCGCACCTTCAGAATTGAAGTGGCTTAATCCAAAATTCTTGATTTTTGGTAGACGCCTAAAATTTAATTGGAGAATAGGCCATTTTTTGGTTTTTTGACTATAATAGTAAGTGTAAACCTTATGTAAGTACAGTTTTTGTTATTTGCCGTAGGTGAATAGTTGTTTTAGTGATTTTTTTATTAAAATATGAGTTTAATTAATTAGAACCTTTGTTAATTAATCATTAAAAAAAGGTATCACTTTTTTTCCAAAATTTTTATAATTTAATTGGCTTATTGGCATTCAAAAATAAAACGTAACTATTTAAAAAATAGGCTATTTATTTCTAATGTAAAATTTATTTTTGGTGACTAATTTTGGAATATGCTAGTTTATTAATTTGACTTTTAAAATTAAAGGTCAATTAGAATAGAAGACACTGAAAAAACTTATTTTGTGCGTAATAAAGTTAAACTTATACCTAATTTGTATATATTAGGTATCTTATATTTTTATGTATTTACCGTATACATAAAAAATAAGGTACATAAGTTACCGTGGCGTCTTCCTATCAAAATAATGTTTATTATGCAGGGAAACGAAATGCTATTTAAACAAGCCTTTCAATATCAGAGGTCAATATTAATTACTATCGACGGGGAAATTTCATCAGCCTATGGACATATGGATAGGCCACTGCTTAACGTAGGCCTCGACTTATGAGCGCCAACCATCCTGATCTCGGACAGCCCTCATCCATCTGCTGCCAGCCAACTTTAAATCGTCGTTCCATTATGCCGCAGGTCATCCTACACTACGTTTGCCTAAGCGTGGTCTCCACTCTAACGCTTGTCTGCGTCATCAACCGTCTGTCCGTCTGCAAACATGGCCGACTCACTTCCAGTAATTCAGCGTGCTTATTCTATGAGCAATGTCAGTGTGACTTTAATTTGTAGTAGTTGTCCCGGAGCTTCCCGAATGCAACCCAGCTCAAGCTTATTCTTCTATTTGCCTCGTTCTCAAAGTTATGCCGCCCTAGTTGAATGAGAGTTTACGCAAGATATACGTATTCTTGCTTCTTAACTTTAAGACTAGTACCATTTACGACGACAGGTCCTTGGAGAATATGTTCAATATACATACTTTTGGTTTTGTTAAGGTTCATCCCGAGACGCACTCGTCTTGAACAATCACTTAGGCTGTTCAGCATCTCTTCCAGGTCCAGCAGATATTCTGACATAATGATTATTTCATCCGCAAACTGCAAGTGTGAGATATATTGACCGTTTATGTTCAGTCTTAGGCCGTTCCAATCAAGCGACTTGAAAACGTCCTACGACGCGTAAGTAAACAGTTTCGGAGAGATAACATCTACCTGTCTCATTCCTTGACGAAGTTGGAAGTTGGTTTTATGGTCTGTTCTTTTACTTGGACGGTAATCGTTGCGGCCTTGAACAGACATCTTAACAACTCGAAATATTATCGAGGCATTTCTGCATGAATTCCAGCACAGACCAGAACCTCAATTCTTGTATTTAAAGTAGAATTTAATTTTATTTTATGACGTTTCGGCCAATCGGAGCGCGTTTCACGTTGGTTTAACGTTTATAAAAACACCGTTTGAGATTAGCGTATTGAGACTTGATTGTAATTGTATTAATGCAGGTTTTATTTAGCAGAATTGCCCCTCAGGTCTTGACGGTATCGAAGGCTTTCTTATACATACGCTAAGCAGAGAGGCTGATTATACTTCTCGATGTATGTATGTGGATCCCGGTCTGCTCCACTAGCTGAAAGTCGTTGAACTTCTGGGAAGGATGATTCGAGATAACCTTCAATAATAGCTAATAAACGTGGCTCAGGAGCGGAATGGGACGGTAGTTTCAAGTCGCGTGTTATCGCCTATTTTAAAAATGAAACCACCACATTCCTGCTCCATGCTTCCAGGGTAGTGCCAGTGTGAATGACGGAATTAAGGAGCTCAGTCAAGACAGGTGTTCCTCCTGCCTTAAGCAGCTCTGTGGTTATTTCGTCATCTCCTGATGCTTTATTATTATGAAGCTGCCTGAGAGCTATTCTAATCTCACCCATGTCAATATCAGGAATCTAATATGTAAGGTGGCGCATAAGTCTGGCTCATGAATCATCTGCAAGATGGGTTTGGGGTGGGCTCGTGTTTTAGGTGTACTGTTCCCCCATTTCGACTTCATCGAGAATCTCCGATTTCGTGGTGACAATAGTGTCTTGCAAGTTACGGCTGCGTTTTGTCAAAAATGACAACATGAGTCATTGAGTTTAGCAAATACCTTCGAGCCCTTTTTTCGCACGTAAGCATAGTTTACTTGATGGCGGATTTGGATGGATTTATAGAAAAACCCAAACCTTAAATATCTTTTATACGTTAAGGTTTTGCTGAAATCATCAGCTTTTCTCGTATTGTATATTCATTCCGATTATATTTTAATAGTAATGTAACATAACTGTCGCACACATAGCCTGTCAATACTTTTACTAAGTCATAATAAATAAATAAAATTATTTTATTGTTTTTTTTATATTCTTATATTCATCACTATTTTGGTTTTTGGGGAAGAGATTGCTACCACAGCAATAAGATCGCCTTTTGTGCAACTATTACTTGCGTAGATTTAAGTAATATTTATGTTTTTTGTGCAATAAAGAATATGTAATAATATCATTATAGAAACAGTTTTTTGACATGGCTATTAGTTGAGTACTTAGATAGGCCCCTAAGTAGTTACAGCCCAAGGCCCCACAAATTCACGATCCGCCCCTGCTCCTTCCGTTACAATTCTCTTGCGTTACGTTGTCAAGATTTTATCATAACATAGGAATAAAAATTTGAAAGCCCATTGAAATCAATATAGATATTTTCCGCATTTAAGGAGCTCATTATGAGAGGTTTTTTTGAAACAAAATCCACATTATTACAGTAATAACTGGACTTTGCAAGTCCCCTGCGTTACTACAGTAATTTAAGGAGTTGTATTTTTCGAATATACTTATAGCAAAATCATAATCTTTTGTTATGATTTTGCTTAAACATTAAATATCTATAACAGGGGAAAGTTAATAAGATTATAACTCACCGAGCCATATCCATCAAAAACGATCCTGGTAAACAAAAAACTAAAATATAGTAGAATTTTTTTCTATCGGGGACAAGGAAATTGGCCTCGTAAAAGTTGATTCGCCCAATTATAACGAAAAATAATGCGTACAATTGTATGGAGAAATTTTTATTTGACAATCTGTCAGCATATTATAATATCTCTAGTAATATTACAATCTAACGGTTTTTACAATTTTACGGTGACACACCAATGCGTATAGCCCTTGATACCTAAAAGTCGTATGGGTAACCTTATAAGTACCTACACTATACAGATTTAAAATTATGATTATGAACTTTTATAATAATTTTATTATATTATTATTACTAATAATTTATTACATTGTTGTCGGGCTAGTTTCCGAACCGGTGGTAGGCAATAGGCATCATGTAGGACAATAATTCTATAAGCGTTATTTCATAACCTATATGGAAATAAAAAAATTTGAGTTTGAGTAGGTACAATGCCGGCTCCTAAAAATGTACCACGCAATTCCGGGCCTCACAGGCCTAAAATCCGTCCCTGCAATTTCCTTACATATCTATTTTAATATTATATTATATTAAAGAGGAAAAGTTTGTTTGTTTCTTTGCATTGAATGGCTCCGAAACTACTAAACCGATTTTGGTAAAATTAGGCACAGGTGTAGAGTAGACCACGAGGAAGGACATAGGCTACTTTTTATCGGGAAAAATGTACGGTTTCAGTGAAATTAACTTTTGCGCGCATGAAGTCGCGGGCAGTATCTAGTCTCTAATAAAGTATCTATTTGGGCTATCACGGAGAGGGTCCATTCACGTGTCAAAAAGTACAGGTGATATAGGTTACGAATAACTAACTTACGTAACTTACGATATGCGGGCTGCGGCAATCACAGAGATACCTTATTATGTCATATGTCGGCCACATCCAATAATCCTGGTTAATTTCATCCACGGCCAGATCCGAGCTATTTCTACTCCACCGGCTGATTCTGTTTAGTACTGCCAATAAACTCCGCTTTATATTCACATTAATTGAAAGATAAAGTCACCTACTTACCTACCTAGTTACCTACTTTGAATTCGTGAATTCGATGAAATGAAACTATATTTCATTTTATTAAAGTCATCTGGCAATATCTAGGTGACTATAGGTAGTCTACATATTGCAATACTTATAGTACTTACCTGCTGTGTTATTTATTTAAATGCTTAATACTGCTGATAAAAATATTTGTACAGTGTATAAGCTATACAACGTTATGTCCTTGTATGTAAAGCGACCAACGAAAGTATAAGACAAAGACAAAACATGATATAACTTATCCACTGTATAAATATTTTTATTAGTAAGGGGGTTTGTAGATATTGTTTGTTATAGATACAGGATTATAGTACCTACGTAATTTTTACGAGTACATATACTTATTATGAACTTGACACTCCAATTTTACTTATTTGTATAGACTAGCTGTAGCTGGTGCCTGCAGCTGGTTAAGTGTCACATCTACATATTCGCGTTAAGTTTGCAGTGATACATCTGTGCATATGTCACAATTGACCAAGTACCTATAATATAATATCTAATCTACACTAATATTATAAAGAGGAAAACTTTGTTTGTATGTTTGTTTGTTTGTTTGTTTGTTTGTTTGTTTGTTTGTTTGTTTGTTTGTAATGAATAGGCTCAAAAAGTACTGGACCGATTTCAAAAATTCTTTCACCATTCGAAAGCTACATTATCCACGAGTAACATAGGCTAAATTTTATTTTGGAAAAAAATAGGGTTCCGTAAGATATTTGGGTTTTTCGGACACAAGGTGTAAAAAATCAACCAGAAAAGTTACTTATTTTGCGTACGCTGCCTAAACTATAAAAGAAAGAACCATAAAATGTTCTAATTAATTGTAGATCTTATAAATATCTACAAAAAAGTCCGCGACACACTATACCTATCTATGTCGAGTGAGGCACAATAACCATTTTTTTATTTAGAAATCTTGAATTTTTTTTGGACTACATTTAAACGCGTTTATTTTACTCATGTTATTAATCCTTATCAAAATAAATTATTTCATCACCAAGTACAGTTTATGTAGATAATATTTGGTCTTTGAATGATCAAAATTGGACGTTTGGTTTTGAAGTTATGGCGAAATTAAAATATTACGATTCCTGCTGCACGGCCCGTTGCGGAGTGGGCGTCACCAAGGCGGGATGCGCGTGCGGGTTAATGTTTAGTTTAGTTTACTTTAGTTAAATAGTTTAGTTATTTTATAAACATCAAATTGATAATATCTTAAAATATAATACATTATAATATCTATACATCTATACAGTTAAATACAATTTAAGTGTCTGTTTGTAACTTCAAATTAACAGCTTTTTACATAATGAATCTGAAAGTATGATATATTCGGTACTTACAATAAAATACATTTTTTTTTTAAATTTTTGTCTGTCCGTCTGTCTGTCTGTCAGTCGGTCTGTCTGTCTGTTTGTTCCGACTAATCTCTGAAACGGCTGGACCGATTTTCACGGGACTTTTACTAGCAGATAGCTGATGTTATGTTATGTTCCGTTTAAAAAAATAGGATTCCGCTTTCGTTAGTCATAAATAAAGTCGCGGGTAAATTTCAGCGATATCCCAAAGTATTGTTCCACGCGGACGAAGTCGCGGGCAAAAGCTAGTCTATACTATATATCTACACTAATAATATAATAAAGAGGAAAGGTTTGTTTGTTTGTTTGCATCGAATATGCTGGGAAACTACTGTACCGATTTTGTTGAAATGTGGCACAGATATAGAGTAGACCATAGGGGATATAGGGGAAGGACATAGGCTACTTTTTATTCCGGAAAAATGCACGATTCCCGCGGGATTTTCATTTTCGCGCACGAAGTCGCGGGCAACATCTAGTCTAAATATATAAAAGGCAAACCTGACTGACTATCAACGCACAGCCGAAACTACTGAACGGATTTTGCTGAAATTAGACATACGTAGGCATCCGCTAAAAAAAGGATTTTTTTTAAATTCGCCCCCTAAGCGGGTGAAAAAGGGGTTAAAACTTTGTATGGAAACCGAACTCCACACGGTCGCGGGCAAAAGCTAGTAGGTACCTAATATATTTAATTTTATCGTTACAGATGCCGAACACTGCGGACCCCCGGCAACATCCTGGTCGCCAATTTGGCCCTCAGCGATTTCCTGATGCTCGCCAAGACCCCCATATTCATATTCAACTCCTTCCACCTCGGCCCCGTACTAGGAAAGACGGGTAAGTTAAAGTTTACACACAAATTATGCAAATAAACTCTCTGTGGCTCAGTGGTTAGCGCCTCGGCGCTGCCGGAGGTCGCGGATTCGAAACCCACCGAAGGAACAAAAAGGTTTTCTATGTTCCTGGAACTTGGAAATGTATTAAATAATATAGGATAACAGTTATATTAAATATATTTCCGTTGTCTAGTAGGTACTTGTGATACAAGTTCTTCGGATACTTAGTACAGGACCAAAGGTCCACACCTTCGGTCCTGTACTAAGTCCGGTCCTGTAAGCGTCCCATAGATATGTTATGTTTACGAGTTTGGGATGAGAATATACATAGGGTGACTCCTATATATATTATATACGAGTATATTCAGTGGCGAGGGGTTCCTATCAGTGGCGAAGGGTTCCTATAACTCCATTCCCTTGTCACTTACCTTTTGCAAACCTTCATAGAAATCCCTACCTATTATAGAGGCTCCGGCTTCCCTATGAAGGAGAAGCAGCCTTCGCCACTGGTTCCTATAACTCCATTCCTATCGGCTTCCCTTACCGCTTACCTTTTGAAGACCCTCATCCAAATCCCTAGCTATTATACAGGCTACGGCTTCCCTATGAAGGAGAACCAGCCTTCGCCACTGATAGTATTTAATTTTAAGTCAATACGGGAACGTCAGCCGCTGTGGCAACGAAACGCTGGGTATTTGAATAAGATAAGTAGAGCGCGATAAAATCCATGAAGGTAGCTTTACTACCTACAAATAATATCTAACTATTTCACGCTGTTTATAATAAATGGCCGTACTGAAGCGCTTGAATAATGTAGACATCAAATTAATTACATATTCATAAGAATGATTAATGATGTGTTGCGAATGTAGAGTATGTGATAAACTGTGTTGCATGTCTCACGAATACGTCATATAAAATTGCTCTACCTATTTTATATTCCCCAAATTCCCTCTAGACCATTGCTTCTGCTTTATGAGGCAAAAATCTCAATGTATCCAAGTAATATTGTTAATAATAATTTTATAAAGCACTATATTTTCCTACGACGAAGTACCTGTGTTCGTAGAAAGAATATACGTATAGATATACGCATTTTCTTTCTACGAACATTTCTACAATTTTCTACGTAGATACGTACCTACCGTAAATATGCCACGATAAAAAGTACTATCAGGGAATCTAATTCATAAGCATCTATCTAGGGTGTTCTCATAACTTATTTGTAATATCTGGGGGGCACGGTAAGCGTAAATTTTCACCTTACGCCCAAGCGAATGTAGCGAAATGACCAGGTCACATAAATTGAGTAAGGTGTAGAGTTTGTGAAATTAATCTGACGACGGCACGCAGTTACAATTCAATAATTGTCAATGACATTTCAGTTCGATATCATACTAATAACTTGATACGAACATATTATGACATTAGTCAACCTGTTCATGAATTACATTCCCTGATGGTACTTAGGATAAAACTTGTGCCTAATTTTCTTAAAATCCGTTCAGTAGATAAGTTTACAGCTCAAACGAGAAGTGAACACACCTACCTATATCAATTAATTCTTCCATCCTGATGTTTATATCTTATTAGGATTTAGAACTTTTTTTTCACCCAACGTTTTATTTTGTTCCAGGTTGCGTGATCTACGGTTTTATCGGCGGTCTGAGCGGGACGACGTCGATTGCGACGCTGACGGCGATCGCGCTCGACCGCTACTGGGCCGTGGTGTACCCGCTGCAGCCGCTGCGCGCGCTCACCGCCATCCGCGCCCGCCTGTTGGCCGTCGGCTCCTGGCTGTACGCCGCAGTATTCGCCACCATACCCGCCCTCGACGTCGGGTACGGCCGCTACGTCCCCGAGGGCTTCCTGACCAGCTGCAGCTTCGACTATCTAACGGACGAACTGAAGCCGCGATACTTCATTTTCCTCTTCTTCTGTGCCGGCTGGCTCGCTCCCCTCTGTATCATATCGTACTGCTACAGCATAATTCTCCGGATCGTCGTCGGTCAGAGGAACATGCCGAATAAGAATCAGGAGCAGCGCATGTCCTCGAGACACGTGAAGGAGCAGACGAAACGTAAAGCAGAAGTGAAGCTGGCCGTTCTCGTGATAGTCGTCATAGCTCTGTTCTTCGTTTCCTGGACCCCGTACGCCATCGTCGCATTATTGGGTATCTTTGGCCAGAAACATCTCATAACTCCCACCACGTCGATGATACCGGCTCTGTTCTGTAAGACCGCCGCGTGTATCAACCCCTTCATCTATATAATAACGCACCCTAAGTTTCGAAAGGAGTTTCAAAAGCTGCTGTTCAAGGACAAGTCCCGAAGAATGGGTGGAACAGTTCGCACAGTAGGTTACGTGGAATCGAATAAGATTCGCAGACCCAGTAGGGATTTAAGTGAGACTGACGTCGAAGTTATCGAAATGAAAGACATTCCATATAAGAACCCAGCGTACAGCGCGATGCCCGTGAAGACCGTATCGGAGAAGGTGTCGGGCCGCACGGGGTCGCAGCGGTCGCATACGAGCGTCAGCATGAAGAGTTTCGAAGAAAATGTCGTCATGCCACCGTCTTGGTATTCCAAACCCCAATTTTCCAAGAAAAGAAGTTTTAGTAGAAGTTCGTCCAAAAATTCATTTTAAACAATAATGTCTTCTAGTTAAGTACTTCCCTAGATACACCATAGGGTACAGTTTATATTTTTACTTCGGATGTAAAATATTCATTAATTTAATTTAGGTAGGTATATTGAAAAATAGTATTGTAGATATTAGTTCAATTGTTTTCACTTTGAGTTGTAACAGTAGTAAATAAGCTGCACTTATTTTTACATACATAATATGTTGTGTAACTTCTTTTATACATTTTTTGTTTCGAGTTTGTTTATAAAGGGGGTCGCAATCTGTTGAAAAATAATAAATACAAACTACACATAATTATGTACAAAAGATTCGTTTTTCGAACGAATTTTTTGTATCAAACAACGAAAAAATCGCGACGGGGTCGCAAAACTTTTGGCTTTTTCGTGAGTCGCGACTAGTCGGAGCGGAGTCATGGGCGTAGCCGGTAACGGTTTGGGAGTTCAAACCACCCCTGAAATGTTCAGTTATATGACAAACCTAACTTAAGTATAAGTTATTATAATATTTTGTCAGATCTTAGATATTATAACATCAGAAATTACACTAATTTGACATTAATTTAAATTACAAAATAATCCTTTTTCCAGTCTTTTAGGATTTAAAGTTTGAACATATTTGCTTAACCTATTAAATATGAAAAAAAAAATGTGCTCGCTCGCTTCGATCGTTCGCGTTGACGATAAAGAACATAATATATTATTTAGTACCGATGTTCAATATCCGGTTGATTTTATGGTATTTTTCGGAAGTTCACCGTTATTCAGTGTTTTAATTTAACGTTTGACCAGATTTTAATGTGAAATGGGGAAAAATTTGCTCGCTCGCTCTGCTCACTCGTGTTTGGCTTAAAAACATTTTTATGTTTCAGAATTACAGTTTAAATTCAGGGTTTAAAGCAGAAAGAAACAGGTAAAAACGAAAAAAAAATGGGGGCCCATAATATGCCCAGGGCTTCTAATAGGTTAAAGACCAGTATTTAATGTACTTTGAGTCATTTTATTTTCTTTTACTTGTTATGTAGTCTTATTACTTACTAATAAGTTATAACTGTTACATTGCACTTTTATTATGCTTATTTATAAAGAATACATTTATAAAATAATTATTTTATTGTATAGTTCCGTCAAGTATTTCGCCTTCCAAAAGGGTTCCGTCACCAAAAAAGTTTGAGAACCGCTGCAGCTGGTCTAAACTATACTACCTGGACATTAGACAATCAAAATTAGCGACTGGAGCAAATAAAATAATTATTATGTTCAGATCGTTTTCATTTTATGGCACCTACTTAAATATTTATAATTAATGGTTGCGTTATAAATAAATAAAATAATAAAATAAAATATGTTTATTTCAGGCAAAGCCCATAATTTAGTAACTACATAATTATAGGTACTTATTTAATTTAAATATTTCCCCTCTGGGGCTCCGGGCACAGGCACGTGTGCTTGGACCCAGTGTCGCAGAAGGGGGCTGTCCAGCTTGGCGCTAAGCAGATTCAGGATGGTGTTGGGACTTTCACGCGTGCGGAACATCAGTTATAAAGTAATAGTTGAGTAAAGGTAACACGTCTCATACATATTAAAGTAACGTAGTGGCGTAACATACCTATAAATTTTCCTGTTAGTATCAAAGGTCTAAAATTTTAATTAATCTAAAAAGAATATTACCTAATATTCTTTTTTTAAATAATATCAATGATTTTGTTTATGATTTTTTATTAAAAGGCAAATCCTGGAAATCTGTTAGTGTATCTACTATGTAACTAAATACCAAGTCTAGCCTATATTAATAATATGTAATTCACTAGTCAATTTTATTTTAAATTTATATAAAAATAATGTTGGATATATTTTATGAAAACAAATTATTATATCGATGTGAGGTACGTTGTTTCTTTGTTGAATTATTTATTTACCTACCTTTATTGATAAAAACTCAAACTCAAACTCAATTTTTTTATTTCCATGTAGGTTATAATATAACGCTTATAGAATTGTCCTACATGATGCCTACCACCGGTTCGGAAACTAGCCCGGCGAGAAGAACCGGCGTAAGAAACTCGCACGGGGCCACCTTTTAGCAAAAAGATGGGAAAATTGTTCTTTTCAAAAAATATTTATACAATGTTGTAACTTAATCTATATACATTAGTCATAAGTACATAAAACATACTTAAGTACATAAAAGCAGCCTCGCATGGGGCCATCTTATTCCCAAGGTGTGCAATCGTTAATGAAATCACTGACTTTATAATAACCTTTAGCACACAAACGTTCTTTAACTACTTTTTTAAATTTAGACTTTGAACGTTTTCTGGGATTCTATTGTATAGGCGTATACATTGACCTTTAAAAGATTTACTAACTTTACTTACCTAATCTGATCACCGGAATGTCTAATTTGTGTTTATTTCTAGTGTTCATGCAATGATTATTACTTTTCGTATTGAACATATTTAAATTTTTTCTAACATACAACACATTGTCTAAAATGTATTGAGAAGCGACGGTCAGAATTCCTATTTCTTTAAACTTTTCTCTCAGAGATTCAAAGCAGGACATTTTGTAAATAGAACGTATTGCTCGCTTCTGCAGCACAAATATTGTATTAATGTCGGCGGCATTTCCCCATAAAAGAATGCCGTAAGACATTCTACTATGAAAATAGAAACAGATTTTTTTTTATTGACCAAAATGTGTGAAGATTTTTTGAGTAAAAAAAGCTCATAAAGCTAGAAACCGATAAAAATGCAAGTCTGGCAGTCCTACTCTTCACCAGTTTCCAGCCAGACCGCCCGCGCCCTGACCGGGATGAAATTACCTCCTGTGATGCTTACTAATAGGTAAATACATACATACATACATATAATCACGCCTTTTTCCCGTAAAGGGGTAGGCAGAGACCACTTTTTGCCACTTGCTACGATCCTTACATACTCGTTTCGCTTCGTTCACTTTCATTCTTACCATCCATTCCTCCTCTTACATTCAACGTAGCGAAGCGGCTCTCCATGGTCCGCTTTTCACCTCCGCAAGAAACGAGACGTGATGGGTGGTGAACCACATCGCCGCCATTTTGGATAATTGAATTATTTTTATGATTATCCGTTGCGTTTCCACGGATTGGTGGGGAGGGTAGGAACAGGGAAAAGGCAGGATAGGTGGTGTGGAAGGGAAGATTGGTAAGTTAGAGTGGGAAATAGGAAATGTAGGATATTACCGCCCAGGAGGGTAAGGGATAGGACAGTAATAGCTAGGGAAGCCGGGGTCGCATACCCGTATACTATACCACAACTACCGGACAGGTAAATATAAATAAAGGTAAATAATGAGTCATTTGCACTTAATTAAACGTGATTTTAATAGATTTGTATGTATTCTTTCCGAATTTAAAATTTATTTTATGAGCATTTTTGTGTCAAATTTATAGTTTTAACGCTGCAGAGACATAGAGTGAAATTTTATTTGTGTTGGTGATATTTTTTATAATTCAGTATATTTTACTTTTTAAGCCCTTTTAGATGATATCCATATCACGAAATTTATAAATAATTATAAAGACCGCCAATTTAGGACGGCGGCCATTTCGAATTCACAATCATTTTAAATATACCAAATTTTAATAGCAATAAAACTAAAAGTATACTAAACTAATATCTTATAATAAGTAAAATTAATTTAGTGAAAAATAATTTCCATACAGCGATTATTGAAAAAATAAATTTGTGTGATGCTTTATTTTTATATTTTAGTCTAATAAAATCAATTATTTTATAATAAACAAAGTTCCAAAGTTTGCAAAACTTTCAGTTTTGTTAAGCAGTCAACTTTCGAATAGAAGTTTGACCCCTTTATCTTTGATATTCTGATCTGATATTAAGTATATATACTTTTGGTTTTATTGACACAAAAATTTGGTATATTCAATATTATTGTTAATTCAAAATGGCTGCCTTCATAAATTGGCGGTCTTTATAATTATTTACAAACTTCTCGATATAAATATCATCTAAAAGGACATAAACAGTAGAATATAGTAGATTACAAAAAATGACAACAACACAAATAAAATTGCCTTCTAAGACTCTGCAGCGCTAAAACTATCAATTTGACACAATAATGCTCATAAAATAAATTGTAGAAAATTATATATATAACAAAGACTCCATTAGGATAAGATATTTGTTACAATAT
The DNA here is from genome assembly GCA_905404095.1 of Glaucopsyche alexis. Taxonomy (NCBI): domain Eukaryota; kingdom Metazoa; phylum Arthropoda; class Insecta; order Lepidoptera; family Lycaenidae; genus Glaucopsyche; species Glaucopsyche alexis. Next base: position 11,470,154 of record FR990048.1, read on the forward strand.
TATCGAATAGCTCAAATGCTGAACGATCAGAAACGTGACAAGTTCGATGCCACGTATTCCCGTATTTTATCCTGAGCTTTTATAATCCAGTCATTTCCAAATCCAAGCAAATAATACCCAAGTCTCCATGACAACCATTTTCTATGACATCTATCAATACTGGCATCGACCTCGTGCAAATAGTAAAACTACTTGACGTTTCCAATCAAAGACAATCTTAGCTTTAACACGCTCCGACACGGCCATTCTGACAATTCGCACGTCCCTGTGCGAAACAAATCCGTTGACACTCCGACAAGATCGCCCTGGTGACTCTGAGATCCTTGTGTGAAGAATATTTATGTGCATCAACGCTCCGACACGGCTATTCTGTCCATGCACACGTCCCGGTGTGAAGCGTCTCACGTCTTCGTTTCAAGCTTCTGAAAAAAACAATTGACAGCACAGTAAAAGGTTCTCACTCGGTCAACCTGACCTCGGAAAATTAATAAGAACTGCTTTAATCCATGGACATAACATTTAATTTTCTCATATTCTAACACATCAATACCTCCCTCCTGTGTCAATTACACTCTAATTAACATCCTTCATCTAACCTCTATCTAGTGTTCTCAGAGTTAAGTTTTAATTTACATTTTATACTCTCAGATTAAACACACATGAAGTATACAGATACAACACAATATCAACCATAATCTTGCTACCAAATAAATCATGACATGCTTTACCACACACTTCACACTTTACATGTACCAATCTCAATATCGAAAAACGATGCTGTTATATTCCCATCCGGTAGGCAGCTAAAGAGCCGACTAATCCGGGCTAACTATATTCAACCACTGCAGCATTGGTACAATACAAGGCCACCTCCATCCGGTGTACCTCACTACAAAAAACCACTGGGTTGCCTCCATCCGACACCCAGTCACAAGGCCACCTCTATCCGGTGCCTACTCTCATCAAGCAATGGGCTGACTCCATCCGGCATCCACTCACAAGGCCACCTCTCTCCGGTGCCTACTCTCATCAAGTAATGGGCTGCCTCCATCCGGCATCCGATCACAATCCTCGCTCGCAATCCGCAGTCGCAATTCACATTCGCAATCTACAGTTGCAATTAACAGGTGCAAACAAAAATATTCACAGTTTACATTTTAACAAACAGTTTACAATGTACTTCAAAATCTTAATGTCTTTTGGACCGCTTAGATTATTACCGGATTGAGCGCGCCGAACATCTTGGTGAAATAACTAAACCTACTATTAAACCAAAAGCTAATATCATTTTACTTTAGTGCTAAACAGAGCGTCGTATTGCATACACGTCACGAACTTTTAACAAAATATTTTTGCGTTTAACTTTTTTAATAAATACATCCAGAAGCAGAGACAGGCGAGCAAAAAAAAACATTGACCGAACCGGTAGCACATTTACAAGAAATAAATAAAGATTTAGTGCCTCACATGACTATCGAGCACTTTAAAAATTATTCCACATAATTCGAAAAAAAAATACTGTCGCAAAAACGTTAGACCGGGTAACCCGATCGTCTTTGTTTTAGGCTCAAATTGTAGCTGACTAAATTGTCCAGAGGAATTTTTCGCAAATTTTGAAATAATTCTCCGTTTCCAAATTATCGAGCTCCAAAAAATATAAAAAATCTGAATAAAATTTAATTTTTATTTCACTGTTTCAGCCATAACTTTTTTCGTTTTTTTTTTCGTGAATACGCGACTTTTGAGCTTTTTTTTGAATATCATATCCTTCACAACTCTCCGAGATATAAGGGAATCTTAGTTTTTCATGAAATCGGAGCTTGCACTGGAGCGAACGAAAAGAAAAATACAATGTCAAAAGTATTTCGTATTTTTTCTAGCTATACACACTGCAATTAATAATGAAGGGTCAGGTGTTTCACAATACTCCCGCCGAATGTAAGAATGTAAGCAGTTGTAACTTGTTACACTAAGTTAACATAAGACATATTAGGACGATTACGCTAAAGATTGATATCAATATAAAACTTTTGAATTTTCAAAGTTTCTGATGGAAATTATACGTTTTATTTCTCATAAATTTAATAATCGTTTGGTCGTAAGCAACTTTGGTGCATTTATAACGAACGACAAGGGTATTCAACTCGAGGTTCATTTTCATGTTTACAGATGAGCAATCGGATTGTTGATGGAAAATAACCATAGCCGTCGCTTTTATTACCATACCAAAAGAGTCATAAATGCGTTGCTAGTCGTTAAGATAATCTTAGGTCTCCTGTCGCACAATTTTTAAGTATTTTTGGTTTTACCTAAGTACCACAATATTCTAGGCAATTTGATTTTAGCATGTGTAACAATATACATTCGAAGCCCACAAAGTAAACCAAAAGGTCGATTCTACCAATCAAATTCCGTAACAATACAGTTACGATCCAGTCCCGATAATATATTAAAACTGCAAAAATGGCACTCTCACAAACGTCTAACCAACGTCAAACCCGTTTTGATTGGGCACAACTCAAAAAATCAGTTCATGACGTCAAGACTAGTCATCCACAACTCAACAAAAGCAAACCAAAAGTGTAAGTCAACTACGAGAATTGGGGTTCAGAATAACTGATAGTTGACACAGAGATGACTGAATATACCAGTAGTGAAAAACCTCCTCCTGACATTTCATAAGCTTACTTCTACATCTGTTACTTTCTGGTCGATATCCTTTAACTTCATTGGAAGTAACTGCAATTTTAAGTCCACGGTTTTAATATGCGCAAGTAAAATTCAGGCTTCTGAAACTTTGCCATTACTTTCTACTTAAAACCTTACCGATCAATAATAATTAATTGACAATATTTATAAGATCAAATAGCTCATAAATATCAAAAAAAGTAAGATCAGGACAAAGATTGGTGATTTGCTTTGATGTCCGTTTTCGCAAACTAGAGTATGTATGTTGCGTCTATATGATGACGTTGCCATAGGTTGACATTTCCGGTTAGGTTCAAGTGGTTCATTTTTCTGAAGGTTTGGAGGCCGTTATACCAAATACTCCATAGACCTTAGAAAAACAATTATTATTAGTAAAATGGGATATTAACTTTTTCATTATGCCTGCTTTTTCTTAAAACAGGAACCTATGTTCAGAAGATAGATGATTCGTCATTTCGATATATTATTATAGTAAAAAAAAATTTTGTCATTCGTATCGTATCGAAATAAGTTGTTATTTCTTTGTTCTAAGTAAACATTTTTTCAATGGCTCGGCTCTGATCACTAACATTCCCAACGCTGGGGCTCGGATCTCTCATCAACTGGAAGTTGCATCAGTCTACTACGCTACCTAATCACAGAACACTTATTACGGAGAAGAATGTCGACCTCATACAAAAAAATTGGGAGCAGATAAGCGCCTCTAGTGAGCTGCCTCTTCAAAATTTTAACCGCCTTCCAACAAAGGAGGACTACTTGATTATATTAATATGGCGACAAATTTAAGATACGTAATTATAGTTTAAGATATCGTTAAATTCCTCTTTCGAATACAATTTGACATTCCAACAAAACCGATTAACCATCTCCATAAACAATTCATTAATACTGCAGAACAATATGTTCATTTTTTTCTTGTTTTTTTTTTCGAATGGGGCTACGTTAATGTCATTTAAGTTGTTTTAACTTAATCGGACTGGTGACTGCCATTTGGCTAGTCTTTATGGTACAGTATATTAATTATTCGTGAGCCTCATGTACATAAGTCTAGCGTTTTCGATAGCGCGAGGCAGAAGCGACATAGTGTAATCTGTTGTGGTTTTAAGTAGCTTTTATGTAACGTTAACCCTGTAAGACAGAGCGATATATTGAAATGTCGCCATTCTCGTTGCCCCGAACTACCCCCTTGTACCTAATGAACAAAACCAAGAGAGAAAATAATTTATGCAAACAATAATTATCTGTCAAAATAAAATCATCCCAAAGTACATACGTATCATTCCAAATTAATAAACAATTTCACTTGGTTAGATAATAATCTAGCGCCTGACACATGAATTTTCAACTACTATCTTAAAGTATCATGCGAATCCTTATTGCAAAGTTAGATTTTGATAAACGGACAAAACTGTATTTTCAATTTGATCCAAAGGTTGCGAAGTACTATAATTTTATGTTCGTTTTAAATATTCTTTTTACTTGTGTCTCATGAAATCAATTGTAAGTTATTATGTACCTACTCAAATAAAAATGTCATTCGTGAGAACGCGCAAGATCACGCTCCTTCTATATCATAACAAAGATTACTTAAATTTGCAAAATTTTAACAACTATGTCATATATTCTTATATCATCATTTGCAAAATAGCAGTACACTGTAAGAAGTAAATTATTACACTCATGCACATCGTCTCAGACTTCAGCAGGCTACGCGTCGCTATATAAGTAGGTAGGTACACACATATGCAGTCGTTCGATACACAAACTAGTATCTAACCTAAATCTTAGTTTGAGATGCGCTAACTCGGTTAGACCATGAAGCCATTAGCATCAAGAGAAGCAACATCTTATATGATCTTTATTAGCTAGGTAATTTCGCTATGTGTATCAAATGAAAGAGACTTCATAAACAATACTAGATCAATTCTACCAATATTTCGAGAAAAATATCGTAATGGAAGGAATACGCTCACCACAGTTATTGAGTGTCCAAGTTGGAATCTTTATGCCCAATATATTATCATTTACCAAGTTAAGAGAGCAGAACTGCATCTGCCACGTGATTTATCGTCAATTCCCTCCAAGTATGTCAATACACAGTGTTAGTGTCCTTGTCTCCCGCTGTAAAATAAAAATAAACAATACATGACATATCTCAGAATTGCTATTAAACTAGCTTTGATGTTCTGATGCAGCTGAACGTCTTTAACAAAACTTTTCCTCATGCAGGACAATCAATTGACTTGTGTCCCTATCAACCACAAACAAAGCATTTGCGAGCAGTGTGTTGACCACAGGATCTTATATTCTCTAGTTTTGGCTTTCCATCTCTTATGTTTGTTATTATTATATTTTTAGCGATCAATACAATTCAACTTCAACTCAAGAATCTTGTGTACTAAGTCTCCGCTACGGATTAACAGTAGTAAATACACTCTTCTGACTCTTCTTATTCTGATCGGTTTCGATCTATTATTCTATTACTTTCGTCGGACAACTTTTAGTTTTCTCCGCGTTTTGGACTCTACTCATTTGTTCATTTGCGATATAAGCAATTTGCTCATCCTGCGTGTCATTCTCATTCTGCCCTTTGCACGTTATGCTCCGAAGGGTCTTTCTATGTGGGTCGTGATGTTCTTGTCACTTCTGATAACAAAGACTCCATTAGGATAAGATATTTGTTACTGCAATGTGCAGGCTTGGGGAGTCCAATGAAAGATGTTGTACTCGCGAATAATGTTTATTAACTAACTCTTAAATCAACTTACATTATAATATATAGGTAGGGAGGTGATACATACACTACACCTCCCCCGTATTTTTGAAAAAAATAAAATTATACATAGTTTTTTTTTTTTTTTACCTTAATATAATATCTATAACATTTAAATTAGTTTTAACCCTTAATTATTTTTTACTATCTACCAATTTTGTTCTTACTTATATCCATCTTATTGGAACTAAAACATTAATAAATACAAATCTGTGCCGTTTATACTAAAAAAATTGTAAATCGTGTATTTAATATTAATTTAATTTATAGCCTATGGGATGTTGACGATATATTTAATTAAAATAAACGAAAATACCAAAACTAAGTTGCTGACTTAAATTCAAATTAAGATTTTTTTATATGGTTTCATAATTTTTTACTTGGTTACAAAATTCACATTTTCGTTTCTAACAAAAAAAAATCTTACCTCCTCACTATTATTATTTTATTTATTATATTCTGTCAGTTATAAAAAATACAACCTCCATTTCACTATAAAGTGAATTCATTTTCATATTCATTTTCTAAATCATTTCATTTCACATAATATCTTTACATTTATTTTTACTAATACACTTGATTAGTGGACTGGCCAGTCACTTACATTTTACATCATCAGGTACCTTTTTTCATTTATCATTATTTTCATAATATGCATGCTTATTCATAAATCATGGTAAAAAATACTTTTATTATTCATATTTATACTTATACATCATTTTATAGTTTTATTTATAGTCGACTTTAAATTATTTATTATTATGGTACTATATTTTATTTATTTTTATACTTCATGTGCGCACTTTATTTGGTACAATACTTTATTTATTTATATTACATTTAACGGGACCTATTTTAAGACTAACCAACACAATATTATAATAACATGTCTCCAACCATTTTTACTAAGTGGAGGATTGTTCCCGCCGAGCATGCTCTAAGTACCATTTATTTTATTTTTTGTACCATATTTTAATACCAAGGGTTTGTTTTAAGGCTTCTTGACCTCCAACTATTCTCACAGAGAAATCTCGTTTACACCATGATCGAATGAAGGATTACCTTGCGTATTTTATTATTTATGCTTCAAGCATTTTATTTATTACACATACATAGCATTTAAGCTAGTATTTAATTAATGCACTATGGCATTTTTCACCTTAACCTATCCAGTTTACTAACAAAATAACCTATTCCATAATTTTGATGCATTCAATATTTAAAATATCCATCAACTGTTGGGTGATCAAGCCAACAGCTACTAGACATTCCAAACATCGACACATCCCTTCTACCTAGTAACTATTCAATTTCAATCAAATACCTTCTTATAAAACTTAAACCCAAATCCTTATTTCAAAATTATCTTTTCTTTACATCCCTACATAGACTACAGCTATGTTACAAACTAAATAACACATTCCTAATTCTCTTCACAATAATATTACGTCATATCTCGTATGAACGTAAATATTTTTTAAGTAAATCCATGTAAGTCATATCCAGTATAAAATCTCAGAAAATGTAACTAATCAACTTACAAAGTAGTTAAAAAGGAATTTAATACATTTCTAAGAAATAATTGTCTCGTTTTGAGATTTTTACATATCCTTTCTTTTTACTGATTCCTCCTTTACCTTACTTTTTCTAATATAATTGTATTATTTTTATAACTTCAAAAGTTGGTTACTTTGAAGTTGGGTGAAATAAAAACTTTTTTTATTTATTTAATAATAATTAATTTGCATGTTCTTAGCGTACTTAATTGAATTGGATTGGAATACATAGCAACATAACATCTTAATAAATAATTTTTTTTCTGTATATTAAGCAACTTATTATTTTTATTTTATTAAAACCTTCTTACTTTGTTCTTACTTTCCAAAAAGTTAAAGTTACTATTACAAAATAAATTAAATTAATATCACCTATTTGAAGTACGTTAACGACGTATAATTTATTAATTATTATTTTTTTTACTACGTTCCACTATAATTTTTTAATTTCTAAACCGGAAATATATGACTCTCAGAGTTCATATTAATTTAGAAAGATTAATAAGCTGTGTTTTATTTTGTCACCTTATTACAAAACAATGAAGATTCACAAAAAAAAAGAAAGATAACGTACCTACCTATGTAGGTATTTTAAATTATTTTAATTTACTTAAATTAATTTTCCTTATAGATTTTTAATGTTGCAAGTTGCAAATTGCAACATAATCTTTTGCACATATAAATTCATGCAATCTTTCCAATCTAAATATGGCATGCTTACTTGACACTTTTGGATGCATATTGTAGCTTATGCATCGTATTGCTAATGTTTTGATTTGTACCACAAATGGTGCATGTAAAGTTGAGATCTCATATCATGGACATGGGTGGTCCATCTAGGTACTATTAATATAGAATTTAATTGTGTCACTAAAAGTACTTCGAACTTTCTCGATAAGAGGTCAATATCTACTCAATATCAAAATTTTAACAAAATTTAAGTACTTCAATATTCTGGACTTTTATCTATTTTAACTAAATGATGAAAAAATAAAATTACCTATAAGTGACATAACAAAACATTTTAAAACACACTATTCGTTTTCAGTCTTATTCCAAATCAAAATAATTTAGTGAAATGAATTTTAATAATACCTACTTAACACGATCTTTTATCTGAAATAATATATTGTTTTTTTTTTCTAACCTTTCCCATACATGCCATCAAAATGCACATATTTTATTACGAATTTTCATGTATTGTAAATTTAATTTTTTTTTTTTAAATATACATATTTTTGTACAACCCTAGCTTTGATTAACAAATAGTATCTACTTACATTTCATTGCGCGAATGCTGTGCTGGCACCGCGGATATTTGACGCTTTCCCAGCAAAGGCGTTGTTAGCTGTGCTGTGGGAACTTACCTACCTGCGTTAACCAACTGCGTAAAATATTTAGTTAGTAATGAGTTACTATGTATTCCTTTTTCCAAATATCTAAAATTTAAAATATTAATACTTATTATAATCAATAATAACTGACACACATTATTATAACTCATATTTTCTTTAAAGTTTTCTTTCTCTAACAACTAATATTACTATTATTTATTTTTTTTATTTAAAAAATCTTTACGCATCGTCAACACCCACTTATTTAATTTTATTACAAAGTTCACTTTCGTATTACGATTACATCCTTACAATATTATAATAATCTTGTCTTCAGCCAAAAAATCCTTATTAAATACGGTAACTTCTACTAGGTACCAAATATACCTACCTACAAGGGGTGGCTTAAGTTGCAAGATAATAACATTATAATTTAATTTCAAATTTTAAAATTTCTTTTTTTTTGTTGGCTATTCATAACAATAATTCAATACCTACATTTTTGATAGATCTAAAAATTTACTCAAAAAATGATATTTATGAGAATACTTGGTTTCAATAACTTTAAACGACAACATAATTAAATAAACATCAATATTATTTACTTGCATAATATGCTTTTGATATTTTATTTTAACTTTACTTCACAAACCAATCTGCCACTTAAATTTAATATCTCTCCATTTAAAAATCAAATGATTTACGTCTTTTGAGTACTGTATACTTAATACAATTTAAATTTAGTTTATTCCCAATAGTTCATAAAAATGCTTTTCAATTTTACTACTTTAATTAATTTTGTAAGCTTTTGTTTTTGTATATTATTCTATATTACTAAAATTTATTATAAATTAATTCATCTAAATTTTTAATATGTTAACACACATATTTTTTTTTTAATTATACTATTACTGTTATAAGTACATAGGTTCATTTTTAATTTGTAAAATAGTTCAATTAATTATAAATTCTAAAATTATGAAAATGTTACGTAATAAGCCTAGAAAAAAAAATCTGACGTCCAATTATTCTTATCTATATGCTCTGCTCACTGATCTCCCGGCTGCATCCACTTCCGACTCGAACTTCTCCCGGCTGCCTGCTCTACATAATATCCACTCATCTGACACCAACAACTGCCGGCTGCCTGCTCATCATCTCTACTCATCTGACTCCAACAACTCCCAGCTGCCTGCTCGACATTCCCACTCATCTGACTCCAACTACTCCCGGCTGCCTGCTCACCATCTCCTCTCATGACTCCAACAACTCTCAGCTGCCTGCTGATCTTCACTCAAATGTCTTCAAAATTTTATTTTTCTTCAACTGATGACCCATATTTCGTTTTGTACTCTAACTTCTGTATCTATTTTTTTATTTTCTATTTAGCCTTTTTTTTAATTCTTCTTTATCATGCCTATGATTATAATATTCTTCTTGCAACTTTTAAAATTTAATTTCTCAGCTCCCCCATTTTGTTTCACACTTTATTTTATTTATTTTCACCAAAAGTCATACATATAGATTTTATTAATTAAATTATTTTTATGATCATTTTTAAAACTCGTTACAGATTTGTATTTATGTCTCTACACTATTTACTCAATAATAATTTTAACCTTACATTATTTATTTCCTAACAGCCGTTAAAATATATTATTTTATAGTTCATTTTTTTTTACTAAAATGTCCAAATTTTCCACTGTATTTAATGTTCACATTTCACATCACTTTTTATAGTCTATATATTTTCACTAATTATAATTGTTCCTGTTCCATCTGCGCAGCGCTGCCGCGAGGCAGCACTGGCAGGGTCGCCATGCAATGTGCAGGCTTGGGGAGTCCAATGAAAGATGTTGTACTCGCGAATAATGTTTATTAACTAACTCTTAAATCAACTTACATTATAATATATAGGTAGGGAGGTGATACATACACTACAGTTACAATATTATCGAATAGCTCAAATGCTGAACGATCAGAAACGTGACAAGTTCGATGCCACGTATTCCCGTATTTTATCCTGAGCTTTTATAATCCAGTCATTTCCAAATCCAAGCAAATAATACCCAAGTCTCCATGACAACCATTTTCTATGACATCTATCAATACTGGCATCGACCTCGTGCAAATAGTAAAACTACTTGACGTTTCCAATCAAAGACAATCTTAGCTTTAACACGCTCCGACATATAGTTCATATTAGTGGAACATATTTTTATCGTAAAGTTTGTCTGTAAAGTGATATAGCCAAAATATTGAAAGGTATCGCCATTTTTGTAAGATGGCGGATCGAGTGGTAGCAATATCGGGTAGCAAATTTTAAATTCGGAAAGAATACATACAAATCTATCAAAATCACGCTTCATTAAGTGCAAATTACTCATGATTTATAATGCAATAGCATTACGACTGATAAGTCCATGTTCTAATGGTTCTAATCGTCTCTAAGGACTTAAAAATGTTGCGGCAAGGTCGTGATTACATTTTAGTTTCTTGTGTGTGCACGGGATTCATGGAGGTTAGAGAATAGAGGGCCGATCGTGGCCGATCGCTATTCGCTACGTATTAAAGCATTGTCCGCCTGTCCTTGAAAATTTGTAGAATTTATAATTCATTTTTCAGCCACCAGCCGCGCTGCCGTCGGTAAGTAGTATAATTTTCTTCACGGCATTGGTGGGCCGCTTTCTCTGAGACAACTTAGCGATCGCAGCGCCTCCTTATTTTGACCATATTTCTGGGACACTATTTTCTACAGCGATCTTAGCAGCTACGAAGTATAGAATATAGATACCAGGAGTCCGAACATAATGTTAAAATAATGGTCTCAATTACGGGGACAGATTTTTGCCGGTAGAGCTCGCGACAGTTCGACAAGCACTCGTTTGAAATTACGCGGGAAGTTTAAATGTTGCTATTGACAGCTCTGGAAGAAAATATCCGTCAAAAGTCTGACACGCCCGACAGGTTAAAAGAAACGTGGATTTAAATCTAATTATATAAAAGTTTTAGGAAATTCTTAGAAACTGTTTTCGAAGTATAGATATACCGTAGAACACGGTAATTGCCTAATGGTAATTTAAAAATAACGGTAATAAACAATAGTATTGCCCACACTCGGTATAATAGTATTGGCGACACTCGGTACATAACAAATTCTTGCACAGCTAGTGGCAGAAAAGAGAACTAAGATCTGGTCCTATTATTGTGTACATAATTACTATTGAAAAGCCTATACCGTTCGGACTCCTGGTATCTATACTTCGTGTTAGCAGCATGGATATAGTACCTATGGATAGAAGACTCCGAATTTTGTAATTGCTAAAAAGAACTGTATTACCTTGGTAATAGAGTGTATTTCACAGTGCACGTATCATAGAGGCAAATCCGAGCCGAGCGAGATAGCCAGAAGCGAGGCTGTGTGTCTCGTTCTTTCATGTTGCCAACCAGAAAAATGTTGATATTTATAAAAAGTAACATGGAAAATCTTAGATAAAACGAGTGTACTTTATTATTATTTTAACAAATGTTTATAACTATATCATATTCTAATTAAAAAAGTTAGAAATAGTCATTTAATACTAAATAAAAATGCAGTTTACATTAAATCCTTTTCCTTCTTTTTTTATTAGATGGTATCATTCACAAGACAATAGATACGCCATTACACATATTTTATGCTGAACACCGGATAATATTAAAATTGAAAATAGTTTTTATTTCTTACTTCATGTATCTCCGTCACTATGTTTTTATTATTTATTTGATGATTTAACAGTCAAAATGGTGAAAAAATGTTGTGTATATTCTTGTCGAAGTGAAAGTTATGCTGGTTGCAATATTTCGTTTATTAGTAACAATGTTAATCTAGTTATTCTAGTATAAAAGTGTTAACATTAAAGCAACTGACGTTATTAAGAGTTATAATTATTGTACTACATTTTGTTATAAACTAGTCAGTAGCGCCTCGCCTAGAATCGTAGTAAGTACTGAGAAAAAAACGTGTGAAGTCGAGTAAGGCCTTTAATGATAATATAATACAGTTTTTATAGATTTCCCAACAATGAAGAAATGCGACAAAAATGGCTCAATAATGTTTAAGTAAGGCAGAGAATTACATAAAAATCTGTTACATATTAATGTAGCAGTCACTTCAAACCTTCTTGATTTTACACTATTCAATCTAGTCGACTTTTAAAGCCTCAGCTGTATGTCATTCAGTGTTTCACAATTTGTCTCACACAGCTTTGCAGTTTGCCGCAGCAGAAAATATTATTGTCACCCTACTAGAAAGGGACACACGGCCTCTCTTCCAACCTCTCACTCGGCTCGTTTTTTTGTTCACAGTTCTCGGTCCTGTTGATATACTAGGTCCATTGTTAAGGTGGGTTTAGACCAAGCGAGCGAATGCTCATTCTAGTAAAGCTCTTTTGATGTAAACAAACAACGAGCATTCTTTCGTTGTTCTGGTGTATTCGCCACGTGTTCGCCGGTAATTTGGTAGAATGCTCTAAGAACACTCGCTCGTTTGGTATAACCGATGCAAGAGCGCACAAACAGTTGCTTAGAGCGTTCTTTCGTGTTCGGATGTGCTCGCTACTTGAGGCGGTCTCTTCAAAGGGATTCTAGTGTTCTTGAATTCTTGTACATTTTGGCGGCTAGTTTTAAGTTTATTCGTAAATATGGATTGGAGCAACGAAAAATGTATGATAGAAATGTACCATAATATAAGGTGTTTATGGGATCCAACTTATGTTTTATAAACATTATAAAAATAAACTGTACACGGAAGATGCCTGGAGGCAAATTGCAACAGCAATCGTCACCCACCAACGTCTCTTCCTTATTTTCTTTTTCATTAATTACGTATTATCAATAAATGAAGCACTTGAAATCACAATATAGTCGCTATCACACTCAGACATAGTGTAGTGTGAACAGTACTACTTATCGTTGGCAAATGAGCAATGAGCATTCGCTCATTTGGTCTAAATGATTCTCATATAAAGAGCAAAAATTCTTGTTCTTATTGTTCTTGTTCGGAATGTTTAGTGTAAATGATGTAAACTATGTCTTAACGAATTATCGTTTACATTAAACGAATACGAAAGAATGTTCTTGTGTAGTTCTTGCTCTATGTTCTTTTGGTCTAAACCCACCTTTAGCAGCGATCGTTCTTGGATCGTTCTCTTCTCCGGTATTACTCAAAATCAGAAAGTTGGTAGCACTTCATATATGTCAACGTCATCGCTAAGTGTCAAATATCAAAGTCAAAATATCAAAATCGATTATGACATTCAAAGCGTATAACCTATCGTGCGTATTATCTAGAAAAACATTAGAAAATTACTATAAATACTGCATTTATACCTGTAACAGATCCTATCATAATGTTTTATTCTTCGGATCGGATTCAATTGCCCTTAAAAGTTTACAAAAGGTTAATGAATACAGGTCGGTATCCTCATGACTACTTTCGCAATAAACTTAACCCTTTATTACATTTTTATTAATAAAACTTTTAATACAGGAAAAAAGAAGGTCGAATTAATCGTCTAGACTTCGTCACATCTAATAATAGTAAAAATAAAACTGCCATTGAAATATATGCACAAAATGAAAAAATCAAAACATTGACTTGGCCACATATAAACATTAGTAAAGGAGAATATGATTTGGGATTGATAGTAGCATTTGGACACCTAATCAAAGATGATGTTTTAAAAAACTTTCCTTTGTAAGTATAAATTATTAACTATAAAAGATCTATATTATGCTTTATGTGAAATAACTAATTATCACCACTGCTTGTTACAATACTCTCATTTGTCGAAAGTTGTTCTTTATCATACTTATATTTTATTTCATCAAGTAATCAAACCTAACTTATTTAAATATTCGTTTTATATTTTCCAGAGGAATGATAAATGTCCATCCAAGCCTCCTTCCCCGGTGGCGTGGAGCAGCTCCTATCATTTACACTTTACTGCATGGAGATGAAGAAGCTGGTGTCTCACTGATGAAAATAAAACCTAATATATTCGATGTGGGTATGTAATGTAATAAAAAATAAAATGCTCAATATTTTAGGTTTGTCACATTTTGTACTGAAATCTATGGTGGACCAATCAGCGCATAGTCCTGAATCTCGCTATCGAATTTCTGAAGTACGGACATATATACGACATCTGAAATGCATACAAGTGGGCTTCGGCCTGACCGAGCATACCATGTCGCTCGGTCGGAGATCTCCCTTTGGGGCTTGCCACCACTATTCCCACAAATCCATTGTTTACTTTCTAATTGTTTGGCCTCCAGCGTAATAAGAAATTATGCAGGCTTAAGTTTTGCATGTTACTAAATTACAGTAAAACATTTTCTTTAATTTACACCATTTCAAATTTCAGGTGAAATAATAAGTCAAGAAAGAGTCCCAGTATCCAGTGAGATTAAGCAGCCAGAATTAACTGAGCAACTCTCTGACATTGGTGCAAATATGCTTATTGATTGCCTCCGGACACTTCCCACTAGTTTAGAAAATGCAAAACCTCAAAGTAATGAGGGTATCACATATGGTAAGGCAAATTGATTATTAGGGGCCACATATTATGTAATGCAAAATTTCAATTTCAAAAAAATTTCAAATTTATCCACATATTATGTAATGCAAAATTTCAAGTTTTTGAACCCTCACACCCCCTATGTCACGCTTTTTAGTATCCCTGGTATCCCTGTACCTGTATTTAACATGTACTGTCACACTTCGTATGACCCCCCCTCCCCCATCAGATGTGATGTAATATGTGGATGGACCCTAATAAGGGTCCATCCACATATTACATCTACTAAAAAGCGTGACATGGGGGGGTAGGGTTAAGTCGAAATTTTGCGTGACGTAATATGTGGATGGCCCCTTATTGCCTGTATCGATAACTTTTTTAATGGAGATATTTTTATCATAAACAGTCAAATAAATAACTTTGAATCAATGATGATAAAAACTAATATGCCCTTTTAATAATAATAATTGTTTCTATTTCAGCAAAGAAAATCAGTAAAAGCATTAGTGAGGTAAAATGGACAGAAATGACTGCCAGAGAAGTCTACAATCTCTATAGAGCTTTGTATGGACTTTATCCACTATCTACAAAGTTTAGGGACAAAAATATGAAGTTATTTAATGCATTTTTAACAAACACAGATGAAGTTGATACTAGTCAAGAAGCTGGAGCTATACAATATTGCAATAAAACAGATGCTGTAAGAATTCTTTGTAAAGACAAAAGGTATATTTATTTTAAATCACTTAGAATAGTAGGTAAGCGAGAGATTTCTGCTTTAGATTTTTATAATGGTTACATAAAAAATGTTTCTTTAGATAAGAGAAAATTAATTGTCTGTTAGTTAGTAAGTGTTAGTAGCAAATAAAGTGTTATGTGAAGATAATGCATTTTTGTCACTCATTTAACTTTGAATAAAACTACTTTATCGGTTTTAAGGTTTATTTCAATTTTCACTGTTCTAAGAGATAAATTGTAGATTTTCTATTTTTTTTGTATTTATTGAAAAGCTGTCGCATAAGAAATACATATAACGCTTCACACTAGATAATTTCTCTGTGTTATGATGTATAGAAGTTTAAAGCTAAATTATTTTAAAATACTGTTTCACATAAAAGAAAACATTCACAGCTCAAAATCTAAGATGCTAAAAATAAATTAATATAGATGATAATATAAATAAATAATACAGAGAACAGAATACTATCACAATATCATTAATACTACATAGCTAGTTGTTATGAATCAACATAGTTATTATAATAAATATATACATAGATAATATAATAAGAAATAAAATTAATGATATGCTAAATGTCATGTCTTAATAATATGTTCCCAAGTGCTGCAGTTAGTTTTTGACCCTGAAATAGAAATTATTCAGATAAACATACATAAATAAGATAAATTTATATACCTACTTACAATAAATTGGCAAGAGCATGTGATATAGTGTATAGATAAGAAAGAGAGAAATAGGTAAGACAACACTAGGCGGCAGCGGAGCGACGCGACTTGACGCTTCCCTACTAGTAATACCGCAATGGGGTGCCGCGTCGCGTAGTTCCGCTGCCGTGTATTTACTTTTATTATCTTCAGGTAAAACAATCTTGTTTATATCTTCAAATTCTTCAAAAGGTACATTTATCAAAATCCTATAAAGTTTTACTGTTATTTTACTGTTTTTATGTAGTTCCACTTACCGTCAATGTTAGCTAATACAGCAATGTGATTTTCTAACTATTCTTACCCTGTAAAAATTATGATATGTATATTTTACACGTGCATGATAAATTTGAAATGACGCAAACAACTCTTATGTTCTGTGGCATAATTATTACAAGTTCATGCTCAAAATGTGAAAAACAACAAAGAATGGTAAAAAGTTGGATCGATGTAATGCTGTTCCTAGGTTCCTCAAACTACAGAAGAGTCTCAAAGCTTAGACCATGGGGAGTTTTAATTTAGAGACTAGAAAGCTACTTTTATTAGTCTCCTCTTATCAGCCTCCGTGGTCTAGTGGTTAGAGCATTGGCTCTCGACTCGGAGGTCGTGGGTTCGATTCCCGCATTGCAAAAACAAAAAAGTTGTTTCCAAGTTTGTTTCGGACAATGAAGGCTACTCACCTAATTGTCTGATAAGAAAGATGACCCATGCGTCGGATGGGCATGTAAAAAGTTAGACCTGCGTCTGATCTCTCGTCAGTCGTGTCGGTTATCCGTCCCACTGGATTATGAGAGTAAAGGAAAGAGAGAGTGCTCTTGTGTACTGCTCACTAGTGATGTATCGAATATTCGCATTCGCAAAATTTTTGCGAATGTTTTGCGAATATGAATATCAGAAAACAAAAGCAAATGTGCGAGTTTCTTACGCCGGTTCTTCTCGCCGAGCTAGTTTTCGAACTGGTGCAGTGGTAGGCAATATGTAGGACAATTCTTTATGCGTTATGTTATAACCTATATGGAAATAAAAATTTTGAGTTTAATTTTGAGTGAGCGGAGCGGAATGAATGACGCTTTATTTAGATCATAGAAGAGTTTGTATGAACTCGGCAATACTCGGAAGATACGAACGTAACGAACCTTGTCCGAACGCGACTGCCGCCAAGCCATAGACAAATTGGCGCCAAATATGAACAAAAACTGAATATTCGCATTCGCGAATGTCGGTAGCAGATATTCGCATTCGTATTCGCATTCGCGAATGCTAAAAAAGATATTCGTTACATCACTACTGCGCACACACTTTGGCACTATAAAATTACTCCTGCGTAACTGGCCTGGTTTCAATGAAACCGGCCACCGTCATTCACCGAGATCGGTGTGGGGAGGAGTTATTATTACTTTTATTAGTAAATGCTTATAAAGTTTCTGTTTTCCTGACTATTGTGCATAAATTATAGATATAAATAAAATTATACTATAAGGTCTTGTTTATGACCCTTCGAAAGACGATAGGCCGAATTGATTTAAGTAACAAATAAATATGACAAAGCAAAATGCAAGTGGTGGGTATGTGAGAAATTAATGCAAATATTGTAACAAATACATTTTATTTTATAAACATACTTACGACTATTTTAACAAAATGCTGTTCAATTACAACCACAATAAGACATACATTTAAAATTTAACTCTTCCGATTGTCAAATAATAAATATACAGGTGAAGTTTTCAACTGGGATAGTGGGTGAAATCCGAAAGTAAAAGGAAAAGCGAAAAATGCCGAAAGTAGTACATAGCGAATTGTGATAAATTATATTTAAAATTAGTGTAGATTTTTAATAACTCAATTTACCTAGCCAGAAATTGAACCGACTGATTTTGAAAAAAAAAAAACATCCAATATTATTTCCCAGATATGTTACCTACTTACCTATTAGCGACACTAATGTGTAATAAATAATACAAAATCAATCGGTTTGATTCCTGGGTAGGGAAAAATTTTAAAAAATCTAATGATGCAATTTTAGTTTTTATCTAAATCAGATTCGCAAATACTTTCGGCATTTTTCGCTATTCCTAAATAGTTTCGGATTTCGATAACCATGTCCATTTGAAAAATTAACCCGTATAATAAGTATAGCTAATAATTAGCTGCACGTAAACAATTAGGTATATGAAAACGACTTTGAAGTTCGAGGTTTTTATCTTTACTTTTCTAATTACAATCTACACTTTATTATTACTTACATAAAAACCTAAAAAAATTGCTAACCCATGACTAAATGCATGACAAGAATGTTGTAAGATGTTGCGATCACTAAACTAGAAAATAAACTATATAAAAATATTATTATTTTTAAATTTAACAAAATAATATTTAAAAAAATCTTATAAATATGCAATAAATATTGCACACATTTAATATTGATACGTTATCTTAATATTGAGTCCTCAATCCCAATTATTATTATTAGCGAAAGAAAATAGATTACTGTGTAAGTACTAAGTAGGTACTTGCAGCCATGAGCTATGAGTAATGAACTCATGACTTACACAAGCTTAACTACAAACTATATGACACACTATAGTTATATATGTATACGCACTGTTATAAGAAGCTATATTTGACATTAGTTTAGCCAAAGGCAAATTCTCTGTACTGATTATAAAAATTGTGCAATAACAATTCTAACGTGCTTCTTATAGCTTTGGCATTTTTATAAACAGTAAGAATTAATTTTGATCACCCTTTAGTTCAAGTACTATCAGGGAATATAATAATTCACGAGTGTTCTCATAAATTAAGTATTATTATAACGACATTAAGCAGTCAGTAATACAATAATTGTCAAAACCATGTCAGTTTCAAATCATATTATTAAAAAATACGAACAAACGATTACAACGGTCAACCCGCATAAGAATTAAGATTCCCTGATAGTACATAAAAACATACTATTAAACAATTTTGAACAATACAATATAAATTTAAGATTTTAAGATATCACCACAAAATTAATTCCATGCTGTTTTATTCAAACGGCATTCGACACAAATATTTACAAAACAACAATAAACAAGCGCTTATGAGCAATGATTTTGGATACTAACATAATGAAAATGTAAAAGAACTTAGAAAGTATTTTAATTGGTTTTTTCGATGCTATCTTACTAAGTACTTACTTTTAGAAATATTTGTTAAAATATACAAGGTTTGGTAAAATCAATTGCAGATATTTTGGGTATAATATGATTACTATTGCTTATTATAAAGACGTTAAAATTATTGTCATACTCAAAGTAAAAAAATCATCTCATGTATGGGTGAATCAATGCAAACTCGCCCATATAAAAGAAATTTTTTTCGAGTATGACAATTATTTTCTGCCTAAACATCTATATATAAGCAGTAGATCATATTACCAAAATATCCGTAATTGATTTTACCGAACCTTATATATTAGGTACTTAAAAATTTAAAAATTTCTCATCTTCATCTAAAGAAAATCTACTAAGTTACAATGCGCCAAATTTGAGTCCTACGCAACAATTACGGAGAACCTAAACAAAATATTATCTTGGTAACAATCCTAATAACACGTTTGTTTAAACCAAGAACATTATCCATTATTCATAACAAAATAGTAAAAAATGTCAATAACAGATTAGGTACTAAATGTGTTCGCTTCATGCCCGGTACCTAAGGTTTTTGGTCTGTAGTTTGAATGACGCAAACGCGTTAACCAATCAAAAGCGCTATTGAATAGATAAACTATCGACAAAAAACCTCAGAAACCGTACATTAGTGCAATACCCCGTTTCATTATGTTAGTGGACCGTCATGAGTATGAGAGTGCGGGATGCTAAGTGGTGCCGTCTTCACTCGGGTCACAGCGAGCTTTTGAGGGTCAGCTGGCTCCTAAAATATGAGTTTGTTATCGTGAGACATGATGACATGAAATGATTTAAATTACATTATCAAAAACAAACATACGAGAACTTATAGATACGCGACGAATTTTCAATGAAATGTGTCTTGCACACGGAACAGAAAATAAGTGGAAGTGGAAGTAGGCATAGTAAGCACGGAATATTAAACACATTTGTGTTATAAATTCCGTGCCACGATTAAGAGCATTGATCGGCGCGCGACTCAGATTTCACGAAAAACGCTACTTTTCAAATGCGTCTATATCTAACAAAAACTGGTTATTCTGATTTTTACATGTAGAAAAACACTAGAAAATATTGTATTCTAATTTTTCACTTATCATTTATTTTAAAATAATTTCAAACTTTTAAATAAAACTGACAAAACTAACCAGAAGTTTTTACAACTTTAGGTTCAGGGGCAATTTCAAAACATATAATAGCTAAAACCGCTTACATTTTTTAAAAACAAAAAATCTTTACAAACTTGTTGGATCCTCTTCTAGATTATCTATTTGTCAGATTATTTTTATATACGTTTCTATCTCATAAAAATAAAATTTAAAGAATGCGAAATTATCAGGAATTATAGTTATTTAAAATGATGATATTTATGTATTTTACTTGCTCCTTTTGTTTCTTACTTACATAGTCTATGAGAAGAACCTTTTATCTTTAATATGCTATTTAAATTTTTAACTAAATTAGTTTGAATAATTTTATATGAATTTTTAAAACTACTATATAAATCGAGGCGCACGAGCGTTTACAACAGTATTTGTAAACGCTCGTGCGCCTCGATTTATTTCATTTAAAAATACATAAATATCATCATTTTAAATAACTATAATTCCTGATAATTTCGCATTCTTAAAATTTTATTTTTATGAGATAGAAACGTATATAAAAATAATCTGACAAATAGATAATCTAGAAGAGGATCCAACAAGTTTGTAAAGATTTTTTGTTTTTAAAAAATGTAAGCGGTTTTAGCTATTATATGTTTTGAAATTGCCCCTGAACCTAAAGTTGTAAAAACTTCTGGTTAGTTTTGTCAGTTTTATTCAAAAGTTTGAAATTATTTTAAAATAAATGATAAGTGAAAAATTAGAATACAATATTTTCTAGTGTTTTTCTACATGTAAAAATCAGAATAACCAGTTTTTGTTAGATATAGACGCATTTGAAAAGTAGCGTTTTTCGTGAAATCTGAATCTCGCGCCGATCAACGCTCTTAAGCGTTCACGCGTACTCATTATATTCGTAAAAATTAATTTCCCTTAGAAAAAAAAACGTCGTAAGTACTTTTCGCAGTATAACAAAATAAACCTTAAGGGCCATACCGACCGTCCGGCTTGCCAAGACTAAGGCCGCGAACTTGTATGCAAAAATTATAAATGATTGACGCTATTGACACCAATGACGGCTATTAGTACCCGTGCCGGATTTGCTGGATGGGCCACAAGTATGGTGCTTTATCCGTTGGTGTGAGGGCTAGGGTTGCCAACCGTACTATAATATATAGTATTGTACTATATTTCGAGCCAGCGTACTATATACTGTTGAACTATTATATAGTAGGTACGCAAAAATATCTCATTAATAAAAAATGAGCTTTTAATTTATATTAATCTTAAAATTGAATGTAATAAAGCATATGACACTTTTATTTCAGATAAATTATTGTTAAAAAATGCAAGAAGTTCAAAAAAATATAGTTTTTACAAAAATAAATAAATAAATAATATTTCATTGATTTTTTTTTTTCCATAAAATACTATATTTTTTAAAAGTGTACTTTATTTTTTTGTAGTTTATTTTGATAAATACTATATTTCGCCGGAGAAATGTTGGCAACCCTAGTGAGGGCATATTATTTTTGACTACAAAAAAAAGATATATAATATATCTGATAAAACAATTAAAACATTGTAGACGTATGACTATCAGTGTATTTGCGTAAGTTTGGCGACAGCGACTTGTACACTAATTCCACTATTATAAAATATGTGAAAGTTTGTAAGGACGCATGAATGTTTGTTACTCTTTCACGCAACAACTACAGAACGGATTTCGATGAAATTTGGTATGGGAGTAGTTTAGGCTCTGGATAAAAACATAGGTTATTTTTTATCCCGAAAAAGTACAATATTCCATGGGATACCCAATACTATGTTTACGCGAGCAAAGCCGCAGGAAAAAGCTAGTTTTATAATATAACACTCCCTCTTGTTTTCTGTTCAGTGGCCTTGAATAACATGTTCGAAGGTCTGACATTAAAAATGGCACTTCGTCGTTTATATATATTTCTCTGAGAATTTGCTGCGTAGCTGTTAGTGCTGATGACTATACTTCATCCAAATAAAAGTAATTTTATAGCAAATTATTGAAGAATTTTTGTGTTGCAAAAAATTTCAAAATCACTTTGAAACCCTTTTTTATTTTCAATTAAAATGATTTTAAAATATTTTGCAGTAAGTGCACTACTTTCACTCATTTTAAGGGCACTTTTTCTATTGAGCGGGTTGCCACGCGCGTGCGGGTGTCGGCCGTACTTGGCCGCACGCCGGTTTTAGGATGTTCCAGTCCGTGTGCGTGCTGCTCGCGGGACAGGTAAAACATGTATGAAATGATAGAATGCGGGCAGCACGCATGCGGCCACGACCCGCAAGCGTGAGGCAACCCACGTGACGGGAAAAGTGCCCTAACACATTCCCTTTGCAGTCAAAGACGAGCACGAGATAGATATGTCGACCGCGCGACATATTATATCAAGTGTCGGCTCGCGAGCTCTGCAATCGCTAATTTGCTAAGGACATAGGTATCTTACGTTCGAAATAAAAACGCATGCACAATCAATATATACTTTGGCCGCGTAAAGCGAAGGAAGACGTTACTTTTAAAATAAATTTTCAGAGTAGTTTTACGACGAAGATTTCGAACTTCGTCGTAGTAATTAGCAATAGCAACTTGATTAAAGGCTTATATCAATAGAAACTTACGGTGGTTGCTGTTCGACCATGCAATATTATTGTTTATGTAATAGCGAGAATATAATTAGCAAACCGAAGTATAGGTGGCTAATGGCTAGCCGCACACGTGCAATATTATTGACAGAATAAATTTGTCAATACTAGTCAACACATACAAAAAAACGGTAGTCCGCACACAAGGAATATTATTGTCAATATGAGCATTACTGCCAATAATATGGTGTGTGTGCAGCTAGCCAATAAAACTTGAACACAAGCCAGTGACCTTTTGATAGTAATACTCCAAAATACGCATGCATGTCGTATACGTATTTTAGATGATACAACATATCGTTAATGATTCTATAGAAAAGTTAAATTAAACAACATGTTTCATTAATATTTATTAAAATAATGTCATGCAAAATAAATAGATAGCAAAAATTATGTATAAAAGCCAAAAGGTTAAAAAAATTCTAAGCTGTCAGTCATGCATTTCTCAAAGTAGAATTAG
Organism: Glaucopsyche alexis; assembly: GCA_905404095.1. NCBI lineage: Eukaryota > Metazoa > Arthropoda > Insecta > Lepidoptera > Lycaenidae > Glaucopsyche > Glaucopsyche alexis. The sequence continues at coordinate 11,493,947 of FR990048.1, forward strand.
TAAATGTTTATATTCTTGGGACCGAATCTGTAAAACGTTACTTCAATCAAAAAGCTGTTAGACACAAAAGGAAAAACAAAAGCTTTAGTAATTTAAACACATATATTTAATGTTACATTAATGAATATATTCTAAACTACAAGCATGTGCAATGATCAGCATTTTTTTTTATTTTAGGAGTGTGCTACATCATACTAATTACTATACTTTATCTCAACTCATAAGTCATAGTACACAACATTAATATGTTTTTATCTCAACATCGTCCACTCGAAAACGTTCATTTACATCGATGGCAGTCAAAAAATAGATAAGGGAAGCCGTACTCGCAACATAATTACTCCCATTCGTGGAATAATACATCAAAATAGATAACGATCCTATCACGTATAAAAACAACATAAGGTACCGACGTAGATTAAAAAAACAAGTGTCTGAAAAACAAGAAACTAATTACATGCAACGTTTAGATAGTTTATAGCGCCATAAAGAAGGATATGTAATACATAGTATGCCACTCCACTATATGCGTCACAAAGAATCAATAACTGATACATTATCGTGTATGCGTTAGGGCCGATTCACACAGTGTACTCTGTAATATATGACTAGCACGCACGAACCTACTTCTAGGATTAAATCTACAAAGTAACGTTCAGGCGATTCGTAAACTTCTTTTGAAAATGTATGAAAAGGCCCTTAGGTTATTCCTAATCTACATTCTACGTTATCAGGGGGCTTAGACGAAGTGCAATATCGGAGAGATAAGTAAGTTCGAAAAGAATAAAATATATGGGATATACCACGTGATTTACAACCGAATACAGGGACGATAGTTAAATTAAGTGACGCTCAAGTCACACGCTGTCCTTGTCATTTCGGCTAGCACAGACAGCGACATCCTGTGAATAGGAGGGCTCTTAATTTTGATTAGCGTTTCTGTATTCGGCCGCTAGCGACGAAATATGTCAGTCCCACACATTTTACTGTCGAACTACTCTTCTTGTTACTTTGTCTAAAATCTCTGATCTATATAGGTTATTTACAATATTAGTATATATGTGGCACTATTCGCTACAAGCTAGGCAGAGCGGTGGGTGGGGCTTACATGTGCTCCGGGTGGGAACGGATGCAGTTGATGAACTCGCTGGGCTTGAGGTCGCCTCTGCAGATTTTATACACCGCCGTGAACAGCGGGAATCTGAAGTTTAAAAAGACAAGAATTATTATTTGTAATATGTACCTTGTGTTAGGCTGGGACTGTACTGTCCGGAATCCGTAAGGCCGGTTAAAATTCAGAGCACTAACAATAGAACTACCCTTCGATTTTCAACTCTATTGTATTAGCGCAGAGTTCTATTTTCAGTGCTCTGAATTTTCCCTGGCCCGCCAGATTCCGGATCATATAATTCCTATGGATATAGGATATCGTGCATTAATTAAATTCCATTGTTTTGTCTCTACCGCCCAAATGTTGTCTGGCAGAAATGCGTTACGGCGTCAAGTCCTCTTTTACACGTTTATATGCATTTATAAGTAGAATGATAATAAACATATTTTTTTAGACATGCGAGTCCTATAAATGTACAAATAAACTAGAACCATATTTTCATACGTAAGGTAGCAAACCTTATCATATCACTGTCAGAAAAATATTTACATGCATTACAAAAACACTCTGGCCTTGTAATAAGCTGATTGTAACCTGAATATTATATCTGTAAAATGAATACTAAAATAATGCTCAATATATTATTACCCCCTTACTAATAAACGCTGTATAAGCTTTGAATAGTTGTACAGTGTTTTGTTCACATCACACAAGTGACATTTTTAATTCGATAGAAGTGGACAAAACACTGTGTAACTATTCAAAGCTTATACAGCGTTTATTAGTAAGGGGGTTAATGTTTTATCAGTTATCAGAACAATAATATTGATGTACGAGAAATTGGAATAAGCATGATAACAACAAATCTGGGGTCACAAAATCAAACGAGTTCATTTGCATATTATCGATTAACTTATAATGGGAAATATTTTTGTTAATAATGACTTAAAGAATTAATATTGGACTTGTCATTTGTATAATAAACACAACAATTTACATTAAAGAGAAGTGACACTAAATCGAGTTTCGTGTTTAAGAATTGTATATTTAATTTAAAAAATACCATTAAAGAATTCATAATTTTATATTATGTATGTATAACGATAGAGGCGTATATATTTGCTTCGCCAATCGCCACTTCCCTTGTATTCATTTTATAAATATAATACAGGTATGTTATTGATTGTACTGTAGGTTCTTGGTGGAAATTCATGTTTCACAGTAATAATACACAATACTTCTTGCACTATTTCCACTTTAATAAGTATTTTACATTAATTTTAATATATTACACGACCTGTTTCGACAACGTCATCATCAGGTGTATAATACAGGTATTATTTTCGGGATAAAAGGTCATTTCTGCACCCCTAGACAAGACCTATACAACGTGTTACATACAAAATTTCACTATGAATACCTAGTTAAATAGTTTAGATAAGATAAAAATGTGGCTAACTTTCGTCTTTTGTTAGACCACCGGAAAAATCCAGCTCAATATTCTATATAATAATTACTCACTACTACTGCTAGTTCCAATGGAACTGTTACATTGAGTCAAATAAAAACTGATGCAGTTGTAGGCATTTTAGAATGTTAAGGTCGCAGTATGCAGAAAAAATATGATGTATGGCAGGTGATGCCAAAGGTAATGGCAATGAAACCCAACCATTGACCTCTACGTGAACGTGGATAGACGCCAAAGATAATTTTGTGCCAACCTCGAATTATATAACACATAAGGGCTTTGACGAGAGCATTGGCAAAGTTCTAGGTCAAGAATTTTTATCTGGCACAAACTATCGCAACTAGGGCTGGACGCTAGAACAATAATGTATGTGGCGAAGCTACACAATTTATCAATACAGAATTTTATGAATAAACTACTAGGTATGTGAAAGTTTGTGAAGATGGATGGATGAATGTTTGTTACTCTTTCACGAAAGAAGTACTGAAAGGATTTTGATTAAATTTGGTATAGTAGTAACTTAAGCTCTGGAATAACACAACCTACTTTTTATCCCGAAAAAAGGAGTGTTCCCGTGGGATACTGTATGTACGCAGGCTGAGCCGCAGGAAAATCTAGTAACCCACACACATATTGTAATCTTAGTATTACTATGTCAGATGACCTAACACTTTACAAGTAATGTACTAGCAGGGAATCTAATTCATAAGCAGGTTTGACCGTCGTGTTGTCGTAATTTATAATTTGTTCGTAGTCTGTTATTATTATGGTATCAAAATGACATGTCATTGACAATTGTATTGGGCTGCATGCCGTCATTAAAATACAAATAAATTATGAGAACACTCTACCTGCTCATGAATTACATTCCCTGCATACTGCATTTACTTAAGGGGAATACCAGTCAAAAATTGGGTTCCAGCTCACAGAGGTGAATAGAAGGAGGAAATCGAATTTTCGCATGAAGCATCATTGTCATTACTTAGCGTTATGAATTATTTGATCATGTATAAAACGTTTTTCAAAAACAATTTACGCATACTTGGGGCACATGAATTAACTACTGCTTGTAAAAAAATTAAGTTTGTTTAAAAATTAAGTAAAAACAAACCCGCTTTGAAATTAGCTGTGTGACAGGTACGGTCAATGACCTTGTCAATGCCTCAGACTAATAATTCATACTAGACTTATTTGCGGAATTTTAGTTTATTTAAACTTACTTGTTCTCCATATTCTTGTTGGCGAGCATGTGGTTGACCTCGTCGGCGGTGATGGGCCCCTGCAGCTTCTGGCCGTTGAGCATCTCGTCCTCCAACTCCTTGATAGAGCGGCCCGTCTTCACGAACGCCTCCGCCACTCGCCTGTTCCTGCCGCCTGTGATTAGATATAAAACATTTGAACAGTAGGTAATAGGTATGGCTATATATACATATTTTTTGAAAAATCTTTTAGCCCAATGGCAATGTCATTCACACCTAGACGGATTTAACAACGTAATAGAAAACGTGAGAGGTGCCGAATTTCACCGTTTATGATCAGCCAAAAAAAAAAACTATAACACGACTACATAAAAAAGGCCTTTTTCAACCCCTTTTGTACGTAGTCGGGTTGTAGTTTTTTTAACATAGTTTTTTATTTTGTATTTTTCTGTTTTACAATCGAACATATTTTTGGAAAAATAAGTACCAAATCAAAACACTTGAAATTAAAAATATCTTCTTGACGAGCGCGGAGCGAACCAAATTAGAACGATAATAATAATATTATGATAATTAAAAAACGCAGTTGAGATAATTTCAGTCAAAATCAATTCACTGATTCATCGTTTTCTTGGTACTTATATCACAGGAATCAGGATATCCTACTTTAAGTAGGTACCAGCAGAAAAATATATAACTATCTAATATTTCTTTTTTTGTACCATTGCAATGGGTCGTTTTTTTTTATAGTCAAGCAGCTTCCGTCGTAGTCCCTAGATGGCGATAGGCTGGTGATATATGGGTGATACCATCATTATTTACCACAAAATAGGGGGAAAATAATTAATATTAATAATGTTACGTGTTAGGGTTCGACGGGATTTGGAGATAAAGACCTGGTGACTCTTTTGAAGACTTTATTCACTAGCACTTAGTCCAACATTAAGCACTAGGTCCAAACACTAAACACTAAGTCCAAACACTAAGCACTAACGGTGTCCCTTAATCGTAGCCAAGTCGTGGGTTTGCACTCAGGGTATCATCACATCACTAGTATTCACATCGATATCGCCACATCACTGTTCAACTCGAACTCCCGATCACTAGTTTTCACTTGTATTATTCACTGGTATCGCCTTTTTCGCCTCGTTGGAAGCTCAAAGTGAACTCCTGATCACTAGTTTTCGCTTGTATCGCCCGTATCGCTTCGGATGAAGCTCAAACTGAACTCCTCTCGCTCGCATTCTTCCGACGTATTTATACCGGTCGATACTCCAGAAGGTTCCCGAGTCGCGTCACCGTGTTAGATTTATTCTGGAACGTTTGCACAGTAGCGCCATCTAGTACTGAGTAGGGGGCCCCACGCTGTCCCTGTTCACACCAAGTGGTTTCAGTGGTTGACGCTAGATGGCGCTTTTGTGTGTTCGTAACACTACTCCCCTCTTAGAGATGCTCGTCCCGAGCATCGTTGCCACTGCCATGGTACCGCGCTAGACGATCTATGTGCACCACTTTGAATGACCCTCTTGACACCCAGATGACCTTCTGATACGCCATCATGCATTTCACGGAGAACATCTGGCACTCTCGTTCTTGGGACGATTATCTGAAGATGGAACTCTCTGCCGTTATTTCTGGTAGGGTATTCCGTTTATCAGACTGTCCCATTGCGCCCAGTACGCCTTAGTGATAGCGCCAGTGGGTGCAACCTCACTCCAGATTAGTTTTACGTCACCCCGTTTCTTGCACGTGACGATGTGTCGAAGGTCGCCATCTCTGTCTTGAGCCAGCCTCATAGCATCATTCCTCCCAGAGACCCAAAGGACTTGAGCAGGCGGGGCCAGTGGGCGGGGCATGGCAGGCGGGGCCAGTGGGCGGGGCATGGTAGGCGGGGCCAGTGGGCAGAGCTTGGTCCCCAGTCGGTGTGGCCTCCGCCAGGGGCCGCACCTCTCCGCCAGGGGTCGCACCTCTCCGCCAGGGGTCGCACCTCTCCGCCAGGGGCCGCACCGCTCCGCCAGGGGCCGCACCTCTCCGTCAGGGGTCGCACCTCTCCGCCAGGGGTCGCACCTCTCCGCCAGGGGTCGCACCTCTCCGCCAGGGGTCGCACCTCTCCGCCAGGGGTCGCACCTCTCCGCCAGGGGTCGCACCTCTCCGCCAGGGGTCGCACCTCTCCGCCAGGGGTCGCACCTCTCCGCCAGGGGTCGCACCTCTCCGCCAGGGGTCGCGCACCTCTCCGCCAGGAGTCGCGCACCTCTCCGCCAGGGGGTCGCACCTCTCCGCCAGGGGTCGCACCGCTCCGCCAGGGGTCGCACCTCTCCGCCAGGGGTCGCGCACCTCTCCGCCAGGGGTCGCACCTCTCCGCCAGGGGTCGCACCTCTCCGCCAGGGGTCGCACCTCTCCGCCAGGGGTCGCACCTCTCCGCCAGGGGTCGCACCGCTCCGCCAGGGGTCGCACCGCTCCGCCAGGGGTCGCACCGCTCCGCCAGGGGTCGCACCGCTCCGCCAGGGGTCGCACCGCTCCGCCAGGGGTCGCACCGCTCCGCCAGGGGTCGCACCTCTCCGCCAGGGGTCGCAGTCTTCCGCCAGGGGTCGCTCTCCACCACCAGGGGTCGCAGTCTTCCGCCAGGGGTTGCTCTCCACCACCAGGGGTCGCACTCTTCCGCCAAGGGTCGCACTCTTCCGCCAAGGGTCGCTCTCCACCGCCAGGGGTCGCTCTCCACCGCTAGGGGTCGCTCTCCACTGCCAGGGGTCGCAGTCTTCCGCCAGGGGTCGCAGTCTTCCGCCAGGGGTCGCTCTCCACCACCAGGGGTCGCAGTTTTCCACCAGGGGTCGCTCTCCACCACCAGGGGTCGGTCTCCACCACCAGGGGTCGGTCTCCACCACCAGGGGTCGCACTCTTCCGCCAACGGTCGCACCTCTCCGCCCGGGGGTCGCACCTCTCCGCCCGGGGGCCGCACCTCTCCGCCCGGGGGTCGCACCTCTCCGCCCGGGGGTCGCACCTCTCCGCCCGGGGGTCGCACCTCTCCGCCCGGGGGTCGCACCTCTCCGCCCGGGGGTCGCACCTCTCCGCCCGGGGGTCGCACCTCTCCGCCCGGGGGTCGCACCTCTCCGCCCGGGGGTCGCTCCTCCGCCCGGGGGTCGCTCCTTCGCCCGAGGGTCGCTCCTCCACCCGGGGGTCGCTCCTCCACCCGGGAGCTGCTCCTCCCGCCGCACTTCTTGAAATCTTCTCTCAGAGTCAATGGCATCTCCAAATCTCACTTCCGACACCAGTTGTTACGTGTTGGGCGTCGTAGGATTTGGAGAGAAAAACCTGCTGACTCCTTTTAAGACTTTATTCACTAGCACTTAGTCCAACATTAAGCACTAGGTCCAAACACTAAACACTAAGTCCAAACACTAAGCACTAACGGTGTCCCTTAATCGTAGCCAAGTCGTGGGTTTGCACTCAGGGTATCATCACATCACTAGTATTCACATCGATATCGCCACATCACTGTTCAACTCGAACTCCCGATCACTAGTTTTCACTTGTATTATTCACTGGTATCGCCTTTTTCGCCTCGTTGGAAGCTCAAAGTGAACTCCTGATCACTAGTTTTCGCTTGTATCACCCGTATCGCTTCGGATGAAGCTCAAACTGAACTCCTCTCGCTCGCATTCTTCCGACGTATTTATACCGGTCGATACGAGTCCCAGACGACTCCAGAAGGTTCCCGAGTCGCATGACCGTGTTAGATTTATTCTGGAACGTTTGCACAGTAGCGCCATCTAGTACTGAGTAGGGGGCCCCACGCTGTCCCTGTTCACACCAAGTGGTGTCATTGGTTGTCGCTAGATGGCGCTTTTGTGTGTTCGTAACAATAATAATAATATCTATGGACGCTTCACACCACGTCAATCTCGCCCCGTGCTAAGTATCCGAAGAACTTGTATATGTAATTGATTGTACTGTCGGTTCTTGGTGGAAATTCATGTTGAACACTAATAAAACACAATTTTTCGTGCACTTTTTCCACTATATTACGATATAATTATAAATTTTTATAAATAACACGACCGGTTAAACTACCTGCACTAACTACACCTGATGATGATTTAATTCGAAACCGGTCGTGTTATTTATAAAAATTTATAATTATATCGTAATATAGTGGAAAAAGTGCACGAAAAATTGTGTTTTATTAGTGTTCGAAGAACTTGTGTTACAGGTACCAGACAACGGAAATATATTTAATACTTTTTATACTATACACATATTTAAGATTTTTATTATATAATACACATATTTAATACACATCCATGACCCAGGAACACAGAAAAACTTTTTGTTCCTTCGGCGGGATTCGAACCCGCGACCCCCGGCTTGAGCACCAACACGCTCAACCAACTGAGCCACAATTGTACGTTTTACAATCGAGAAAAACGCAAAAATAATTAAATAAATTATATAAACGGTAAGAATAAACTTAAACGCACAAATATCGGAGATATTTACAAATATGTTCCTGCGGTCTTATACTTCATACACTTTTACCTAGGCGTGACGTCACAGCTAGGTACGACTTTAGTGTGGAGCGTTTTCACGAGACTTGCGAAATTTTGTAAACAAATCGCTGTAGGTACCTTTGAAAATATTGACTTACGATATACTGTTTCTTCTGAGAAGTCACTCATATTTAAGAGTACTATTCATTTATGCAATAAAAAAATTCAGTCACCTAGCCTTGGAATAAAAGCATTAAACATTCTCGTTCGACGTTAATGTTACGAGTTACGACTTACGACTCGAGTACTAAGTCTTATCAATACGTTATACAATAGGCAATCGGACTAATTTTTTTTTATTGCATAAATGAATAGTACTCTTAAATATGAGTAACTTCTCAAAGGAAACCGTATATCAAAAGTCAATATTTTCAAAGGTACAGCGATTTGTATAAAAAATTTCGCTAGCCTCCTAAAAACGCTCCATACTAAAGTCGACCTACAAATGACGTCACTTGTAGGTTATAGTATATGAAGTAGTATATGAAATATATGGCCGCCGGAATATATTTGTAAATATCTCCCATATTTGTGCGTTTAAGTTCATACTTACCATAATGAATGTTTTTGTATATGATGTGAGTAAACTAATGAAATTATGTAAGTTATCCTTATCAGTATGGAGGAAGTTCCCGTAAAGTTTAAACTTAGCATACGGTAATGATGTAGGTTTTGTTTACCAATTTCGCAAAAAAAATAATTTTTTTTGGTACTTTTTAAATGTATTTTATTAGTAAGCTACACATAAAATAATATATTTTTTTACATTTACCAAGTAGTAATGCCTCAATATTTCTGAATATAATTATTAATGAAACTAAATATTTCAGATGTTGTCCGATCCCCTATTGAAGAGATAGCTGATGTTCTCCTGCTTGAACAGTTTCTAAATATTTTCCTTTGCACTAGGACGCCTCCAAATATTTAAACACAAAGGAAGTGACCGCATCGACTGCAGACGTGGTTGAACTATGTGTGTTTTTGCACGTATGTGTGTGTGTGCGCGCGCACGATTCAACGGCGCTGCTAAGCGATTATCATCCTATGCCTGGTAAAGCGGAAACTTGTTCGATATCTATACTAATATGTATAATAAAGAGGAAAAGTTTGTTTGTTTGTTTGCATTGAATAGGCTCCGAAACTACTGTACCGATTTTGATGAAATTTGGCACAGATGTAGAGTAGACCACGGGGAAGGACATAAGCTACTTTTTATCGCGGAAAAATGTAAGGTTCCTACGAAATTAACTTTTGCGCGCACGAAGTCGCAGGCAACATCTATACCTAATATAATATTATAAAGAGGAAAACTTTGTTTGTATGTTTGTTTGTTTGTTTGTAATGAATAGGCTCAAAAAGTACTGGACGGATTTCAAAAATTCTTTCGCCATTCGAAACATAGGCTACATTTTATTTTGAAAAAAAAATAGGGTTCCGTAAGATATTTAGGTTTTTCGGACACAAGGTGTAAGAAATCAACTAAAAAAGTTACTTATTTTGTGTACGCTGCCTAAACTATAAAAGATAGAACCATAAAATGTTCTAATTAATTGTAGATCTTATAAATATCTACAAAAAAGTCCGCGACACACTATACCTATCTATGTCGAGTGAGGCGCAACAACCATTTTTTTATTAAGAAATCTTGAATTTTTTTTGGACTACATTTAAACGCGTTTACTTTACTCATGATATTATTCCTTATCAAAATAAATTATTTCATCACTAAGTACAGTTTATGTAGATAATATTTGGTCTTTGAATGATTAAAATTGGACGTTTGGTTTTGAAGTTATGGAGAAATTAAAATATTACGATTTCTGCTGCACGGCCCGTTGCGAAGTGGGCGTCACCAAGGCGCGTGCGGGAGGGGAGTTTAGATCTATGAGTAAGGTACCCGCAGTATTAGTATTGTACCCGTGCGAAGCCGGGGCGGGTCGCTAGTACCTAGTAAAATTCATTTTACAACTCACTGTCTAAGAAACATAATTGTGAATTTTGTTACTAGCTAGACTATGAGAAGATTAATATTTATGAATCTTTCGATCACCTGCCATTTCAAGGGACGAACAAAACTAGTCCTTCCTTTTACCTACAGATTGAAGGGTGACCAAATTGGTCTTTAACCACGTCTTATTTTCACGGGTTTAGCGAACTAATTACCGTGTTACGTAAACCGCTACGTAATCGGTAATCTCATTCCGCGACCGTAGACGAGAATCGAGATGCGCGTAAAGTGTCGCACACGTGAGCAGCGCATGCAATGTAACCGTTATATCTAGTGCCAACCTTGCCTGGGGCAAGGTTGGCACTAGATATAACGGCTAATTTCAGCTTGAAATACACTTATTTATTATTATTATTATTCAAGAAGATTGTATATCGTCGTGTCCGTTCGTCCGTCTTCGATTTACCGTCCAAACGGTTAGTGCTAGAAAGGTGAAACGTTGCATGTTGCGTGTATTTACCACGATGACAAAGTGCTAAGTCCTCTAAACGTAAAGTGGGGATGATTTTTTTCTCGCGTCTAACTAATAGCGTGGGGTATCATTAGAATGGTATTTTAAAAACATTGAAATGTGCTAATAAAATTTTTTGATTTATTTTTGCGAGATATTCAAGTTTAAAGAGCATATTTTTGTTAAAATAGGGCGTCCCGGGGACCTTTAAAATCTAAACGGTTGGTTCGAAAAATGTGATGTATAATTTGATATGCCTTTATTTATGTATTTTTGCAATTTGCCCAGTGCATTGTGTATTAGCCGCCACGTGTGACGTGACTATTACCTATACGTTGCAACTTGAATCATAAACACTACTAGTAATTAACTAGCTACGCCTTCTACTGCTTACACAATTTTAACTGCGTATATCAAAATTGTAGCCGGGTAATTTTAGGTAATTTTGGGCAATTGTTTTTCTTTGTGGTTCTTTCTTTATTTTTTTAAAGGAAAAGGTAATTATAAAAGGAAACACGCACTCGTCCATAGTACAATAACAATGTCAAAGTCTATTCTATTTTATATCTAATCAATAATCATCGAGGATGACACAGGATTAAGATCTATTAAAACTATAAATACTAATACTTACTGATCCTAGTATCTATTATTATCTAATCCAATTATATAAAAGCTATAATGCAAATAGATAGTATCATAATCATTATAATACTATGTAGGTATCTATTGTGAAATAAAATTTAAATCTGCACTAGATATAGATATTAGATGATCTCCCCAGTGACGGATTAAGACTACTTGATGCCCTAAGCAATCCACGCCTGTGGGCCCCCCTATCCGTATGTCAACTAGAAACGGTCTTTAAACCTTTACCGCCTAAAAACATTAGTTTTTTGTAAAATAAGATGATAAGATGTAAAGTACCTTAGAAGTGGAGTAATTGCGACAACAATACAAACCAAAGCATAAATTATTTATTTATTGAAATGCGCCTTTTAGTTTCGGGAGGGGTGGGTGTTTCAAGAAAAATAAAACTAAAAGTACATTAAATACTTTAACCTATTCGAATCCATGGGCTCATTAGAATAAAGGGCCCTCATTTTTCTTTCGTTTTTACCCCTTTCAGCTTTAAACCCTGAAAGACTGTGTAATGCGAAAAAATACAAATTTCAATAGCCTAACGCTGAACGTCGGTACTGAATTTTATAATATGTTCTGTAAGCCGAGCGAGCGAAGTGAGCGAGCAAATTTTTTTCCCATTTTACAGGTTAACACTAAATAACGGTGAAATTCAGAAAAATACCATACAATTAACCAGCTGAAACAGAATATCGGTACTAAATAATTTAATATATTTTTCATGTGTTAATTAAATTTTTTAATTTTTTTTCCCATTTAATAGATTAAATCTGTTTAAACTTTAAACCCTAAAAGACTAAAAATATGATGATTTTGTAATTTCAATTAAAGTAAAATTTGCGTAATTTTTGATGTTGCAAAATAGATGACAAAATTAAGTTAGGTTTGTTATATAATACTTATTTCACACTTTTTTCGTCGTACATAATTACAAAATCTTGTGATCAGTGACGTGCCCAAAATAGTGTGCTATACGTTCGAGGCACGAAGTATAGATATATGTATACTTCGTGTTCGAGGTATTTATACTTCGTGGTTCGAGATCGATAGCACGCGTGCCATAGGTTTACGATTCCTGTTTTAGGCTATTGATTTTATGGTTTTTTTTTAGTACAACAGTCTTTCAGGGTTTAAAGTTTAAAAAGATTTTAACAGGCAAAGGAGTAAAAAACATTTGCTCGCATTTTCAGTTTGAATGCATTTAACATAAACACATACTAGTACAAATTAGTATCAAAGCTCTGTTTTAAGCTGTTAATTTTTTTTTCTAAAATAACTTCAAAAAATCATCTTTCAGATAGGGTTAATGGGGCGGCAAAATATGTTAATTGTCCTGGGGCGTAACATTTCTTAATACGCCTCTGTTTATGGGTCAGATCTCTGTATATATATACCAGCCGGCCCATTTGGGGAGGGGGGGGGGGGCTTTGAAGTGTTGAACCCCCTAAACCCCCCCTGGCTACGCCCATGACGTCTACGTTTTAAACAGATCGGACTATGTATAATATCAATAAATTATCGAGCCTATCTTGTATCATCTTTCTCCATAATTCATTTTTTAATATTTTTAATTTTTAAAAAGAACGTGCCAAAGAACATACAACGCGCGAATTTTCAAATTAGGCCTAGAAACTTTTTTGATGTGGTTTTTGGTGACGTGAGACATGATGCCCTAAGGACGGATTTTTTTAATGCTTATTCTGGTGCCCCCCCAGACGTGATGCCCTAGGCAATTGCTTAATTTGATTAAGGGTTAATCCGTCACTGTCTCCCCTACTAAAGATTTCATGCACTGAGGAAATTGCGTCGTCTATAAAAATACGGAAATGTTACACTAAACTCAATACCAATAGCTTCTGTAATCAATTTTACGCACGTTTTTCAAATAATATTTAACTACTTAATTTATTTTATAATAGGTACCTTTAGCGCCTTTACTTATAAGATTTTATAATATTATTTCTCGAATTTTGGATTTTGTGGAAGAATTGTGATTTGTGGATTTCTATAGATGTGCGGCCCGTTAGGGTTCTGTTAAAATAAAAAACCTAACCAAGAGCATGTCAGGACTCAGGACATGTCTAAGGAGGGTTCAGCTCATGCGCAATAGGTTTTCGTCGAATTATTGTCCGATTTCGCTCAAAATAATTTTCCTAAAGAGTTTTTAGCATAATATGCTTGTAAGTAATACCTACAAGCATGAAAGCTTCAAGCAACTTTTCAATCATACATAGTTTATAGCATAGAATTCTGAAATTTGAAATAGTAGCTGAGTAGTAAGTAGTACCTACAATACCTTTCATTTGATGGCTTAGATAAACATTTGATCGATAATGACAATCGGTAGGTATACGGGACGATGACGCAAACGCGTTAACCAATCAAAAGCGCTATTGAATAAACTGCCGACAAAAACCTTCGAATCCAGGCATAGGTAAATCCACTAAACAGATTATCTGTAGGTATGCTGTTTCACATAATATAACAGTTATGATTTGGGTATCGTGTACGGTTATCAGGGGTCAAAATCGAACCGGTTGCAAGTGTTAAAAAATCCTGATTTCAGTTAAAAAGTCCGGTCCGGTAAAATAATATGAGCTGGACAACCGACAACAATTTCTTGATCAAAGTTGTTATTCAAATATGTGATCACATTTACCCACATTCAAAGTCAAAGTCGACATTTTTTTATTCAAAATTGGCGGTTTTATACACTTTCTGAACGTTGGTCTACATGATGCCTACCACCGGTTCGGAAACTAGCCCGGCGAGAAGAACCGGCTCAGGCGTAAGAAACTCGCAAGCTTTTTTTCAGTTTCTAGCAGCACCTCCAAAATTTACATTAGCGTTGCCGTTATCGCTAGTGAAAGACATGCCATTTCTTTTAAATTATACTTTTAAAAGAAAAAAAGTCAGTAGATGATTGGCAATGGTTATCATTGACTATTTATTGACATGATTAAAAATCCGGTCTCGAATGAAATCCGGCCGGAGTCCGGTCTATATTCCTTAAAATCCGGTGTAGATGATAACCCTAACCCCGTGAGATCAAAATTACCCCGAATTCACGAAGCCGTGGGTAAACTCAAGTAATAACTCACCATAGCACGTAGTAATGAGATCGGCGACTCCGCAGCTCTCGAAAAATGTGCTCAGTTTGCTGCCCGGGTAGAAGACGTCCACGAACTTGATCATCTCCATGAGACCGAGCCGGATGACCGCCGCCTTCGTGTTGTCGCCGAAGCCCAGGCCGTCCACGAAACCCGCACCCACCGCCACTATGTTCTAAACAGAATTTACATTGGAAATTGTAATATTAGACAGTAAGATCAAACAACACCGAAATCCCCAAGCATGTATCTATAAGGAGTCAGGAGTTCTGTTCAGTACTTTTGGATCCAGGGTATACCTTGGTGCAAAATTTTACTTTTTGGTAGCTTATGCTTGGACTACTTCAGAAAAGTCGAAATTACTATATGTGTCCATATAAATTTCGAGGAGTTCCCTCGATTCCTCATAGATGGCATCATCGGATCATCACTTTGGTGACATAAAGAGACCAATTTGAGATTAGGCAAAAAAAGAATTTTAAAAATCGTCCACAGACGGCGCGCGGCGGAGTAATCGTTGAACATACAAAAAAAAGATATATACATCCGAACGTATAACCGTCTACTTTTTTGGAAGTACGTTAAAAAACATGACACTCGCCATTTAAAGGCTCATACCGGCTGAGAAGCCCTGAAAAACGTTAATTTGAACGCCGAACGGTAATAGCCTACATCTTATCGCTCTCACGTATTTTCACAAGAGTCAATACTTTTTGACTTCTCACCATGATCTCCAAATGTTTTACAAGGTTCAACGCGTGCCCCTAGAATAGATTTTTTCTAGGTACTTAACGAGAAGCCTGCTACTTGTTAGTCCTCTTGGCTATTACCTAGGTCCACTAGGACCTTTAGCTACTAGTACTACTAGGACATTTAGCTACTAAGTTAGTTCAACAATATTAAGCTGAGGGTGCGTTGTGTTTAACATATTGCTGTTTAACATAATATTATGTACTTTATCACCATATCAAGACCCGCACACTATTTACAAATCGATACAAACGTGGTTTAAATTCTTGTGTTGAAAGTTTTGTACAGTCAACAAAAAAATCTGGATAAACTTTAAGCACAGAGATATTAAACATTTATTATAGTTTTTTCGCGTGACACCATCCGCGCTGATCCCCTTCATCCTTATCGGATTTCTGCGTCATAATAACTGCGTGATAAAATTCAATGTATTCCAGCTGTTGATATTTTATAATACAAACTTTGGACCCCCATAAAAAATACTATAAAATCTTTATAAAATACGTACCTACTCAATATTTTCTATTTATTTCCTTGGATATAAAGTTTTATGGAAATCGTTCCAGGTTTATTTAATGAAATGTATTTAAGAGATTTTAGTGTTCATCCTAATTTTCATCTAAATCGGTGCAGATTTGAAGATTTTCCAGACAAATTTTGAACCCCTTTTCACCCCTAGGGTGAAATTATTCAAAATCCCTTCTTAGTGTGTGTATACTTTGTAAATTAAAACTACTGTCCAAATTTCACATTCCACTATACTATTAGCGGTCACGGCCGTGCAAGCGTCTATATGTCAGTCAGTCTTTCATCTTACTTACTTTCAAGGCGCCACATATTTCCACGGCATCCTCATCGTCCACCACGACGACCCTGAAGTACTCGGTCTGGATGATGTCGCGCAGCACAGGCGCGAGCGTCACATCGCGGCACCCGATCGTTGTCTCGCAGAACTTCTCCTCTGCTACCTACATGGGTCAAGCTCAAGTGACAAGTTCAACTCAGCCGGCGACTGGATTTTTTGTATAGTTTGTAGGATCATTTCAAAAATTCAAAGCAAAAAAGTTGGAATATTTTTTACAATACTAGTGTTAAAGGCTACATAATTAGTTAACTTACAAGTTACATCAAATACAAAAAGATTATGAACACTTAGAAGATATAAGAAAATATTGTATAATATGACCTGTAAGTTACTACTACATGTATATTTAGTAGCAACTTACAGGTACTAGATGTCACCTGCTGCTATGACTTTTGCATGTGGCATTTTCGCACAACTCACAAAAGTCCTTTAAACAATAGACATTTTTTTTAAATATTGATTTTTAGTTTACTGTTTCTTTTACAATCTTTGTTTTTTTTTCTTTCCGAGCGCTTATTATTACATAATAAAAATATTAAACCTTATTAAAATATTTTTCAGGTAAATTTAACTTACCTCAGAGGCAATATTTGCTCCCATCAATACAGCACAGGGAATTTTCAGACATCTTGTAATGATGTGGGAGATGAGGTCAATGCCACCACCCTCAGCAATATCAAAACCCTGACAGAAATATTTTGATATCCATTATTTTCTAACAGAAACAAATATTGAGAATATTTTTAAATAGAAATTTATGTTAACTTTATTAGATTATTATATCATCTGTGATCTGATAGGACTGGTATTACATTGTACTTATTTTCAGTCTGATATTATAACCATTCAGAAGATTAATAAGTCAATATACAATAGTAGATATTGTAATGACAGCATTTTTCTATACCTTTATGAGTGACAAAGCAGATGCTGTTGGTTTGATTTGACCTAGAAGTGTTGAGCAAATTTTGCGCACAAACTGATGCGGTACCACAAAAATCAACACATCTGCATCCTTCGCAGCCTCCACTAGGTCGGGCACAGCCACCTAGAGGGCAGAAGATTGTATAAATAATGTGTTATCACTTATTAGTAAATATTACAGAAACTAATATAGATAATTCAAAAAAGCTAAAAAATTTAAAAGGGTTAAATTATAATAAGTCACTCACAACATTGGGTGGCAGTTTGTGGCCAGGTAAATATTTCACATTTTCGTGGGTTTCGTTTATGATCTCTGTTAACTTTTTGCCATCTATCATCTCTTCGAATACCCACATCGTAACTCTGTCTTCGAAGTTCGGGAGACGAGCAGCATTGCGTCCTACTATTTTAGCAATAGCAGAGCCCCTGTTAGGAACAGCAAAAATGTATAGGTACCTTGCCTATTTAGCAAAAATGTATACCTTGCCTATTTAGCGCATTAATTATTAATACTTAACATGCAAGTCGATTAGCAGCTAAAATAAGTTATGTCATCGCGCATTGCCATTGGCCATCAGTTAAAATAAATAGGTAATACATTGTAACTTGTATGAAAACTTACCAGTTTCCGGAACCTACAATACAAACACGATTTTTTACTTGATTTTCCGCCATTGTAAATCACAATCACAAAGGAATTTAAAAGAACCTTAAAATTATTTTGTTCAAGATTGCACCTTGGGAACGGCTAAAGAGTAAATTGTTCACAAATGCACTACCAACGTCGACCAAGCTCGTCCAGATACAAACAGAATTCTCTGTCTAGCCGTGACCGTCTCAATTATTAAATATTAACTTTATCTACTTTATCATAATAATACGTAACGTTATCATACATTTATCACCCTATTGACTGCTCAGTGCTCAGTTTTGTAAATTTGTCAGGTTGAGAAGCTCATGCCCTTTTTGGCAACTGGCTCTGTCACTGTCAGCAATCTGACATCTATCAGCACGAAGTATAGACAATGACTAAAGAATTCAAAGGACAGGCCCTACCTATAACAAAAACGTGTCCAATTTATCAGCTGATTATGAGCAAAAAATGGCTGCCGAACTAGAGTTGCAATTATGGATATCGACAGTATCGATATTTTAAATTTTCATAAGTTTTACAATAACTTACATGTATACGTAAATAAAAAACTTATTTTACTAATGACATTGTACATTTAACTACTTTTATTAATCGATAATATCTTTTAACGGACATCCAAAAAAGTATTCGATGCTGACGATATATTTAGGTATACATTCTATTTGTTCTAACTGGACCACTTTCAAAAAAGTTTTTGTAATATCTTTATTAATCATGTAAGACTTATAGCTCTACCAGAATCTGATGGCATTTTAAAAAAAATAAAAAATGTGATTTTCATATGGCAATGTCAAGTATGACCCGTCAAATCAAAGTACGTGATCTGTCAACCGCTGCTAAAATTTTGTGATTATGTTCTTGGAATTTGTTGTTTTTGTGAAAATATCCAAAAAGGCAATTCGATCTCAAGCGAGAAATATTGTTTTCTATGTCTATAGTAAAATACAGAAAGAAGAAGGTGTAAATCGAACTCAATCTTATAATTTAAAGTTCGTGGTAGAGTTGACCGGTAAGTTAGAGTGAGTTGTTTTGATACTTTTAGTTTTTTTATATTTTCTTAGGTAATTATTGTGACTTCTTTAAATGTGTTTCCAGTACTACTATAAGGTGTATCGTAGCTGATGGCACATCGAATGATGGTTTGTTTTCCATGCCTGGTAAAAGGAGGAGAGGAGGAAAAAAGAAAATCAACATAAGACAGTTTCGATTTATAGTTGATTAGGAATAAAGTAAACGAGTTCTATACAGTTCGGAAGGAAATTCCAACATTAAATAAACTGTTGCCAATTTAATTGTATGTTATTCGTAATAAATAAGTATATAAAATAATTCACGATTGATTTATTTTTCATGAAATATCATTATATTACATAGTATAAAACAAAGTCCCTTTTTTGTCTGTCCCTATGTATGCTTAAATCTTTAAAACTACGCAACGGATTTTGATGCGAGTTTTTAAAATAATAGTCTTTAACTATTTAATAGTCTTTAAGATATTATAAGATTATGGTAAAATTTATATTCAAGTACTTATTATGTAAGTATATTATCAAGTGGTCGCGCATGTCGTATCGAGGTGATAGGGTCCCATTTTTAACAATTTGCATTGGGCAAACCTAAAAACATGTTCAATATTGTATCAGTAGTATATTGCTGTAAGTAGGTAGAGAATTATTCGCCGAAGTAGTTTTTTCTCCAAGAACACTATTCCACGCGGGCGAAGCCGCGGGCAAAAGCTAGTTTTCTATATTATACACCGAACATTCTTCATACAGTCTTATTATAATTCATGTTCAATAATACTAAAGACATAATTAAATATTAACCAGTATCAAGATCGTTTAATCCAATTTCCCCAGTATTGCACACTACAAATTTTTTTTTCCCTATTTGCCATGAGATTCTGGTACACCTTTACCTTTATTTACCATGGGACAGAAGTGCCATTTCTTTATTGAAGTCAACACGCATAAGTATAGGTAATTAGTTATGGATCTTTTAACTCCTAGGTCCTTATAGATTATAATATTATAACCTCTAAGGACCTAGGAGTTAAAAGATCCTTAAATATTTATTGTATACGAGCTGAGCCAACTGTATAAATTGGTTTATGACATGAAATTATGCTTTTTTTATTCTTAATTTATGCATACGTAAGTAAAAAAACTTATTTTACTAATGACATTGTACATTTAACTACTTTTATTAATCGATAATATCTTTTAACCGACATCCTGAGTATTCTATGCTGATTGCTGAGGATAGTTTTATTCTATTTGTTTTATACCATTTTTTCAAAAAAAAAAAAATGGTAATACCTTTTTTTCATCAAGTAAGACTTTACTTTATTTACCATGGGAAAGAAGTACCATTTCTTTAATGAAGTCAACACGTTTATCTTTTATTATTTAAAGATACTTTAACTCCTAGGTCCTTAGAGGTTATAATATGGTTAAATATTTATTTTCATACGAGCTGAGCCAACTGTATAAATTGGTATATGAAATGAAATGGTGCTATTTTTATTCTTTATTTAGGGACTTTTGATGTACAGCGTAAGTCAGTCCCATCGTAACCTAATCTTATACATAATGACAAGATGCTTTATTTGGTGAAAATATGGTTACAATTAAGAGGTGTTACATTTTTACAGCTTGGCAAATAATTAGTCCTTGTGGCATCGACAGATGGAACTAAAAACTTTTTGAACTATCTAAGGTGGAATAGAAATAAAAGACAAAGGAATATATCCACTTATTTTTTTTTTTTTTTTTTTTTTTTTTTTTTTTTTTTTTTTTTTTTTTTTAAGTTCCCCCGGCCATTAGCCAGGACAATTGATTACCTTCATTTATTTATTTACTACAGCATTTTATTTTATTTTCTACCTACTGTTTGTAGGTTATATTGTTTACTATTTTACTATTACATTTTTTATATTCTGTTACAATTTTAGTTCTTTATTACTTATACAATTTTATATTTACAAAAAATCTAATCTTTGTTCTCTATCTATTCTATATACTATTTCATATTTTATTCTTTAATTTTACATTGTTTTTCTTATGTTTTACAATTTCTTATATTTCAATTTTATGTTTACAAAAGCCAATCTTATTTCTATTTCGTGTTATGTTATGTTCTTAAATTTTACATTATTTTCCCTATATTTATACAATTACTTATGTTATAACAATTTTATATTTAAGATATCTTACTATTTTTACTTATATTCTTGTGCTTGTACTTTTGTCCTGGTCAGTTTAACAACAGTGATATTTACTTATTTACTTACATTCTTTTCATATATATACACATTCTAATTTACTTTTTTCAATTTCTTATGTGTCATTTTTCTTTCTGTTTATTTATTTATTTAATGTTTACATACCCCTTAGTTGCTTTATTATTATTACTTATTTCTTATATGAAATGCACTGCACAGACTCACACTTTTGTTACACTTCTTTAGTTAAATAACAATCTAACTTGCTGTTGATTGCACACACGCGTTCAGCGCGGTGTGCCCGTCGACGTTTTTTGCAAAGAAAATTATATACATTATAATTTTATCGCATTCGGTGGTTAGCTAGGCCTATCGCCATGTACTCTTTCTTACTGTACACTTC
Organism: Glaucopsyche alexis; assembly: GCA_905404095.1. Taxonomy (NCBI): domain Eukaryota; kingdom Metazoa; phylum Arthropoda; class Insecta; order Lepidoptera; family Lycaenidae; genus Glaucopsyche; species Glaucopsyche alexis. Next base: position 11,515,300 of record FR990048.1, read on the forward strand.
TGTAATAGCACCAGTTTACATCACTTATATAATATACATAGAGTCAGTTCTAAAATGTAACTATTTATTTTATAATACAAATTTAATTGTCTACTTAGGATTCATATGCTACTTATATATCATCATATATCATATGAGCTAAGTTACTTGACTTTTTTTTTTTTTTTTTTTTTTTTTTTTTTTTTTTTTTTCAGTATGGAGTTATTAATACCATTTTAATAACTTTCCAACTACCATTTTAATACACTATAAATATTTATAATATATATAACATAATATTAATGACTCCTACTGATGCTATTACAGATTGTCTGTCTCTTCTTCGTATGCGACAGTAGCCCGGGCCATCGCTTCCCACCTGCGCCGGACCGGACACTCCGCGCTAAACGCATTGTGATCAGTACAATCTAGTTCCTCTTTTATACAATTGATACAACAAGCTTTATTTCCTTCTTTCCTACTCGAGCACTGGGACCGGTGGTGGTCACCGGAGCAGTGGCTACACTTCACTTCGGTGCTTACGCTGCAGTGTCGCTTTCCATGCCCGTATCCTAAACAGTGCGAACACTGTATTAGGGGGGACTGGTCAGCGACACGGATGCGTTGCATGTCCACATATAAGTGGCCCGCCTTGGTGAAGCTCCGCCACAGCCCCGGTGACACCGTCAGCACCACGTGCTCGGTGCCATCATCCTTCCCCCTTCTCCTATACTTCACTAACATTCTATTCTCGCCTGGCTGCATGAGGTGCTCGTTCTGAATCCTGATGGCATCTACGATGTCTTGATCAGTATTCGTTTTGAGCACCCCATACAGCACAACCTGTGGATCTTTATTTTCTATATTTTCTACATTTAACCTCCCGCTTTTTTCTATTTTATTCTTTATCTTGTCCCTATCTTTTTTATCGCTAAGTCCTATTATTACTTTTCTATCTTTTCCCTTTCTAATCCTTTCTATTTTTATTCCTTCCTTCCTTGCCTCTATAACTTTTCCTACCTCTGTCACTATTTCTGACCCTGTCATGACTTCTTCCTTATCCGTGACAATCAAGGAGTGGAGGGTTCTGTACCTTGGCTCCGGCATCGATGCCACACTCGCGTATGTCAATGGTTGCGGCTCCACCGGTACCCCAACCGTCCACTCTTCGACTGCCCTTTTTACATTTTTCTCGTTTTCCTTCACCAGTTCCTGATTTATCTGCTTTATTTCATCAACCCTTTCATTCATTACTACTTTCATACTCTTACACTCCTTCATTGTTTCCAGATTTATGTTATTTATTTCTTTAAGTTTGCTACTAGTTTCATCTCTTACTTGTTTGCTTAATTCTTTTACCCCCCCCACCAATTTACGCATTTCATCTATACTTTCCCTATTTTCACTAACTTCTTCTTTTACTTCTTTGACTTCCTGTTTTATTATCTCTGTCACCACTTCAATTGTACTATCATGCTTTTCTTCTACATACTGCTTCAGTTCATCTATCCTTGCATTCATCAACTCTTTCATTCTAGCGTACACTTCCATAAATAATTCCTTACAATCACAGTCTTTCACGATATCTTGCACTACATCCCTATGACACTGTACCTCCATATCCCTAGTGTCCCTATTTTTCCTCTCATCCCTCATTCTTTGATTATTTAATGTTGCAGCTTTGCCTATTTGATTAGATATTTTTGTAAGATTATCTGCTAAACCAGCCTTCAACTCCCCTTTCATGTTTCTAGTCTGGTTTAGCAGGTAAATACTATTTTTAATTGTGTTTTTCGTTTCTGTCAAAAGGGTGTTAAGATAGTCAGCGGGGTCCCGAATGTGGACCTCCGCTGCTGGGCTATTTCGTTGATTACTATTTTTATTACTGCTGCCCGGGGTCCCAGGACCCTCCAGGGACAGTCGTTTGGTGGGGTTTCTGGGGTTTTGGTTGTGGGGGGTGTGTACCATCGCCATTCTACAGTTGACCGGGGGAACGCGTCAATGTAAAATGTAAAATTGTATATTTAAAATATAATTTATTGTCAATTTTTGTATATGTATTTAGTTTGTAAGGTCTTAAAATGTAAATATTTAGTAAAATAATGTTAAAATATCGTTTCTAGTTTGACTAATTACTCTAACAGCCGCCCCAATAGGGAGTCGACAGTCCTTATTAACTAATGTGTATAAATTAAGATATTGTGTATATATATCCTATGTCCAAATACGTAGTGGAAAGATAGGCTAATCTGTATATAATACCTTGCAATTTGTATCTTGTCAAAAGCAATTATCTATTCCGATTTATTTATCCCGTCCTATGAATTTATTTTTCGCCTGCTGAAATCCAATAGCAAGACGCAGTCTTATTCTCTGTTCTTCTAAAACTTTAATACGGATTTAAAGTTGTCCAGACTATACTGTTCTACAGTCACGGAGCCCCAATAGGAGCCCCTGGTCTATTTTAGTACCTAAATATTTCTATAAGAATTCTTAGCCTATCAAACCCCACCCAAAATGATGTGTTGGTCGTATATTTATTTACTATGCTTATTTACACAATTTATTCAGTCAACTATGATCTAATATTCTTTTATTTACACTAACAGCTGTCCCAATAGGGATCTAGCTGGTCCTTAATCTAATTATATTTTATCGGCGCCTCTTGTCGGTCAAAACCTCCCTGAATACACTCTAGTAAATAATTGTAATTTTAACTATGGTATTTATCTATTTTAATTTTAAATTAGTGTAGTTCGAGATTAATTGTAATTTTATATTAAATTTTTAAACGCCTGTTTAATTCTAATAGCAACCTTTCCTGCTTCTACTAGACCGCCGCGTCTCGCGTGGATATCCTACGAGTGCAAGCAAGACGTCCTGCAAGCGCGTCGCTATCTGCACTGCTCACACCAATAGCCGTTTTCTTATTAACTCTAAATGTTCATTATATGTTTTATTTATTGAAATGTATATATTGTTTATGTGTTGTATTCTATATTCAATTATTTATTAAGATTACAATGGTATACTTAGGAATTTAGTTTAGCGTATATGTACTGCACTATTTTGTTAAGGTTTTTATTTCGGATATTTTATCAAACATACATACACCTACATATATTATTTACTGTTAATTTATTTTAATTAAAGTTTTATATCTTTATTGTATATTTTGTTTTTAAGCTATTTATTAATTTTATTTAAGGCTTCTTGTTTTGGGGGTTTTATCAAACATACATACACTATTTCGTTTGTATGTACTATGTATTATATTTAATTATTTATTTAAAAGAGATAGGTATTATATTTATATAATTTTATACAGGTATAAATTTTGTTTTGGAGATATTAATGAACATACACACACTATTTTATTTGTTGATTTATTATGACAATTTTAACCTTTACTTAGTAAGATTATTTTAATTAAGATTTATTGATTTATTGTAGTTGTTAATGTTTTTTGTATTATTTCTTAAATGCCTGTTGGTTTGTAATAGCAACGCTAACTGTAGTTAGGACAGTTCCACGCGTAGCGATTTACTATGGGAGTGAGTGGAAAGGTTACGTCTGTTGGATTGGTTTTATCAATCTGTATAAATTTATATCTATTAGGGTATTAATATTTTAGGATTTTAAGTTTAATTGAGATTTATTATGAGTATTTTAAAGGTCTATCTTGTATTTAAGATTTATAAAATTATTGTTATTTATGGGTTTTATTAACGGTTTTTATTATTGTATTCAATATATATTTATTTTAAATAATTGTATTGAATTATGTATGTTATGTATGTGTGTGTGGTTTTTTATTTAAGCAAATAGTGTATTATATTTTTAATTTCTACTCTGTCTAAATTGTATTTATATTGTGTAATTGACTCTGAAAACTTAGGGAAAACTATCTAAAAAATTTTTTATTTTGGAGATATTGTCAAGCATACATACACTTTATTTATTTGTTGGGTCTATTGATTTGTTTTGCTCGCGCAGCTTTGTTTAGTTCTAATTTATTTTAATTTATTTTTATAAAGATTATTTCGGAGATTTTTAACAGTCGTACATACACTTCGCGTGTTAGTTTTTATTTATTTGCTTTAATTAGTAATTTATATCTATTTTAGGTATTTATTTTTAACTATTAATTAATAATATGGATTATGTTTTGGAGATTTTTCCAGACATACATACACTATTTTCTATTCCACTTATTAATATGTTGTAATAACTATGGTATGTTTTAGTCAAGGTTGCATTTAGTTAAATTTTTATAAGAGGTTTAGGGGGACTATATATATCAATTTTGTTTTAGAGATATTGTCGGACACACATACAGTGTTTTATTAGTTAGGTCTATTAATTTGTTTTGTAACTGTTGCTAATATCCGTCCAAATTTATTTAGTTAATTATTTATTCTAAGGTATTTATTCAAAATGATTATTTGTTTAGGAGGTAAGATAACAAGGCATACACACACTATTTCCTACAGCGCGTGTTAGTTTAAATTCCGCGCCGCACGGTCCGCCACGAGTGCGAGAGCGAGGTCCGACGCGTCTCTTCCCGTTCCGCTCACACCTGCACGCGCCACCTGGGTGGTCTCTTGGCTAGGAATATAAACGAACGATAAATGTTATCCACTTATATTAAAATGAATAAGTCTATCCATTTCTAAATAAAATTAAGTTTGTTCAAAAATTGGCTATGCTATTCTCTTGACTGGGTCCGGGGATTAATATTTTCTTCTCCAGCTTTCAACCATAATTTGCTTATTGTATCACTTTTCGGAAACCTATAAAAAACAAGTATTATTAGTTTTATCATTTGTCAAATAATTTTGGTCACAACAATATTATTAAAAGCTATCAAACTTATATTTTTAAAACCACATCGAATACATTCAGATTGCTTTTTGAGACATAACACAAATGTAATTATTATGTTTTTATCGATGTAATTATTATTTGTACCTTTATCGATAACTATTACTAACGGTAGGTAGGTACAACACTTTTCAATTACGTAAATAAATCTAATTACTTAAAATGCAATTTAAAGGACTGTTTTAATGAAATTTAAGTGGATATGAATATAATAAATGAAAAAATAAAATTGCAACGCAATTATTTCATGAAATGTTTATAGTATTGCATAAAACCGGCTACTAACCTGCGTAAATACAATTGAGGTTGATTTATACTCTTTAATGCATTGCACCTTGCAATATAACGTTTAGGCATGTTAATTATCACTTTTACAACATTCAAATAAAATTTTAAAGAATAAGTCCTTATAATCTCTTGGAAATTCATAATTATACAAAACATAAACAACCTTTTGACAGGAGACCTACCACAGTTAATTGACAGTTAATGAGCAAATAATGGCGGATCGTTCCACATTTCGTTAATTGTTAAAGTTTTGAAGTCTAATGTTTCTAAAATGAGCAAAAACAAAAATATTGCTGTTTCTTCAAACATGAAAATTATTGCATTACATAGAAAGAGACCAAATGATATTTCACCGTCTGTCTCATATTTCCATCATATTTGTATAAGCGCTAGTATGTATAGAACTGTAAGGGCCCCTCCATGTATATACCTCAATGAGTATAGATAACAAGGAGTCCGAACGTAATGTTAAAATAATGGTCTCAATTACGGGGACAGATTTTTGCCGGTAGAGCGCGCGACGGTCCGACATGCACTCGTTTGAAATTACGCGGGAAGTTTAAAGTTGCTATTGACAGCTCTGGAAAGATTGAAATCTTATTATATAAAAGTTTTAGGAAATTCTTAGAAACTGTTCTCGAAAAATAGATACCGTAGAACATGGTAATTGCTTAACGGTAATTTAAAAATAATTGTAATAAATAATAGTATTGGCAACACTCTGTATAATAGTATTGGCAACATTCAGTACTCGTCGGTCTCGCACGCCTAGCGGCAGAAAAGAGAACTAAGATCTGGTCCTATTATTGTGTACATAATTATTATTAAGGACCGTATTCGGAGACGCGCCGCGCGAAGTTTAGGTTTTTAGCGCTACTCTCACAACGATCGAGCCTCGCGCCACAGTATAAAGAACAGTAAACCATCTGCATACAAACGTGCCGCGTTTCGGTTTAAATCCGCAATTCCGCACGCATGCACACACCTCGTATAATAATTTTCAAGAACACCAGCCAGCGGGCTTAGCATGGCGATCCGAAGAAATAAATTTAAGGAAGAAATATTTTATCCAAATAGTGAGTTGCAAAATAGTTCTTAATCCTTGGCGACAAGGTTGCCAATAGAAATCAACATTTCTAAACAGACATATTATCTAGTTTTAAAATGGCTGTCGGGAAATCTTCTGTGAGAAAAGAAAGAGAAAATTCGGGAAGAAAAGAAAGATTGTTTCCAAACGACAATGCATCGACCTTGCTGCCTTACAATAAGACCTATTTTGCTACAAATGGTATTAATGTTTCTTCAATCTCTCATTTTGTCGACTCTCCGATGTTTCTGCGATGTGCATGCTAAGCCTGCTGCTCCTTAGCAGAACCGGTAAACCTTCAGGTACCATCGACGAAGTGTCCCAACCCAACACCATACATTTTTTGACCAGACCAATAGTCGTCACCAATACCCCAAAGACTTCGAGAGTCAAATTTCAAAATGGCCCCAAAAATCTCAAAAGTGGGGCCATTTAACCGGAGACACTTTTTTCTTCATAGTGTTTTCACCATACGTCAAATTTCAAAATGGCCCTAAAATTCAAAAGTGGGGCCATTTAACTGGAGACACCTCCATAGTATTTTCAATTTCAAAATGGCCCCATTCACCATACGTCAAATTTCAAAATGGCCCCAAAAATCTCAAAAGTGGGCCATTTAACTGGAGACACGTTTTTCTACATAGTATTTTCAATTTCAAAATGGCCCCAAAAATCTCAAAAGTAGGGTCATTTAACTGGAGACACTTTTTTCTCCATAGTGTTTTCACCATACGTCATATTTCAAAATGGCCCCAAAAATCTCAAAAGTGGGGCCATTTAACTGGAGACACTTTTTTTCTCAATAGTGTTTTCACCATACGTTAAATTTCAAAATGGCCCTAAAAACCTCAAAACTGGTTGTCCTGTCCTGTTGACCTGTCGCGAGTTTAAGTCGAGTCACTAGTCCTGATCGAAATCCATTCCACAAGTCCAAAAACAATTTCGTGAGAAGGCTATTGGAGGGGTCAAAAAAAAAATTGAGTTGGGGGGGGGGGGTGTCTTGACGTTTTTGAGGTATTTAGGGAATCTGATGGAGACAAATTATAGGGCTCGCTCTCCCGATTCCAATGATACCACACTCGGGGGGTCTAGGGGTCCAGATGACTGAGATATGCCTCGAGGGGATTTGGGGGGGGGGGAGGGGGGGAAGGTTTCGTGAGAAGGCTATTGGAGGGGTCAAAATTTTTTGAGAGGGGGAGGGGGGTTCTTGAGGTTTTTGAGGTATATCCTGGGTCCCGTTGGGAATTTAGGGGATCTGATTAAGCCAAATTATAGGGCTCGTTCTCGCGATTCCAATGATACCTGACTCGAGGGGTCTAGGGGTCCAGTTGACTGAGATATGCCTCGAGGGGAATTTTTGGGGGGTGGGGGGATGGGGGGAGGTTTCGTGGGAAGGCTATTGGTAAGGTCAAAAAATTTTAGAGGGGGAGGGGGGTTACATTGTATAGGGGGTGGGGTTTTTGGTGTGGAGGGTTGTTGGGTTTGGTTGATTGATGATGAGAGAGAGAGAGAGAGAGAGAGAGACAGAGAAACACACCGCACGGCTTACAACTATGGCAAAAAGTGTCGTTACAACTTTTAGTCTTAATTTTTTCCGTCTCCCTTTTGCAACGCGCCATAAGGAACTTCGTTCCAAAAGAAATATTTACTTGCCTAACAGAACAAATGTACCTACTATTATTAATTATACTGTGGTTCGATCGCGATCTGTGGATGCGGCGTAAAGCGACGTGCTCTCTCCTCGGAGTTGCGTGGCGTACTGACCGCAGCGGGCGCTCGCACATGTATTTGTGGAAACTCGCCAGTTCATAGTAATTTGTATGAAGAATTTGAGCGAAAAAGTTGGGCAAGTTTATGATTTCTTAACACAAAATAAGAATATATTTACTAAGAAATAAAGATTTCATCTACTTCTTTATAGTTTTAACTTTATTATTTGATAAAATTAGTTTAATAGTTCTTGATAATTACGACTCAGTTATTATAATACGGGAGTGCGATTTACACGTTTTCAGTGATATTCAGATTTTTTTTTACACTTATCCATAAATATTATCTTAAATTCGAATGTTTCAGCGGCTAGTAACATTCATTAACTAGCCGTGTGATTTTTTTCAAGGTTGTGGAGTATCTTTTTCTGTATAATTCTCTTATATTCCCGACCCTCGATTGCCGTATAGGGCCCTTAAAAAGCCTATAAACTCAAAACTCAAACTCAAAATTTTTATTTCCATATAGGTTATATTATAACACTTATAGAATTGTCCTACATGATGCCTACCGTTCGGACTCCTGGGGGCCTACTACCTAATTTTGCTTGGTTGGTCATGGACATCATTTTGACATTACAACTTTTTAAAAACACAATTTAAAAAGTTAAAATGTCAAAAAAGATTGCGCAAGGCTACGGTCATGTCCAACTAAATAGTCCGCCATTTTTTCCTTGAGAGAACGAACGAAACCCTTTTTCGACCAATCAAATCGTGTGACGTAGTGCATTTTGACGTAAGCCATGAAATGACAAACTATCAAACGAAATAGTTACCTTCTTCTTTTTTTATACAAGGAGGTCTCAGTGAGTTGCCTATGTGCATAATTTCAATTTTGTTTATCATCTCTAGACATAAGTGATAAGAATTATCTTTTCGTTTGTTTTCGTTTTTCGTTTATTCTATTTCGTTTGACAGTTCGTCATTTCATATATTTAAATATTATATGTGTGTATGTATGCGGTCGCACATGTCTTGTCGAGGTTATAGAGTCCCATTTTTAACCATTTGCATTGGGTAAACCTAAAAATATTTTCAATATTGTATCAGAAGAATATTGCTGTATTATTCGCTAAAGTTATTTACTATTCCACGCGGGCGAAGCCGCGGGCAAAAGTTGATAAAGTACAATAATCGTTAAACATAAAAATATTAATAATAATAATAAAAAAATATATTCATCCGAACGTATAACCGCCTCCTTTTTTTGAAGTCGGTTGAAAAGCCATCATGTGTAATAATTTCCAAACGCAATAAGTGTCACTTCACCTCAAAATTATGAACAATAAAAATGGTTTGCCAATAATAGTAAAAAAAAACACTCCGGAAGTGCCAGTAGAAATGAAAAATGTCAAAAATGGGGCCATTTAACTGGATACACTTTTTTCTCCATAGTGTTTTCACCATACGTCGAATTTTAAAATGGCCCCAAAGATCTCAAAAGTGAGGCCATTGAACTGAAGACACTTTTTCTCCATAGTGTTTTCACCATACGTCAAACTGCGTCTCGGTACGTTACGGTATCAGTGTCGCGAGTCCAGAGATTTTATCTTATCTAAAAATATGCGTACCGCGCTAAAAGAAGTTTTCACTACAAAAAAAAAATGAAAAAAGAAGAAGATCATTGATTAAATTAATTAATACAATCAGTCATTACAGTCCTATAATCAAATACCGTAAAACGGGGTTAATAGAAAGTTTCCTGACTTTCAAACCAACTTTATAAATCCTATGCTTTCAGTCCTAAGATATTTTACAACCTTGTTATAGTTTTAATCCTGAATTTTTATTTCCTTATAAGAAAAAGCCAAATCAATGGTCAGTTTCTATTTGCCTGGAATGCGGGGTCAACAGATACGACATATGGGGTTAATAGAGAAAAGTGATAGGGTTGTCAAAATATTTTATATTTTATAAGAAGAAAAAGGTTTTTCAGAGGATACCTACTTTATTTTATTATATTAGGTATTTTACTTACATAAATATATACAAAAGTGGGTGTGGTTACAGAGTTAGAAGATACGAACAAACTTAAAACATAACAAAAAAGTTGTGCCAACCCTAACGAAAGTGGTTATAATAACCCCTACCGCGTTTCTATTAAACCCTTTCCCGTTTTTTATTCACCCCTTACCTGTTTCTATTCACCTCTCAAGGCGTTTCTATTTACCCCTCAGTTGTCTCTATTCACCTCTTTATCAAAAAATATTTATGAGTGCTGAATTTTTATTTATTTAAACATAAAAAAACAAACAAATCAGAAAATGCCAATATATGCTGGATAAACTTCACTTTCGGTTAAACTAATTTTAATAATTAAAATACGCCTTTAATTATTAAATTTTTTGAAGTTGGGAAGAGCGTAAATCGCATGTAAAAACCGCTGTACTTTATAGTGACTTTGTCACGTAAATTGCTAACTTTAGACTATTAAAATGTTGACAGAACAAAGAAAAAATATTACAAATGTAAATAAAATACTAGGTAATATTTGTGACATCTGAAGTAGTTTTTGGATCAGAGGATTTTAAACTTTTTCTTAAGAATATTTCTATTCACCTTGTTTTACCAGTATAACAGGGGAGGCCCGAGTAGGAATGCTCGATGTTGGCATCGATAATGACATCGACAGCTTATCATCAATGTTCGATATTTATCGAGCTCTAAACATCGATGTCAGGCAACATCGATGTTTTTTTTGCAAACGTCTTCAACTCTTCACGGCCGTCCGTCATCAATACATCTATACTACTATTATTATGAATGGGAAAGTGTGTGTTGTTTTGATTTAAATGAGGTACAAAGTACATAGGCTACTTTTTATCGCAGGGAAATGTACGGTTCCTGTGGGATACTTTATTTACAGTTTGACGTAAAAACTACTAAGCCGATTATCATGAAAGGCACAGATATAAAGTGGACCACGGGAAAGGATATAAGGTATCTACTTTTTATCGCCGGGAAATGTACGGTTCCCATGGGATACTTTATTTACAATTTCGTGTAAAAATTACTAAACCGATTATCATGAAATTTGGCACAGATATAAAGTAGCACATGGGGAAAGACATATGCTACTTTTTATCGCGGGACATAATTATAAGGTTCCCGTGGGTCCGTCCGTGACATCGATGTTACGATGTTTTGAATAATGCAATATCGATGTTAAAACATCGAAAATCGATGATCATCGAGCATCCCTAAGAAGAAGAAGAAGAATCAATAACATAACCTATGTTAAAGTTTTCGCATTTCAAATTATGTTTATGTATTCAATTTAGATTTTTATAGAATAGGAGTAAGTTTTGATATAATAGGTATGATTCTTTTTGATGTTCGGACCAAATTTCAAACTTATGAGATTCCATATAATTTGTCGTTGTTGAGACTTAAGTTGAAATAAAACGTTTCCCCAAACATTTGCAGTATTTTTATGATTATTCCTGTTTGTTTTTTTCATTATAACTTCTTTGGCCAGAGTATGGAAAGGTTGCACATATGTACTTACTACGCTATACCTACATTTTAATTTATAACCTAACATAAATTATACGTATTTACTCCCTTAGTTGACTCCCAGATATGATTTGCCTTAGGAAGCTTAAACTAAATTAGGAAGGGATACTCACCTTTATTTGATTAATTTTAACATTCCAGACATACAGGAATAATACAGGACTTCTTACACTGTTTCCACTTTAATAGTATTTTACATTAATTTTAATTGATTTTAATTTTATTAAAATTTAATATTAAAATTAATTTTAAAGGAATAAAATACTTATTAAAATGGAAACAGTGCAAGAAGTCATGTGTGCTATTACTGTGAAACATAAATTTCTACCAAGAGGTGTGCGGCTGAGAGGTTGCAGGCGACTATCAGTGCATGCAGTGTGGAGTAGATGGCCAGAATGTTGTGATGGATGGAGTATATTATATTGTATCGGCCTTGGTGGCAAACAGAGCACCGCACAACAAATTTTATCAGATCCTCCTTCAACAACTGAACTATTCTTGTAAAAAGGACTTAATATTATTATGTACTGGAAGTAGTAGTAATGAGATAGTGGGTGATAATAATTAATATTAAGATTAGAGATTAATTTATGATTTGATTAAACTAAGTTTGGTTAATGTTGTAAATTTATAGGCTCCGTTATAATATTATAATACATAAATATATGTATATTTATATATTATAATATTTTGTGTGTGTATGTACATAATATATTCATTATAATTTATATACTGAAACATTTTTAATAAATATTATGTATTTATATAATATATTATGTGTGATTTGTGAAAAGATATAATTAGATATAATACCTAAAATTTAAAAACATTCATATAAAGTAAATATAACATTGTAAAATTTTGATTATGTTCTCTTAACACTTGTTACCAATATTGGGAGAAACCACTGACTCCTGAGATACGGACTTTATAGCCTAGTTTAGGTGTCAGTCTTCATAGGATTTGTGTAATGAACAATTATTATGTCAATAAAGATTATTATTATTAAACTATACACATACATGCATTGTAGTGACATTTTTTTATTACCCAAACACCGGCAGGCTTAGCATGCGCTCCGTAGAGACCATTTTAAGTCATTCATTTCACATCCAAATTAACATGTTTTTTATAAAAATAGTTTAGTTGCCCTAATAAAGCAAAACCATATATTAATTGTATGATAGAATTACAGATAAAAAGTAAATCTTAGAAATATTTATTACATTAATTCTTTTTATGCAGAGAAAATTTAATTAATAGTTTGCATTGAATAGGCCTGGCATTGTACATTATACACATAATAAAGCCACGAACCTGCTAGGCAGGTTTCAATATCGACACAAATTAAACTAAAGTTACATTTTGTAATTAATAATTATTTTATTAAAACTTCTTCTTATTGACTTTATAAAAAAAAAAATTATGTTTTACATACACAGTAAATACATTAAATGACACAAAAACTTCTACCATTTGAGTTGATCTAAGCTCAACATGACTGGAGCCTTTAAGGCCCCTGAATACACCACCATCCCATTTATTCTCAACCAACTGCCAAACTTTTCATTTTACTGACTTCTTTGCATGTAATGCAATTGCTCCTAGCAAGTGTCTCACACAGTCCCCACTCAATTCACCAATATTAATGGAGATGAGCGAGTTGTTGATGAGGTAGGTACAGGAGGACAACACAGGCATTAATAATTATTTAATCGCTTCGATTGGGAGTAGTGCATAACCCTGAAAATAAAATTGAATTTGCAACCTATAAGTGTTATTGTAGCCTATATGCTATAAATGTTTTAGAATTTGTACTATAACATATATACCACCAATAAATATTTAGAAATTATGACTTTTCATTTATTATGTTTTTAAGTGAGTTTTTTTTTACTAATTTATGCATAGTAAGCATTACCTTTTTTATGGTTACTATGGTTGTCAAGTAGTAAATAGATGTTAACTTTTAACATTTTCTATTAAATTCCTTTGCATAGAAATCTTTCTATGTTTATCTAAACAAGATTTAAATCGGTTCTGCTGTTTGGGCTCTACTATACTACAGACAGATGTAATATACATTAGACACACCAAACTTTATAACACTTCTAATAACGAAGTAAACCATTAATTAATATGTATTCCTACATAGACACCTATTAAAAAGAGGGTATTCCTAAAATTATCTAGCATTCTTTTTAATCCTTATCACTTATGCCTAGAGATATAGATGTTAATAACCTCAACAATGTAATTTTCCAATCCGTATGCCATAATACATCATATCCAACTGCAAAGGGTTTAGAAAGCACTCCAGTCTGTGGACTGCTGCATTGGTATGCATCTTTCTACTGCAGTAATTTATGAGAATTTCTCCCACATTGTCTGAGTTCAACTGGGTGGGTTCTTACACGCATTCTTCCTCATCAGAGTTCAAGATGGCACCAAGAAAAAACTCACAGGCTACAATATATATATATATATATATATGTACCACAATAATTATTTTAAGAACGAATAAATAAGAGCGTGATGCATTATAAATTGCGATCGAAGTGGCACACAGAGTGCACCTTACACCTTTCTTAAAAGCGCAGACTATTGTGTACCTACCCTAGTAAGTAGTAATATTATGAAGTAGCTAGCTATACATATTACTATAATCTGTGATTATGAAGTCTACATAGTATAACCGCCTCCTTTTTTGGAAGTCGGTTAAAAATGTTGAACATGAAGCCGGGAGCACAATAGGTCCCTTCTTCGTTTGACAGTTCTCATTTCATTACTAACTTCGTGGCTTACCTACGTCACATGATTTGATTGGTCGAAAGAGCGTTTCATTCGATCTCTGAAACGCAAAATGGCGGAATTTAAAATTGGACATAAACGTAGGCTAGCGCAATCTTTTTTGACATTTTAACTTTTTAAATTGTGTTTTTAAAAAGTTGTAATGTCAAAATGATGACCATGATCGACGAATTTGAATTACATATTAGCATTTAGTTCATTCTAGTTCACTCTAGTTCGCTCTTGATGACCAATGAGTTGCGTAATACCCCGACATCGAGAATTTATACAAGCTTGGACATCGTTGGAATGGAAGTTCAACGAAGTTAGGTAATCAGGGGGCTGGTATCTATGCTTCATGTCTATCAGCATGAAGCATAGATACGGAGTCCGAACGGTATAGGCTTTTTAATAAAAATCTCAAACCAAAAGTTGCCATTAGAAAAAATCTGTAAAAAAATTCTATAAGATGAAAGTTTAATAAAACACTATTTTTTGAAATTTCAAACTGTCATAACTTTGGAATGAATCAACTGATTTTCACGCGATTGACGACAATCGATGCAGTTTTTCATGTTCTATGAAAGAATCGAAACTAAAAAAAAAATAGATGAAAAATTTCGGAGTAATTACTTATTCCGAAAATACACTTTTTTCGGTTTTATTTCCTTCACGATGTCTCTCGAACGAGTCAACCGATTTTGACCGGATTAGCGGTGATCGACGTGGTTTTTCAAGGTTAAAAGCTAGTTAGTTTTTTGGATTGATCGATAAAGCCGTTTTAAAGTTTTCTAAAAAAAACACTAAAAAAAATCACAGGTTTTTCGAGATTTCTTGAAATCTATCTGTCCGAAATCTCCGAATCAGTCCAAATTGTATTCAAAATCTAAGTTTGGCCAAGCCCTTTCGAATAGCGCCAAATTGGTGAAAATGTTTAAAAGTTATAAGAGGTTCACATACACACACACGGGCACACACACAGACATACAGACAGAGTGACACACACACACAAAAACTTCCCTTGCACTGCACTACACACTGCTCACAGACACACTTTCTTCCATTTTTGTTTTAGAGTTTTCATAAAATTACATCTCTAGCTTCACCTTTTGGTTGTTGAAATACGGGTACAATTTGTTTATCTACTAATTATGAATTGTTTTCATTTGGGAATAAAAATGTGTTCAAGATTTTGATTTTGTTCATTTCGATGTGTTCAGTTCTGCGAATGTTATTCGATATTTTTTTACTGATGATCGCGAGATAAGTTGAAAAGTTGCCAAATAGTTGCCATTTGAGCCTGGTTGCCACGAAGGGTCAAATGTTGCCAAAATGGCAACCAAAGTTGCCAAATGGCAACGCTGGTATCAGAGGATATTTTTTTTCAAGCAGTACCTAGCGTTTTTTTGTGGTCGAAGTGTCAAAATATGTAGATTATCCAAGGAATTTGTAAGCCTCTTTTTAATATTATATATCTATGTTTGTAAGTATTATATTATTACTTACAAATGTCAGGATATTCAGGATGGTTGAGCTGGCGATTAGGTGTCTTAAAAATATATAATAAAAAGACAGGCTTCGACTCGACTTCTTGTATTAGAATTAAGTATAGACTAAAGAGGTGTTGCCAGTATAATAGAATATTATCTATACGTAACATCTCCCCTTTTATTGAAGATTGACAATAAGGTAAGTACAACATATTTCTATTTTACATTAAGTGACTAAGTATGACTACGTATGACCATGACCTACAGACAATTTAAAAAAAACAAATCTGACTTTGACAATTCCAATGACAATGACATTTGACAGTAGTTAGTGACAGCTGACATGACATTAGACTGACAATCTTAAATTAGATTTATACATAGTAAACAATAAAGTGTAATTTCTTAAATTCTAGAACTTAACTAACTTATTTTAATTATTATCATTTATATAGTATTTCGGAGGTTTGACAATACGTCCTGACCGTGTTGTTATAGGCAATCTAATAATTTCTTTTTCTTTTTCAGGTATTTCAGAATTAGTGACTGAAGTTACAGGTTTTATAATGTGTTCACGATTTCTACGGAATGTTCCTTCTGGGGACTGAATAGTGTAGCTACGAGGTTCACTGTCTACCTGTTTTATTCTACCCGGAACCCAAGAACCACTAGGCTTGTGTTTAAAATATATGTTATCACCGACTAGTAAATCTGACAATTGCTTAGTGTTTTTATTATAATAAAGTGATGAATATTCCTGTTGTGTTTCAATATAATTAGATAATTTTCTCATATCGACTAGTGATGGTATTAATTGAGTGTCTGTGACTGGTAATTTAGTACGTAAACATCTAGACATACAAAGTTGTGACGGAGAATAACCACTTTGTTTTGGTGTATTTCTGTACATGAGCATTGCAATATAAGGATCTGTATTATCTGCTTTACATTTATTTAAAATATGCTTAACTGTGCCTATTGTTCGTTCTACCATACCATTAGAGCGACTTAAATATGGACTTGATTTTATATGTTTAATATTCCAATTTTGAGTAAACATTTGGAGCTCTTTTGAATTAAATGGAGGTCCATTATCACTTATCATAATTTCAGGTATACCATGTCTAGAAAATATTGACTTTAGATGAGTTATGACTGTAAAAGCATTTGAACTATTATTTAATAAAGCTATTTCAACATATTTTGAAAAATAATCGACTACAATTAAATATTTTTTACTATCAAAATCAAAGAAATCTATCCCTACTTTATTCCATGGCAAAAGTTTATAGTCATGATGAATAATATGTTGTTTAGAGTTATTTCTTCGGAAAGTAAGACATGTATGGCATTGACTTATAAATTTTTCTATATCATTGCTCATTTGGGGCCAAAAAACTGTAGTTTTTGCTAGACGAATGGAACTGTTTATACCTAAGTGCCCTTCATGTACTCAAAACTCAAACTCAAACTCAAAATTTTTATTTCCATGTAGGTTATAATATAACACTTATAGAATTGTCCTACATGATGCCTACCACCGGTTCGGAAACTAGCCCGGCGAGAAGAACCGGCGTAAGAAACTCGCACGGGGCCACCTTTTAGCAAAAAGATGGGAAAATTGTTCTTTTCAAAAAATATTTTACAATGTTGTAACTTAATCTATATAACATTAGTCATAAGTACATAGAACATACTTAAGTACATAAAAGCAGCCTTGCATGGGGCCATCTTATTCCCAAGGTGTGCAATCGTTAGTGAAATCACTGACTTTATAATAAGCTTTAGCACACAAACGTTCTTTAACAGCTTTTTTAAATTTATTAATGGAAAGATTTTGAACGTTTTCTGGGATTCTATTGAAAAGGCGTATACATTGACCTTTAAAAGATTTACTTACTTTACTAAGTCTGATCACTGGTATTTCTAACTTGTTCCTATTTCTAGTATTCCTACAATGTGTGTCACTTTTCTTTTTAAAATTCGTTAAATTCTTTCTGACATACAACACATTGTCCAAAATGTATTGAGAAGCAACGGTCAGAATACCTATTTCTTTAAATTTTTCTCTCAGAGATTCAAAACATGACATCTTATAAATAGAACGTATAGCTCGCTTCTGTAGCACAAATATTGTATTAATGTCCGCAGCGTTTCCCCAAAGAAGAATGCCATATGACATTATACTATGAAAATAACTAAAATAAACTAGCCGCGCTGTATCTTCATCGGTAATTTCTCTAATTTTTTTGACTGCATATGCTGCAGAACTGAGCTTATCTGCCAGATTTGCAATATGGGGACCCCACTGTAATTTACAATCTAGTGTTATTCCTAGAAATACAGTGGTGTCCACTAAGTTCATTTTCTCATCATTTAATAGTATATTGGTTTGTGCCTGCCTAACATTTGGGAGGCTAAACTTTAAACATTTCGTTTTATTTGAATTTAAAAGTAAATTATTAACATTAAACCAATGTACCATTTTTGAGAGAGCACTATTTACCTCGTCATAATTTGACTGTCGTCGCTTCACATTAAAAATTAGTGAAGTGTCATCGGCAAAGAGTACTATCTCATGCTTATCTTTAACTAGATAAGGAAGGTCATTTATATAGATGAGAAAAAGAAACGGGCCTAAAATTGACCCTTGTGGCACACCTAATTCTATTTTGGTCCCAGTAGACCTTGTAGAATTAACTTCTACTCTCTGCGTTCTATTTTTAAGATAAGAATCTAAAAGTTTAAGTGCCGTGTCCCTTATACCATAATGGTATAATTTTTTGACCAACGTAGCATGCTCGACACAGTCGAAAGCCTTGGATAGATCACAAAAGACACCAAGTGCATCATGCGATCCCTCCCATGCCCCAAATATGCTGCATAGAAGACTGATGCCTGCGTCTGTTGTGGACCGACCTTTAGTAAACCCGAATTGGTTACTATGTAATAAATTATGTATGTTAAAGTGGGCTAGCAATTGATTTAAGATTATTTTCTCGAAGATTTTACTGAAAGTCGGTAGTATAGATATTGGTCTATAATTTGCTGGGTCAGACTTATTCCCAGCCTTAAAAAGAGGCATCACCTTGCTATGCTTCATTAGGTCAGGGAACACACCATTCTTTATACAATTATTGAAAACTAAGGCTAGATAGGGGGCAATGATGTCAATTATTGATTTTATAACTTTTATAGACATACCCCAGAGATCGGTAGTATTTTTAATATTGAGTAATTTAAAGGTTTTAATAATATCTCTGGAGTCAATTTCTTTAAAATTAAAATTGACATCACATTCCTTGACATTTTCTCTGAGTATTTTTTCAGCAACTGCAGGTGAAGAATTTAAATTTTTTGTAGTTGAGACCGGAATGTCAGCAAAAAATTTTTCGAAGATTGTCGCAACCTCTAGGTCAGAATTTACCTTTTTATTATTAATACAAAGTTCAAATTTAGAGTTACGACTGCCTTTACCTCTTCCAGTCTCATCTGCAATTATCTTCCAAGTGGTTTTCACTTTATTTTTAGCGTTCATTATTTTTTCTTTTATGTAAAGTGCCTTCGCTGCTTGACATACTTTTTTAAACATTTTTGAATATTGCTTGACATACAGTTTAAAAGATTCACTCCTATTAAATGTTTTTTCGTTATACAAATCATATAATCGCTGTTTACTTATTATAACTCCTGCAGTTGCCCAGGTTTTAAAATTACTTTTTCTATTATTTAAATTGACCGTTTTAGAAGTAAATACAGAGTTATACTGGGTTCTTATTATTTTAAATAGTTTATGAAACGCTTCATCTGAGCTATTAAACCCATCTAACTGTTGAATATTTGAAACTAGTTTACCTCTAAATTTCTCAATACGTTTTGTATTCACAGGAATATAAACAAGCTTTTCTTGAGGTTTATTTTCACAATTAATATTAAATGAAGCAAATTGTCCACAGTGATCAGAGCTAAGCGCATTAATTATTTCTTTTTTAAAAGGAGTAATATTAGTGAAAATATTATCAATACAAGTAGCTGCTGTATCACATATTCTTGTCGGTTCATAAAATAAATTACTGAGGTTATACGATTTTAACAATGATGTGAATCTAACAGTGGTGGAGTTTGAGTCTAATAAATTAATGTTGAAATCACCACATACAATAATCTTCTTGTTAGATACTAATTTTAAAATGTACTCTCTCATGTTTTCAGGAATTACTATCTTATCACACATTAATAGTATATTATTCAATACATGTAATTTATCTTTTAATGAAAAATATGGTTTAATTGACTGATTAACAGACTTTTTATGTTCAGGCCATCCATTTTGACAATAATAAATGATTTTTGACAATATAGGATCATTAGTTGTTGACTCTTGAATTTCTTGTAGTTTTTCTTGACTCATTGACAAATTAGACATTATAAGATTGATATGTAGATCAATATCACTATCTAAATCTAATAACGTATTATCTGGAAGTGGTGCCCGTGACAATGTATCAGCAATGTATAAATATTTGCCTGACTTATAGACAACATTGAGATCATATGGTTGTAAGCGTAACATTATTCTCTGTAGTCTAGGAGGAGTATCATGTAATGATTTTTTGAATATAGTTATTAGTGGCTTATGATCTGTTTCAACTGTTATTTTTCTACCATAAACATATTGGTGGAATTTTACACAGCCAAATAGAATAGATAGAAGTTCTTTTTCTATTTGTGCATAATTTTGTTGACATTTTGTTAATGAGGCTGAAGCATAGGCTATTGGCTGCTTGTCATGTAGTAAAACAGCACCCATGGCATCTTTTGATGCATCTACTGACAATGTAATATTTTTATTTGGATCATAATATGCTAAGACGGGAGTATTCGTAATGAGTGACTTTATTTTTTGAAATTCAGCTTCATGCTGATCTGACCAGATCCAAGTATTCTTTTTTAATAGTAGTGACCTAAGAAGACTATTTTCTTTAGACAAATGAGGTATGAAAGGACTAACATAATTGACCATACCCATAAATCTTTGTAAATCATTAATACAGGTTGGAGTTGGCATTTCACAAATTGCCTTAACTTTACAGGGATCGACTTTCACTCCTTCTTGACTAAAAATATGTCCTAAATATTTAACTTCTGTATTGCATATTGAAGATTTTTCCTTATTAAATTTTATGTTTAATTCACGTGCCCTATCTAAAACTTTTTGAAGAGTCTGATTATGCTCTTGTAAAGTTTTCCCATAAATTAGAAAATCATCCATCATTATTTTCACATTATTTATATCACTAAACCGTTTAACCATTTCTCGATGAAAAATCTCTGGTGCAGCATTAATACCAAACAGAAGACGAGTAAATCTGTATCTACCAAATGGTGTTATGAATGTACACAGCTTGGAAGTGGCCTCTGTGAGACTCAACATCCAGTAACCTTTATTTGCATCTAACGTAGAAAAGTATTTAGCATTTGCAAGATCAGATTTTATCTCATCGATTGTAGGAAATTGGTAATGAGACCTTAAAATTGCTTGGTTAAGTTTACGAGGGTCTAAACATAACCTCAGTGAACCATCTTTTTTGGTAGTTAAGACTAAAGAACTTACCCACTCAGTTGGTTCTTCGACATGACAAATTACACCTTGATTTTCCAAGTCATTCAGTTCTTTTTTCAATCTATTCTTTAGTTGAAATGGAATACGTCTGCATGCATCAATGGATGGTTTATAATCTGGCTTTAGTTTTAATTCACATTTGAAATTTTTAAGACAACCTAACCCGCTGAAAAGATCATTATATGAGTCTAAAATTTCTTTACATGTCGTACTCGGGACAAAATTCACTTTATATAACCTTTTTATCAAATTTAATTCTCTACAACTGTCTCTGCCTAAGACATTTGGCGTATTAAGATCTACAATATGAAAATTAATATTATAACTTTGAGTATTGTTATTAACTTTTAAAATACATTGACCTACTGTAGGTATAATTTCACCACTGTATGATGATAATTTATGCATACTCTTTGTTATAATGTCTAAGGGACATCCTAATTGTTTAAAGGTTCTAAAATTCAACAAATTAGTGTCAGCTCCTGTGTCTAGAAGAAAATTAACATTATGACTATTTATTAACAAATTCACTTGCCAAGACTCTTTGCTTACATTATTGACATGAATTGCGCCCACATATAAATCATTATTTGTATCAATGTTGGAAATATGACTTTGTGTTTCTACAAAATTAACATTTTTGTTTTTACACGCTACAGCAAAATGATTATATTTACCACACTTTATACATTTGACGCCTATTGCTGGACATTTATATCTATGAACCTGCATACACCTACCACATTTTTTGTGTAATTGGTGACTCGACTGTTGTCTGGAACTCGACGACTGTCTGCTCCGGCTTCGCTGATTATTTATTTGATATGGTGTCCTGGACCTCTGCTTCTTAAAACTGGAAGTAGATTGTACTTGTCCCACGAATGAATTAGATGACTCTTCCAATGTTTTTGCTTGTTGCTTTGTGGACTCCATCTGTTTGGCTAGTTGAACTGCCTGTTCCAATGTCTCCGGCTTCTGAATAAGTATTTTTTCTTGTATACAGGGCGACCGGTAATAGGTCTGTTTCCTTTTAACATGTAAAAATACATCACTTTTGCAGCCTAAAAAGCTATATCATACCCTGTCCAAAAGCTAACGGTTTTTGAGATATTCAAGATTTTGTACTTTTTTCAAAAACACCCGATTTTAAAGGAAAACTTGAAATAAACAAAAATCTACCTTTTAATTTCTAAATCTTTATCATAATTTTACTTCTTAGGTAGATAAACTACAAATACAAAAGTTATTTATCCATCTAAACAGGAAACAAAAATTAGCAGAGTGTTTCAAAAGTCTTAACAAAAAAATTGAAAATGATTTTCCCTCGTTTCACCCCTTATTGTTTAAAAAAATCAATAAGACATTAGTCATACAAATTACTCAATTAAATTCCTTATTTATTAAGCTATCCAAAAAAGTATAATTTGTAATGCAAAAAGCTAAATTTGCCGATTTGTCCTAATGAAAAACCATCTAACTACCTGAACTAGCAGGTAGTAAAATTCTAATTAGCAAATTGGAAAAGTCTAAATAAACCTTTGCTACGTCAGATTAAGTTAAATAAAAGTCTTTGAATAAAAATTAATATTTTATTTACATAATAAGTTGATAATTACGGTAAATCCTGTTCGAATTGTCGTCCTCGATTTTCTGATGCACTTGCGTAATCTTAAGCGAAAATTAGATCGCGTTACTCTACTTGTTAAAGTTTCTCGGATTTCGTTTGCTGCATTAATTATTCTTCTCCTCAGTTCATGTACATCGCTAATAGGTGTTGTGTAAACCATAGAAAAAAGTATACATATAGAGAGTGTAAACCAAAGACTTCATGTGGCCCCATAAATAATAATCGCAAGGAGTCAAATCTGGAGACCATGAAGCATAGATACCAGGAGTCCGAACGGTATAGGCTTTTTAATAATAATTATGTTCACAATAATAGGACCAGATCTTAGTTCTCTTTTCTGCCGCTAGGCGTGCGAGACCGACGAGTACCGAGTGTTGCCAATACTATTATACCAAGTGTTGCCAATACTATTATTTATTACAATTATTTTTAAATTACCGTTAGGCAATTACCGTGTTCTACGGTATCTATTTTTCGAGAACAGTTTCTAAGAATTTCCTAAAACTTTTATATAATAAGATTTCAATCTTTCCAGAGCTGTCAATAGCAACTTTAAACTTCCCGCGTAATTTCAAACGAGTGCATGTCGGACCGTCGCGCGCTCTACCGGCAAAAATCTGTCCCCGTAATTGAGACCATTATTTTAACATTACGTTCGGACTCCTTGTTATCTATACTTCGTGCTGGAGACCTTGCGGGCCAAGGTATTGGACCGCCGCGGCCAATCCAACGCTGCGGGAAATTTTGATCCAGCCATTGCCTAACTGTCACTCTGTAGTGTGCCGGGCATCCATCATGTTGGTATATCATACCTCTTCGGGTTTCAATTGGTACATCTTGCATGAGCTCGTGAAGATTATTTCTCAGGAAATTTTCATACGTCTCCCCGTTTAAATTGTCCGGTAGAAAAAACGGCCCAATGCAATGATTATGCAAAATTCCCATCCATACATTCAGGGAAAACCTCCTTTGATGAGCACCTTCTTTTGCCAAGTGGGGGTTTTCACCCTTGGGAGCCCAAAAGTGTATGTTGTGGTAGTTGGTTATGCCGTCACGCTCAAACTTCGACTCGTCGGTCCATAAAATCTTTTTTAAGAAGTTATAGTCGTTTTCATCGGAGTGCAGCATAAAGCGGCAGAAATCGAGCCTCCTTGCAGGGTCTCCTTCTTCTAATGCTTGTACTGGTGTGTAGTGAAAAGGGTATAACCGAGCGCTATGTACGGTGAACCACACTTTCCACTGCGTTAAACCCAGTTGCTTCGCTACAATTCTTGTAGAGGTGGTCGGATCTCTTGCAAAACGTTCCAATATTCTCTCTTCGTCTTCTACAACATAGCGAGGAGATCTTCCTGCATCACGTCGCCTTTGATGAACAGAGCCACTTTCCCGCACGCGTTGGTACGCCGCGGAAAAAACTCCAGCACTTGGTACATTATTTCGACGGGGAAAACGACGCCGGTACTCTTCCCGTGCAGCGGCTGCGTTGCCATCACAAAAACCGTAGCAGTACAGTATGTCAGCATACTCTTCGTTGCTAAAAGATGCCATTTTTGATAAATTAACTTGATCAGAAGGAATCGCAAATAACACGTCAGCGCGCTCAGGACGAGAAGCGTTAACTAAACAAAAACTCTACATAATGCTCTTTAGACGGACCCGAACTGTTACGAACCGACGCGAACAGTTACGAAGAAACCGGATTTTTTTAAACCGACCAATAATAGAGCGCTTCTTCCTCCGATAACAAAAGAATTTGACTACCTGACTACCTAATCCTGAACAAATTGTAAGGCAAAAAAATGGTGCTGAGAGTTATTAACTTACCTTACCAGATGTTTGTGAATTTTTTGCACACAAATTATACCTTTTCGGATAGCTTAATAAATAAGGAATTTAATTAAGTAATTTGTACGACTAATGTCTTATTGATTTTTTTAAACAATAAGGGGTGAAACGAGGGAAAATCATTTTCAATTTTTTTGTTAAGACTTTTGAAACACTCTGCTAATTTTTGTTTCCTGTTTAGATGGATAAATAACTTTTTTATTTGTAGTTTATCTACCTAAGAAGTAAAATTATGTTAAAGATTAAGAAATTAATAGGTAGATTTTTGTTTATTTCAAGTTTTCCTTTAAAATCGGGTGTTTTTGAAAAAAATACAAAATCTTGAATATCTCAAAAACCGTTAGCTTTTGGGCAGGGTATGATATAGCTTTTTAGGCTGCAAAAGTGATGTATTTTTACATGTTAAAAGGAAACAGACCTATTACCGGTCGCCCTGTATAGTGGTTTTTTGAGAGTTCCAACTAAATATATCTCTTATAAGGTCATCTTCCAATTTATCAAAATTACATTGTCTGCCTATGTTTTTTAAATCAGTGACATAGTCATCAATTTTTTCATCTGATTTTTGCCTTCTGTTAAATAATTTATGCCGTTCCATTGTAATGTTTATTTGAGGAATAAAGTGTTTGTTAAACTTTTCTGCCAAGTCCTCGAACGATATTTTATCGATATCAACATTAAATGAATAAAATATGACTAGTGCGTCTTGACCAATATGATGCAACAAAATGGCGACTTTGCGTTGATCCTTTTCATCTTCGAGATTATTAGCTCTCAAGTATATTTTAAGTTGTGTATACCAATTTTTCCATGCTAATGGCATATTTGAACTCCTTAAATCCAATGGTTTGAGCCCATATGTAATTGAAGTTGAATTAGTTGTAGACTTACTCGCGTGCCCGCCATGTTGTACATGTGTTTCGTCTTTTTGCATTTTCTGTTTTCTTGCAAGTGAACTCTGGGTTTTCTCTTCTTTCTCCACTAGACTTCCACTTCTGACACCATGTCAGGATATTCAGGATGGTTGAGCTGGCGATTAGGTGTCTTAAAAATATATAATAAAAGACAGGCTTCGACTCGACTTCTTGTATTAGAATTAAGTATAGACTAAAGAGGTGTTGCCAGTATAATAGAATATTATCTATACGTAACAACAAATTCCTTGAGATTATCAAAGTGCAAAGGTGCAAAGCCAAAAAGGGCATGAGCATTGAAGACATTGAGAATACCTATTATTTAATTCAAGTATACTCGAAATACTGCACTGTATAAAGAAACATACCTTCACCTTAATGACTGCTTAGTTTAGTAAGTTCGTGAACTTACTAAACTAAGCAGTCATTAAGGTGAAGCTTAGAGGTGAAGGTATGTTTCTTTATACAGTGCAGTATTTTCTTCGCAACCACAAAAAAACGCTCGTGGGAGCGTAAAATAGGCACAATAGTTTATTGGACTGGTTAGTGAAAAAACGCACGCCAAAAATCCAAAATATATTTAAGAGTGTTTTATCGCGCTTCGGAGCGACAAGATGTTCAAATACTAGGAAATGCGGCGTTCTTTTCTTTTCTATGACGTGTGCATCAGGGATGTCAGACGTACCAACTTCTTGGTATACATACTAGGTTTTGGTTCCACGTACCATGTACCAAGACTACTCAGTCCTTGTACGCAAAAATACCAAGATTGGCCCTTGACCGACAAAAATACACTGACCATATTATAGAATAACCGACAAATTTCAAAGATGCATGTAAAAAAAAAAAATCCAATCAGATTTCCCCAAGGAATTTGTAAGTATTATATACAACTGGAAAGAGCTCTCGGCATCAAATTTGTGCCGAGAGGGAGATACAATACAAACCGCTCCGTCTCTTTTTAACGAGGGTGACAACAATATTTTTAATTTGGGGACAAATTAGTTGAAGTTTGGAAACATATGGTGATTTCAACTTTTTCTAAAGAAGTCCAAGCACATGCTATCAAAAAGTAATATTTTGCTCCAAGGTATACCCTGGATCCAGAAGTATAGAACAGAACTCCTGACTCATTATAGATACATGTTTGGGGATTTCGGCGTTGTTTAAAGAACTGCAAGCTGCAAGCATATGCCACTCTGTCAATTAGAGTAAACATCATCATCACCACCACTATCACACCATACATCATCACATTATGATGATATAAAAGGTACTTCCCATAGTATTTTACACTAACACGGAGATCTTTGAACATTACTCTGCTGTTTATGGACCTATTTAAAAAATTCGTTTGTTGTTGTAAAGGGTTTAATTCGAAATTGGTCATTTAGTCACCAAGGAAACCGGATAATGCGATCCATGAGGAATCGAGGGAACTCCTCGAAATTTATATCGACACATATAGTGATTTTGACTTTTACTGAAGTAACACAATGCAGCATATGCTCCTAAAAATAAGATGTTGAAACCAAGATATACCTTGGTTTCAACATCTTATTTTTGGATCTAGGGTCTACTCTACCCTAGATCCAAAAGCACTGAACAGAACTCCTCAGTCTTTAAAAATACGCGTTTGGAAATTTCAGCATTGTTTAAAGAACTGCAAGCATATGCCACATACAGTAATCATCATCATACAGTAATCATCATCATCACCTTAACAACAATACCTAATGGAAGCTTGGCGCGTATTCAATTATACATTCGATCGTTTATTTTAACGTTCTTAAGACGTATTAATAACAACTTAACAAAATATATACCTAACTAAAACGGGTGAAATTATTATTTTTAAACAAAAAATTAAACCGACTTCCATAGTAAAAATACACAAAAAAGTATGAAATAAAACTTATTTTCTAAATAATTTCCCTTTTAAATTTGGCTATTTCTCTACTTAATCTTCTTAATATGAACTTTAAGCCACCACCACGGTACCGGCAAATATGAACGTAAGTTCTATAAAATATTGTCGAATATCGTTTGGGCTGGTATCGACTTCAAAATTAAGAAGATTAAGTAGAGAAATAGCCAAATTTAAAAGGGGAATTATTTAGAAAATAAGTTTTATTTCATACTTTTTTGTGTATTTTTACTTTGGAAGTCGGTTTAATTTTTTGTTTAAAAATAATAATACGTCATAAACGATAATACAAGTTGCTGAAACGTATATTATAGAGTGACTTTTAATTAGTGTAAAACACTTTACCACGTGATAATGCTCATGATAACAAACATCTTACCCAAATAAACTTTTTAGAGCATTTATTATAAGTGAAAATTCCTTTAGCGGCACTGTGCATTTTTCTTGGGATGGGTAAAAAATGTTAAACTCGAGCAGGACACGTGAATCTGATCGAAAAGTCATAAAATGCAACTTGCAATTGTTTGCTGTCTTGGTTTACGCGAGCATGAAACTATTTTAGTTCGTATTTACTTTTGACCCTAACTATTGACCTTTGGCCTTGACCTTGACCACCAATCATCCCCATCACATTTACCCTTACATTGGCCTTTACCTCCAATTGTCCCCCCATGAAAATTGTCTCCAGTTAAATGGCTCGACTTTTGAGATTTATGGGGCCATTTTGAAAGTTGACGTACGGTGAAATCAGTATCTAAGAGAAAAGAAGTGTCTCCAGTTAAATGGCCCCACTTTTGAGATTTTTGGGGCCGCTTTGAAATTTGACGTATGGTGAAAAGACCATGGAGAACAGAAGTGTCTCCAGTTAAATGGCCCCACTTTTGAGATTTTTGGGGCCGTTTTGAAATTTGACGTATGGTGAAAACACGATAGAGAAAAGAAGTGTCTCCAGTTAAATGGCCCCACTTTTGAGATTTTTGGGGCCATTTTGAAATTTGACGTATGGTGAAAACACTATGAAGAAAAAAGTGTCTCCAGTTAAATGGCCCCATTTTTGAAAATTTTGGGGCCATTTTGAAATTTGACGTATAGTGAAAACACTAAGGAGAATAGTGTCTAGTTAAATGGCCCCACTTTTGAAAATTTTCACTTCTACCGGCACTCCCGGAGTGCAACCCGTTGTTTTTTATTATTATTTAATTCGCTACCTAATGTTAAGTTGAGGTGGATTAAATAAAAAAGTTCCTTTGGGAACTTTCCTTTGGTTTGTAATCATGAGCACTACCACGTGGTAAAGTATATTTTGCACTAATTAAAAGTTTGACGATCTCATTGGCTTAGTGGTTGAGCATGTTGGTGATCAAGCCGGTCGCTGGTTCGAATTCCGCCATTTTTTATTTTAAAGCTTTTACTATCAACTTATAACGTAATTACACAATTTATCTACACTAATATTATAAAGAGGAAAACTTTGTTTGTATGTTTGTTTGTTTGTTTGTAATGAATAGGCTCAAAAAGTACTGGACCGATTTCAAAAATTCCTTCACCATTCGAAAGCTACATTATCAACGAGTAACATAGGCTATATTTTATTTTGAAAAAAAAATAGGGTTCCGTAAAATATTTGGGTTTTTCGGACACAAGGTGTAAAAAATCAACCAGAAAAGTTACTTATTTTGCGTACGCTGCCTAAACTATAAAAGATAGAACCATAAAATGTTCTAATTAATTGTAGATCTTATAAATATCTACAAAAAAGTCCGCGACACACTATACCTATCTATGTCGAGTGAGGCACAACAACCATTTTTTTATTTAGAAATCTTGAATTTTTTTTGGACTACATTTAAACGCGTTTATTTTACTCATGCTATTAATCCTTATCAAAATAAATTATTTCATCACTAAGTACAGTTTATGTAGATAATATTTGGTCTTTGAATGATTGAAATTGGACGTGTGGTTTTAAAGTTATGGCGAAATTAAAATATTACGATTTCTGCTGCACGGCCCGTTGCGAAGTAGGCGTCACCAAGGCGCGTGCGGGGGGAGTTTAGATCTATGGTATTTCATACGATAAAAGTATACCCACCTACTTATTTCATTGAGTTTTAGTAGGTACCTATATTAATTTGTTTCTGTTTGTTTTGACTAGATTTCGCCCGTTTTGTTAGAGGTTTAAAGACATTCTGTAGTATTAGTATCAGTATTGTACCCGTGCGAAGCTGGGGCGGGTCGCTAGTATGTTATAAATGTCGAGAATCAAATAAATTGTCTCATAAATCTATCAGATCAAGTGACTTGATTTACTTCTTTGATTTGTTTGATTCTCGACAAGCTTTTATATCATATAATATAAATTGTGTAATTGCGTTGTAAGTTGATAGTAAAAGTTTTAAAGAAAAAAATATTTTATTCTTTTTAGCGCATTCAAATAAAAGCTTGTTTTTTAAAAAAGTTTTTTTTTTTTACTTTTAATTTATTTTTTACTTTTTAGTTATCGCTAGATAGGTTTCTCAGTCTGTTCATCTCATTTAACGCATCATTGTTGCAAGGTCGTTTGCCGGTTAATTTAGTACAGTCAAGTTCTTCAGGAGACCTCCTAGAAATTTTACTCTACTCAGTAAGGACCTCAAAAAACCCCAAAACACCATACTTTCATTTGATACCCATATTGTACGAGTGCATTAAAAATAACTTGTCGGCCATATTGGGTGTTCCGCCATGTTGGATTTTCGAGTTATTCTCAGCAAGCCCTTTCATTTGATACCCATATAGTAGGATTGCATTCAAATTGACTGTCGGCCATCTTGGATGTTCCATCATGTTGGAGTTTTTGGGTTTTTCTCAGCAATCCCTTTCATTTGATACCCATATTATAGGAGTGCATTAAAAATAACTTGTCGGCCATCTTGGATGTTCCATCATGTTGGATTTTCGAGTTATTCTCAGCAAGCCCTTTCATTTGATACCCATATTGTAGGATTACATTAAAATTGACTGTCCTGACATCTTGGACGTTCCGTCATGTTGGATTTTCGAGTTTTTCTCAGCAATCCCTTTCATTTGATACCCATATTGTAGGAGTGCATTAAAAATAACTTGCCGGCCATCTTGGATGTTCCATCATGTTAGATTTTCATGTTTTTCTCAGCAATCCCTTTCATTTGATACCCATATTATAGGAGTGCATTAAAAATAACTTGTCGGCCATCTTGGATGTTCCATCATGTTGGATTTTCGAGTTATTCTCAGCAAGCCCTTTCATTTGATACCCATATTGTAGGAGTGCATTAAAAATGACTTGGCGGCCATCTTGGATGTTCCGTCGTGTTGGATTTTCGGGTTTTTCTCAGCAATCCCTTTCATTTGATACCCATATTGTAGGAGTGCATTAAAAATAACTTACCGGCCATCTTGTATGTTCCATCATGTTAGATTTTTATGTTATTCTCAGCAAGCCTTTTCATTTGATACCCATATTGTAGGAGTGCATTAAAAATGACTTGGCGGCCATCTTGGATGTTCCGCCATGTTGGATTTTCGAGTTATTAACAGCAAGCCCTTTCATTTGATTGCGTATTCACGCCAACCAAGATACTCGTCAAGACGAATCATACGAGCCCAAACTCGATGGAACCCCATCGTCGTTTAATTACAGAGTTCCTATGGCCATATTCTAGCTCCCTGGTTACCATATAGTATCAAAGTACTCGTCAATACGAATTAAACGAGACGAAACTTGATGGGGTTGCGTCGTTTAATTACGGAGTTCCTATGGCCACCTTCCAGCTCCATCATCAGATCCTGGTTACCATATAGTATCAAAGTACTTGTCAAGACGAACTAAACGAGCCCAAATTCGATGGGACTATGTGGTTTTATTTTGGAATTCCTGTGGCCACCTTCCAGCTCCATCATCAGATCAGCTCCACGTCATCATAATATTGCATTGTCATGCGGTTTACATATTCGTGCAAAATTTCAACTCAATCGGAAACCGGAAAGTGGATCAAATTTAACTTGCAAGAATCCATTAATGACCGACAACGGGACAGGTGAAACTAAAAAAAAGCTTATAAAATAAAATTGTTCGGACTTATACCTGCTGCAACTTTTCGCCACCGTTCCATGCGACAAAATATTTATCATCCTCATCACCTTGATGAGTGGCAGTCCTCCACCGTGCGCTTTACCCGAAGCTTTCTGCCGCGCACTGTAAAACTCTGGAATGAACTGTCGCCAGCAGTATTTCCGGACCACTACGACCTGCAAACCTTCAAGATGGGAGCGTATTCCCTCCTAAAAGGCCGGCAACGCACTTGCAACTTCTCTGATGTTGCGGGTGTCCATGGGCGACGGTAATCGCTTTCCATCAGGTGATCCGTTTGCTCGTTTGCCCCCTAGTTTTATAAAAAAAAACACAAGTTCTTCGAGAACTTACCACGGGACAAGATTGATGTGGTGTGAAGTGTCCATAAATGTTATTATTATATTATAAGTCATCCTATACAGATAAACCTACCTACTAATATTATAACTCTGTCTGATGTCGCCCGCCCGCCCGCGAGGTTCTCACGTAACTATGCGCACATAATAAGCACTCAGGGATTAAGAATTTTTCTAACAGTGAAAGAATTTTTCAAATCTGTTAGGTTTCAGAAATTATCAATAACATACAAACATACAATGGTTTTCTCTTAACAATATCATTATGGTAGGTAAAATAATATAAATGTCCTATATTCCCTATTAAATCATATTGTCACCCGAATATTTAGAATGTTCCAAGGAAAATACACGGCGTTTTGTGTTGCAACTATTCTATTTTCATTTCTTCCATTTAACTCTACCAAAATGCAAATAATCAAAAAATAAATAACAAATTTCTAATTATCGGTTAGTAGGTAGGTTCTAAATAACTAGTGATTTTTATTTTACATTTCTCTCTCAGATTATGAATAACATAATATTTAACCGAGTTTATTAGTATTTCTTTCTTATACACTATATCGCACATAAAATCTACCAAACCTAAAATTTAAGTAAAGATATAAACTGGCTACACTAGGTTACTTGTTAGAACGAGACACAGGGATAACTTATAGCTATCTCACCGGGACCGGTTTTTTTATTGCGCACGTGATAAGCTTTAAGTCTGAGTAGTAAAGATCATTTTTGATTGAATTAAAAGAAAATAAAGTTTGAAGTACTCTTTCCTGTTGTATATAATACTTACAAATTCCTTGGATTTCCCTCATAATATAAAACTTTTTTATAGCAAGCAATCTCGATAAACACTTACCATTTTCCATGAGTTAATTTGAAATATGCTTGATGGCGTAATGGTAAGGTGCTCCGCTCTCAATCTAGAGGTCCCGGGTTCAAATCCCTCGAATTTTTTTTTTCATTTTTTTAAATTTTTTAAAAAAATATCTATTTTTTTTCAATATATTTTACATTTTATACACGAAATGCAATATAATATCAGAAAGATATGTTTAAAATGATATTTCTTCCGTGCGTTCGACAAATACTGCCCTCTATTAAGAGTATACGAAATTAAAATATTATTTTTATTCACTGGGATGCGACTTCCGACAATGGACCTAGTATAACAACAGGACAGACTACTGTGAGCAAAAAAACGAGCCGAGCGAGAGGTTGGAAGAGAGGCCGTGTGTCCCTTTCTAGTAGGGTGACAATAATATTTTCTGCTGTGGCAAACTGCAAAGCTGTGTGAGACAAATTGTGAAACACTGAATGACATACAGCTGAGGCTTTAAAAGTCGACTAGATTGAATAGTGTAAAATCAAGAAGGTTTGAAGTGACGGCTGCATTAATATGTAACAGATTTTTATGTAATTCTCTGCCTTACTTAAACACGATTGAGCCATTTTTGTCGCATTTCTTCATTGTTGGAAAATCTATAAAAATTTATTATATTATCATTAAAGGCATTACTCGACTTCACACGTTTTTTCTCAGTAACTAGGTACTTACAGCTTACTACGATTCTAGGCGAGTCGCTATCGCTACTGACTAGTTTATAACAAAACGTACTAGTACAATTATAACTCTTATATAAGATTTACATTCTCGCCTCGCCACTCACATCGCACTTCGCCTCGTTCCTCACCTCGCGCGACGCGCCTACGAGTGGGTGCTTACACTCTCGTGGTGCGTTCAGTTGTCTGTATGCCATTGACAATGGAGGACGTCGAAGTTTTAGCGGCAACAAGTCTAACTTTGTTGAGTTTTATGGTTAATATAATTATGCTTTGGGTTCCATATATTATGCGACTTGACCTTGTTTTTATTTAAGTCCTAAACGTTTCATAATTGTTTTATTACACAAAAAAAATATATTACATTATTTTGAAACCTAAAATAATAATAATATATTATCTTAGACGCTTTAGACCACGTCAATCTGGTCCCGTGGTAAGTTCTCGAAGAACTTGTGCTACGGGTACTTTATTATACACATATTTAAGATTTTTATTATATTATACACATAATATGAATTAATATTAATTCACATCCATGACCCAGGAACACGGAAAAACTTTTTGTTCCTTCGGCGGGATTCGAACCCGCGATCCCGACTATAGCACCAACATGTTGAACCACTGATACACAGAGGTCGTCAAAACCTACAATTTTTTTAAAAATAAGTACACTTTTTAAAAACAGCCGAAAACACAATTCGACATATTGGTTGATAGATTATTATTATTTACAATCGATTTCTGTGTAGATCAGGTATTTGATCTCAAGCATTAACAAATTTTTTTAAACTTGTCTAAAAACAATGAAAATTAAAAAATTATATAAAGTAAATTTATATAAAAGTAAGTCACCGATCGGGGTTCGAACCCGTAACACTCGTTTCTTGCCATCCGCCTCTTAACCCGCTGAACCAAACGGACAGTGGCCGGCAGGACGAAATTAGCGAACGTATTCTGCGTGGAAAGAAAAACGCATGAAAACTCGAAAATACGCATTTTCCCAAACATAAGACTATACATACAAGAATTGTTCGTTTAAAGGTATAATATTTGCGTGTGTTTGTATCGTGACATCCTTTCCGGAAGTAACTTCGGTGTTTTTATCATAGAAATTAAAAAACAAAAATACTTATTTTATATAATATCAACTTTATTTTATCAATCTTAAGTTTTTAATTTATGATATCGTTAGAATACGTTTTCCTAAGCCAAGTACCTACTTAATGAAATACTCCCTATGTATGAAATTAAATACTTGAGTCAAGTAGCCTATATATATTATTCTTTTTCTTTTTGAAAAAGTTCTAAGAAACGCATTATTTCGCGTGCGAGAGAAACAACTGTCGCGCATGAGAACTAGCAACAGACTGAAGCGAACGCGAGAATGTGAACACCCGCTCGTATTCGTCGCGAGGTCCTTTGACTCGTGCGCAAAAAACCGCTCCGGACGCGAGCGTCGTGAGTGGCGAGGTGAATGGCGAGGCGAGGAACGAATGCCCGTTTACACATTCGCCTCGCGACTCACTGAGGGCCTCGCCTCGCCACTCGCGCGAGAGTGTAAACCACTTATTAATAACGTCAGTTGCTATAATGTTAACACTTTTATACTAGAATAACTAGATTAACATTAACAATTAACTTACTAATGTTACTAATAAACGAAATATTGCAACCAGCAGAACTTTCACTTCGACAAGAATATATACAACATTTTTTTCACCATTTTGACTGTTAAATCATCAAACAAATAATAAAAACATAGTTACGGAGATACATGAAGTAAGAAATAAAAACTATTTTCAAATTTAATATTATCCGGTGTTCAGCATAAAATATGTGTAATGGCGTATCTATTGTCTTGCGAATGATACCATCTAATAAAAAAAGAAGGAAAAGGATTTAATGTAAACTGCATTTTTATTTAGTATTATATGACTATTTCTAACTTTTTTAATTAGAATATGATATAGTTATAAACATTTGTTAAAATAATAATATAGTACACTCGTTTTATCTAAGATTTTTCAAGTTACTTTTTATAAATACCAACATTTTTCTGGTTGGCAACATGCAAGAACGAGACACACAGCCTCTCTCCTGGCTATCTCGCTCGGCTCGGATTTGCCTCTATGATACGTGCATTGTGAAATACACTCTATTACTAAGGTAATACAGTTCTTTTTAGCAATTACAAAATTCGGAGTCTTCTATCCATAGGTACTATATCCATGCTTCCGACACAGTTATCAGTGTTTGCAGCGCCAGAGCGGAGCGGAGGCGTACCAGTTTGCCATCTCCAATACCAGTTTTCAGCCAGCTCGGTACAAGGATTTCCTAGTGGCGGTCTGACATCCCTGGTGTGCATAGCCTTTAAGTGTATTCATTTTCACGTAAGTTGTCTCACTGTAACAACTTATTTATTTTTAATATCTTATAACATAAGTATCGAAATATTAAATAATTTACGTAAGACATTTTATAAACAAATTACTGTATAAATATACGTTAACGTATGAAATTTGCTATAGAAATTATTTAAAAGAACAAAGTAATTCTAATTTATCGTTCCTTTACGCGTAAGCATTATAATGTCTGACGGAATGCAACTGTGAAAAAATTTTTTTTCTATACTCTTGACTCTATGCCTCAGCTCTTTTCACTATGCAGTGTTTATAGTGATGTACCTAGCTAGAACTAGAAAACGATGGCACAAAAGGGCGTTAACAACAAGAATTTTGATTCTTGTTGTTAACGCCCTTGATGCGGCCACCGAAAATTGAGCATTATTGATTAGGATCCAACGTATAGATTTTTACAATCACTGAACCGCACGTAATTGCCATTAGGTTGTACTTTGAAGCCAAGTCAATAAAGCGTAATTTGCAGCGACCGCGCGATGACTGTTCACCACGTCTTACTTGGTGCAAATAGAAATCTACAATTCTACACTATGTACTCATTTTAGAGGTAACTGATTTAAAGATTCTAAATGCTATTTATAATTATTATTTTTATAGTAGTAGGTACTCAAATGTCGAACAAATTCGTTAAAAAAGTACCAAAAAGAGCCATAAAACTTATTTCAACGGAACATGTTAGGTATGTTAGGTAGTTAGGTATGTTTTAGTTTAAATTTATGTTTATTTATTTATGTCTTAAGTTTTAGTTAATTTATGGTTAAAGGTAAGTAACAACCTATATTTGTGGTACCTATGTACTGATGGGCTAATATCATGACGATACACTATACAGCCTCTGTGGTCTAGTGGTTACAGCATTGGCTCTCGACTCGGAGGCCGTGGGTTCAATTCCCGCATTGGAACAACAAAAAATGTTGTTTCCAAGTTTGGTTAGGACAATACAGGCTGTTCACCTGATTGTCTGACAGAAAGATGATCCATGCGTCGGATGGGCATGTAAAAAGTCGGACCTGCGCCTGATCTCTCGTCAGTCGTGTCGGTTATCCGTCCCACTGGATTATGAGAGTAAAGGAAGAGAGATTGATCTTGTGTCAGCGCACACACTTGGGCACTATAAAATTACTTCTGCGTAACTGGCCTGGCTTCAATGAAACCGGCCACCGTCACCGAGATCGGTGGGGAGTTATTATCATGACGTTTCCAACTTCATCATGTTCTTATTGTATCAGATATCGATAAATAAATGAACATCCCTAGTAGACTGGAGAACCAGAATTTTCTCGAAAAAGCACGTTCTCACTTCAATTCGACGTCATTCTATGAATAAGGCCAATTGTTTAACGTGTGTTGAAGCTGAAACGCGCTTATAAAATCTTGTGAAAAATCATTTTCGTTTCAACTTTATAGTGTGGGAAGACAGTACATATTTGCATTTATTGGTGTGAGAGGTAAGAATAAGTTCCTCCTTATAATAACCTTTTTGTGTGCATTTTGTTAATTAATAAGATTATGATTAATTCTATCGTAATGTAATTTCGAACACGCTTAACGCGGCCATCAGCCTAACTTACGTTTTGATCTGTTCTTCCGGAAGAAACCTATTGTTCCCGTAACTATTAGTTTGCCCCTTTCTATTTTGTGGCTAGTAGGTACGCCATTATTAATTTATTTCATAACCCGTAATACGATTACCGTATTTCTCTCTATAAAATAAATTGCTTGTCATGGTCATGGATTGTCTAAAGAATTAAGATCTTATCAACTTACCTACTAGCTGGTGACCGCAACTTCGTTTGCGTAGAACTAACCCAATTTATTAAACGGAACCATAAGATAAAAGTAGTCATACTCTTTATTTGTATAGATGTTAACATGATGGTAACTATCAAATGGAAACAAATTTCTTAGATTCATTTTTTGTCTTACTCTCCAAGCACTTATGAAACTATTATAATAGGTACATAATATTGTAATAAGTACATCATACACATTTTAATATCTTATCTAGAAATAGACAATGATGTATAAAAGCCTTCATAATGAGTTACTGTACTGTCCTAATAGGTAAAAATGGTGAAGGAGACTACCTTTTATGATATTTTGGGTGTTAAACCCAACTGCACTACAGATGAGCTGAAAAAAGCTTATAGGAAATTGGCTTTAAAATACCATCCTGACAAAAATCCCAATGAAGGTGAGAGATTTAAACAGATCTCTCAAGCTTATGAGGTGCTCTCAAACCCGGACAAAAGGAGGATTTATGATCAAGGTAATTTTTTTTCTATAATAATTTAAACATTATTGTCACTATAAATTAGATAAATAACAATAGTTTATAGTTTCCATTTTAGTATTAGTAATTTATAAAAAACTAAATGTTTCCACTTTCCCATGACTTCATGGGTGCAAAAGTTAATTTCGCAGAAACCGTACATTTTTCTGCAATATAAAGTAGCCTATGTTCTTCCCCGTTGTCTATTCTACATCTGTGCCAAATTTCATCAAAATCCTAGTAGTTACGGAGCCTATTCAATGCAAACAAACAAACTTTTCCTCTTTATTATATTAAGTATCGATTAGTATAGATACATAATGATGATAAGTAATTCAATATACAATTTTCTTGCTTGTTTTAATAAATAATAGTCATTTTCAATATTACAATAGGTACAAGTACTTACCCCTTACTGATAAATATTTGCACTATGGTTAATACAATGTTTTGTTCTTGTCTACATTGTATAGCTTAGCCATTTTGCAAATGTTTTTATTATTAGTAAAGGGGTTAGTATGTAGCAATCTAACAAATAATATGAATGCAGGTGGAGAACAGGCTCTTAAAGAGGGAGGTGGCAGTGGTGGTGGTGGCTACTCTTCTCCCATGGACCTGTTTGATATGTTCTTTCGCGGTGGTTTCACTGAGGACAGACGTCGGGAAAGAAAAGGCAAAGATGTCATCCATCAGCTCTCTGTCACTCTTGAAGATCTTTACAAAGGTGCAGTCCGAAAGTTGGCTCTACAAAAGAATGTCATCTGTGAAAAGTGTGAAGGACGAGGAGGCAAAAAGGTTTGTTTTATTGTTTACATTTTCTAGATTTTTTTCTTTTCATTTATATCTATTAATTATATTGATTATTAATATAATTAATAAAAATACCAATGTTTTTGTAACAGGGAGCAGTGCAAACTTGTACCACTTGCCGTGGTTCGGGTATGCAAGTACAGATTCAACAGCTTGGTCCTGGTATGCTGCAACAAATTCAAACTGTGTGCTCGGAGTGTCGCGGCCAACGAGAAATTATTGATCCCAAAGATCGCTGCAAAGTTTGTCAGGTTGGAAATTAATTGAGTTTGAAAATATGACTGAATTGAAATTTGGCCGCCTCATTAATATGGGTTTCCATATTAACATAACAATCCAAATACAGAAGGAATGTCATCCTCACTACTGCATGAGTAATCATGATGTTCATATGCATGAAATCATATTGCTGTAATAATTTATTTATTAAAAACTACTTCATAAAATTACAGGGACGCAAAACTGTCAGAGAACGTAAGATTCTTGAAGTGCACATTGATAAGGGTATGAAGGATGGACAGAAAATAGTATTTAGTGGAGAAGGTGACCAGGAGCCTGACCTAGAGCCTGGTGATCTTATCATTGTCTTAGATGAGAAGGAACATGAGGTAAATTGAAAAACAAAATGTCTGCTTGAATGTTTCCTATACTTTATTTAACTCTTATTTTTATTGTTAAGTCTACATCGAACTAAATTTCTCATACATCTTTTAGGTATTCAAACGCTCAGGAAATGATTTGATAATCAGAATGAATATTGAATTAGTTGAAGCACTCTGTGGTTTCCAAAAAGTTATAAGGACTTTGGACGACAGGGATATAGTGGTTACTGTATTACCTGGAGAGGTGACCAAACATGGCGATGTCAAGTGTGTTATGAATGAAGGTGGGTTTCCTATCATTGAAAATTCCCTAAAAAATTATCAAAAAAGGAGTTGTGTAAATTAAATCAGATTGATAGCTTTTTATTATATGAATATTTTATTTTTTAGGTATGCCAATGTACAAAAATCCATTTGAAAAAGGACAACTCATAATTCAATATTTAGTTAATTTTCCGAACCGCATTCCACCTGAAGTCATTCCAGCATTAGAAAATTGCCTTCCACCTAGACCAAGGGTAAGAATTATTTTTATTTTTAACCGACTACAAAAAAATGAGATTCTTTTATTTTAAATACAATTCCTTTAAAAGCTTCTGTATAAACGCTTACTGAATTCAATAATTTATGTCGTAGGTCGAAATTCCTGAGTTAGCTGAGGAGTGTCAGCTGATAGACTTGGACCCGGAAATGGAGAACAGACGACGATGCGCTGGGCACAGGGCCGCCTATGACGAAGACGACGAACAGCCTGGCATGAACAGAGTACAGTGCGCCACCGGCTAAACTACTTACCTTAGATAATATTATGCACTAATCTATAGACCTTTAAATAGTAAACAACAGGAAAATCTTTATCTTCATTCCTAGCTATCTCTGTATAATGGTTTTCAACTGTTGCAAATATGTATAATATCAACCTAGGTCCACTCAATTGTCACATCATATTATGTGTGTAATCTTACTTTAAACGAGCATAACAATAGAATGTTTTTAAATTATACAAAATATAGACTGTCACAATGTAACTTATATTTTTTAATTTCATCGTTAATGTTATTGTCATATACTTTGGGCCAAATCAATGAAGTGTAAAGAATCGTAAAGTTATTCTCAAAGAATTAAAAATATTTGAAGAAAGTTATTGCGTACTTACATGTAAGTACTAAGTTACTGTGACATGTCTAAACTACACAAATATAATGAGGCAAAATCATTCTCACTTAAAATTTTACAAGACAAAAATCTCGATTTTGTGTGATATTTTGTTGTAATCTGTATGGTTATAACCTTTGAATAATATCATAGATCATAATGCTTTTTCAGCCTAAAAAAAATCTAATAGAATTAGTAGCTTAGATCCATACTCAGTGCTGGATTAGCCTATAAGCAAATAAAGCAACTGCTTAGGGCCTTCTGTCTAGAGATGACTTGGACTCAGAGACACCTTAGAAAAAAAAAACCTTGCTATGATAAGCAGTTTTCTGCATGCTTCTACCACCTCTGTTACCTACCTCTAAACTGAAATGTTTTTTTTTATTGTGCACAGTCTTTTATTTTATGAGTTTCAAATTTGAACAGATTTAAACTAAAATAGGAAAAAAACTTGCTTGCTCGGTGGCGTTAACATAAAGTATTATATATCATTTAATACTGATATTCTGTTTTAGTAGGTTGAATTAATTGTATTTTTCGAAGTTCACTGTCTTTCAGGGTTTAAAGTTTGAACAGACTTTAACCTGTAAAATATTTGATGTAGACATTGAAATATTTAGTACTGACATAGATGTTCAGTTTTAGGCTATTGATTTTAGTGTATTTTTCCGAGTGTAGTGTAAATTTCAACAGGTTGGACAGGTAAAATAGAAAAAAAATTGTCCACTCGCTCTGCTCGCTTGCATTTAATGAGTATAATTAGATTTTAACTTGTTAACTTTTAACATAAGTTTTTGATGGTTGAAGCTGGATCGTTTGGTGTGGACCCGGCTATTGGGCAGCAAATTGAAATGACGCCTGCGCCAAATCGCCCGGACCAAATGTTTAAATTCGCCTCTAAATCACAAAGAACAATTATTTGATGGCACATCTATAACCTCGATAAACGTTTCTTTAGAAAAATGGCACGTTCACCATCTCTGACCTAAGCTCTAAGGATAGGGGGGAAAGGAAAGATTGCTTAGGGCATTACGTTAACTTAATCCGGCACTGTCCATACTGAATATTGTAACTTAGAAAAAATTGTTAGATATAATGTGCTTATCCTACCTGTGATTATGTTTTTACAATATTGCTCAGATCAAATAAAAAACCAAGATAGCGCATGGCGTTTGTTGGATGTGAAGCCTAAAAAACTATGCTACTTCAATTTTACACACGCGCTCACGCACACACAAGCAAAAAAGCACTTTACTTTTTGTCAGTATAGATTAGTTGTCGCGACGACTCATTCGATACTGTCGAAAAGTAGCGTACTTTTTTGCTTGTGTGTGCGTGAGCGCGTGTGTAAAATTGAAGTAGCGTAGTTTTTTTGGCTTCACTTCAAACAAACGCTACGCGCTATCTTGGTTTTTTATTTGATCTGAGCAATATTGTGTTTACTGATGTAACTTTCATTACATAGTGATGATAACTTAGAAAGATTATCTGGTAATTATTTATTTTATCTAAACAAATTTGTGCAACATTTTGACAACTTTAATTTTATCATGCACAATGGTTATGGAAACAGTAGTATTAAATAGTTTAATTATCTATGTAATACATAGCTTAAAATTTTCATCATAATAAAAGTTTTGTCTCCAAAACAGTTTTTTTTTATTGAATGTGTATACTGTATAAGTCAACAAGAAGAATTTACATGGTTCAGTTCTTTCATAAATGAGCGCAAGCATTTAAAATTGGGGCTATTTTGATTTTATATTGTTATTCTTACCCTAAGCCTAGCGCGGTGGCCACCGAAATGTATGCTCAGTGCGAGCACTTGGCCGCACCAGCAGCCGCGGCGGCCAGTGAAATCATTGCGACGTTACCTGCGGCCACTGGCCTCCGCGACCACTGGGATTCGAAGAATTGCAGGATCGTGGGCCAAATTACATCTTGATGTGTTTTGACACGGAGAGGTGTATTTGCAAGCTCGAGACTTTCGGGCGTTGTGGGTACAGGGTGGGTGACTTTCATAAGATTTTGGATTCACAATTGAGCTTTCTGTTCTATAATTATAAAAAAACAACTTTATTACTTTAAAATTATTTTATTATATTAATAAAATATGATATATGGAGCCTAAAAAACAGATTAGTAATTTTTAAAGTGCTTTAGTCTGTAAAGATATGCACATCCTTTGTTATTACCTAGAGCTAAATATCCACTATTAGGAGAAAAACTTACAGTTTCAACTTGATGCAGATTTTCTTTGGGAAAATTAGAAAAAACCGTATAGGATGGAATGTGAATTAATTTCAAAGCATTAGGATATACATTAGAATTAGCAGACAATATTTCTGTCGTAGCATTAAACTTTAAGTGGGAAACTTTTGTTCTCAAATTTGAAATAGTTTTCTGTGGGAGTGGTTCTTTTGAATCAATCTTCGTAGTATCATATATGTTAACTATGCCTTCACCACTACCTGTTGCTATTAATCTTCCACACTGACTTGCTGTAATGCAAGAGGCTGTAACACACCCGTTATCATAAAACTTTTTCTTTGCTCTGAAAGTTGACAGGTCCCATAATGTAACCTCTCCTTGAACACCATAAGTAATTAACTGTGATGAGTCATGTGTGAAGCATAAAGCTTGAACATTAGTATTGTGCTTTAAAGATCGAATGAGTTCCCTAGACTCTGTACATATGATATAAACTTCATCAAATCCATCGCTTGTTGCAATAAGTTTACCATCTGGTGACACTGTAAAATTTATTGGTTTCTTTACTACTCTAGGCAACTGTATTAGTTTAGGTTCCGCTTTAACTAAATT
Organism: Glaucopsyche alexis; assembly: GCA_905404095.1. Taxonomy (NCBI): domain Eukaryota; kingdom Metazoa; phylum Arthropoda; class Insecta; order Lepidoptera; family Lycaenidae; genus Glaucopsyche; species Glaucopsyche alexis. The sequence continues at coordinate 11,559,133 of FR990048.1, forward strand.
ATAAACACAATATTCATGGCTTAATTTAGAAGCTATATATGCTTCAGAACCATCAGGGCTAAATTGAGCAGCTGTAACTTTCCATTTCTTTAAATTGAAGCTGTGAAGTTTGTGGTTAGTTTCCCCCCCAATTGAAAATAACGATACAAATCCTGAATGTCCAGCAACTAGAGCAACACTCATTTTTGGATGAAATTCTGTGCAGGTTATTATAGCACCCTCATTGCGAGTTTCGGAATTGATTTTCGGAAAGGTTTTTACTTCTAAGTGATCTTTTTTAAGACCTTTGGTGGTTGGACGTTTTAAATGACCAACAGATTTAAGCAATTTATCTTCTTCGGTTCTATCTTCCTTCTCAGATTTAGATATTTTAGCCCAGCTTGGTGTTCCAACTAAAGTTTCATACTTCTGTTTAAGTTTTTGTACATAAAGTCCATCATTCTTGACATTTACAATAATATTTGTTTTTAATGTTTCATCATCTTCATCAACCCATACTGGCTTTATACCTAAATCACATTCAATTTTACTTTGCGAGACTAAGTTATTTGATAATTTTTTTGATTTGTTGAACAAAATAGTAGATAATCTGAAAGAAATCATACTAAAATTATTCATACTTATACTAAATAGCTGTACCTAATTCAAATGTATTACCAATTACTGGAACTCACATTAATTAACAATATGGCTAGTTGTTAAATTAAAGTAAGGGAATGAGACGATTGAATGGATGAATTGAATGACGGCCGTTTAAAGTAACCAGTACACATTGGCCCAATGCACACCATCACCATTGTGTACAGGGAGCAATTGTGCATATTTGCAGGCATTTGCCCATTCTGGTGCGCATAACGAAAGTTGTAGGTTTTTTACACATCAAAGGAATTGTGGCATAACTTAGCCAGTGGTGTTCACACAATCACCCATTGTTTAGTTTGTCTATTCTGAATACTATTCTATTACTTTGAAAAATAATTTTCAACTATTAAAAAATTGTAAATCGTTCTGTTATTTGCAATAAACTGTAATTTTTTATGAAGTGAACCTGAAATCGTATTGAACATGAATTTATTTTATTAAAATATATGGTGATTTTAATGTTTAATGAATTAATGTTTATATTATATGCTTAATATAATGTTTTAATTCAAAGAATATAGGTATTTGTATAAATTTTACCATAATTTAACTTCCCAATTTAATGAAAGGAGATATTTGTTTCATTATATGAAATATATTGTGTAGTGATTTTAATGTATAGGTATGCTAATTAAGATATTTTTCTAACCAAGATTGGTTTTATAGCATTCTAACAGTCGAGATTACTTAAATACTGTACATTAATTTAAAATATATAATTATAAAGTTTCTCTGTGAATAACATAATATTCAAATGTTCAATAATGCATTATGTTTAAAGCAAAGTCATATAATTGCTTTCCTAATATTAGTTATACTTCTGTAATACTTGTAAGCAGTGTATAAATAAATAGCCGCAGCCGTAACAACTTCCACGTCCATTGTGATTGTTTCGGCGGACAGCAGTGAGCAATGTACTATTGTGTGAACACCAAGTGACTACTTTACATACTGACTACATAATACATAATGTCAACTGATAATGTTAAGTAGCCTTTGCTTAAATTGGGCTTACAGATTGTGCTAAGCTTTGCAATGCACAAATGCGCCTACATTATCAGTTGACATTATGTATTATGTAGTCAGTATGTAGTCATCAATTGTCTCAGTCCCTGTTTTTGTTTACAAGAGTAATATCATTTAAAAATTACAAAAAAAATATTTACCCTTCCTCCTCTTCATCCATAGTTGAAGTTTTTCGTTTCATTTTTTGGTTAATGGGAAAATTTTACCGTTTTGAATGTTAATTGACAAATTGTTTTAAAAAACACAGCTGCATTTAATTAAAAAATTAGTAATTAGTAACAATTTCACCAAAATAACCCCACGATTCACGAAGTGCCATGAAGACCAAAACACATGTTTGAAATTTGAATTTTGACAAATGACTTTTTTTTTAATTAATAATATAAGGTAATACGGAATAAAACCATTGCCGGTGTTAAGATGGGAAATAGAATTTTTCTAGACTTTTATGTATTAAGTTTTCAAATTCAATACCGTTTTTCTAGGTTTTTCTAAATCGTCAAGTCCAAAGTTTAGTCCAAATCGAAACATTAATTAAAAAGTGTGTCGCAAAGCGCACGCCAACTTGCACTATAACACACCATAGACTGTAAAGCATCTGTATAATCGATTAAAACACATCGATTGTTATTTTGATACAACTCATGCCACCAGTTGACGTTTTGTGTGCGTTGGGTCGGCCCCCAGCGGCAGAAAAAATATCAAACACCCTCATTAGTAATTACGAGAATTGGAGTTCCGAATAACCGTTAAAAAGTTAGCTTATTAGATGCTTGACTAAGCGTTCATTAAACGTAGGCATCCAATTGAAGTGCAGGGCGTGAATTTCATTATGTTAAAATTGTGGTGGACCAATCAGCGCACAGTGGGCTTCGGCCTGACCAAGCATACCACCTCGCCAATCTCCCTTTGGGGTTTGCCACCACATTCCCACATTGGTGACCCTCGACAGAACACTCCTTCTGTACATCATCATCATCACTCCCCACTTCTCCGCACCACGCCAGCCAGCATTCAGCCTCATCGAGTACCTCGACCACCAGCCTCAACGCACCGCGGCCTGGTCGACCCTCATCGGCTTCAACGGGCACTCTCACTACAACGACCGGTCAGCTAGCAGAGCACATCTCAGCACGTAGCATCGGCCCCGCACGGCAGCACTCCGACTCACTGGAGCCCGTGCAGCAGCAGCACAGTTCCGACTCACTGAGACTTTCTCCACTGGCACTGGCGACTTCAAGCACAAGACTCATCAAATGGTTCGACCTCCGGTCTTCGGGGGGATGTGGCGGACCAATCAGCGCACAGTCCCGAATCGCGCTATCGAAGTTTCGGAAGTTCGGAAGTATATATACGACAGCTGAAATGATTACAAGTGGGCTTCGGCCTGACCGGGCATACCACCTCGCTCGATTGGAGATCTCCCTTTGGGGCCCCCACATTCCCACAAAATTATAAACATGTCGGTGACGCGAACACACGAGATTTTTACCCATGACCCATCCAAAAAGCGACTAACGCGCCCAGCATACGGCCGCTGCGCATGCGCCAGTCTTGAACATGTCGGTGACGCGAACCCATAAGATTTTCCCCTACTAAAAAGTACCCTACGCGGCTACAGGAGTTTTAATATTTTAATAAATGCGGAATTTTGAGTTTACAAATACAAACAAATAAGTACCTAAATCATATAATAGAATACTGACAACAATACATAATATTGCTAAATTTACCACCTGTCGTTTCCCAATTTAGCAAATTATTCCCGAGAATGCAAAAAGCGAAAGGAAAGATAGTGAGATGTTAGTTTTTTAAATAAGACATTTTAGTTTTTTATGTACAGTACTCTACCTACTTTTCTGTAGTGTATTTAATTTTCTGTAGTGTATACATAAAATTACATTTTTGCCTTTTCTAAATAATTTAATCGCCATTTTAACTTAAAAAAATAAAATAGACCGTACACTTTAATCGACTTAAAATTTTTCAAACCGATTTAAAATCGATTCGATAAAATACAGGAAGAGCCTCACTAGATGCCAAAGAAATAGGAGTATAATAGAACTAAAACAAAAATCGAAGCCGTAGACAGCTATTTGTCTCACAAAACATCAAAGGCAAAACCAATAAGAGTGAAAGAGAAAGCCATCTATATGTCTATACGTTTTTTTCGAAGGTTGCTCCAATTTGGAGTCCAAATTGGAGTCCAATTTTAGACGTTGGAATTACGACTTTATTGCTTTAACAATAAGTGACATTTTGAATTAGTAGCAGTAGATGTGGCCTGAAGTTAGCCACTGACAGCTAATGCCATTTGTTTACGTGTGCATTATGATACAAGAAGAAGAAGAAGCAAATCATGAATTTATAGTGTGTTATTTGGTAAAAATCTCAGTTTATATTAAAAAGTCTTATTAGAAAACAAAGCTGTGCTCAAGTTAATATGGCCCGTTTGGTGGAGGGCTGTAAATCACACTCTGCGAGGAAAGAAAATCGTGAAGAAGTGTTAACTTTTCACCAGTATGTTGAGAATTGTTTCAGGTTATATAAATACAAGCAATTACACTGAAGTTATTATATTCTTGTAGATAAATGTGTTTATTGTCCATTATATGCGGATTTTAACAATATAATATAATAGAAATTTTGTATAAATTTCAGAGGTTGTGTATTTACATAGTGATGTTTTGGATATCGATAAACCTTCGAAAGAGAAAATATGTTAATCTGAAAGAAAAATGTTTTGCCTACTTCATATTTACCAAACACCATACAATTATACAAATTAGTAAGATCTAAAATATAAACTAAGTGATAATATATAATATAAAATAGTGTGGTGTATTTTTTATTAAATTATAATTATTAATTAATAATTCCTGTATATTATAATGGAGTTACTGTTGTACATCATCACAAAAACATGTCACAAATTTTCAAATTTAACTTTGCTTTTTGGTTTTGCAGGGAATTAGGTGGCCTTTTGCAAAAATACTTCTTTGTACTTTTTTAATTGACCAGAAAACGGGCAGACTGATCGCCAGATGGAGAGTGATTATCGCCACCTATACATATTCGCAATAGGAGGTGTCACAAGTACGATCCCGGTCTTAAAATCCGCAACTACTCCTTGAGTACCCGGAGGCCGTGGTATTTATCTGGTCCAGGTGGACCGTTCGTGCCAAAGCATGGCTCTCCCACGTAAACGGACTGCTGTGCACTGTTTTCTTCACATATTTAGCTCCATACTGACAATCTGAGAGCTTTTTAGTGTTGTCGTAACGTGTAAGCTAATAAATGATGTCCAATTGTTAATAAATATATCTATTAAAATTTCCTGTTTTCATTTATCTTTCCACGTAGGTACCCCAACTAAAGGGAGAAATGCATAAAAAGTCTATACGTCTACTGTTTATATATTTACCAGCTGTATCCAAGGGAAAAGTATCCTATGTTTTAATCCAGAGCTTAAACTACTGCCATACCAAATTTCATTGAAATCTGGACAATAATTTTTGCGTGAAGGAGTAACAAACAACCATCCATACATCCTCACGAACTTTCATGTTTATAATAGTAGTAGGATATAGAACTGACAAGTCGATTGGACGATAGCCTGCATAGTGTGTGGGTGTATAGTGTAGTAAGGACGAGAAATAAAAATACGTGTAGCTCGAATTAGAATATGTATTCCAATATTATTATTATTAAGCCCCTTTTTTCTGAATTGGGTTTTGTTTTTGATTTTTTTTAGTTTTATAAGATATCTCTCAATTCAGTGTGCCTTTTGGCAAAGGCCTCCTCTAGCTCCTTCCATTGGATTCTATCTCTGGCCACTCTCCTCCATTGAGGCCCTGCTGTTAATCTTAGTTCATCCTCCCATCTTTTTGGCTGTATTCCAATATATCAAGATAAAATTATTGACAATTATATGTCAAAGTATTAATTCACTTTTTAAACTGTTAACAATACAGAGGTTTTATTAATTGGAGTTTTGTAGATACCAATACACCCCCTCAAAAATTCAATTAAGTAAATAATGCTTTAACAGTATAGGCAAACATTTAAATAAGTAACTGATAATATTTCATCTTTTAACACGATGATATTAATTTATATTTTCCATGTTGTTCCTTGAAATTAAGGAACTACAATGTCTTTATATAATTCCTCCATGGTATTTTCTGAAGATATCTAAAAGTAATTATTCTGTGGAAAATATTACATTATTTTTAGTATATTATCAGCTGTTTAGGATTTTTATCCAATCATTAAATTATCTTACATATTAAAAATTACATATAAAAATATTTGCTATAAGCAGATATGCACTAATAATACAATTTTGTTTCATGCCTATTTAAAAACCAGCATCGCAAATCTGTTTGCAACATAATGCTGAATGGGATTTGATAGAACTTCATGTAATTAGTTACTTTATATTATTGTAGGTACCTAAATATATCTTAATTATTAATTTCTTTGTTTCCTTCTATACCAATGTGCAACAACTGTTGTCATGGTTCATTCATATAAATAATATTAATTATGCTGCTAAAATATGAGCTTTTAGTTTCTAGCTATTATACATAATAATATAAACATTTATGCTCTTTTATAGCTTCACAAAACTGTGTACATGCCTGGCTTATGTTTCTTAGACAAAAATATACACTTTGTTTCCGTGTATTCAATGCCATTGTACACTTAGTAACAAATAATAAAAAATATATATAAATTAACATTTTAAAATTTAATATATTTATTATAAAATATAAAGATCCATTTTCCAGAATCGATATTTACATTACTAGAATTATCAACTAAATACCTAGGTACTTATTTGTTTTATTACATATGGTCTACTTTGTAACGAACCAATTTCGTTTTGAGTGTTTGACCATTTTTCTCTATCTAGCCAATTCATTAACGTACCTAATTGAAATTATTATTATTATCAATGATAATAATTATAGTTATTCAAAGCTTAGTATTATTTAATTAGACATTTGAATAATCTATATTGAATCAATTGCTTAAAATCTTAGGAAGTATGTATACCTATTGTAATATTCTTCCCTTTCAACTCCGCCGGTTTGACATCCGGTTTGTTGATTTTGGCTTATTGTGTTTCTAATTTATTGCCTATCAACTTCGCCTGTTGACCATCTTTGGTTTGTTGATTTCGGCGGGAATATTTTCAATTACAAATCTTCTGCAGTAAAACTTCTGCAGGAATAATTATTATAATACATATTAAATATTTTTCGGGTTTATACCATGTCACATCGCTTATTAGCTTTTTCTTTTCTTTTATTACTTAAATAAAATAATAAATTAATTGATTTCCATATGCTGTTGCCTCGATTTTTATTTAATTTCATACTTGACGCCATAGTGAATTAGGTAAACGTATGAATTATGCGTTTGGCCACCGCATTTTATCGGGGAACTTCAGCGATTAAACTAATTATGTTATTCCCTTACAAACATCACTGCTCATTTTTTACAGAATTTCATTATTGTAATCGACCATTAAAAATAAAGCATTCATGTAGTAGCTGACAAAAAAAATTTAAAAATCAGCTTTAGAAACAACAATTATTAAGTAACAGATTATTATTATTTGTAAGTAGTAGTCGGGGCTACCAGACTACACCACAAAGACATCTGCTTGTATTTTGTAATACAACATATTTTGTACATCTCATTTGAAAGCGATATTCCCAACTAGCAAAAACTTACTTTATAATTGCTATGAAAACAATATTTCTTTGCTTTACAGTATGCTTTACAGTAGTTCTTTAATTAACAGTCATTAAACGTATTATGGGCACAAATTATGTGTTAAATCGTAGTAGACGTTTTGTTGTTACCAATTTATCATATTATGATAAGCAATCTTTCATCTTGCCATGTAAAAATAAAAACGGATAATCTTTCTATGGACAAGGAATGTATGGCTTTCAGCGTTTACCGACAATTAAAAAATTATGATCTCAGTAATTCATACTCTGACCGTTATTTTACTTGATATCTTTATATTAAGCATTTCAGTTCTTATTTCATTTTTAGGCGTCTGATAATTTATATTATAATAAGAATTATCTGGTACAATGCTTTTATATAAAAGTAATTTTCTCTTATAGTTGAGACTATAAGATGCCTATTCAGCCATATTGAAGAAATTAGGGTTCAGTCTCCACAATCTATTGCTTAAAACCCCTTTTTTCTTGCATCATTAACAAGTAAACATAATGTTTATAGATGGATTTGTATCAAAATTGGTTTTCACCGTTTAATATCACATGTTTTTAAATCCATTTCTGGCTGAGGAAGTTACATAATGGCACAATTAAACAAATGTATAACAATACTGGTTTTTGTAGTGCACAACCACAGAACCAGCCAAAAAAAAATATTGATTATAAAAGCTATGACATATCTTGCTTTTTGCATTATGTGCATTTTATCAAACATTGCAAAGGTAAAGGTTTATAATAGTTTTTAATTGTCATATAAGGTAATATTTATGATCTTATGAGACTTCAACTTAGTTTTGAAATGTTTGCTTCAACCATAATAGCCATAATATTATGCTTTTAAATACACTATTAATATAAATTTTAAGACCCATAATACTATTATTAGCAAAAGAATACTTATAGCATGCAATTATAAAGGGAAAATATTAAGCTATTGCTTTTATAAAATATAAACAAGAATTTTAACCCTATAATTAATCATCCTTTATATAGCATTTTTGCTTGTTGGGTTATATTATTTAAAATTCATTATAAATATTGTATTTTCTATTGTGTATTAAAAACAATTAGTATATTCCTGCTTATTGCATTCTACTATACTATATTGTATATACTAAAAATATATACAATATAGTATAGTATATACCTATGTGATACCTCGGTGCACATAATATTATAAAATCCTTTTGTGGCCCTGCGCTCCTCAGTTGGCTGGATGCACTAATAGGGCTTTGTACTTTTCCATGTAGATAGTAGATACCGATGATCCAATTAGGGTAAAAATTGTTTTAGTTATACTTGGGAGCAAATGTATCAACAGAAGATTAACAGACGTCCTTCACATTGACAATATTATTGGTTGCTCCGGGATCTAAAACAGAATTTCTGAATATTAGTGTTAATTTGACTGCGCAACTAACATTGCTAGAACATCACACGGTACCTACTCTCCTGATTGTTGTTGTTGACTCGAAACGAGTGATTCTGATGAGCAGTAGAGCTTTAAGCTTCTCGTTGCAAAAATTCAACTCTTATGATAATCCTTTCTAACGTGATTCCTTTCGATCCCAATGCTCACAAAGTATCCTTGTAATGGTAACTCCAAATTTTCGGTTGCTTTTCCACGTTATTCTCTCTGCTTGTTATTTTGGATATGGGTAGATACTGTTTTTTAAGCCACAAACTGAAAATGGTGCTGAAAGATCTTGGGCTGAAAAAAAAAAATGGTTTCCCGATTTTGGGTCTGAAAATTTTCCTTTTACTGAATTTCGAGATACGTTTTACAGAAACGTAGGGCACATAACCTGTAGTAAGGACGAGAAATAAAAATACGTGTAGCTCGAATTAGAATATGTATTCCAATATATCAAGAATTATTGACAATTATATGTCAAAGTATTAATTCACTTTTTAAACTGTTAACAATACAGAGGTTTTATTAATTGGAGTTTTGTAGATACCAATATATAGTTCAAGAGACTAGCTTCCCCAACATATTTCGGTTTGTTGTAGACAATACTGCATAAATTCGTTTTTGATCGACTGATAATAATTTATAAATCACAAAGGTGCATAGATCATTACGCATAAATCTTCCACTTTAATCATTCTATCTATTGGCTGCAAACTGCATTTTAAATTCATTTAATAGTTTAAAAGATCTAAGCAAACATAAAGCGGAATAAAAGACTTCATTTTATGCTATGAAAAGATTAACATTTTCATCCACATTTTGATTTTTATCGACAAAAAATGCCGACTAGGTGTAGTGTACATTTAGACCTCTTTTATATCTTTAGATGTCTCTTATATTGATCTCATGTTGTTGTCATAGCTTGACATGTATTACTAATTTAAGTAGCATTTTATTTGGAATAAAACCAAATATTCCTTGGTTTTGTCTTTTTATTACATAACAATTTATTCCAAATAACAATAAATACCATTACAAACCTCGATGTCTACTATTGCGCAATTACTAAAGCCAGAAAAAATCGACGTCGAACCTGGGTCACCGGCAGCCGAATTAAAGTACGAATACTGGAAAACAACGTTCTCAAATTATCTCAGTGAAGGGATAGGAAAAGAAACGATTTCAGAGGAAAATAAACTAAGGTTATTACAATGTGTATACGCATATCCGTGAAGCAAAAGATTATGTCTCGACCATTCAATTATTAGATAAAATTTATCTCAAAGAAAAGAATAAGGTTCACGCCAGATACATACTTCTAAAATCTACACAAAAATCGGATGAGACCATTGCAGATTTCTTACGTACACTACACTAGGGACTTCACTGGCGGACGGGAATATATTTACATATGAAGTTGCTGATAAATACGAGTATGGCAACTTGTAACCAACTTCAGACAGCTGATCTGTCTGAAGTTGGTTACATATGTTCAAAACCTGTAACCGTCTACAAAAAACGAAACTAACGAACAACTAGATATCTCTTTCTTTCTCATTGGCATGTGTCATATAGGGGGATAAGGAACGATGTATAATTTTCCTCTTGCTAATAGCCTTTACTCTTTATACTCTATGCTAGATGCTATGTCTGTCTCTTTCCTACACATAGTTTTCTATCTCGTTCCTTCTGTACAATAATTTACAGCGTCTTTCATCCCTGTGTAGTAAATTTAACCAATCAGAGTTACGAGTGTATCACAACAAGAACTCTATTATTGGTCGAATACGCTAAACGAGTAGGCTAACTTTAATATAATCCGACTGAACGTAAGATCCATTAAATATCATATAAAGAAATAATTTTAAGAACCTCTATTATTTTGTCATTTTAATAACAGTTACGAGTGATTTCATTCGTTGTGTTGAGAAATGAGAATTTCACTTGGATTTGGAAAGCTTCTTTCTGCCAAAGATAAACAGTTTTTAGGCAGTGAATAAAACAGTGATTTAGTTATTAAGTGCATAACTTACGTTATTATTTATTTGTACGAGTTCTAGAAAGTTGAGTGATACGTTTCACGAGCTAAGATGAAGAAAACATATTTTATTCGGTGACCTTTTTACATTAGAAGTGTCAATATGGATACCAAATAAAAAATATCCAGCACTTTAATTGCTATGCAATTAACAGTAGCATTTTAACAATGGGACACAAAAGGGCACCGCCATAAAATTACTGACAACTTTATTTGTTTTGGTCGTCATAAAACCATTAGCGATTGATGACTTCCATACATAAGAAACGAAGGGCCGAGAATGGTGCATCTGTTCCAGCACACAGCGAGGGCATCCAGCGATGATCAGGTGGTGGAGAGCGATGCAAGGTGGAGATATCCGAGGCCAGCTGGTGGAGCAGCACCGATCGTTCCGGCGGCGTTCAGCTAGGGAGCACGTCGCTTATGTGGCGTGTGATGTGTTTGCGAGATGTCCGGCAAGCCGGCGAGTGTGGCCGCGCCGAGAGCGGGCGTGGCTGGCGCGCCGCGCGTGCTGGTGTACGTGGCGGAGGCGCGCCAGCTAGAGGCGGCCGCCGCGGGCCCCGACCCGCCGCCGGTCCCGCACCCACCACTTGATGCGCTTTACCTTCATGATAATCTACCCCAGCAGCTCTCGCTCTCCAGGACCAGTATCTATAGATCACCACCTGATGCAGCTGACCAACGCGGTACACCTGGTCTTGTTTATAAGCATTTTAGTGATATTGATAACAGAGTGAACGCTTATGGTGCATCCAATAGTATATTGACCCCGACCAGCGATGTCTATCCCCGATCATTCCTAAAGGAACCTTGCCTCCAGAGTGATGATAAGGTCAACGAGGGGTCTAATGATGGGACACTGAAGAGGGAGTGTGGTAGTACATCGGACTGGGACAGTGGAGATGCGTACCATGTTGCCGTGCAAGATACGAGGGATCTGGCAGCATATCAAGGCAGATGTCAAGCAAATCCAGATATTAATATGTCATCTGTGCAACCGGTGGTAGTAAATCACAGCAGCAATCAGTATACTGAAAGTAGTGTAGTGCAAAGTGATTTGGAGGGAGTCAAGTGTAATGACAGGGAGTTATCAATTAATAAGAGTTTTGTGAATTACCAGTTGTTAGAACAAAGTGAATCGCATCAATCTATAGTGAATCAAAGTATAAACATATTGAATCAGCAAGTGGGTGTAAGTAGGTCTTTAGTGAGTGAAGCTAGTGGTGGTAGCACAGCGCAACTCGTGCGGACCGCGGAGGGTGTGGTGCTGGCAGTGTTACCATCGTCTGCTCTGCCACCCTCTAGTGAGACAGAACTTAGGGCAGTGCAGTGTGAACCACAAACTATATCCGTACCACTCGGGTGGCGGAGGATAGTAAATGGCACCTCTGTTGTTTATATAAGGTAAGAATTATTTAATGTATTATGAATTATCTATACAATACAAATAAATAAAAATGAAGTGTCTATTTGTAATTCCAAAGTAACAGCTTTGCATTAAATGCATATGATATTATAATATGGTACTTATGCCAAAAAAAAAAAAATTTTTAATATTTTTGTCTGGCCATATTAGAGATTAGCAACAAACAGACATACATACAATCTGTTTTTTTTTGTTTCTGCTAATTTCTCAAATGGCCAGACCGATTTTGACCAGGCTGTTACTGGTAGATAGCTGATGTTATACCTTTAGTACTCCTACATGTTTGTGTGCAGCAACGAAACTAAAAGATTTACTGTCACACTCTTCGAAACATATCGAGTTATGTTGCATCTCGCTCTATCGTTTAAATTTCGCTTTTAGCCAGTTTTTTGCAGTTTTCAGCATTGGTGTACTAACAGCGTTATAAGGAGTAACTTAGACTACTTTTTTTTTAGTTTCCATTAATAGGTAGTTCCACACACAAAATTGTTGGCACCAGCTAGTTACATTAATTACATTACATTATGATAATTTTTATAGCTAATTCCTTGAAATTTAACGTACGCAATAATCCAAATGATAAAATAGTTTTTTCAATTTTTGCATTAATACAATATTGCATTTTTTATTTAATTATACGTAATACATAAAATATATAAAACACTATTATATCAAGACTTTGACAAAATAAAAACTTTACAGACTATTCATATCTTTAAACTTAAAAATGTTTAAAGTAACTTATTATTATTATTACTTATTACGTAGGTACAAATCTTATAAGAAGAATAATACCAATAGATTTTTTTTATCTTTTTAATCTTGCTACCAGTCCACAAACTATGAGCGGATTTGTTGGGTGTATTGTGTCAGGTAGAGTTAGTAGAGAGTTACCAGTAGAGACTACTGTTTATGAATCTGGTCGCCTTATTTATACTGGCAGATCTAGGTCTAGTATTTGGCGTCATTTTAGACATCTAAATGTCTCAGTAATAGTAAGCTTAGCCAAGTGGTTGGGGTGTTTTAGTAGGCAGTTTTTGTAATTTTTAGTGGCAGATGCAATTTCTTCCTTCACCGTTTTAATATGTTGGTAGTAATCTGTTATAGACCTCTTCGTTTTTAATGAACCAGGGTGCATTTGATATTTGTTTTATTATTTAGTCTTCAGCGGAGAGGCCATGATAATTTTGGGCCAAGAGGCCAAGTAGCCTAGCAACAAAAAAATGCAATAGCTTTGTAGAAGATGTCAAACTGATAATTTTTACAATGGCAACAATTCTTTACCAACACTGGTAAAAAAATATATAGCGTGAAAGTTTGAGTGGATTTGTAAGGTGAAGTCTAGAATTACGAAGGGTTGGGTCTCAATACAAGTACCTTTAATTTGAATAAAATAATGATGCAGGGGGCTTTGTGAGTCTTAAATTAGACCCCCCCAATGATTATTTTTTTTAGGAAATGCTTCTAAATTTAGATAATTACATTTAAAATAAAATACATGTAGTAGTGAAATGGAACGTGGTAGCCTGAATTTATATATTTTGATGGTTGGGTTTTGTGGAAGGTATTTACCCCATCATTTTGCTACCAATTTTAAGGCGAGGAAATAAGTGTTTTACTTTTTATACCCATTTTTGTGATTAAAATTTTAATATTTTTTTCACGTTTTTCACAAAAGTTACTTACGTACCTAAACTGTTTTCATTACTAAAATGTGTATAATGATGATGGTTTCTTAGTACAAATGGTAAATAGTCCGTATCGCGCCACCAGCGATTTTGAGGCCGATTTTTTTTTTACAGTCGCGTTATAATCTGTAAACATCAGAACTAGTATTGTTATGATGGCGCATGACCGTTTTTGCAAAAAAAAAAAAAAAATTTAAAAAAAAATCTTGTGTCAATCAATTCAGAATGTAATTATATTTTATATATAATGTGATATAGGAAATGTATGAGGACAGTATATAATTCTTAGGTAATTAATAGCAATGTATTACTCCGAGTTGGCCCAATACGACTTCATTGGGTTAGGTTAGATGGCTAAGGCGGGAGCGTAGCGCAGCGAAGCTACCGCCTTAGCCATCGTGGTTATTTTTTTGTAAACCACCCAGAAGTAGGAGCCCGTTGGGGCTCCGTCAACTCATAATTGAAGCCAGTTGTTATTGAGTTAACTTTTTTATCACGTTAAAATCGTCTTCATTTAACCTCTTATTGAGGACAAAGGCGTGGTTACCTGCAGAATCTATCTATGGGGAAAAGGAGATAGGGTGGACCCTAGAATTCTTAAAATCCCGATTTTAAGAATTCTACAGTCGAAATTTAAATGGATACACTGAAATAGTCCAAAAACTCTGAAATTTGACCTCTTAATGTGGCTAAGAGAGGGTTTCCTAAATATTAACCCCCTCCCCCCCCCCGCCTACCACGAAATCTCTCGATTTTATGCCTTTTACCGTCAAAATTATTAGAAAAACACTGACCATAGTCCAAAAACTTTGACCCCTTACTGTGACTAAAGGGGGGGTTTCCTAAAAAAAACAACCTTGGGGGTGGGGTCTACCCCTCCCCCTCCTCCCCCCTCCCCCTCCTCCCCCTCCCCGCCCCCTAGGGGGGTACTTATTTTAAGATATTTACCATTACGAATTTTAGCGAAAAGTGTTCAAGGGAGTCTCAAGAAAGATTTACTTAGATAAGGAACAAAACTGCATTTTTACTTTTTAATTTAATAATATATAGCCGGGAATCAAACTCATTGGCATTTAAAGCTGGAAAGTTACTTAAAATTGAAAAGTAAATACAGCAAACTTAAGAAAAGAGCTTTTTGTTAACAGAATACTTCTATTTAGAGTTCCGTAGTACTACAAGGATCCCTTATAGTTTTGTTTTGTCCGTCCATCTGTTTGTCTGTCTGTCCACTTTTCTAACTTCTGTAATTATGAATAGAAATTTGGTATAGCAATAGATTGTGTTTGTAGCTATCTTGATTTTGGTACCATAAAATAATAATACTTATTTTTTAAAGAGGGGGCTCTCCAAGCTTTATTTTTATAATTTTACATAGACGTACATATATTATAGACGAGGCATGTTGAGGCAAAAAGTGTGTCCAGCAAAATGGTCTCACTTTTGATTTTGGGGCCTTATTAGAGGCCTCTGTATTAGAGGAACCAGTTTCGAGATATATAAAAAAAAGTAAAAAAAGTAAAAAAAAGGCCTATCTGTTCCAACTATTTTGTTACTCTTCTGATAAGCAACACACTCAAAGCACTCTTAGTTGAAAATAAAACCAGTTTCAAGATAGCAGAAATTGGAAAAAAAATAATAGTAAAAATCGGCAGATTGGTTCTCACTATTTTGTTGCTGGTTTTTTATGTATTTTTAAGTACTTTCCTGCTGAGCAACAATTTCAGACCACTCTGTATTACAGGAAAAACCAGTTTCAAGCAGGAATATAGCAGGGATTGGGAAAACAAAAAAAAAAAAAGTAAAAATCGGCCGATCGGTTCAAACTATTTTGTTGCTGGTTCTTTATGTATTTTTAAGTACTTTCCTGTTTAACAACAAATTCAGAGCACTCTGTATTATCACAAATTGGAAAAAAAAAGTATAGTCAAAAATCAAAATCGGCCGATCGGTTCCAACTATTTTGTTGCTGGTTCTTTAAGTATGTATTTTTAAGTACTCTCCTGATACGGAACAAATTCAAAGCACTCTTCGTTGGGAAGAAAACCAGTTTTAAGATAGTAGAAACACGAAAAATGCAAAAAAAAATATTTTTATGTTTCATCATATCGCACTTACTTATAGCAACAAATTAGTAACTAAATCTTTTGTTATGGTCAAAGGAAAAGTTAAGTTATTTATAGTTACCTTGCTGCCTTTATATCAAGGTAGCATTATTCGCGATTTTTCGTGATCGGCTTGAGCAAAAAAATCGTTATTTTGGCAACTAATTAGCAACTATTTACCTAGCTACAAATTCAGGTACCTATATATTTTTTTGCAATTTTGCTGAATTCACTTTGCTAATATCATATGACTGTCACCACTTTGTGACCAATGGACAAATTTCGAATCATAGCCTTTACAACAACAAAATAATTTTGTAAATATCTGTAGGTTCACAAACGGCAAAGTAATGTTCAAAGATATCTGGGTCGATGTAAAATTCTATGAACCTATTATGTTATGATCATAATAATGTGATGATGGAGGTGATGATGATGATTACTGTAAATGACATAGTAGCATATGCTTGCAGTTCTTAAAACAACACCGAATTCCCCAAACAGTCAGGAGTTCTGTTGAATACTTTTGGATCCGGGGTATACCTTGATACAAAATCTTACTTTTTATTAGCATAGTTCTTCCGAAAAAGTCGAAATCAGCATTTATTATGTGTCCATATAAATTTCGAGGAGGAAAATAAAAATAAAAAATATATATACAGGCGAACGTATAATCGCCTCCTTTTTTGGAAGTCGGTTAAAAATATTTAAAAATCTGTCTCCAATTAAGACTGTCTCCAAAAAAAAGTAGCCAATTTGCAAGGCATACACCTAATCTATGCTAATATTATAAAGCTGAAGAGTTTGCTTGTTTGTTTGAACGCGCTAATCTCAGGAACTACTGGTTCGAATAGAAAAAATATTTTTGTGTTGGATAGTCCATTTATCGAGGAAGGCTTTAGGCTATATTACATCATGCTAAGCTCAATACGAGCGGAGCACCAATCAGGAATGTTTCAAAATCGTTTTTTAGGGTTACGTAATACTTAAGGAACCCTTATAGTTTCGCTCTGTCCGTCTGTCTGTCTGTCTGTCCTCGCCTCTAGCTCCTGTAATTATTAATATAAATTGATGAAATTTGGTGCAGTTATAGATTGTATATAGATCACGGTTTCGGGATCCTAAAAAAATAATAATTTTATATTTTACTTAGGGGTGGCTCTCCATACAATGAAGTGGGGATGAAAAATATTTTTTCACTCTACCCCATCGTGTGGGGTATTGTAGAATAGGTCTCTTAAAATAAAGGCAAGGTTTCATACGTTACTTTTTTATAAAGTTGACCATTTTCGAGTAATCGGCCTCTAAAGTAGTTTGTAAGTTGGTCCCCCCCCTAGCATTTTTAAACTATAGGAGATAGAAACTTGCAAATTTACATGCTGATAGATCATGCAAAAACTCTTTAGGAAAATTATTGTGAACCAAATCGGACAGTAACTTTTGGAGTAGGTAATTAAATAAAAAGCATATTACGCGTTTATAGTTAAGTACGGAACCCTCCTTAGACATGTCCTGACATGCTCTTGGTTAGGTTATTTCCTTTTGAGAGCTTTCGTTGCGTACGCTGCGGAAACGGTTAGTTTCGCTAAAATTATGTATGACAGAATTGTTTCCCTTTAAGGCCGCGTAGACCCAATTTTACATGACTTTGAATCGATAATAAACAAACAAATAGTAACTTTAAAAAGCCAAAAAAAATACACATTGTTGTTTACTTAATGTTCTTTTACAATTTCTGGTTCGAAACATATTATTGAAAACTTCACTCGATCAAAAATAATTCCGAAGAGGAGGCTAAATTTGAATATTTTTCTTTTTGTTCATGAAGTTCATGATAGTTTTACTTTCAAAAATCATATCTACGAAAAGCTAATAACTTAAAAAAGAATAATTTCTGGTTACATTTTGCATGTTGGTTTAATTATTTTAACAATAAATTAATATTGAAATGCAGCGTGCGTAAGCCGCTAGAGTCGCCCCACAGTCGCCCGCTAGGCGTTGACGAGGACAGACCTATGTCAGTTTTGCTAGCGCACGGCTTACCCGCGTATTTATCGAACAATTCTTTCGTTTCTAACGCAGTGTAGGAAAGTCAGTTTGTTTTGTTTTTTTTTTATTTTTGAACTAAATTATACATATCATACACAATAACATGTTATATTTTATCGTCGCCGCGTCATTGCTTTTGCCAGATGAGACGACCTCTGTGGCTCAGTGATTGAGCGTGTTGGTGCTCAAGCCGGGGGTCGCGGGTTTGAATCCCGCCGAAGGAACAAAAAGTTTCCTGTGTTCCAGGGTCATGGATATGTATAATACAATAAAAATCTAAAGGAAAGTCAGTTTGTTTTGTATTTTTTTATGTTTCTTTTTATTTTTGAACTAATTCTATACATTCTATACAGATAAATAAAATTGAAGTGTCTGTTTGTAACTTCAAATTAACAGCTTTTCATATAAGGAATCTAAAAGTATATTCGGTAAGTACTTATAATAAAATACCAATTTTTAAAATTTTTGTCTGTCCGTCTGTCTGTCCGTCTGTCTGTCTGTCTGTCTGTTTGTTCCGGCTAATCTCTGAGACGGCTGGACCGATTTTCACGGGACTTTCACTAGCAGATAGCTGATATTATAAGGTCTAACATAGGCTACTTTTATTTTAGGGTTCCGTTTAAAAAAATAGGGTTCCGCTTTCGTTAGATCTGCGCAAACGAAGTTGCGGGCATCAGCTTGTTATACATATAACCACACACAATAACATGTTACATTTTATCGTCGCCGCGTCGTTTCTTTTGCCAGATGAGACGACCTCTGTGGCTCAGTGATTGAGCGTGTTAGTGCTCAAGCCGGGGGTCGCGGGTTTAATTCCCGCCGAAGGAACAAAAAGTTTCTTGTGTTCCCGGGTGATGGACATATAATACAATAAAAATCTATAGGAAAGTTTGTTTTGTATTTTTTTATGCTTCTTTTTATTTTTGAACTAAATCTATATACAGATAAATAAAAATGAAGTGTCTGTTTGTAACATAAAATTAACAGCTTTTCACATAATGTATCTGAAAGTATATTCGGTACTTACAATAAAATACCAATTTTTAAAAATGTATGTCCGTCTGTCTGTCCGTCTGTCGGTCTGTCTGTCTGTTTGTTCCGGCTAATCTCTGAAACGGCTGGACCGATTTTCGCGGGACTTTCACTGGCAGATAGCTGATGTCATAAGGTCTAATATAGACTACTTTTATTTTAGGGTTCCGTTTAAAAAATAGGGTTCCGCTTCCGTCAGTTAGGCGCAAACGAAGTTGCGGGCATCGGCTAGTTATACATATAACTATACACAATAACATCGTCGCCACGTCGTTGCTTTTGCCAGATGAGACGACCTCTGTGGCTCAGTGGTTGAGCGTGTTGGTGCTCAAGCCGGGGGTCGCGGGTTCGAATCCCGCTGAAGGAACAAAAAAAAATCTGTGTTCCTGGGTCATGAATGTGTATTAAATAAGTATGTGTATAATACAATAAAAATCTTAAATATGTGTATAATATAAAAATTATTAAATATATTTCTGTTGTCTAGTACCCGTAACACAAGTTCTTCGAGAACTTACCACGGGACCAGATTGACTTGGTGTGAAGCGTCCATAGATATATTATTGTGTTGTGTATTATGAGAAAAAAGTAGCTGATGCGTGGAGTAGCCTTAGTACATTATTGAATAAGCCAGTAAACAGTTTTTATGAATTTGTAACATCTACCATCTTCTTTGCCGTACTTTTCGTTTCTTTTTATTTCGATTTCTGTTTTTACAATAATAATAATAAATAACTCCCCACGCTGATTTCGGTGACGGTGGCTGGTTTTATTGTAGCCTAGCCAGTTACACAGTAGTATTTTTATAGTGCCCAAGTGTGTGCGCAGTACACAAAGGCACTCTTTTTTTTTACTCTCGTAATCCAGTGGGACGGATAACCGACACGACTGACGAGAGATGAGGCGCAGGTCCGACTTTTTACCTGCCCATCCGACGCATGGATCATCTTTCTTGTCAGACAATCAGGTGATCAGCCTGCATTGTCCTAACCAAACTTGGAAACAACATTTTTTGTTGTTCCAGTGCGGGAATCGAAATTAGAACCTACGACCTCCGAGTCGAGAGCCAAGCTCTAACCACTAGACCACGGAGGCTGTTCTATTTACAATAAAATATAAGGATACGTACTCAACATCCGTCATGCTTGCCTTTGCAGAACACACCAAGTCACTCGCAAGTAGGGGTTGCAATCCGGATACTTCGAAATTCGAAAAATTCGAAAAATCCGGATTTTCATTTAAAAATCCGGATTTTTCGATTTTTTCGAATCTTGGTTACTACTATGAAAATTACATATTTGAATTGTAATTAGTATGTACTCTAGACGTACAATATTTGAATAAGGGATATAATTAATCGAGTGAACAAAAAATAAGTTGGTGACTGCACGTGAGCATACTGTATTGCTGAATTTGGCAGCGAATTAATATGTTGGCGACTAAATTACCAAACTGGTGAAATCACTCAAGTGACAAAAAATACAAAAATCGGCAGATAAAAAGTAGGGAAATTTAATCCAATTAGCACCGATGAGTTGGTAGACCATTATACCATGTAAGTAGCTAATAAAGATTTGATTGATAAATTAATAGCTGCTAAAAATTCAATTTGCAAGCTACGGAAAATCCCAGTTTTGGATACTATTGGAGGTTTTTTTTTTCTTTGGTATGGGTATCGTTTTCAAGGTTTTTGGGGGTGCAGAATAATATGAAAATAAAATCCGTTTTAAAATTCCAAAATGGCGAATATTTTTTTTATATTAAAAATGGATGTCTTTTTCCATGTTTCATATGCTGATTATAAAATTGTCTTCCAATGAAATTGGATTTTCCAAAATGGAGACTATCCAATCTTCGTAAAATTAACATGTAGTTTGTAGAGGTGCCAGCTATGTAAGGTATAGAAACTTTTCGAAATTCAGGATTTTCAAATTTCTTTTTTTGGCATTCATGAAAAAAATATGCGATTTCCGGGTTAAGGGGGAGAAAATTTTTATTATTTTTCCAGTAATAGTATTATTTTTCCGTTTCTAAAATCAATGTTCTACTTTGACACGAACAGTGTATAAAGCTATAGAAATTTTGGAAAATTCAGGATTTTCAAATTTATTTTTCTTCCATCGTGAAGAAAATATGGTGTTGCGGGGTTTTTAAGGGGAGGAAATTTTCATTATTTTTTCAATAGGATGCACCGTTTCCGAGATAGAATCAATTTTATAAAAAAAATTAAATGCTCTACATTGAGATACGAGGGATGTATAAAGCTATAGAAATGTTGGAAAATTCAGGATTTTCGAATTTCTTTTTCTCTCATCTTGAAGAAAATATATGGTTACGGAGTTATTAAGGGGGAGGTAATTTTCATTATTTTTCAAGTAGGATGCACCGTTTCTGAGATAGAAGCCATTATAGAAAAAAAATACGATAATGCTCTACTTTGAGACACGAACGGTGTAAAACGCTATAGAAAATTTGGAAAATTTAGGATTTTCAGATTTTTTTCTTCCATCATGAAGAAAATATGATGTTGCAGGGTTTCTAAGGGGGAGGAAATTTTCATTATTTTTCATTAGGATGCACCGTTTCCGAGATAGAATCAATTTTATAAAAAAAATATAAATGCTCTACATTGAGATACCGGGGATGCATAAAGCTATAGAAATGTTGGAATATTCAGGATTTTCGAATTTCTTTTTCTCCCATCATGAAGAAAATATATGGTTGCGGGGTTTTTAAGGGTGAGGTAATTTTCATTATTTTTCAAGTAAGATGCACTGTTTCTGAGATAGAAGTGATTATAGAAAAAAAATATGGCAATTCTCTACTTTGAGATATTATGAGCGATGTATAAAGCTATGGAAATTTTGGAAAATTCAGGATTTTCAAATTTCTTTTTCTTTCATCATGATGAAAATTTTAGGTTGCGGGGTTACTAAGGAAATTTAAAATGGATGACTTTTTTGTAATCAGCACCCCCAGAAACCAACAAAGGGACAACCATATTATTTTTATAAAATTAAGTATGTCCGCCATATTGGAATTTCAAAATAAATGTCATTTTCGTATCCAGCACCCCCAAAAACCTGGTAACGACACCTATGTTAATTTTGCGAAAAATGAATTATAGGTGTACCAGAATCTCATGGCAAATAGGGAAATAAAATTTTGTAGTGTGCAATACTGGGGAAATTGGATTAAACGATCTTGATACTGGTTAATATTTAATTATATCTTTAGTATTATTGAACATGAATTATAATAAGACTGTATGAAGAATGTTCGGTGTATAATATAGAAAACTAGCTTTTGCCCGCGGCTTTGCCCGCGTGGAATAGTGTTCTTGGAGAAAAAACTACTTCGGCGAATAATTCTCTACCTACTTACAGCAATATACTACTGATACAATATTGAACATGTTTTTAGGTTTGCCCAATGCAAATTGTTAAAAATGGGACCCTGTCACCTCGATACGACATGCGCGACCACTTGATAATATACTTACATAATAAGTATTATATTTATCGCACTTGAATATAAATTTTACCATAATCTTATAATATCTTAAAGACTAAATACTTAAAGACTATTAAAAACTCGTATCAAAATCCGTTGCGTAGATTTAAAGATCTAAGCATACAATATACTATACCTATATGCATAGGGACAGACAGATAAAGCCACTTGTTTTATACTGTGTACTATGTAATATTATGTAATAAGTAAAGTTATTTGACCAACAAAACTGACAAACCACCTCTGGATATTCCATAAGAATTAAGAACTGCAGTTACTATTATACGTATTCTGTGCTGCAGTTCAAAATATTCGTGAACCTCTTTATACTGTATACGTCCCGCGTTTTCGATACTATATCCCTGCATTTTAAATCTGTAATATCTTCGAAAATATTCATTTAAATTACATGCCGTAAAGGGCAGTATTGATCTATCTTAAATGTACAATGTATTTAAGGTACCTACTTAATTGGATAAGGATCAATACTGTATTGCTTAAAATCGCTTTGTAAATAAGCTATTAAATTAAAATCAAAGTAAATGATAAAAAAATGGTTATTGTGGGTTATCCCTAAGAGATATACATATGCCATCGCGGACTTTTTTGTAGGCTTTTTTAAGATGAATAATAAAACTAGTACTTAATTTTGATCTATCTCGTAGTGTTCAGCCAGCATTTTCAATATAAGCGCAAAATATGTGATTTTTTAAGACTTTAGAAACCTCTAAAATTATCTGTGTACCTCTACTATGTTATGCATGTTATATGTAACCTAAAAACCTTCCCGTTAGATCACTTTATCTGTTAAAAAAAAACGGCATCAAAATCCGTTGCGTAGTTTTAAAGATTTAAGCATTCATAGGGACAGACAAAAAAGGGACTTTGTAATGATTTACTATACTATGTAATGATAATGATATTTCATGAAAAATAAATCAATCGTGAATTACTTTATATACTTATTTATTACGAATAACATACAATTAAATTGGCAACAGTTTATTTAATGTTGGAATTTCTCGTTCTACTAAAGAACTCGTTTACTTTATTCCTAATCAACTATAAATCGAAATTGAATTATGTTGATTTTCTTTTTTCCTCCTCTCCTCATTTTACCAGGCATGGAAAACAAACCATCATTCAATGTGCCATCAGCTACGATTCACCGTATAGTAATACTGGAAATACCTTTAAAAAAGTCACAATAATTACTTAAGAAAATATAAAGAAACTAAAAGTATCAAAACAACTCACTCTAACTTACCGGTCAACTCTACCACGAGCTTTAAATTATAAGATTGAGTTCGATTTACACCTTCTTCTTTCTGTATTTTACTATAGACATAGAAAACAATATTTCTCGCTTGAGATTGAATTGCCGTTTTGGATATTTTCACAAAAACAACAAATTCCAAGAACATAATCACAAAATTTTAGCAGCGGTTGACAGATCACGTACTTTGATTTGACGGGTCATACTTGACATTGCCATATGAAAATCACATTTTTTATTTTTTTTTAAATGCCATCAGATTCTGGTAGACCTATACCGTTATTTTTAAATTTCAAAATGAATCTACACAATATCTACACCCCCCCTAAAGTCGAGGAAAATTAAAAATTGGGAATTTTGTACGCTCCTTTGTTTTTTTTATGTGCGCTGGTTTTGCTGCTTGTATGTTTTTTGAGTTACCTACATTACGGAAAATATATGTACCTATTCTTAAATTAAATGTGTACTCACAAATTGTCGCCAAGATGGTTAAAATTTGTTCGCTAATATAATATCTGTCTGCCAGTTTGGAATATTCAGTGGTATTATTTAGTCACCAGATTTGTAATTTTTTATTCCTTACATTCTTTAGCCAACATGGTAATTTAGTATTAAATATTCGGTATTTTCACATCCAAAATTTAATTGTTTTGTCGTGATTGTTTTCCGTAAGTGTTTCGTGTTGTGCGACAAAATCCGTAAGTGTTTAAAACAATGAACAATATTCGCGTAAACATAAGAAATCAATATGTTTTGTCGTGAGTTTAAATACATGCCTTTGGATAATTTGATATTATTTGTTGTCCTGTTGAAATTCTTGACACATTTTTCCATTTATTCAAGTTATTTGGTAGAACATAGTCAATCCATTAAATGGTGATGCGAGGGATGAAGATCTGCTAAAATATTATGGCCGCTATATATGTATATGTATGGACTGTTTCTAAGATACTTACCATTTTATATTTTTTTTGTAGTAGTACAGTTCAGTAATAGGTGATCCAATTTATAAAAACACTGAATATGGTTTCAGTTTCAATTGCACAAGTAGTAAGAAGTATAATAAGCAAATCCAAACCCAATTAAAGCTCTGTATTTTTATATTTATTGAATTCTTACTAACGAAAGTTGAAACATATTATTGCAATTTTAATTTCTGTAATCATAGAATGCCAAATTAATATGACAGCTTAAAAAGAAATGTAGTGGTTTAACTATATTTAATTATCTTCTAAATAATGAATATCTAAGTCCAAATACCTAAATCTTATCTCTATGATATCAGGAAGAAGTTTTGGAGTCGATAATACCTGACTGGTTGGTTTAATATTAGAGAGTTTTGCCGAATGAATGAAGGTAATTTTTTTTTTATTATTAAAATTAATTTGATTGAACTAAACTAACCTAAACTTACGAGTCAGTAGCAAAACTAAATGATAATCAACGCTCCTGTTTTTGCGTAGAAATAATTATTTTTAGATAATATTTTAAAGATAAGATATAGGTGTCAAAAATAGCACCAACGATTTGTGTAAACCACTGTTTTTTTTTAAGTAATGTAGTTTTCATCTTATAGCGGAAACTTCAAAGTGCAATGAAGAGTAAGATGTTACTGTTTATTTGTAAGTAAAATGTTAAAATAAAGATCTTACAACAGTTATAGATTTTAAATTGTGCTTAGAATTGCTTATTACTGTGCTTAATTCCCTCGGTAACTAACAGAAGTATACTTCTGTTAGTTACCGAGGGAATTAAAAGCACCATTTACGTGTTTAATTATTACCCAAACAGGTGGGTGGTTTTTAATTTCAATAACTCAAAAGTGGTCCAATTTCGTCCATACAAAATTATGTGTTCAGCCCCATGCTTCAAATGATTTGTCTTCACTCCCCGGATCTCGATTTAAAGGATTTTCAGTTTCCTACGTTTTATTAAACTGTATTAATTTTCCTACGTTAGTACTTTCACATAGAAATGGAACTTTACGAAAACGGTAGTGGTGAACTGTGGCGTAGATATGTAAAAAAAGCGTTAAAAAGATCACAGGCTATTCCACTTTTTTATAATTCTTTCTCCTGGAACATTTAGTAAATAACAATATATACATACCTTATTTAAAATAATATACTAACTATAAAACTGAACATTGTAGGATTTGAAACGTAATCAAAAATATTTCTAAAAATGAAAAAATAAATATAATTAAATATATAATTTTGATATAATCTCATTATGTTTTTATTTATTCAGATTGTAATTCTAATACTTAAAACTTAAAATAAGAATTTATTTAAATTAAATTATAAAAAAGTAACTCTTTTTTTTACTAACGAGTGTAAGTTTTGCTACAACATAGTAGTAAAATTAACATTAAAGTTTTATAAAATATGCAACAAATTTAAAAAAAATGAAAAAATCTTAATTATCCGGATAATCCGGATTTTTGGGAGAATAATTCGGAAATCCGGATTTTCAAAAAGTCAAACGTTTGTGGAGGTTTGGATTTTGCGGCAAGTGGCAAACGTGCGGACTCGGCAGTAGGAATACATTTTTTGCAAGTGTCTGCCTAAGCAGTTACCATCAAATCGTCAGCACCTACCTGATACAGTATTTTTTTCTCACGAAACGACACGTACTTTAGTGACCACACGAGCTAACGATAGGTACTCGTCTCCATGCACACATCGAACACAGCGTGTTGTGTGCGCTACGTAAACGGCTCAAGTTACCCAAAAAATATGTATAAAATAATTATTCCTCTTTAAATGATGTAAAAAAGTCTTTTGAGATTGACTCACTATAACCTTTTTTATTGTAATCAAATTTGGTCGAAATTAATGCAGTATTGCGCCATCAGTTGACGCGGACGAAGTCGCGGGCAACAGCTAGTCCATACTAATATTATAAATGGGAAAGTGTGTGTTTGTCCGTCTCTCACGCCAAAACTACTGAACCGATCTAAATGAAATTTGGTACACAGATATTCTAGAGCCTGAGAAAAGACATAAGCTACCTTTTTATCGCGGGGAAACGTACGGTTCCCATGGGATACTTTATTTACAGTTTCACGTAAAAACCACTAAGCCGATTATTATGAAATTTGGCACAGTTGAAAAGTAGTCTACGGGGAAAGACAAAGGCTACTTTTTATCGCGGCGAAATGTGCGGTTCCCGTGGGATACTTTATTTACTGTTTCACGAAAAAACTTCTAAACCAATCATCATGAAATTCGGCACAGACATAAAGTAGACCATAGGGAAGGGCATAGGCTACTTTTTATCGCGGGACATATACGATTCCCATGGGTTACTGTACATACGCGGGCGGAGCCGCGGGCATCAGCTAGTAATTGAATAAAATTTAAGCATTTTTTACTTAGGTACCTACCTATAATATCTATTCAAATTATGTGTGCTATGTGTTGCATTAAAACAGTTACCTATGGATTTTATTATCTTTTTCAATACAGATAATAAAATAAGATGACCTACTGCCGACACGACTACACTGTAACACTTTGGGTTCATGTAAGTTCACGCCGGCGACGTAGGCGCGCGGCTCGCTTTGCGGCAATTGCGGGCAACTCTTGGAAGCGTTAAATGCCTATTTCGCTTGGTCTAACCGGCCTTAAGTTATAAAAAAAGTCCGCGAAATGTCTATCTTTTAAACCTTAAAATCTCTCACAATAACTAAATTTTTTGGCATATACTACGAGTGGTCACCGTATTTTTAAGATTTTTTGACCCCTCCCGGGGGGGAGGGGTCAAAAAATCTTAAAAATAGGTCACGTATTATGGGTACGTTCCCTAAGCGGTAAGTGAAGCCTATAGGAAATAGGAATAGATTTACACAAACCCCACGCCACTGCTAGCTAATAAATAAAAATATTAAGTAAGTACGTATTTTTTATAGTTTTTTGAAATTCATCCCCTTAAGGGGTGAATGGGGTTATATTATCGTATGATGTAGGATTATGTTAAAAAATGTTTTTTTCGAAAAACATAACCCACCAGGGTGCAATTCTACGGAATTAACTTGAAGTTCCAAGTCGTTACTTGAGGTGATAAATGAATTGACCAAATAATAATATGTATTAATAATTAGTAGAGGATAAGATGCGAGCATAAGGAGCTCTCGTGTTGCCTTAAATCAAATGTCCGCGCAAGTGGACAAACCAGTCAGGCAGCTGCGCGGACGTATGTATCGCCGCAGTGACGAGACCAAAACTCTGTATGTATTTGTATTGATATTATAAATTTTCTATCTTATCTATATCTATATAAAATATATATAAAAGGCAAATCTGGTTGACTGATGTATCAACGCACAGGCCAAATCCTTGAGGATAGAAATTTGAAATCTTGCACACATATTCCTCATTTGACGTAGGCATCCTATACGGCAGGATTTTTCAAAATTCAACTTAAAGGGGGTAAAGTTTAGGGGATGAAAGTTTAAAACCTAATTTCACGCCAGCGAAGCCGCGGGCAGTCAATGCTAGTTTAAAATATATATGTCCATATCGTAGATTTGCTCACTTCATGAAATGGTCGAGAATTTCATGAAATGGTCGCAGTTCATGAAATGTTTCTGTGTCTATTGGCCACATCTGCATCATGATGTGGTTTGGGCAGATCAATGATAAGAAATCGTTTATCAATACGGCCAACTACTCGTGGCTACTTCATGAAATGGTCCAGATTAATTGACTTAAATCGTAAAATAATTACATTAATTACCGGGAGAGGCGCTGCAAGTGCTTTGATTATATTGTGTAAGATGGTGGTTGCTCACGAGAATTTTTTTTCTCGACGTAAAATAGTAAATGATTTGTTAATAAACGAGGAAGAAAGTTATAATAACAAAAGAGTTTACGACAAAAACGTGACGCAAAAAAACCTACAACCGTCATCTACAACTTTCACCTACGACTTACACCTACAACCTACATCTACTACCTACGGTCCTACCAGTACCACCTACACCCACAACCTACATCTACTACCTACACCTACTATATACACCAACACTGACACTTAGGTACTTACTTATCTTTGGTTATATTACAACAATTAAACAAAAATTGTTTAGTTTTCCTAATTTTTTTTAAATTTTCGCGCAACTTCCATCAGTAAACAAGTTCTTAACATGTTTTAGATTTTTATTAAATATTTTGTAGACATCCTATCTATACGATCCGGTCAAACGTGAATGACAAAATCGTAAAATGCTAATGATTTAATGATTTGATCAAATTAAGTTGCCCACATCATGAAATGATGTGGGCAACTTCATGAAATGAGACCATTTCATGAAAATCTCGACCATTTCATGAAGTGAGCAAATCTGCGATATGGCCACGACATATACATAAATATAACATTCTCGTGTCACCGTGTTGTTACATATTATACGGTAGGTATACCGTATACCCTTATTCATTTTAAAAAAAGGTAACGAAGAAGAAATTACAAGACCGTCAAGATGTGTAGGTAGTAAAAATATCGTCATGAGTTGGTCAGTTGGTCTATCTGATGACTACACCTAGAATATGGGTTCCGACCCTTCCGAATATCCGTATTATATCATGATTCATGCATAATATTAATGTTATCAGGTAATTGTAAATTCACATCAGTGAAAAATACGATCACGGGCTCTATTGTATAAAATCTTTTCAGACACCCGTCTGAAAAGATTTTAGAAGATCATCTAGCTATGTATGAGGAATAAAGTATTTATTTCAACTGATCAGTTTTTCCACCCGCTGCAAACAACTTGTTTTATACGACTTGCTACGAATTGAATTAAATAAACCTTGAAATGACTGCTCATTGCTCAATATTGTAATTTTTATTAGACACTTTCCTGTTACTTTATGCATTGGGGTTACAATAGACTAATAGCATTTTTTGTGGCACATAGCAGATGCTATAAATAGAATTACCTACTTAAATCGAATCTTTAAAGTTTAATTACTTATTATACAATATAGTATATTATTTTATATAGGTACCGATAATGCATAAAGGAGCCGAAAAACACGGCACGTCTGGTTAAATGTATACTTATTATGTGCTTATCACCTGGTGTCTCTTATCTGTCATTGGCAGCACAATATCTCACAAAACAATGGCGTTGCCCGTTACCAACCGCATTGGGTGGTATGGCAACACGCTTAAAAATTTACCCATAATTTACTACACGTTTAACAGTTACGCGATAACAAAGTTAATACCTGAACAGTGAACATACATAATATGGTACATCACACAATCGCCGTGTCGCTGTGTGAACCGATACCGGTCACTGTGATGACGAAAAAATTTGTAAAGTAACCCATATATTAAGCCCGACTGTTATTCCTTTATTGATTTACAACTCTAAGCTGACGTGCCGTTCGCTCTAAAAAGGGATTTTATTTAAGAAAACTACACCGTCTTTTGTTAGGGGTTGCATAACGCCGGCTCGTTCAATGCATCGCAGCTGATTGTTTCGACGTATTTGATGGGCGTCGTCGGGCATTCTGATCCGATTTACAATTCGTTCCGACTTTCTTTACAGACCTCACAAAGAATCGTCTGCACTCTGCAGTTTTGTTGCGTCCACCACCCGCTGACACATTCTTTTCCTGAGGCCTGAATTGTGTCCGAAACAGAAGGCGCAGATATAAGCTATTGTTCTTTATTTGGACGGTTACACTTCGAATCTCAGATTTTCTCTAAATAGCAGCTTACCGAGATTGTCATAGATTTGCAACCTAGCTATGTATTTATTGATAACGACATTGCTTATAATCAGGGTTCGAGGATATATATCAATGGATATATATCATGATATATATCCGATATATATCCGATATATATCAAAGGACTTTTAATGATATATATCAATACAAAATTGGTTTTTAAAATTTTATATTATAAGTTAATTTTTGGTTTCTTAAACTTCCCAAATGTAAAACATATTCCCTAATAGTAAATTCTAATCCATAAGTAGCAATAGCAACACTTCTGCCGGCATTAATGGTGTCAGTCGTGTCAGAAAAAAATTTTTTTGTGTTTATTCTATTATTTTTTACAAAGAAAGTAATTGACAAAGTGCAGTCTCAGTATGCCTAGACGGGTAGAAACTTTAATAAGAGCAGGTGGAGAAAATACGCGATATTAATCACCATTTTTAGGGTTCCGTAATACTTAAGGAACCCTTATAGTTTCGCTCTGTCCGTCCGTCCGTCTGTCTGTCTGTCTGTCTGTCCGCGCCTCTAGCTCCTGTAATTATGAATATAAATTGATAAAATTTGGTGCAGTTATAGATTGTGTATAGATCACGGTTTCGGGATCATAAAAAAATTATAATTTTATATTTTAGAGGTGGCTCTCCATACATGTGAAGTGGGGATGAAAAACCGTGTGGGGTATCGTAGAAAAGGTCTTTTAAAATAAAGGCAAGGTTTCATACGTTAATTTTTTATAAAGTTGACCATTTTCGGGTAATCGGCCTCCAAAGTAATAGGTTGGGGAAAAAGTCTTTTCGCATTATAGTATGTATGAACTTGCATTAAATATCTTGGGCTATACCAATTGTATCTGGATGATTTTGGTATCATTAAAAAGTTTTAATTTTACAGAAGACAATTCCAAATTCAAATTAGGTAAATTTGAGATTTTCATTTGTTTTTCTTATTGTTAAAATGAGTGATTCTTATGAAGCATTTCGATACATTTTGAAATTTTATTACAAAAAAGGTAAAAATGCAACACAAGCCGCGAAAAAAATTTGTGATGTTTATGGACCTAATGCAGTATCTGTGAGAGTAGCGCAAATTTGGTTTAAGCGTTTCCAATCCGGAAATTTTGATATCAAAGATGCACGTCGCTCTGGTCGCCCTGTTACGGACAAAACTGTTGCCATTTTTGAAAAAGTGGAGCAAGATCGGCATATTTGTAGTTACGATGTAGCTGAAGAACTGGGGATTGACCACAAAACGGTTTTGGCGCATTTGAAAAAAGCTGGGTACACAAAAAAGCTCGATATTTGGGTGCCTCATGAGCTCACTGAAAGAAACCTAATGAACCGTGTACTCATTTGTGATTCTTTATTACGACGTAACGAAACCGAACCATTTTTGAAGAAGCTGATAACTGGTGATGAAAAGTGGATCACGTACGACAAGAACGTGCGAAAAAGATCGTGGTCAAAGGCCGGTCAGGCTTCACAGACTGTGGCGAAACCCGGGTTAACTCGCAACAAGGTGATGCTGTGTGTGTGGTGGGATTGGAAGGGCATTATTCATTATGAGCTGTTACCGCCAGGCAGAACCATCAATTCTGAACTGTACTGCGAACAACTGATGAGATTAAAGCAAGAAGTTGAGAGAAAACGGCCGGAATTAATCAACAGAAGGGGTGTGGTTTTTCACCATGATAACGCTAGACCTCACACATCTTTAGCCACTCAGAAAAAATTACGGGAGTTTGGCTGGGAGGTGTTAATGCATCCGCCGTATAGTCCTGACCTTGCACCTTCAGATTTCCACCTGTTTCGGTCGCTGCAGAATTCCTTAGGCAGTGTCAGGTTTACATCACAAGAGGACTGCCAAAACCACTTGTCGCAGTTTTTTCATCAGAAGCCCCAAAAATTTTATAGCAATGGGATCATGTACCTACCAACTACTATTATTATTATTATTATTATTACTTTAGTCACTTGTAAATAAACTTTATAAAAAAACCTTTTGAATTTTTATATAAAATGCGAAGAAACTTTTTCCCCAACCTAATAGTTTGTAAGTTGGTCCCCCCCTAGCATTTTTAAACTATAGAAGATAGAAACTTGCAAATTTCCATGCTGATAGATCATGCTAAAAACTCTTTAGAAAAATTTATTGGTTTACAATAACCAAATCGGACAGTAACTTTTGGAGTAAGTAATTAAAAAAAAAGCATATTACGCATTTATAGTTACGGAACCCTCCTTAGACATGTCCTGACATGCTCTTGGTTAGGTTATTCTAATTTAATTAATTGTTATTTTAATATTATTTTTCACTTTTCCCGGTTACGTGAAAAGTTCAAAAGTTGACCATTTTTTCACAAATAGCATTTACTCGCAAAATCTATTCTTAATGTGATCTCATTTTAAGTAAAACAAATAAAACTTTAAATAACAAAAGAAGTGTAATAAGTAGATTATAAAATAAAACCATATCTTTTTAATTGTGGACCTTTTTTTGTGTTCCGCTAAATATGCCGGTGTGTTTAGTTTAAGTCCCGCTGACATAAACATTGCGCGAAAATTTAAATAAAAAAAAAGGTTTTTTTTGTAATCTAACCTTAGATAAGTAAATACCTAAGTGTAAGTATCGGTGTAGGTAGTTATAGGTGTAGGTTGTAGGTGTATCTCGTAGGTGAATATGGTATGGTGGTTGTAGGTCTCTGCGTAACTTGCATGGTACTTGAGAACGTTTTTGTCGTAAACTCTTTTGTTATAACTTTCTGCCTCGTTTATTAATAAATTATTAACTTTTTCACCACGAAAAAAAATATTCTCGTAGCGACCGCCATCTAATACACATAATCAAAGTGCTTGCAGCGCCTCTCTCTCCTTGCAGGTAATTTATGTAATTATTTTACGATATAATAATATGTCAAATTATCTGGACCATTTCATGAAGTAGCCACGAGTACCTAGTTGGCCATATCGATAAACGATTTCTTATCATTGATCTGCCCAGGCGGCAGGCCACATCATGATGTGGCCAATAGACAGAGAAACATTTCATGAAATGCGACCATTTCATGAAATTCTCGAGTATTTCATGAAGTGAGCAAATCTACGATATGGCCACGACATCTATACCAAATTTCATAAAAATCGGTTCAGCGGTTAAAGCGTGCAGAGGTAGGTAACAGACAGACACACTTTCGCATTTATAATATTAGTATAGACCCGCTATCCCCAACCCGCGGCCCGCGGGCCGCATGCGGCCCGCCGGGCCTTTATCTGTGGCCCGCGTGAAATCTGTAACCGTTAGATAAAGTTGTGAAAAAGCGTTCACAATTCCAAAAATCTCACTGAGTGAACATAATTATTATACTTAATACATATTTGTTATTTTATTTTAGTTTGTGTCGTTAGCTCATCTTAAATGTTTAGTTTCACTATTTTAACTACCTTGTGTTATTCTATTATTAAATCGTTAAAAGAAATGTTCTAGAAATGTATGAGGCGTGGGCCAGCCCTATGTACACTATAAGTAAATGTAGCTACATAATATAGTAACTGTTTCCTATCCTTTATTTTATTTCACTTCGTTTCAATGCACATTTAAAATAAATTCGTCAAGGACAGCAACACAACGTAAAATAGAACATCGCGGATTAGATCAGCAGGCTTAGCATGGCGATCCATAGAAATACATTTAAAGAAGAAATATTCAATCCAAAACTGTTCGTTGCAAAATAGTTCTTAATCCATGATAACAAGGTCGTCAATAGAAGTCAACATTTCTAAACCGCCATATTTTTAAAATGGTTGCCGGGAAATCTTCTGCCAAAAACGAATAAATATTCAAGTTTAAGACTCAACGTAAATAAACTTTTTGTCTAGGACCGCCATGATGTGGAGTGGTTGACATTACAGTTGGACTTTTTGACATTAAATTAGGAGAACGTTTCCACTTTAGCTGTCAAAAGAGGCCATTTTATAAGCGCATGCTCGGGAAGAAAAGAAATGTTATTTCTCATAACGACGATACATCGACCTTGCTAACTTATAATAAGACCTACTTAGCTGCGAATGGTATTAATGTTTCTTCAATCTGTCATACTTTCTATTCTTCGGTGTTTCTTCTATGCGCATGCTAAGCCTGCAGAATTAACCAAAGAATATCATTTTGACAATGACATGACTTTTCACAAAGAAAGACGTATGACACTCAAGAAGATGTCTCTTCCTAAAACTATCAACTACGTCAAAAGTCAAGTCAAAACAACTGTCATGGCCGCCCTAAAATAGGGTTCTCGCATTAAAAAACTCTTCAAATAATCATTTTTGTACGCACGTACCCTTCTTCAAATTATTTTTTTTGTATTTTTATGAAATTCTCTTATATTTTTCCTATTTACCTATGTGGTGTAATAGAGCTGGCCCAAAATCAAACATCTCTTTTAAACAACATATTTTTTGCCCCTAAAAAATTTTGGTTGCGGCCCGCGACACCAGTAGTACAACGGGTTTGTGGCCCGCGTAAAAAAAAGGTTGGGGACCACTGGTATAGACTATAGATAACAGTTTATTAAATGATGAATTTTTAGGCTGTCTTTACTTTAAACAAAAAACGTTATCAGAGCCAGGCTATGTGTTGAAAAAGCCGGCCCTTTTATATGAAGATTCGAGACTGATAGATTTATGTAAAATTTCGGTTTTTATTTCGGATGATTTTAAGTACCTACTTAAATAAATAAAATAATAAAAACATTTTAGTTTTTTCGTTATGTTTATGTTTGTTTATTCATTATGTTTTGACGACCTCTGTGGCTCAGTGGTTCATTGCGTTGGTGCTGAAGCCGGGGGTCGTGGGTTCGAATCCCGCCGAAGGAACAATAAGTTTTTCCGTGTTCCTGGGCCATGGATGTGTAAATATGTGTACTTATAATATAATAAAAATCTTAAATATATGTATAGTATAAAAGTACTAAATATACTTCCTGTTGTCTGGTAACACAAGTTCTTCGGATACTTAGCATGGGGCCAGATTGACGTGGTGGTAAGCGTCTATAGATATTATTATTATTATGTAACACATAATATGCAAATAGTATACATAAATAATACAATAAAATAATAATATGGCTTTTCATACAAAATATATTTTCATACAAAATGGATATATATCCATTTTGTATGAAAATATATCAAAATGTTGATATATATCGGATATATATCATAAATATCCGATATTTTGATATTTATAATAAATATCGGATATTTTCGAACCCTGCTTATAATATTATTGTATAATTTTGGTTTTAGAGAACCTCCGTGAGTTCGAAACTAGTGAAACAAATACAGAATGTAGTTAAGTAATAATATTTATTTATTTGTGAAAAGACAAACGGAAGTAAAATATTACTTTTAACTGTGGGAAGACTATGTTATTTTTATGCTGAAACAGAATCTTTACTTTCAAAAGAGTCAATAAAAATTAACAATGTCCCTAATTTGAGTTTTATAGCTCAGTCCCATGATGAATGGCTATTGTGAAATACTATACCCAATAAAACAAAGGCAAAAGCAGATGAATGTGGAATGGCCTCTTAAACCAAAACCACATTACTGCCTAATTATCGGCTCCAATGTCTTTATTGTTGGATTTGACATACTTTCGTCGATTTTCTTTTTTACCAAATAATACGTAATATTATGATGTATGTTATATGATCCATGTAATAATAAGGTTCGTACTTAATGTTTTTATAAGGAGAGATAAGTTTCAAGTACTTGTTAGGTAGAAATAAGATAATCGACATGGATAGAAGATTTTTTATTTTTTACACCTAGGGTTCCTCTTTTAAATAGGTAGGTACATATTATATTAGGTCCGAACGATGCCGATGCCTGAGCACAGATAATTAAAAATATACTACAAAGACGAGATCATACGCTCGTTGACCCAAGAGCTGCTGTGATGCGGAAATAATATGGAGGATTACGTAAGCGGAGTCGAACATTTTTTATTGCCCCATTAAATGAGGCACACCGCCCACGCTGGGTGGAGAGACTGTAAACACACAGTGTAAACGATCAGCAATAGATGCAATTTCTTGTAATCCATTCAGATTTTACTCAGGATACTTTTTCTGATGAATAAAAAACTTACTTTGCGATGTAGTGTTAATCTGGAAAATTTAAACTGAAATATGCCCTTGATTATTGATTGCCCATCAGCAACTGATGACGTCAAAGAATATCAGATTTTTTTGTGGTAAAATAAATATAATTTTAATGATTAATAGCACTTCTATTGTTACTGAAGTAAGTAACTATGTTAAAATTAAATGATTGTAAGTTGTGATTAACGCAAGACGCAACATTAAAACCAGTTTGTAAGTTTTTGTAGTCACTGAAACCAGATTCATCTATTTTTACATATTATCTACTCTTCAACATTACAATGTGACTAATGTGTTAAGTAGCCATTAAATAGCAATTAAAGGCACATGTAAAACATTAATCGGATCATACGTAGTTCATCTGCGCAACTTATGTTTTAATAGGGTTAACTCCGTGTATTGTAATTTGTAGCAAGTTTGGCGTACCACTACTTCAATTAAATATTCATGGCCAACAATAGTTCCTGCTTCTTAGCAGGAACTAGCTACTTTATATCTCTTGATATAAAGTAGCTAGGCCCGATTTAATTAGCATTAAGATAGCTGTAGGTACTTCTTTCTTCTTTTATTTATGTATATAAAAATTATTTGCAATTGTCTCGCTAAAACTCGAGAACGACTAGACCGATTTAGTTAATTTTGGTCTTGAAATAATTGTGGAAGCTTAGATAAGGTTAAATGGTGAGAAATGTTGAAAAAATTGAGAGTAAAATCCAAAATGACGATTGATTATAGTCACGACAGAACGAGTGTCGGGACAGCTAGTAATCAGATAATATTTGTTTGATTAAGAATTGCTTGCTATTATTACAGGTATTGTACATTACATTCCAAAGTGATTAATTTGGTGCTTATTTATTTAATAAAAACGAAATTGTATAATTTTGTTGGACCCATGAATATTCTGCATAAGATGTATAAAATCCCCAGAAGGGTTTGTTTTGATTTAAAAATTAAGTGCGGCGCTTGGAGTCACCACTAATCGTCCAATTTACAGATCTTGAGAAATAAACTGTTTAAAGTTAAGATAATACATGAATCTGCCGGATGCGACGTACTCACATGGCCCCCAGACGGACACAACAAAATGTGGCGATCTCGTTCGTTCCCACACGTTACAAAAGGGAATGAGTCAAGGCTGCTATGCGATTCTAACAAAAAGTATTGAAACTTGCTCCCTCGTATTGCAACTTTGATGATATCTCGATAGTCGATAGTCGATA
This sequence comes from Glaucopsyche alexis, assembly GCA_905404095.1. Taxonomy (NCBI): domain Eukaryota; kingdom Metazoa; phylum Arthropoda; class Insecta; order Lepidoptera; family Lycaenidae; genus Glaucopsyche; species Glaucopsyche alexis. Next base: position 11,597,224 of record FR990048.1, read on the forward strand.
CTGAATGTGAGCCTTGGCAGGTGTTATTGAAAAACTTGCCTAGACTGCATTTTTGAGTCAACTTATTGATGCTTTATGAAATGAAGCGAGTTATTTTACATTTAAAGACGCATTGCGCATCGATATATATCTAATTGGTTTTTGTTGGGGGACATATCTACAAGTCTATATCAGTGTTTTGTTGCGATGCTAATTAATTATTGATTGTTATTGATATCCCTGCGTTATTGGCGGTTTTACCTTCAGTTTCAATTGTACTATATTTAGCAGTCTTATGCATAACCTACGGAGATGCTCGGTACGGATTAGATGTAATTGCTTTGCGGATATTAGCTCTATTCGAGGTTTGATTAAGGATTCCGATTCAGTTAGAGTCCATTGTTTCTTAACCTGTGGTCCGCGGACCTCTGGGTATATGGGGGTCCGCAGTCTCGTTTATGAAAAAATGCAAATAATTAAATTGCACCAAGTCTCGTTATCGCTACGCTTAATTAAGTAGCACAGCAAACGTGCGCCAGCGGGTGGTGTCCGAGACTGACTGAAGTGAAGAGTGAGTGAAGTAAATGGTCCGAAAAATGTTGATGTTTCTTTTTATTACGGAAATTGTGCTTGATTTACTAGGAGTCCGTGGATTGAAAAAGGTTAAGAAATGCTGAAAGATACAACTGCCGTCTGCCACAGTCATGTACGTATCTCGTATGAGATTTCATCATATATTTGCCACATTTGCAATTTTGACGTACCTTTGTCAGGTCAGATCTAGACACGCGGTAGCGTGTCAAGCCAAGTTCAAGTAACAGAACTGGCGAGCAGCACCGTGTGTAATATTACACGAACCATTTGGAGCCACTTTTGACCCCGTCATAACTCAAAAACTATTTCACATAAACGTGTCAAATTTGGCTCATATATTGAGACCTGCGAGATACACATGTGCTCCAAATTTCATAAATACATCTCAAACGGTTATTTAAATATTAATGTCCAAAAATCGTCATTTTTATCACTGACCTATAGATCAAAACTCCTAGCGCCACTGCGTTCGAAAGCAAAAACTAATAAATAGTTGCCATTGTTCAGTTGCATCTTGGAAAAAATGCTATTTCGATACTTTCATACTATGACTGGAAAAATTTAAGTTAATAATGACTTCCTAATGCAATTTTCAAAGATATATTACTAAGATTTAACTTAAACTTGTAACTGAGGACAGTGAATGATTTTATCAGTTCTCCCATCCGCCACTAGATGGCGCTGTAAGTCTCCTACATCGCGCTATCGGTAGATAGATAAGGATTGTATAAATAAGTAACAATCATGATAGTCGTCTCGGGTCGGCAGTCGATAACCGCTTTTGTATGCGCTTTTAAGATTCCTACGTTACATAATTATAAATTACTAAGATAATAAGATTTAACAAAAACTGGAATTTGTAACACAGGAATTCAAAGATATTGAACAATAATCCTAATTTCCCCAACCACCGCTAGATGGCTATAGCACTTGTAACTGAGGACAGTGAATTAAATTATCAGTTCTCCTAGCCGCCACTAGATGGCGCTGTAAGGCTCCTACATCGCGCTATCGGTAGATAGATAAGGATTATATAAGTAACAATCATGATAATCGTCTCGGGTCGGCAGTCGATAACCGCTTTTGTATGCGCTTTTAAGATTCCTACGTTACATAATTATAAATTACTAAGATAATAAGATTTAACAAAAACTGGAATTTGTAACACAGGAATTCAAAGATATTGAACAATAATCCTAATTTCCCCAACCACCGCTAGATGGCTATAGCACTTGTAACTGAGGACAGTGAATTAAATTATCAGTTCTCCTAGCCGCCACTAGATGGCGCTGTAAGGCTCCTACATCGCGCTATCGGTAGAAAGATAAGGATTATATAAGTAACAATCATGATAATCGTCTCGGGTCGGCAGTCGATAACCGCTTTTGTATGCGCTTTTAAGATTCCTACGTTACATAATTATAAATTACTAAGATAATAAGATTTAACAAAAACTGGAATTTGTAACACTCCTATTCAAAGATATTGAACAATAATCCTAATTTCCCCAACCACCGCTAGATGGCTATAGCACTTGTAACTGAGGACAGTGAATTAAATTATCAGTTCTCCTAGCCGCCACTAGATGGCGCTGTAAGGCTCCTACATCGCGCTATCGGTAGACAGATAAGGATTATATAAGTAACAATCATGATAGTCGTTTCGGATCGGCAGTCGATAACCGGATCATGATAGTCGTTACAGGTAGCCGGTAGGCAATCGATAACCGTTATTGTATGCGCTCTTACAATTCCTAATTTCCTATGACCTACGCTACCTAAGTAGCTGAGACAGCTCACAGCTTCTTGTACGCTAAGGAATTAAAGCGAACCTAAAGCCTACTAGTATATATCTGTTTATTCTATGCTAAAGCCGATGAAATCATGATCGCTTCCTCACGGTACAATCTATTAAAAACCGTTCTATAGGGGCGTAAGCGCTGCCCTAAGTTATGGCTTGACTCTTGAGCTATAATATACGCCTCCGTCAGGCCCACAGAACACTTATTACTTGCTAGTGAGCGACGTATGCGCGAGATTTGTTCGTTGCAATGTTTTATGGATTGGATTGAATATCTTACAATCTGGGCACATAATATTATATTACTGTGTTTAAGTTAAGTTTAGTAATATTATAATATTAAATAACAATATCATTATAAATATAGTTTGAACGGTAGCTTATTAGTATTAGTTGAGATTTTGAGAACCAATATTAAGTTTTTAGGTGTTCGCTCCTGAACTACCTGTTCGCGTCGTAAACTGTCATTCCGATGCAATGTGAATTGTGATACGATTTAAAAAGTAATTTGTTAACAAAAGTAGGTACCTAGAATTATGTAAGGCGTGATTTAACATCTTTGAGTAATATCAGACCGTGAATGTATCGAAAATGCTTACGATTACTCATACCTATTGACGACCTCTGTGGCTCAGTTGGTTGAGCGTGTTGGTGCTCAATCCGGGGGTCGCGGGTTCAAATCCCGCCGAAGGAACAAAAAGTTTTTCTGTGTCATGGATGTGTACTAAATAATCTAAATATGTGTAATAAAAATCTTAAATTTTACGTGGTAGAGCCATGCTTCGGCACGAATGGGCCGGCTCGACCGGAGAAATACCACGGGCTCACAGAAAACCGGCGTGAAACAGCGTTTGCGCTGTGTTTCGCCGAGTGAGTGAGTTTACCGGAGGCCCAATCCCCTACCCTATTCCCTTCCCTACCCTCCCCTATTACCCTATTCCCTCTTAAAAGGCCGGCAACGCACTTGCAGCTCTTCTGATGCTGCGAGTGTCCATGGGCGACGGAAGTTGCTTTCCATCAGGTGACCCGTTTGCTCGTTTGCCCCCTTATTTCATAAAAAAAAAAAATGTGTATAGTATAAAAGTATTAAATATATTTCCGTTGTCTGGTACCCGTAACACAAGTTCTTCGAGAACTTAGCACGGGATCAGATTGACCTGGTGTGAAGCGTTCATAGATATTATTATTATTACATATTACTTACTTAAAGGTATGTGCGAATTTATAAGAATTAAAGTACCTACCTATTAGGTGAATACAAAGGAATCAATCAGAAACTAGTAAATTTTTATAATTTTATTATAATTTTTCACATAATTGATTGTATAAGGAACACTTAACTTTGGTATTAATTTTGTTATAAATAAGTACCTACTAATAATAATTTATGTACAAAAAGTAATGATATCCTATCAAAAACATAAATGTGAAATGAGAGCCAAGTTCAATAATAATTATTATATTGAATTGGTTGTTGACTTTAACGACAAAAGAAGTGAGATCTAAATAGGTGCCAAGTTCTATGGTCAGTCCTGGAATTTATTTAAAACAACATAAAATATCATTTGTTCTTATAACATAGGATAATATTATATTGAAGCCTAAGGTCTGTCTTGGCTAGTTTTCATATACGAATTATATTATAGCCTTCGCAAGTCTAAACCTGTTACTTGTCGATTTTCATTTTATTATTCCAAAAAATTGGCTTGCTGGTAGAAACTAGCCATCGTACATAATAATTCGTATATGAGAACAAGCCAAGACAGACCTTAGGCTACAATATAATATTATCCTACGTTATAAGAACAAATGATATTTTATGTTGTTTTAAATAAATTCCAGGACTGACCATAGAACTTGGCACCTATTTAGATCTCACTTCTTTTGTCGTTAAAGTCAACAACCAATTCAATATAATAATTATTATTGAACTTGGCTCTCATTTCACATTTATGTTTTTGATAGGATTGGAATAACTGAATCAGAAATTATATGTACTTTACTGCAAAGTGATGAAACCGCTTTAGGATAATTTAAGGAAGGGTTCAGTAGCCCTTGACCAGAAAAGTGAGCAGTGACCGGCACACTTTTCTGGTCAAGAGCTACATGAGACATTGTGAATGAAGTATAACTAATAGCGGGCTTGTCGCTGCCTGCTCACCGTTTTGCCAGCCAGCAATCATTTTTAGGGTTCCGTAATACTTGAGGAGCTCTTATAGTTTCGCTCTCTTCGTCCGTCTGTCTGTCCGCGCTTCTAGCGTCGGTAATTATGAATATAAATTGATAAATTTGCAGGGCCATATACTTCATATACTATAACCTACAAGTGACGTCATTTGTAGGTCGACTTTAGTATGGAGCGTTTTTAGGAGGCTCGCGAAATTTTTTATACAAATCGCTGTACCTTTGAAAATATTGACTTTTTTGATATACGGCTTCTTCTGAGAAGTTACTCATATTTAAGAGTACTATTCATTTATGCAATAAAAAAAATTGTCCGGTTGCCTATTCAACAAGTTCTACTAAAATCAATAATTTAAAAAACACTAGCGCTGAAATATTACAAGACAAGAAAAAAAAAATAAAAAAAAGGAACATTTATAAACCAATACTTACCTATAGTGAAGTGCATATTATTAACTTAAAACTTTTTATTTTTTAGAATTCACATTCAGTTCCTTCAACAATTTGTCAATTTTTGGCCGATTTAGTTGCAGTAAAAATTTAATGATTTAAATCATTTTTATTTAAATCCAGTGATTTAAATATATCAACCCTGGAAATTTGGTAAAGTCATAGATTGTGTATAGATCTAGGATTTATAGTAGTAATATATGTATATGTAATTTATTAGTAGGTACTTAGTATAATCGAATAGTAAGAAGATAAAAACTAATTATTATGTTAATACGCGAAGCCAAAAACTTTCAGTACAGTTTAACGAGAATTTAAAAAATATTGTGCGAACGGAATAGTATGATATTTGGCACAGTTAAAGTTTATGTGGAGGAACGTGTGCAGAAAGCTATTTTTTAAATAATGTTTCGAAATAGGTAATTATATAAAATAAAAAAAATTCAACACACACTAGGTACCCCAAATTATTAACATACACAATAGATACAATGTTGTTACACGTTGACCTAAGTCGATCTCACAGCATTTTTTTTAATGTTTCTTTCTAAATTATAAGAGGCCAAAGAGCTAAAAGTACCTAGTTAAAACTTAAAAATTATTATAGATACTTAGTAGGTAGATAATTGAAACAAGACATTTATGAAGTAATCAGTATTTTATGGTCGTAGAATGTGTGAATTAGTGTGGGTACAGAAGACATTAGCGAGTGGATGTAAGTTGGCAGTAGTGCAGCGCGGTTCGGCCGGTCTAGGGCCATTCACCTGAGCGATAACTGGCCTGCTTAATACGTTAACGTGTATTTAGTTCACAGTTATTATGAGCTACTTGTCAGATACTCTAAATTCATTAGCCCACTCCGTATTCTGCTGTTTTGTGTTGCAACACGTAAGGGCCTTTTCGAAAGTAGGTGAGAGCAAGAAAGATGCGCATACATTTTAGTTGATTAAGTCGGCTTTTTATCGCGATTCTCAAGTATCAGGGCTTAAATCCAATTTCAAATATAGAATTAATCATGTAATATGATGTTATGATGTGAAGTTAACACATTCATAATAAGTGTTCTATTAACTGTTTACTGTTAACTGCTATCGAATGTACGTGATATATTTTCTTAATAGGTGTAACAAAATTACGAGTGTTTATTCTGAATGGTGTATTTATCGTTTGATTGGGGTGCAATTCAATATGTTGCGGGAGCGCGATACCTTGCCCTTCCCCTATTCAACTTCCTCTAATGCCTATTTACGCTGCCACTTGGTTTATACACAGCCAATGTATTATGATAAACAAATAACAATATTATCTTTTATAAGCCTTCTAGCCCTATCTTGTAAATTGTTTGTTTACATTCAAGACTTTATTAATGGAGGCTCGTTAGTTATTTAATTTTATAAATTTTTCATTCCTCTTTCCCCCATAAAGACCGATGGTTGCCTGCAATACACTCGGATAGAACTGAAAAAGGCGATTGATTGATCATAATTCAAAACATCGTGAAACTTGCTTATAACGTTGCACAGTGTTCAATCTCGATCAAAAATCGGACATCGTCTTTTTATCGGTTAATTCGAAAGAGTACTTAATTATAAATGCCCGAGTAAAACACCCATGAAGCTCGCTTGCATAGTTTTAAAATTATCTCAAAGTGAAAATTCGTATCCCGCATTGATAAAAAAGTGAAAAAACGTTTTAATTAAAAATTCTTAAGGAATAGCCAAAAATATGTTATACATTAATTAAAGAACATACAGAAAGCTACATTTTGAACCCTTTTCAAGTCGGCTATGACTTATGGGGGCCATAAAAATAAAGAAAATCGAATTTAAGTTTTTATTTTTTCCTGACTAATTTTCGCAAAAGTCGCACCTACTATTTACATTAAAAGGAAGCTAGTGATCACCACTACTACTGGTAAAATAATCAAATTCTAAAGAGGTGGAGAATCGTAGAAAATTGGTTTTGAAAAAATGCGGGATGCGCGGGATTCATCTTTAGAAAATTATATACTTTTTCGATACAGAAACTTCTTTAGGACTGTTCAAAATTTGAATAAGAACAATAAAAATCGATAATATAGATAAAATGTCACATTTAAACCATTTTTAGCGTGTACAATAAAAACTGGTTATACAATTTTAGTATTTTTTTTTCTGAGCAAGTTCCGCTGAAGTAGCAGCTTTAACTAACATTGATACAAAGCTAATACACGCCACTACTTGGCTAAGTTCGTTAAATTGGAGCAAGTGAGCTAACAAGTTGCCGTAATATCTTAAAATACTACCATTGCCTTGTCAGTATATTTTTAAAATGTGTATTATTGTATATAAAAATATAGATCGCTTCTTTACTAAAAAGTGTAGCTTAGCTATTAAAAGCAGCAGAGATGAACATAAGCTAGTTATTCCTTACCAAAGAATTAACATCTTTAGCAGAAATGTGTACTGTATGGCAGTTCGCATCTATAACAAATTACCTAACTATTATAAAGGACTAAAAACACAAAGATATACAAGGGAATTAAACACCTGGCTCCTCATCAAAATGTATTATTCAATTAATGAATTCTTCGACGACAAAAATATTGAATTATAAACAATGTAATTTTTTCATTTATAATTATCATATCACTTGTACCTAAATATTGTATATTAAAAGAAATGTGACATTGTAATTATTCTGTTTCTAAATTTGACGTTATATAAACCGTATTATTTTCCTGACTTAAATGCATTGATTCTATTTTGTTTCTGATTATTGATTGTAATCGTTATGTATTGACATCTGTTACTTAGGTGCGACTTTTGCGAAAATTAGGAGAAAATAAAAACTTAAATTCGATTTTCTTTATTTTTATGGCCCCCATAAGTCATAGCCGACTTGAAAAGGGTTCAAAATGTAGCTTTCTGTATGTTCTTTAATTAATGTATAACATATTTTTGGCTATTCCTTAAGAATTTTTAATTAAAACGTTTTTTCACTTTTTTATCAATGCGGGATACGAATTTTCACTTTGAGATAATTTTAAAACTATGCAAGCGAGCTTCATGGGTGTTTTACTCGGGTATTTATAATTAAGTACTCTTTCGAATTAACCGATAAAAAGACGATGTCCGATTTTTGATCGAGATTGAACACTGTGCGTTGCTGCCACAAATAATGTAGATGTTACCTAATAAAAATAGATGCCAAAATGCACGTATCCACTCTTTCTTTAGGAGTACTTTTCGCGTGGACTTTGTGAAGCGCACCTAACGTAGTAAACAGAAAATTTAAAAAACCAGGATTTGAAGTTGAAAAAACCAGAACAATTCAGTTTAAAAACAGAACGCAGTAATATAGTTGCAATAGTTAATTAAGGGCTGATTTTTCAATCGTCAGATAACTCTTAACTGAGGAATAAATATGTAAGTTTGACAGATTTTGTATGAAAAATATGTCAATGTCACATATTTATTCCTCAGGTAAGAGTTATCTGACGATTGAAAAATCGGCCCTAAGGTAAATAAAATACATGTAGGTAATGCTAATAATCATATTTTTTCATAAAAGTATTTGAATATAATAGGTACTTAAGGGGCCATCCATAAATTACGTCACACGAATTTCACGATTTTGGACTCCCTCCCCCGTCCTTGTCACAGCTGGTCACATTTGTGAGGTCACTTTCCCAATTTGCTTCAAGTGGACTAAACAGTTTTATCACTGACACCGCAGCCTGCAGCTAACTCGGACGTGGTTTGCGATGGATCCGCTTCCACAATAGCCAATTCTTAATTATCAACTTTGGTCTCCGGCCATCCACGGGGCTTGTTCTGCAGGTCGAGATTTCCAGAATTGCATGCCACCTTTATTGTTAAGCTAGCATCGGCAGCGATTTTTCGGCAAGAGCAACAAAATCGATTCTTTGACAACTAATTACTTAGCAACAAATGCAGAGTATATTTATTTTAATTTTTGCCAGTTTTACAGACCTGAGAACGAAAACGTTGGAACCAACAACACATTTTTCTTTTCACAGTGTTTTCTTTTGCTACACCACCGCCATATACATCATTTACCTATCTTTCGAACCGTTTCTGCATCACTGGTGCCACGGTGGAACTTTTCCATTTTGTAAAGAGTGACGCAAAGAAAAAACCAAAAGAGGAAAAAACAAATGAATTATGGTTTTCGAAACACAAATGCATGAGTAAATAACGGTATAAATTTAAAAATGGAATTCCTAACCAAAGAAGATATATTTGAGATCATAGTGATCAGTACCTACGACAAAACGCCAGTTTCATATGTAAGGAGTAAGGACCTAATATTCAACATTAATGTACTTAAACACTAATAAGTTACCTAATATTTTACACCAAACTTTTAAATTTAAAAAGCCACTTGAAAAAAAGCTGTTTAATTAATCGATTTTATTTGAAGCGGATTAATTAACGTTCACAAATGTTTTCGCAAGTCTTCAATTGGTTGCTAATAGTCGAATCTAGACTTATTTGTTGCTCTAGAGTTTTTTTTTTCAATTTATTTCAAGGACAACGATATGACGATATCCTTCAAAATTAAAAAATAAGTTTTGACATGCTACATTTATGAGTAACTCGTGCAAAAAACTATAAAAAAGCCGTAAAAAATTGAAAGCCCAACTCTTCGTGTAGAGCTTTTTGTATCATAATTATTTATTAAAAGCGTTGTGGTATTACTTATTATCGAGTAGGTACGCCATTACTTTAGCAGCTTTGTTGTACATAAAAGTTTAATGGATAGTGTGGTTATAATCGGGCGAAAACAAATTGAGTCACGGAAGGGTTTCCCTGCGTGACTCACTGCCCAGTGCTCGCAGCCGGGGAACCGACTTGATAAATTTTATCGGAAACAACAACAACTTGTTAAAAAGAAATGGTTTGAATATAATTACCAAATAAGCCTCTTGAAGCCAGCTATTTTTGGAAGAAGGAAATCCTAGGTCTTGCTGATTGTTGATGATTTGTTTATTTTGTTGATGGCCTAAACATTTTTTTATGTAGTCAATCATTAAAGTTCGTCTGTCCTCATTATAGACCCTCTCTCGGCAATAATTTTTGATACAAGATTTTGGGCTCCAAATGCCTTTGTCATTTTAGGGTTTCGAAACACAGGCTACAAAATAAGTTTCTCATCTCTCCTAAGTAGGTACTAAGTACTAACACTATTAGATTATTTTAAATCTTATGTATTTAGTTTCTTTTCGTCCACAGTATGGCTAATGACTGCTTAGATGTTACACATGCAAAGTTGTTAGCACAAAGAAAAACGGACGGATGATACGAAAATGTGTTCGCATATTAATGGCAAGCTTCAACATTTAACAAATATAATTACGGATATCTGAAACAAATTGATTAATAGTAGGGAGTTACGTGTCAAGTAGAAGGACAAGTCACGTCATCGCTAATTCCCCCTTCGTAATCTGAGTAGGGCGACATGTATCGCCCAACAGACCTCTGTCTGTTTATGTTGATAGTGCCCTGTTTAAAAGATGTTTTTACAATATGTTACAATGAGTAATGACACCATTTTATCGCTACGATCGTTTTAACGTTATTTCTTAGGGGGGGCTTTTATATTGCTTCCATTTTCGCATTATATCACAGACTCAAAAATTCTGAATGTTCCGAACGAATACCGCATTACATTGTGTTATATTGATTCAAAACATTATATTTTGTAAATTGTAATAGATTCCACACATACTACTACTTACTTACTACTTCCCGTTCTCTCCCTAGGTTAGGGTTACCATATCTCAGGATTTGTCCTGAGATTTCAGGATTTTTCGACTCTTCTCAGGATTCCGGCCGGATTTAGCAAATCTAGTGATAGCTCAGGATTTTCAATAAAACACAGGTTACATTTTAAAGATCTCTCTTATTAAACTACTAAAAATAATTTTCTTTTAGTAACAATTGCAGTTAAAATCAATACTTATTTATCAAAGTGAAACAAACTAAAAATAATCTTCTTTTGGTAACAATTGCAGTTAAAATCAAAAAAGTCGCGTAAAACGCGTGCGCAAGATAATAATACGCTTTTGAGAGAAAATTCTCAAGCTGTAGAAAATCTCAGGACTTTTACATGAAAATCAGGCCTTTTCTACGGACTTTTGATTTTTTCATCTGGTAACCCTACCCTAGGTACTTTCGGTGAACTCAGAATCTTGAAATTTGGTACAAAGCAACGTCTTATAGCACAAATGAAGGAAAATTGCGAAAGCCGTAAATTTTTAGTTACATCATAATTACTTACTTATAATAAAAAAAAAATATAATTTTAAACTTACTACCCCTACTATGTAGTATGTATGACTCGATTGTCGTGACGGGTGAACTTTTACTTATATACCTACAGGTTTGTACGGAACCTTCGGTGCGCGAGTCCGACTCGCACTTGGTCGGTTTTTTTCTTTTAAATGTCTATTCTGTCTTATCTACCTAATTCCGCCTTGGATGTTGTGCGGTTCCATTGATTGATATCTGGATATGGCTTTTATCCTGGTTTTTGGCCCGTCATCTTCACTACGGTTTACGGTGACTTGATCTGTTCTTTATATTATTGATCTATGCTTTCTTTAGGTCAGTGTTTTTCAACCTTTTTCATGATGCGACCCCCCTTGTATGAAAAAATATTTCGCGACCCCCCGACCCTTCGTGTTTTTTATCATGTATGTATGTGTATGTTACAGTGTTACAAATATTCATTCCATACGACGTTTTTATGCGCCTCCATAATTAGGATTCGGATATAAGTGCATAATATAGTATATCAAACACATTATTTTCCAATTGGTTATATGATATCGATGATATCGATGATCAATTTATGAGTATATCCTTTTGTTAAAATAGAGAAAATAGATAGATAATAAGATAAAAGATTTATTTATTAAGTAAGAGCCTTAATCAATTAATCTTTTTAAAGTTTATTGTTTTTTACTAAAGTTCTCTCGACCTCCGGCGACCCCCCTACAGAAGCTTCGCGACCCCCCAGGGGGTCGCGACCCACAGGTTGCAAAACACTGCTTTAGGTGGTAATCCAGCATTTCTTTGATGTTTGCATTTACTGCTTTTGTGCGGTACAAGCATTCTAGAGTGTGACGCGGGCGACCACAGCATGGAGCATTGCGCTGTCATGCAATTTGTTCGCCCATGATCCAGCTTGATGATATATGTGTACACACTAGTGATGTAACGAATATTCGCATTCGCATTCGCATTCGCGAATATTCGCACATTTTTGTATATTCGCATTCGCATTCGCAAAATTTTTGCGAATGTTTTGCGAATATGAATATCAGAAAACAAAAGCAAATGTGCGAGTTTCTTACGCCGGTTCTTCTTGCCGGGCTAGTTTCCGAACCGGTGGTAGACATCATTTAGGACTATTCTTTAAGCGTTATATCATAACCTACATGGAAATAAAAATTTTGAGTTTGAGTCAGCGGAGCGGAATGAATGACGCTTTATTTAGATCATAGATGAGTTCGTATGAACTCGGCAATACTCGGAAGATACGAACGTAACGAACCCATAACGAACCTTGTCCGAACGCGACTGCGCGACAAATTGGTGCCAAATATGAACAAAAACTGAATATTCGCATTCGCATTCGCGAATGTCGGTAGCAGATATTCGCATTCGCATTCGCGAATGCTAAAAAAGAGACATTCGTTACATCACTAGTACACACTACACACACAGTGGTGGAACAGTTTCCGTGGTCTAGTGGTTCGAGCATTGGCTCTCGACTCCGGAGATCGAGGGTTCGATTCCCACAAGGGAACAAAAAAACAATGTTGTTTCCAAGTTTGGTTAGGACAATGCAGGCTGATCACCTGATTGTCTGACAAGAAAGATGATCCATGCGTCGGATGGGCATGTAAAAAGTCGGTCCTGCGCCTGATCTCTCGCCAGTCGTGTCGGTCATCCGTCCCAATGGGTTACGAGAGTAAGAGAGAGTGCTCTTGTGTACTGCGCACACACTTGGCCACTATAAAATTACTGCTGCGTAACTGGCCTGGTTTCAATGAAACCGGCCACCGTCACCGAGATCGGTGTGGGAGTTATTAATTATTCTACACACATAGTACGCTTTTTCTTAGCATAGACACACACTTAACCTGAATAATATTAAAACACAGGTAACATTAACCTATAACATAAAGCATTTTAAGCTCTTCACATGTTATCAAAGAATTGTTCAAAATCGATTATCCCTTTGAAGTTTGAACAATCGCAAACTCAACATTCTGTCGGCGTATATCGAAGTATATCGGGGAAGCTCATTTAAGGTCGGGCGGGCTCACAACGCGGCGTTATTTAAGCGCGCGAGTTACAAATTGAGCCTTTATTTATTCATACAAGGGGAGCGAGGTTGATATGGGTCGGGGTCGTTTGATAAAGAACGCTCGCCAGCCGATCACTGTATTTCCAGACCCGTGTCAAATGTTCCGCTAAGAATATCAATCAGCAATAACGTGGTCACTGGGCAATAATCGTCACCCTTCACTAATGCTATTCAGTGTGTGATTTTAATCTCTGTTATGTAGATGTCAAGCTCACAAGGTTTGTTGTTATTTAAATACCTACCTCCGTTATTTTGGTAGTAATTTATTATTCTTATAAATATATAAAAATGGATTGCAATTCGAATGTCTCGTTAAAAATCGAGTGCGGCTGGATTAATTTGGCTAATTTTGGTCTTAAAATAATCGTATCAGTTCATAAATTAGATAGGTATTTAAGTTCTGCAAAATGACTAAAATAACCCAGATACAATAATTGGTACCTATAATGTAAACCGTTTTTTTCGTATTATGTATTTGTACTCCGAGTAACGCTCGGTTCACCAGGTAGGACCCATTCGCAAATTATAAATCGTACAAAAATATATGGGCCCCGCCTGCTAACAAACATAACGTCAAATTATTTCACTTAGGGTTTCAGCTCATAGTGTAGTCAGTTTTCTCAAACTTGTTTCGGTCTTTTTAGTGCGTTGCTTAGGTAGGTATATGTCTTTTTTGCAGTCGGGTTTTTTTATTTTTTTTTAATTATTTATTTTATTTCAGTCTTTTCAGTTGCTTTTGAATTGTAGTTATCTATGCAGGCGGGTTTTTGTTTTTTATTATTATTATTACTACTTATCGTTATATTTAATATAAAACTGCAAGTTATACATATTTAGAATCAGTGTTTAAAATCCTTCATTTTGATACCCCACTCGATATACTTGGTAGATATTTTTTTTTACCTCACAACATGGCGTCAAACATCCGCCATTTTGTTTTTTTTTAATGTCACCTATCTAAGAACACTTGGGCTATTAAGACGAATCTAACGATACCTCAAATGTGAAAATCCGTTTAGCGGTTCTGAAGATACAAGGTAATAAAGAATATTACATACGTACATACATACATACATACAAGATACGCGCTAAACACATAACCCTCCCGGCAGTCGGGTAAAAACGAGGTAGCAGGCAATGAAAAAAATCATCTGTACTAATAATAAAGAGGAAAAGTTAGTTTGTTTGCTTTGAATAGGCTCCGAAACTACTGGACTGATTTTGATGAAATTTGGCAGAGATGTAGAGTAGACTACGGGGACATACATAGGCTACTTTTTATCGCGGAAAAATGTAGGGTTTCTGCAACATCTATTATTCTATAAATTAAATAAAATTAAAGATCTCTAGATACTCAAACAAGGAAACTAAACAATATCAGCTTATTGAGACATACCTACTTATTTGCTAAATTGGTAGGCTCCACGCTAAATGAATTCGGAGAAAAGCGTAGCTGAATCATCAAAGCCCAAGTTTTTAATAACTTTATATTGTGTAGTCGTCTGCTAAGAATTTTGATGAATGTTCAGTATTCTTGTTAAAATTACGTAACCGTATTCAGGAAAATATTTATTATTTTTTCGAGATCAATGGTGTACTACTAGTTACTGAAAGGCAGGCGTCTCAAGCTCTTATTTATGAATGAATATAAAAAAGCACTAAATACTTTTAAGTAGGCATAATAAGTAACGTAAGACGTAACCAATAATACTTCAGGGAAGGGAGATAGCAGCGGTTGCAAGGTGCAAAAGAGTTGGCGTGCTAAGTAATTATCACCACCTGCCTACACACACGCTACCCCAAACACGCCGAGCAGAACGCGAATTGTGCTCGCTACCCGATATTAAGCTGCATGGTGCTCAGCGGACGAGACCGCAGCCCGCGTGTATGATTAAAAAGCAAACAAAATCTGTTTGCGGTCGCGGTCTACCTTAGCGGGTGTACCAGACCGTGAACGATCGCCGTGAATTATCATGTGAAACGCTTATAAAGGAGGTTGTTTGTAGAGGCCGAGGTGTAATAATGTTCCCGAGGCATGCACTATTCTGTCGTCGTAAACGGAATGTTTTATCTGCAAATTGAACTTAATTGCTCCCGGAGGCGTATTGACGCTTATCTTTACTTAAATCGCGTTTCCTTCTGCAATGCGGTAATTTCAATCTATCGTTAGCGCATTGCGGATAATTGGATATTTTTACCTTTTCATTATTGCGTTATTAAATTTGAAATGTGCCTCTGTTGATGTTGCCATATAATTTTCTGAGCTTGATAGGTCATAACTAACTCGCTACTCTGTTATTATCATAATATTATACACCTACCTTCGTTATGTATCAACGCTTTTATTTGTTTTGTTTTTTTCTTATCATAATCATAGCTCTCTTGTCAATTTCATTTTATTAAATGAATATTTTTAGTTACTCATATAACCACTAACTCATAACAAAGTACAAAGTTTATTCGAAGTAAACGTTAGTTATCGTACTTAATAAGAGCACATAATAGGTATGCATAATGTATATTATTATATCTTTATATTTGAGTGGTTATTTTTAGGCTGCCGCCTGCCGCCAATTTTTATTAAATTAAATATTGATTGACTGAACAGCAGTCAGCGAACCAGGATTACAGGGCCCGAGCACGGTTGACTAGCATGCTCTAACGTTCGCTTTTCAGCAAATATGCTTTCAAACGTTCACACGAATCACTGCTCGGAACCCCCGTCAGTGCACACTCTATTAATTACCCACTTGATTATTGACTGTACTATAACATTGTGCAAGAGCTCTTAATTTGCCTACAGTCGGAAAGGATTTTATTGAAGCTGCTTTAAAACATTTTGGACATTTTATAAAGTCTGAACGTTTAAAGGAGGTTTATTCATAGCCATGATTTGGGTTTGATTCACTAACAACAAGCAAAAAGTATGCTCCTCTTATTCAAGCGTCCTGTTTAGTAAATAATAAATTGTAAGTTGTTACAATATATTATCTCTTTTTCATATAATAGGTAAGTATATCAGAGCTAGAATCGATATTGTATTTTTTTGCTCCTTGACCTTTGATGTGAAATAATATAAATTAATCAAATAGAAAAATACATATACATATTATAATCACGCCTCTTTCCCGTAGGGGTATGCAGAGACCACTTCTTTCCACTTGCTACGATCCTTACATACTTGTTTTGCTTCATCCACTTTTTTTTTTTTTTTATGAAATATGGGGGCAAACGAGCAAACGGGTCACCTGATGGAAAGCAACTTCCGTCGCCCATGGACACTCGCAGCATCAGAAGAGCTGCAAGTGCGTTGCCAGCCTTTTAAGAGGGAATAGGGTAATAGGGGAGGGTAGGGAAGGGAATAGGGTAGGGGATTGGGCCTCCGGTAAACTCACT